>NC_051168.1:102706603-103379197 GCF_013339725.1 Rhipicephalus microplus | reverse complement strand
AGCGCCCCTTGTATGCACTGGAAACTTAGGCGGAAGCTTTCTGATTCCATAATGCCTGCCAAGTTATCATGAACGTTTTTTTTTGTTACGTAGTTACGTAGTACGTAACATATTACGTAGTTATATGTTGTCTGAGTACATACTATAAAGCTTGTGGGACATCATGATGTCGATTAACTTTAAAATGCCTAACATACACCTATGGCAGTCTTAAGATTCACGCGTTTTATATCGCCTATTTCTGCTTTTTAATACACTACCACCACCCTTTGAAATTAGTTGTTGTCATTAAAAGAAAAAAAAAGTTGTAGTACTCCATGAATTATGGACAAGGATAGATAAATATAGGTTTTAGTGTGAGGTAAAAATGAATATATCAAGCACGGACCTGTTGTGACACACGTGGATGAGCGTCAGCTGGAGACGCCAAACGAGCTAGAACAAAAGCATTTGCTTCAACTCACTTGAAAAGAGAAATTGCCGCTTCATAATATGTTTTAAGTTGTAATCCTGGTGAATTTCAGACATATTGACCATTAATTTATTATATGACCATTCTATTGAATTCATTAAATTAATTTTTTTCAACAGATAATGTCTTTGCATCCGACATTTACGCGAACAGTGATAATTCTCTTTCGAATGAATGTTTACATATGGATTTTTCTACTATCTTTTTATATATACAACGGTGCATTCAAGCAGAGCTATAGAAACATAGCGGTAACTTTCTGTACTGTGGTTCATTGTGTGCAAAACAAACCTGCCAAATATAAACTTTTCCATTGTTTTTGTAGTGAAGCGCCATAGCCTAGACATGTAGGAATCGTGCGTGGAGGTTAGTTGCCCAGGGCGTTGTTCTCACAACGTGCCTGGCTAGTTCAGTTTGAATCGCGCAAAATATTTCCTAGTCACGATTTCTGGCGCAACAAACACGCTCTTTCATAACTTTATTTTTATAAATTTTATTTTTTAACATTTGAGCACTTTCATGATTCTAAACTATAAATTCACCTAATCTCAGCAAGTGCAAGCTATGAATAGAACTCCTGGACGGAAATGTAAGAATGTTTTGGTTTCCAGCACGACACCACAAGAGAAGGGAGGTGGCAACACACAAGACGAAGTTAAGTCATGATATTTTAGCGAGAGAAAGAGAAACGTTTACTGTGACAGAAATGCCGAGAAGCCGGCCTGATGCAGGGCTTTGTCGAATAACAGTGAAGTAAATATACATAACACAGCGTTGAACAAAAAGCTAAAGAAAAGTGGGAAAGTGTGAGGACTGTTACACATGGTCTGTCTTTCCAGACAGAGTTACCTACATTTGGTTAGTAGCTTACAAGGGTCGTGCCTTACTAAAAACGAAATAAATATCGGTGGGAGGTTGTGGTTGAAGTTTTGTGTATTTTCATATGATCATGAAAAACGTTTCAAGACCAAACACAACAACATCTCTGATCACATGTAAAACCACGTTTAAAGGACCCCTAAAGGGACTACGGAAATGTGAACAACGAGCACATCATTATCTTCTGTCAATTTCGCATTTTTTCCCGTCGCAATTTGTGACGTCAGCAGTCCGCTCACTTGACGTCGTGAGGAAACAAGCTCTCCATTGGTCCATACATACGAGCGGTGACATTGCCGTTTATCACACGCCCGTCTTGCCCGGCTGGCGTGAGTATCGCGAGCGAAAAATTGATTTCACTTTGTTTTGTTCGTTTTTGGCTGCGCAAGCGCGTAGCGAAAAAGTGCAGAATCCTGACAGACTAACCGTTTGGTGCTCACTTTGTCCACGCGAATAATGAAGAACCAGGTGGGGAGGACGAGATAGCGCTTTTCGAAGGAGTACTATAGGCGAGCAAAATATTAAGCATATCTTGGGTATTACGGACCAAAACCACGATTTGATAATGAGCCATACCGTAGTGGAGGACTCCGTAAATGTAGACCACCTTGTGTTCTTTAATGTTCACTGATGTGTCAAGGGACCTCTCTAGGATTCTGTCTCCGTCGAAATGCGGCCGCCACCATACGAGATCGAGCGCGTCATCTTCTGTTCACCAGCTGAGCTCCGCAACCGCACACGAGAAATAAATCACTCTCTCATCTTTCAACTCGGTATGGTTAGGAGCCCTTAAAAAGAGAGTGCATATAAAATAGCCTATGTCAAACATTTTACATTTGAAACTGGACTAGCAGCAGGATAAAAGACTGAGTGAGTTAGTTATGGTTGTATTTCAAAGCTGCGCCAAAAGGTCGGGTAAGGCGCCACTTGACAACGACAGTGCTGCGGCCTTCTTTGTCTGGTGCTTCCGCGTTTGCGCAGCTTTCAGCATGAATGAGTGGTAGCGTCACGTGTGCATCGCGAAGTGGTTTTTTCATAATGTATAAAATTTCCAAGCCACTCTACATACCGAATAAGCTACCGGTGAAGATCTTTATTTCCTCATCACGCACCTGATTCTGTCGTTAAATGAAGAGGTTGTTGATGGTTCTCCTACCCCTCTAGAAGTGGTGGTGGCAAGAAGTGTGTCGTTGTTCAAAAGCTATCTCAAGGCTTACTTTACGCTCCGCCTTTCACGTACCTTTGAGTTTTTACTTTTTACTACTAATACCATCCCTCATGCTTTCCTTTTACTTTTATTACTACTATTATTTATTATTAGTAGTTACTTACTACTAATAACATCCCTCATACTTTCCTTGGCATTATTGTCTGTTGGTTATTATTAATATCGTGTCTAACAAAGGAATAAATGCCCTTCAAATTTCCACTTTTCTTCATCCATAAGTTTATTGAAATTTGAAGGCCTTGATAAAAAAAAGACGTCGATGATATTGTTTTCTTAAAAGAATTTCTCTCTTCTTTCTATCATTGTGTACCATGCAGTTACTACTACGATCTGCTTGGATGCTACGACGAGGCGCTGACCGTGTGCAAAGGCACAGACGCCAACAGGCTCGCCGCCATCCTGGCTGAGAACGTGTTCGGCCAGACGCTGGGTCTCGTGTGTGGAGTGTACACAAGGGAATCGCCGGCATGCCAGACGCTCGAGCCGCTCAAGAAGCTCGACGTGTCCGAGCTGGACACGGAAAACTTCGTCCTGCCCCTGGTCACCATCGCCGGCACGCTCAAATATTCTAAGGTCGTGCCTAGGCACCTGTGGTCGCAGAGTTTCCTACAAATACACAAGAGTAAACTCTGGCCCTAGTATCTACGGAACCTGCAATGCACGGCACTTCCGCCAGCATGAAAATGACGGGTAGCACGCGGTTTGTTTGCTTGTTTGTTGGCTGCCAACTCTGGCACATGCCCACTTTAGGGGATTGTACTGAAAAACTTGTAGTAGCCTATATATGGTAACTACACAATGATTGTCATCCTATTACTGAAATGTACACAGGAAGAAAAAAAGGAAAGTTACTAATTATCTTTTAAAAATAACTGAAATAAGAGTAATAAAATAAAAATGAATCGATGAATGGAGTGCACGATAATTCCTAATCTTCGTTCTTTAAGCTCCGTTTGGCTTCTCGGGGCCTTAATTTACCTTACCGCAAGACGAAGTTAAGCAAAACTTCAATAGTTACACCTCATGACCTTGGTCTTTTTAGGCTAACTACTTCAAATCAGCTCATGAAGGTCGCAAGCGCCCATTCTTTTATCGGAAGCAATATTAAAGCGCACCAATAAATAAAGCAACCACTGCGTTCGAAGCCCACAAGCCCGAAGGCTAGGCAAATCTGTGTACTATATACCCACCATCCCTATGGTGGCTGAACTTTCGCAACGCCAGAGTTCCCTCTAGTTAATTTTGGGAACCTTTATGCCCGTGATGACGTTGGAGCTTCAACGTTCACTGCATCCTTCAAGCGATGATGCCTAGAGACTGAGAAAAAGATACCAGCAACTGAGCGCAAAATACCATTGACATTAGGAAGTGCACGTGTCAACTTCACAGACTCAGTTTTTTTTTATTTACCAGGTCAGGCTACAGTGGCTATATAAACACAAGATAAGCAGTCAAAGAAGTTTTTCTTTCAGTGAATGTAGCGCAGAATAACAGAATTTTGAGATATAGTACGAAGTACAATCGCCATTTTATTGCATTATAGAGCGCTTAGCATAAAACGAGCAGTTTTTCTTCGGCAGATTTAGGGGCGAGCTCCTTATGCTCTGAGCCTGTCCTTCCTCTGTGATTGGTTCGTAACCAACTTTACAAACTGCCCACTACTTCGTTCTTGCAAACATCTCACTGCGCCCTATCACCGATTCGCCACTTCACCGATCAAAAGGCACCTTTGAAAACAAGAACAAGAAGAAAAAATAAAAGTTGATTTGTATAATATAAGCAAAGTCTATGGCTTTCTAATGATGTAATGGTATGACTTTTCACGGTAGAGTTACAGTTTACCGATTCAATTATCATCATTTCCGTGATATGGCGTGATTTTCCCCAAATACATATGTAAAACTTGCTGAACTAGAACTGCCAAGAGTCCGCTTTGCTCTAACTAGTCCATAGAGGGTTGTTTCTTACTTGGAACGTCTCTGCGCTGGCATTTATCTGGCGCAACATTCAAGAAAAATTACACTCGACACTAGCGGTCAGACATCTCGTATGTGCCAATCGTTGAGGAAATTTCGCAATGCATATTTTATTTGGATCCCAAATGCATGCAGGGATAACTGCCGCGTAATTCACCACGAGAGCCTTTAATTTGCTTCTTCGTGCTATGGCGAGCGAGCACGACTAAAGGCTGAAGCGATGCACTTTGGATGACAGCCAAGGACAATTACCACCCGTTCAACGTGAAATCGCTTAAGATATGCCTCATCGTTCCTATATTAACGTCCTCTCTTTGACGGCAACGCTAACTTACTTGATGAACCCCCACGTGCTCTTTTAGCAAGATGCGCTATTCTTTAGGTGTTAGTGATAGCGTTGTGGTGCCGATAGCGTTGCTTGTTACATGTGAGACGGATAATGGCTATCGCAGAGAAGATTGGAGGAGGAAAAAAAATTGGACAGATTATAAAGATATTACTAAAATGAACGTATTCGGGTGTTGGCTGTGTGCGAAAATGTTTGAAGGAGAAAGAAGTATATATATTTGTGTTGATATTTAGAAAAAATCTAGCGCACGTAGGCATACGCGTGTTTAAGGTTTGTTTAATGACTGCTCTCGCAATTTCTGGTATATTACAGTTACCATCAACACTTTAGAGGCCACAGCCTTGTGAGTCGGACTGTCGGGTTTCAAAGGATTCAGGCATTGAAACATTTTGTTGGTTTGCTTCTCGGGTATCCTGCTACCAAGTGCTCCTAGTGGCAAGGCAGAGACAAAAAAGAAAGAAAAACAAGTGACCAATTTAGACGCTGCACTCGTGAAGGCTTGTGACTTTCATAGCTCAAGGCGTAGGTTGATAGCTGGTGTAAGGACCACACCTGTCCGAAGGCTTCGAGGATTCGCTTCCTTGATCCTCAAAAAGGTGGCGCAGTAGAGTGATGGAATGAATTGATATATAATAATGAGCCTCGTGGAATCAATCATGGAATACAAGTGAACAGGGCTTGTTGCTTAATTAGGTTGGCTAATATCTAAGGGAAAAAAAAAGAAGTAACGCACAAGGAGGATGGGATGAAGTGAAGACATGAACTGAGAGACACGACCAGTCAACTTCAAACTGTTTGATGACAGAAACCACGGAAATTTACTCAGGTTGTCATCAAGGTAGCGTTTTGCAGATGTAGAGTTTAAACTGTGAGCTACCTGTTTTGCTCTACAAAGGGTTGACGCGTATTCATGCAAGCTGGTACGTTTTTGCAACTCGATTTAGTGCAGTTTCTGGAACATATGCCCTAATTGTGTTGAGGGGATCATGATGATGTGCTTGTTTTTGCTGTGGGACTTATTTTAGTTGCAAGATTATTTTGTAGATGGTCTATGTAAATCTATGTGGTTTCTACAAGCTGCAAAAGTAGATGCTGTGCTCACAAGCGCTTCATACACGTGACACGGTAATGACCACGAGGTTGTCCGTACAGAAAATGTTCTACATGTACCACGCTTGTTTCAGTAAAACTTTCAGCTGGGCAAGTTGGTTTATATTTAAAGGTAAAATGGCGGGCGCAATTAAGACAAGGACACAGAAAAAAAAATAGGACAGGGACAAGCGCAAAGTTTCAACTGAATTTCAATATTCATCCTCCTTCAAATACACACTCACGAAAGAACATATAGGCAAGTGGTCACATGCATGGTCAATACCAAATAGCTTAAAAAAAGCCACGCAGAAAATCACGCTAAAATGAAGTTGAAAAAAATATCCGTACAAATTATTACATTTTCCATATGGGCGTGCTGGGAGGTTTATATGTTATATGCGCAATTAATACAACACTCTGAAACAGCCTCTGCCATAGCACCTATGCTTAACCCATACATGCCCAGTGTCCTACATGTAGGATGCTAAAACTTTTCAGTGTAGCCCGAATGTTTATTCTGTAAAAAAGGGTAACGCCATTTAAGGTGTGTTTATGATGCCTTGTCCTCATTATATGCAAGTCTAGGTGATCGCGGGGCTACAATTAGCAACGTGCTTGCGGTCGCAAAATGGCTATTTCGCATGCATGTAGCTGAACGCCATACCGCGAAAAAAGGTAGTATATATAGAGTCAAATTATTCTCGATGCTGCTGATATATTTTTAATTGTTCGTCAGTTATTGGGTGGGCAGTAACTTTCATGTGACAATGATAAGTGCTAACGGTTTTCGTTCGCGGTGTGGCTAACATTGGCGTTCTACATATAGGACGGCTTCAAAAGTAATATTCGAAAGTGTTTTTTTTTTAATAAAACCTTTACTTTCTTTTCTGAGGTCGTAGAAGCAATAACTTTGGGGGAATAAATGATTTTTGTTAATTTTCCTAAGTTTGGGCATATACGGGTTAAGGATCGCCTAATATTTAAAGCATTCAGAGCGAAGCAACCAAGAACTTTTATAAAAGAGAAAGCTGTCCGCGGCCATCGACAGCTGCCACGAGCGTGCCTGCGTGTCCTCGTGCTCCATGCGCCGACACGTTCCCGGCTGCCATTCGCTACACGAATCTTGTGACGCACGGTTGCGCCCGAGCTCCGCGTCCCCGTGGTCGCGGCCAAATCGTTCCACGACGCCCGCCTTCGGAATCTGCCTGCCAGTACCAACCCGACCGAAGATCTCAACCACGCTGCATCAAAGTCGCGATCACCAGGACCGCGACATGCCAATCGTCGCCCCGCCAACGCGCCGCAAGGTCCGGAGGAACAGGAAGAAGCCCGAAAATCTAGGTCTTCGTTCTCGGATTGCATCCCGACCAACCGAGGTTCCGACACTTCTCCGCCGGCGTCATCACGGTCCAGCACGCGAGAAAACCTCCCAGAACTCTTCACCCTTCTCGCGACGCAACGGGAAGCTGATCGAGGTAAACGACAGCGCGACGATTTTGAAGAGGCGACCAAGCCTTTGGTGCACCGACGTCGAGGTGGACCTCCGACGAAGACTACTTCGAGGAGAACGCCTAGTGACTAACAGAATATTCGGCTGCGCCCCCATCATCAGGCTGTAGCGTCGGGCCTTCGGACAAGGAAGTGTTCGGGGCACCAGCGACTCTCGAAGACGTCGCTCGAAGGGGGACGCTCTTGTATTGAACGGCTACTGGAGCCGAAGGCTGTCGCCCATTTTACCGCGCGTCGTGTGGAGAACGTCCAAGTGTTCGCCATCGGAAGCAAGCCTGGCCGGAGCAGGTTGACCTTCGAAAGACAGGCGTGTCTGCTTCGTCTCGGGCTTGACTCGGTGTCGAAGGTACGTCGACAATTTGGGCAGACAGGCGTCGTTGACTTCGTGGGCTGGACTATGCGCTGCCCGGATTCGTCATCCGGCCCCCAGAAGACGACGACGACGAAGACGATCACAGCTGCTTGCGGCCTCCACGAGGAAGCAGCTAGATGGCGACGTCGTCTGCGGCGAGTTCCGGTGACACCCGGCGTCTAGTTCCGTGTATGTTTTCGAGCGGTGTGCTGGCTTTCGATGGCCTCTTCATCTGGCGGCCATTGCTGCGGAGACGACGGGGACGACGAGGTCAAACTACAGCTGTACCCAGGCCTGTTCTTGTAGTATCGGACGTTTTTGAATATAGCTATCGTTCCGTAGCCGAATGAGATAGTGTTATTTGGCTATCGTTGTATTATGTTTCTTGAGACCATGGCAAACCGGTCACACCTTCGTCGGTTGCGCAGTTGTCAAACGGGCCTTGAGAACATTGGCTTAAGTATTGGGGGGGGGGGGGAGGGGTCAGCTTGTCTGAGCCGCTCTCTCTCAATGCCCAGGCTGCGGGGGAGGGGGGGACACTTTTTGAGATTTAAGTCTAAAGCGTCATATATTTGAGCTAAGCATAGTGTATTCAAGTTCTTTAGAGGTAAATTATTCCTTAATGTGTACCTGTCTTCAGTACCTCTCATCGGTGCAGGACTAAAAATTGCAGAAGCCACTCGACTGGATCAAAGAAAAATATTTTTCTGAATTTACGGGACTGTTTGAAGCATCATAACATTCATGAAATAGATGTCATGATTTTGATGTTATGACAAGTCAAATATCTTCTTCATGCACTCATGTTGTGTCATACCAAGTTTGGTATTGATACCATTATCGAAACGGCCAGGAAAGCTAAAACTCGGTAGATAGATAGATAGATAGATAGATAGATAGATAGATAGATAGATAGATAGATAGATAGATAGATAGATAGATAGATACGCTCAAAGTCGTCTAAGTTCCCCGAAAAATGCTTCGCATTTAAAAAAGGGAATATTGTGGCTATAGAGGGAACTACGCAAGTCAACGAGCATAATTTTAAACGGCCAATGTTCTGCGTGCTGTATAGTTGCCTGCTTTGAGGCACGCATAGTTCTCCACCGAAAAGTGATGACTGACTACACTTTGAGGAGACCACGTGACCGCATTCCAATCACGCTATTGGGTGTTCCTCTTGTTTTGTTTTGTCGCCCAGAAGATCTTAGCTCATACCCACAAAAGGAATTTGACACGCTGCACTTTAGGACGTAATTTTTTACACATTGCTTGTTAAAGGAAACAGCAAGACGGCAATAAGATAAGAAAAAGATCAATAATAACGTACGTAAAAAAAATTGGCAACATATCCACGGAGTGAATGATGGAGAGTGCGGCGAAGCATTCGTCCGTCCATTCGTTCTTGCTTTCGTACGTCCATGCGTCCGTATGTGTGACCGTCCGAGCGTCCATCCGCCCGATCCTGCGTGGGTCTGTTCGTGCGTCCGTCCCTGCGTTCGTCCATGCATCCGCCCCTTCGCGCGTTCATGCGTCCATCCATGCATCTGTCTGTATGTCCGTTCGTCCACCTATTGAACACTCCAAGTACCACCACCTCGCATATTTTCATCATATTTTCCACACATGAAAGCACCGCCATCCAGCGGACATTCCAAGGACTAAACGAGAGGTGGCACAAGCACGCTTTCTTACGGCTTGGGTTGCGGGTCTACTTCCCACCTGTAACCACCTCGAGTTCATGTTTTATACAAGTTCACTGTATTTATGGCACTGCGGTCCAACGCTCGCTAAACCTTTCTGAAAACAAGCAGGTTACGCCCAGCGAGTATACCGTAGCAACCCTTTCCTGTCAAATAGTGCTCAATGTACATGCCAATGGCTACTATTGGGGATCGCAGCGTGCGTTTTAACTAAAAGCCGAATGCTCCTTTCTCTTATTCCCCATTAGCAGCCATTGGCATATATATTGAGCACTATTTTTTATTGCTCAAAGACGCACGAAGAAATCTCCCACCGGCACCGCCTTAGAGCTCAAACTGTTGCAGTTGTTACATACTACAACGGCTACGAGGGACGACCGGGGGCCGATAAAGAGTTCCGCCCCTAAAAACGAAAAGAAAAAGGGCGAAAGAAATCAATTAACTCGATTTTTTTGAAGGTGAAGCTAAAGCGCATCCTCCAAAGTTTTTTTTTTTTCCTTTTTCGGTGTGATATTTTAAAATGAAGCTGAGACCTCGATTTTCTCTGCTAATAATGAACTTATGACAGTGAAAACTTATGGCGTCAGAGTTAGGGTGCAGTTTATTAATCTAAACCAAGTGATTTTCTTTTGTGCCCCTTTAAACTTGACACGGCTACTGTAACTCCCCCCTCACCCCTTTTTCTTTTGTCACTATACGTTGCGAGATTGTCACATGAAACTTCCCCCCTCCCAGTATTTTTTTTTCTTCCTTCAAGGATCTCTGATCTCTAAAGATATCTGATACGCCATTACGAGGAGGCATCGTCGTCGTCCAGCGCGTGTTTTATAATGGCACTCGCGTAAAGAACGGGGCCTTTCAGCTGCGTAAGATGGCGTCGTCGCTGTTTCCAAATTATTGCCGAGCCATGCGACGAGACGAACGAACGAGGTACGTCCGAGTAAAGACGGATACTGTTTGTTTCTCACCGCATGCCTGCATGCCCCGAGGGTACTTGTGCTCGTAGGTGATTACTCGGCTTTGCTCTGGTGGAGCGTGTGACGTTTCGGGCTATTAATGACTATTAAAGGAACATGATGGGTGGTGATTTTATTTTTCTCGTGGAGTTGGCGTCCTAGACTGTTATTCACACTCTGGATGAATCGACCACTTGGTTGACTGCCCCCCCCCCCCCCCTAAAATAGTTCTCAGTTCAAGTTCAAGGTGATATGTGTACAACGCCGTTCTTGGAGGCTCGAGCAAGTTTAGCGCACAGCTTGCACATGCCAAGTATACATAAAAAATTTAATGCAGAGTAAGTCAAGGTGGCTGTATAACGGCGAAGGCTAAGCGATTCATTGCCCATCCTTTATCTCGGGGCATTTCGGCAGGCTGTGCTTCTGCTTCAGGGTTGAACGCGGCATTGGTGCGTTTGACATCCTGTGCCTTACTCAGTTTGTCTCTTGCTCCCTGGTTCTTCCTGTATCTTTGCTATTAGGTGGCTGTATAACGGCGAGGCTAAGCGATTCATTGCCCAGGCTTTATCTCGAGGTATTTCTGCAGGTGTGCTCTGCTTCAGGTTGAACGCGCATTGTGCGTTTGGACCATCCTGTGCTTACTCAGTTTGTCCCCCCCTCCCTTGCCTTCCCTGGGTTCTCTTCCTGTATCTTTGCTATTAGGTGGTCTGTATAATGGCGAAGGCTAAGACGATTCATTGCCCATGGCTTTATCTCGAGGTAGTTTCTGTGCAGGTGTGCTCTGCTTCAGGTTGAACGCGACTATGGTTGTGCGTTAACATCCTGTGCTTACGTCAAGTTTGTCTCTTGCTCCCTGGTTCTTCTTCCTGTATCTTTGCTATTAGGTGGCTGTATAACGGCGAAGGCTAAGCGATTCATTGCCCATGCTTTATCTCGAGGTATTTCTGCAGGTGTGCTCTGCTTCAGGTTGAACGCGGCATTGTGCGTTTGACCATCCTGTGCTTACTCAGTTTGTCTCTTGCTCCCTGGTTCTTCTTCCTGTATCTTTGCTATTAGGTGGCTGTATAACGTGCGAAGGCTAAGCGATTCATTGCCCATGCTTTATCTCGAGGTATTTCTGCAGGTGTGCTCTGCTTCAGGTTGAACGCGGCTTTGTGCGTTTAACCATCCTGTGCTTACTCAGTTTGTCTCTTGCTCCCTGGTTCTTCTTCCTGTACCTTTGCTATTAGGTGGCTGTATAACGGCGAAGGCTAAGCGATTCATTGCCCATGCTTTATCTCGAGGTATTTCTGCAGGTGTGCTCTGCTTCAGGTTGAACGCGGCATTGTGCGTTTGACCATCCTGTGCTTACTCAGTTTGTCTCTTGCTCCCTGGTTCTTCTTCGTGTATCTTTGCTATTAGGTGGCTGTATAACGGCGAAGGCTAAGCGATTCATTGCCCATGCTTTATCTCGAGGTATTTCTGCAGGTATGCTCTGCTTCAGGTTGAACGCGACATTGTGCGTTTGACCATCCTGTGCTTACTCAGTTTGTCTCTTGCTACCTGGTTCTTCTTCCTGTATCTTTGCTATTCACCAAGACTGAGTGTTTCCACAGATCATTTCCTCTGTGGCAATGAAAGATTAATGTTACAATACACCATGGTTATAAAGTGATTATGGCAGACAGGTCTGGAAGCATGAACGTTCTTCCAACAATCTTTCATAAATTGTTTCGAGAATTCAGTAACCTAGACTGCTTCTTTGTTTAGAGCTTTTCTACATAGGTGACTTACATCCTTCAGCTCCTTGTGCGCTTCCAACGATCTTTCATAAATTGTTTCAAGAATTCTGTAACCTAGACTGGTTCTTTGTTTAGAACTTTTCTACATAGGTGACTTACATCCTTCAGCTCCTTGTGCGCTGTAGTGACCGTTGCGGGTCACGGCACTTTGTCAGGAATTAGGTTGCCTTTGTACCAACCCTCCACATTATACGTATAATCGATGCACAGTACGCTGTGCTGTGTAGCTGTTTCATTGAGTGAACGCGACCGCTAAATCACGCGAAGTAATGAACTGCGGGCAAGATATTGGAGTGGTTAGAATCTATTGGAGCGCATCAGCCGAAATAACAGGAGCAAGCTGCTCTTTTAGGGCATCCGGAACGGAGCAACCAAGAACATGTCGCTATTTCTCGAAGAAGACAAAGCCGTTCACGGTCATCGGAAGCTGCCACAAGCGTGCTTGCGTGCCCTCGTGCTCCTTGCACCGGCACGGCCCCGACTGCAATTACCTACTCGAATCCTGTGAAGCGCAGTCGTGCTCGAGCTCCGCGTCCTGGTGCTCGCGGCCAAACCGTTTCACGACGCCCGCCTTCGGAATCTGGCTGCCATTACCAACCCGACCGAATCCCTCGGCGGCGCTCAATCGAAGTCCCGAACTCCAGGACCGAGACATGCCATTCTTTGCTGCGCCAATGGGCCACAAGTTGAGGAGGAGAAAGAAGGGGTCCCACTCGAAGTCTTCATTCTCGAGTTGCTTCACGAACAGCAGAGGCCCCGACACTTCGCCACCGGCATCATCACCGTACAGCGCGCAAGCAAACATTCCAGAACTCTGCGCCCTTCTCGCGATGCGTCAGGAAGCTGATGAAGATAAGCCTCAGTCAGACGATTCTGAAGACCGGAAGAAGCCTTCATTGACCAAGCCTCCGGTGTTCCGGTATAGAGGTGGACTTCTTACGACGACGACGACGACGACGACGACTCCGGGAAGAACGCTCAGTGAAAAATGCGCTACTCGGCTGCATCACCGTCATCGGGTAGTAGCATCGGGTGTTTGGACAAGGACGGGGGAGTCACCCTCGAAATCGTCGCTGGACGGGAGAGGCACTTGTGTTGAACGGGTGCTGGAGCCGAAGGCTGTCGCTGACACGATCGCTGTCGTCGTGCAGAGAAGGCGCGAAGAGTTCACCGTCCGAAAGAAGCCTGGCCAAAGCCTTTCCTTGTGCCGGAAGACCTGCGTGCCTGGTGAACCTCGAGTCAAACTCTTGATTGTAAGAGCATCTGAATACTTGATTGACCGGCAGCGAAGACTTAGCAATGACTTGCAGTGCGCTGACGACGAAGATGACGGCGACGACGACGAGGATGATGAAGGACGCAGCTGTGCTCTGCTTCAGGTTGAACGCGGCATTGTGCGTTTGACCATCCTGTGCTTACTCAGTTTGTCTCTTGCTCCCTGGTTCTTCTTCCTGTATCTTTGCTATTAGGTGGCTGTATAACGGCGAAGGCTAAGCGATTCATTGCCCATGCTTTATCTCGAGGTATTTCTGCAGGTGTGCTCTGCTTCAGGTTGAACGCGACATTGTGCGTTTGACCATCCTGTGCTTACTCAGTTTGTCTCTTGCTACCTGGTTCTTCTTCCTGTATCTTTGCTATTCACCAAGACTGAGTGTTTCCACAGATCATTTCCTCTGTGGCAATGAAAGAATAATGTTACAATACACCATGGTTATAAAGTGATTATGGCAGACAGGTCTGGAAGCATAAACGTTCTTCCAACGATCTTTCATAAATTGTTTCAAGAATTCAGTAACATAGACTGCTTCTTTGTTTAGAACTTTTCTACATAGGTGACTTACATCCTTCAGCTCCTTGTGCGCTTCCAACGATCTTTCATAAATTGTTTCAAGAATTCAGTAACCTAGACTGCTTCTTTGTTTAGAACTTTTCTACATAGGTGACTTACATCCTTCAGCTCCTTGTGCGCTGTAGTGACCGTTGCGGGTCACGGCACTTTGTCAGGAATTAGGTTGCCTTTGTACCAACCCTCCACATTATACGTATAATCGATGCACAGTACGCTGTGCTGTGTAGCTGTTTCATTGAGTGAACGCGACCGCTAAATCACGCGAAGTAATGAACTGCGGGCAAGATATTGGAGTGGTTAGAATCTATTGGAGCGCATCAGCCGAAATAACAGGAGCAAGCTGCTCTTTTAGGGCATCCGGAACGGAGCAACCAAGAACATGTCGCTATTTCTCGAAGAAGACAAAGCCGTTCACGGTCATCGGAAGCTGCCACAAGCGTGCTTGCGTGCCCTCGTGCTCCTTGCACCGGCACGGCCCCGACTGCAATTACCTACTCGAATCCTGTGAAGCGCAGTCGTGCTCGAGCTCCGCGTCCTGGTGCTCGCGGCCAAACCGTTTCACGACGCCCGCCTTCGGAATCTGGCTGCCATTACCAACCCGACCGAATCCCTCGGCGGCGCTCAATCGAAGTCCCGAACTCCAGGACCGAGACATGCCATTCTTTGCTGCGCCAATGGGCCACAAGTTGAGGAGGAGAAAGAAGGGGTCCCACTCGAAGTCTTCATTCTCGAGTTGCTTCACGAACAGCAGAGGCCCCGACACTTCGCCACCGGCATCATCACCGTACAGCGCGCAAGCAAACATTCCAGAACTCTGCGCCCTTCTCGCGATGCGTCAGGAAGCTGATGAAGATAAGCCTCAGTCAGACGATTCTGAAGACCGGAAGAAGCCTTCATTGACCAAGCCTCCGGTGTTCCGGTATAGAGGTGGACTTCTTACGACGACGACGACGACGACGACGACTCCGGGAAGAACGCTCAGTGAAAAATGCGCTACTCGGCTGCATCACCGTCATCGGGTAGTAGCATCGGGTGTTTGGACAAGGACGGGGGAGTCACCCTCGAAATCGTCGCTGGACGGGAGAGGCACTTGTGTTGAACGGGTGCTGGAGCCGAAGGCTGTCGCTGACACGATCGCTGTCGTCGTGCAGAGAAGGCGCGAACAGTGTAGCTTGTCTGTCATTTCGTGTATTTCTTGAAGACCGCAAAACTGCAGCCGCTCCATCTATCGCACCGTAGTTGAGGGACCACAAACGCATAGTAACGTACAGTGACGTTACGAATGAACAATCTGTTAACGTTTAGTAACATTTGCAATTGGCATTCAGATAACATTCGGTAGCGTTGGAAGAGTAGTGAACATCGGGCGATTCGGTACTGATTGAGGGCTATTTTGCGCGCAACATACACACGGACGACAAGAAACAGACACCACGAGCGCAAACTCGCAACTGATTGATTGATAACAACAAAATGAAATTTTATCTGCGAGACTAACAAAAATTTTGCGCCCGTTGTGTCGTTTCTTCCCGTCTGTATGTCGCTTGCGCAAAAATAAAATAAAACGTGAATTGGTGATCCTACGTGGTAACTTCAAATCTTCTGGCACGCTGGTTGGTAGTGCACACACAGGAGAGTGCTGTTCGGTGGCACCATTCTGCGCCCTGTTTGTTATTACGTCTGCAACGGAATACCAATGAACGCAGTAGTCGCTTAGCGGCTGAGACGTTTCACTACTAAACTCTCGATCGCGTAGGTATGATTCCCGGCTGCGTGAAATTCCAAAATACTAATGCAAATAGATTCAGGTGCACGTCAAAGAATTTCGGAAAGGCAATGCTCATCCGCTTTTCAAATGGGCATGAGGCACGCCAACACATGAAAGATTGGGGGACTTCTAAGCTTGGCCTTTGGAGTTGAATGCGAACGCGATATCCTGTTCTTGTCGGGAGTACTTCAACCACTTGGCGCGTATATTATAGTACGATGTTTCTTGAGAAGTTTAAATTGTGAATTACTGCAGTGTAAAGGCTGCATTCTGTATGAGGCATAGCGTGTTTTAAACCAAGAGCTATGATGTGCTTGAAATCTTTTCGGACTTGCTATGCACCCACTACGTGGTCTTCGGGGAATACGTGCATTAACGCGCGCGCCCAGACTGGGTGTGAGCTCTGCATAGAGAGCATCATCATCATCATCATCATCATCATCATCACCATGCTCGGACATTCGATGGCAATGTACGCTTGTTCATCGCAATATTACTGCGATATTACATGTTGTATTGCAAAGCGTCTACACAGAACGCGCGTGCTTGTAACTTACGAATATTATTTTCTCTGTATTTTGAAGTAGAACAAGTTTTGTTGACTGTATTTCCAAAAAGATGCGTGGCTTTGTGGAATACTACCTTCTTTCCCCGAAAACAGCCTGGGTTTGATACTCACTCAGACTCGGAAATTTTTATTATTTATTTTGTTGCATCTTTCTATCTTTCGGTCACGGACAGTGTGACGATTTTTCGCTTACAACCAACGACGCTTCTCGCCGGCACCAAACGCTTAAACGGGAGGCCGCGCTGGCTATAAATATTCCCAAGCTTATCAGCAAATAAATAAATAAATAAATAAATAAATAACAATAAAAATGTTAGCGCTGCAACAACCACTTGGCACAAGGCTTGACCACATCATGCAGCGCTGCTGGGCACCTGCAGCTGCTTTTGGCTTAGCTAGGCTTATACCCTCTCACCTGAATTACGACTACAAATTACATCTTGAGTGATTCTAAGACGGCTCTTACGAATTTCATCGGCTGTTTTAGCCCAATCGCAGTTACATGATCGAAAATAGCAAACGAAGCTTTAATATACAACTTGTATGGGAACCACCCTGCGGGACTCCAGGTAATGAGGGGGCCCTCAGTGTAGCCCGAAGTTTAATCAACAGGGAGGTGAACCACTCAAGCCTGAACTTGTTGCTAAGAGGAATCACTACATCGAACGCGACATTGTGCGTTTGACCATCCTGTGATTACTCAGTTTGTCTCTTGCTACCTGGTTCTTCTTCCTGTATCTTTGCTATTCACCAAGACTGAGTGTTTCCACAGATCATTTCCTCTGTGGCAATGAAAGAATAATGTTACAATACACCATGGTTATAAAGTGATTATGGCAGACAGGTCTGGAAGCATAAACGTTCTTCCAACGATCTTTCATAAATTGTTTCAAGAATTCAGTAACATAGACTGCTTCTTTGTTTAGAACTTTTCTACATAGGTGACTTACATCCTTCAGCTCCTTGTGCGCTTCCAAAGATCTTTCATAAATTGTTTCAAGAATTCAGTAACCTAGACTGCTTCTTGTTTAGAACTTTTCCACATAGGTGACTTACATCCTTCAGCTCCTTGTGCGCTGTAGTGACCGTTGCGGGTCACGGCACTGTGTCAGGAATTAGGTTGCCTTTGTACCAACCCTCCCCATTATACGTGTAATCGATGCACAGTACGCTGTGCTGTGCAGCTGTTTCATTGAGTGAACGCGACCGCTAAATAACGCGAAGTAATGAACTGCGGGCAAGATATTGGAGTGGTTAGAATCTATTGGAGGGCATCAGCCGAAATAACAGGAGCAAGCTGCTCTTTTAGGGCATCCGGAACGGAGCAACCAAGAACATGTCGCTATTTCTCGAAGAAGACAAAGCCGTTCACGGTCATCGGAAGCTGCCACCAGCGTGCTTGCGTGCCCTGGTGCTCCTTGCACCGGCACGGCCCCGACTGCAATTACCTACTCGAATCCTGCGAAGCGTGGTCGTGCTCGAGCTCTGCGTCCTGGTGCTCGCGGCCAAACCGTTTCACGACGCCCGCCTTCGGAATCTGGCTGCCAGTACCAACCCGACCGAATCCCTCGGCGGCGCTCAATCGAAGTCCTGAACTCCAGGACCGAGACATGCCATTCTTTGCTGCGTCAACAGGCCACAAGTCGAGAAGGAAGAAGAAGGGGTCCCACTCGAAGTCTTCATTCTCGAGTTGCTTCACGAACAGTAGGGGCCCCGACACTTCGCCACCGGCATCATCACCGTACAGCGCGCAAGCAAACATTCCAGAACTCTGCGCCCTTCTCGCGATGCATCAGGAAGCTAATGAAGATAAGCCTCAGTCCGACGATTCTCAAGACCAGAACAAGCCTTCATGGACCAAGCCTTCGGTGTTCCGGCATCGAGGTGGACCTCCGACGACGACGACGACGACGTCTCCGGGCATGAGGCACGCCAACACATGAAAGATTGGGGGACTTCTAAGCTTGGCCTTTGGAGTTGAATGCGAACGCGATATCCTGTTCTTGTCGGGAGTACTTCAACCACTTGGCGCGTATATTATAGTACGATGTTTCTTGAGAAGTTTAAATTGTGAATTACTGCAGTGTAAAGGCTGCATTCTGTATGAGGCATAGCGTGTTTTAAACCAAGAGCAATGAAGTGCGTGAAATCTTTTCGGACTTGCTATGCACCCACTACGTGGTCTTCAGGGAATACGTGCATTAACGCGCGCGCCCAGAGTGGGTGTGAGCTCTGCATAGAGAGCATCATCATCATCAACATCATCATCATCATGCTCGGACATTCGATGGCAATGTACGCTTGTTCATCGCAATATTACTGCGATATTACATGTTGTATTGCAAAGCGTCTACACAGAACGCGCGCGCTTGTAACTTACGAATATTATTTTCTCTGTATTTCGAAGTAGAACAAGTTTTGTTGACTGTATTTCCAAAAGATGCGTGGCTTTGTGGAATAATGCCTTCTTTCCCCGAAAACGGCCTGGGTTTGATACTCACTCAGACTCGGAAATTTTTATCATTTATTTTGTTGCATCTTTCTATCTTTCGGTCACGGACAGTGTGACGATTTTTCGCTTACAACCAACGACGCTTCTCGCCGGCACCAAACGCTTAAACGGGAGGCCGCGCTGGCTATAAATATTCCCAAGCTTATCAGCAAATAAATAAATAAATAAATAAATAAATAACAATAAAAATGTTAGCGCTGCAACAACCACTTGGCACAAGGCTTGACCACATCATGCAGCGCTGCTGGGCACCTGCAGCTGCTTTTGGCTTAGCTAGGCTTATACCCTCTCACCTGAATTACGACTACAAATTACATCTTGAGTGATTCTAAGACGGCTCTTACGAATTTCATCGGCTGTTTTAGCCCAATCGCAGTTACATGATCGAAAATAGCAAACGAAGCTTTAATATACAACTTGTATGGGAACCCACCCTGCGGGACTCCAGGTAATGAGGGGGCCCTCAGTGTAGCCCGAAGTTTAATCAACAGGGAGGTGAACCACTCAAGCCTGAACTTGTTGCTAAGAGGAATCACTACATCGAACGAAATCACAGCTTATTATCGATAGAACAGCAACACATACGTGACACCACACACAGATCTCACAAGGAAACGGGCTACGATTTGGAGGCAAATTCTTTTCCAAGCGTTCATAGACTGTCAAAAATTTAGCCGGAAATGTTCAACTGAACTGCCAACATGGCGGCCACGTGAAGGCTACCGAAAATCACATCCGTTTGGAATGCGAGGGGAACCCATGACAGAAAACAATGCTACCTGCAGCTTCTTTCCTAGCTGCTTGGGACTCAACCCTGTCGTGAATTGACTGCCCTCTTGAGGTAGAAGTAATTAACAGAATATAGATAGTGATGGAAAGCTTTTGCCAACGCGAAATGGCGTGACGGAACGTGAAATAAGAAACTGCGGGCAAGATATTTGATTGATTGCAAGTTCTATACGCATTGGCAAGGAGAACAGCTTCAGGCTGCTGTTTTGAAATGTCGGGAATAGAGCAACCGAGGACGTGCCGCTCTTTCTCGACGAAGAAGAGAGAGCCGTTGGTTGTTATCGGCAGCTGCCGCGAAAGTGCGTGCCTGCCCTCGTGCTCCACGCACTGGCGTAGCACTGGCACAGCCACGAATGCCATTCGCTACCGAATCCTACGACGCACGGTTGAGCTCGAGCTGCGCGTCCCGGTGCTCGTGGTCGAATTGTTCTACGACGGCCACGTTCGGAATCTGGCTGCTAGTACCGACTCCACCGAAGCCCTCGCCTGCGCTCTATCGAAGCCTCGACCTCCAAGGCCGCGACATGGCAACCGTCGCTGCTCCAACGTGCCGCAAGGCAAGCAGGGTGAGAAAGAAGTCCGACTCGAATTCTTTATTATTGGGTCGCAGCACGAACAGCCGAGGCCCCGACACTTCCCCATCGGTGTCATCACCGTCCAGCACGGGAGCAAGTCTTCCAGAATTCTTCGCCCTTCTCGAAACGCACGGAGAAATTGACGAAAGTAAGCGACAGCGCGGTAATTCTGAAGACCGGACCGAGCCTTCGGTGTCCCGGCGTCGAGGTGGACCTCCAAAGACGACGAATTCGGGTAGACGCCGAGCGACAAACGCATTACACGGCTGCGCCACCGTCATCGGGCAGCATGTGTCGGGCCTTCGGACAAGGAAGTGTTCGGGGCAGTCACTCTCGAAGTCGTCGCTGGAAGGGGGACGCCCTTGTGTTGAACGGAAGCTGGAGCAGGAGGCTGTCACGGATTCCACGGCCGTCGTTGTCCGTAGAAGGCGCGAAGTGTTCGTCGCTTGAAGGAAGCCTGGCCGAATCAGCTGGAAAACACGCATGCTTGGTTCGCCTCGAGTCCGAATTTTGCTTTAAAGCGCATCGGGATCCTTGACAGACTGGCAGTGAGGACTGCGAGGTGACTTACGGTGCGTGGAAGACGGCGACGAACACTAAATCAGCGGGTGAGCTTCGTCAAGGACGCAGACGCTCAGGTCGCCTACGACAGGTTTCGGTGACACCGGTCGGCCTGTTCGGGTTGGCTATCCCATGGTGGACGGGCTGCTGTAAGCCTCTTCATCGGGCGGCCATTTCTGCGACTTCGGCGTGGATGACGAGGCAAAGCGGCGGCTGCGTTGTGGCAACTGCGCGTCGGACGATATATTTTTGTATATAGATTTCGTTTCTTTACCTATTAAATTCAGCGTTGTTTGTCTAACGTTGTGTATATTATTTGTCTAGGCCAACAACAGGCAGCTGCTCCGTCTAGTGCGCAGTGGTTGAGCGGCCGTTAACACACAGTAAGCATTTAAATAACATTTAGCAACGTATTAGAGTTAGCATTCATAATAATAATTACATGATCACTAACATGCATATAAAAATTACTCTTACGCAGTACCTTCAGTAAAAGTTGCCGTCATGCTACTTAATATTTAATACCGCCAAACGCCGAGTAGGTGGCCTTCCTCTCCCCTAAGGTGAAGCTTAATTCGACCAGATTTAGGTGAAAGGCACTTGTTCGTCATTTTACAGTATTTTAGGTATCCCAGAGTGAACTTATAATTAAAAAACGGCATAATAATAAAGTTAATAATAATAATAATTCGGCATATCCCACTGTCACGGACGGCTATTTTCGGCGACACCGCGTCACGGCAATTAACTGGCTCCGTACTTCCCGACGGACCGTCAGAAACGGCGGCACATGAAAGGGAACCGATAAGTGCAAAATGGGGGTGCTCTCCTTAGAACGTCGCCGCCGACAGTTAATCCTTTTGTAACCGTGGCGACGTCTGCAAGGTCGTAGAAGGCCGCGGTATACCCCGAAAAAGGATTAGACTACAAGACGTACCGACTGAGAGCTAAGTGGTTGACCGTTCCCACGGAGAAAAGCGTGGGAAACGCTCTGGTGGCCAAGCCGTATGACAACGACCTGTTTATATCTTCGAACTTTCTTCTCCGTCGTCCTATTCTTGTTAGTTTGTGTAGTTTGTAATAGTTCTCTCTCGTAAGCTGATTTATTGTTTCTGTTATATATCTCTTTAGTTGTATCAAGTGTCGATGTATTTTGTTAGTTGTATTGAAGTGTTGTATTAGATCCCGTGTGCTGCGATATCACTAGAGTAAAGTTTGTTTTGTTTTCTCACGTCTCTGATCTTTTCACTGTCTCTGCTTGCGTACGGAACGAACCAACCTGCTGTCATTCCCGTCGCCGACTTCGCGCTGGTGACGCTAGAGTGGCAGCTTGTAACAAAACTGGCGTCCGCGAGACAGGACGTTCCGTACAAAGAGTAAGACAGTGAGGGGTGAACGAGAACCGTGCGGGCAGCGTGGTGATAGAGCCGCACAGTTGAAGCGGTTGTATCCTGCATAAGATTACGCTGGTTTTATAGTGGTATTATAGTGACAGTTTGCAGTATGGAGTGTATAGATTTGGATAAGTGTATCGCGCACGGTAAACAGTTAGGCCTCGAGGGCGCCGAACTGAGACAATGGGTTAAGGAGCAGCAGGAACAGGCGCAGGCGTTAGTCAGAGAAGAGCGGGCACGGGCCCGGGAGAAAAGGGAAAAAGAAAGGGAGAGAGAGCGCGAAGAAAGAGCGAAAGAACGAGAAGCGGCAAGGAAAGCGGCAAGGGAAGCCGGAGAACGGGAAGTGCAGTTACTGCAATTAAAGATTCGCCTCATCGAGGGTAGCAGGGTTAGCCGATCCAGCAGTGAGCACGGCGATGCCGGCGAGAAACTGTCATTTGAGCGAGACACATGGTGTCAAGGGCTACTCACAGTTCTGCCTTGCGAGGCAAATGAAGCTGTTGCGCGACGCAGTCAGCAGAACGCGAACAACGAGGTAGTTAAGGCAGAGATGTTCCGGACGTTCGGAACTTCGGTCTCGACAAAAGAAGAGCAGCTCAGACAAGAGTCTGAAAGAAAGCGCGACACAGAAAGACAGCAGTCTGAAAGCGAGGCGCATCGGAAAGCGCTGGACGTTAAAGTGTGGCAGGAAACGCCAGAACTAGAAATCGCGCTAGAAAAGAGCCCGCATATTCTCGAATGCCTCCATATAAATGATGTAGAGAACGAGGCCTTGGCCGGTCTCGAGGTAGAGACAGTATCAAAAAACGGTCCTAGCGAGGATGAGGTGTGTGCCAGCAGCCCTAATGCACTCAGTAAGAAGCTGCAAACCATCCTCATGCCTCGAGAGGACGTTTCGACATCGTCAAATGTAGGCATGATTAGCACAGTGGCGAAGCAGAGCGAGGATGCGACGCTTCAGGAATGCAGCGATGCCACCGCAGAGGGCCCAGTTAATGATTCTATCAGCGTTAACAAATATACTTTGGCCCGGCAGTCCGTCGTGACACCGAGTACAAAATGTTTGAGCGTGGGGGAAAATGTAGCACAAGCTCCAACGAGCTTCCCAACCCCTCAGTTCACGACGCGACATGATGATGGCATCGAGAGAAAGGGGGCAAGCAAACATCGCCGGAAACGAAAGAAGCGAAAGCGTTCGGCACTGCCTAAGCCTAGGACTAGTCCCACCCCGTCGCCAGAAAGACGAAGGGGTAGGCATTCAATCAGTTTTAGGAAACGTCAATGGTGGCGTTCAGCCTGGCACAAGCGGCAAGCCAGCTTTGGAGGAGGAAAGGGAGGTGCATCACCCAAACGAAAGGCGCGTTTTAGTTCGACAACTTCAGGAAGGCGACCTTGTCCGAAGGGTCAACGTCGAAAGATCACAAAAGCTAAAAACCGCGTCGGGGCGAACACAAAGGGACAGTGGCCCCAGTTTTCCCCCTATTTCTGGCGTCCCTTTCAAATTCCTGAGGGGAACAGGCCAAAGTGGAAAATGTATTAGATCCCGTGTGCTGCGATATCACTAGAGTAAAGTTTGTTTTGTTTTCTCACGTCTCTGATCTTTTCACTGTCTCTGCTTGCGTACGGAACGAACCAACCTGCTGTCATTCCCGTCGCCGACTTCGCGCTGGTGACGCTAGAGTGGCAGCTTGTAACAAAACTGGCGTCCGCGAGACAGGACGTTCCGTACAAAGAGTAAGACAGTGAGGGGTGAACGAGAACCGTGCGGGCAGCGTGGTGATAGAGCCGCACAGTTGAAGCGGTTGTATCCTGCATAAGATTACGCTGGTTTTATAGTGGTATTATAGTGACAGTTTGCAGTATGGAGTGTATAGATTTGGATAAGTGTATCGCGCACGGTAAACAGTTAGGCCTCGAGGGCGCCGAACTGAGACAATGGGTTAAGGAGCAGCAGGAACAGGCGCAGGCGTTAGTCAGAGAAGAGCGGGCACGGGCCCGGGAGAAAAGGGAAAAAGAAAGGGAGAGAGAGCGCGAAGAAAGAGCGAAAGAACGAGAAGCGGCAAGGAAAGCGGCAAGGGAAGCCGGAGAACGGGAAGTGCAGTTACTGCAATTAAAGATTCGCCTCATCGAGGGTAGCAGGGTTAGCCGATCAGCAGTGAGCACGGCGATGCCGCGAGAAACTGTCATTTGAGCGAGACACCTGGTGTCAAGGGCTAATCACAGTTCTGCCTTGCGAGGCAAATGAAGCTGTTGCGCGACGCAGTCAGCAGAACGCGAAACGAGGTAGTTAAGGCAGAGATGTTCCGGACGTTTCGGAACTTCGGTCTCGACAAAAGAAGAGCAGCTCAGACAAGAGTCTGAAAGAAAGCGCGACACAGAAAGACAGCAGTCTGAAAGCGAGGCGCATCGGAAAGCGCTGGACGTTAAAGTGTGGCAGGAAACGCCAGAACTAGAAATCGCGCTAGAAAGAGCCCGCATATTCCGAATGCCTCCATATAAATGATGTAGAGAACGAGGCCTTGGCCGGTCTCGAGGTAGAGACAGTATCAAAAACGGTCCTAGCGAGGATGAGGTGTTGTGCCAGCAGCCCTAATGCACTCAGTAAGAAGCTGCAAACCATCCTCATGCCTCGAGAGGACGTTTCGACATCGTCAAATGTAGGCATGATTAGCACAGTGGCACGAAGCAGAGCGAGGATGCGACGCTTCAGGAATGCAGCGATGCCACCGCAGAGGGCCAGTTAATGATCTATCAGCGTTAACAAATATACTTGGCCCGGCAGCCGTCGTGACACCGAGTACAAAGTTTGAGCGTGGGGGAAAATGTAGCACAAGCTCCAACGAGCTTCCCAACCCCTCAGTTCACGACGCGACATGATGATGGCCTCGAGAGAAAGGGGGCAAGCAAACATCGCCGGAAACGAACAGAAGCGGAAAGCGTTCGGCACTGCCTAAGCCTAGGACTAGTCCCACCCGGTCGCCAGAAAGACGAAGGGGTAGGCATTCAATCAGTTTTAGGAAACGTCAATGGTGGCGTTCAGCCTGGCACAAGCGGCAACCAGCTTTGGAGGAGGAAAGGGAGGTGGCATCACCCAAACGAAAGGCCGCGTTTTAGTTCGACAACTCAGGAAGGCGACCTTGTCCGAAGGGTCAACGTCGAAAGATCACAAAAGCTAAAACCGCGTCGGGGCGAACACCAAAGGGACAGTGGCCCCAGTTTTCCCCCTATTTCTGGCGTCCTTTCAAATTCCTGAGGGGAACAGGCCAAAGTGGAAAATGTAGGTGTGACGGCAGTGCACTGCTTAGAGTTTGTGCATTTGTATCCTCTGGCGTGTTCGAAAAAACCGCCGGGACCGCGACCCCATCGGGTGCGATCCAGGCGAATCTATGTAGAAAAGGGGGCACGGTCAGTTGAAGTAATTTGTTGCACGCGCGTACTAAGTATAATTATTCAGGGCAACATTGGAGATTCATGTTTGAGTCGTTTTAATTTGTATAGGTTACAAGATTTGATGTGAAGTTTTCAAAAGGAAAACCGCCGAGCCAAAAGCTGAAAGTTAGCATCGAATTAGTTTAATCATGAGTGCGAAAATTTGCATAAGGTAAAAACCGAGAAAATGTGTTTATTTTCTAGTTGTTTCAAAGGTTTAGTGTGGCATCGTATGCCTCCACTGCCATGGGGATGTGGCATGAATGAGCATTTGAGGAAGATGTTAGCATAAACCGAATGATTTCGTAAATTGATTAAGATTGGCGTGACCCAGTACAGTTGTCGTTGCGCGCATTGAGACTTGAGGTCTATGAGCATGTTAATTTTTTTTTCCTTTCGTCGGTTGTTTTCTGTTTGTATGCACGTATTTCATTGTATAAGAAGTGTATTTTGAGTTATTTTTTTTTTGCTTGGTGCATTGGTTGTTTTTACTTGCTGTGATGCACATTGAAGGAATGCACTACAGTTGAGGAGCGCACCTGTTCCGTTTAATTTTGTAGTATACATTCGTGCAAGGTATTCTGTATTGATGGCTGCCGTACATGGCTATTTCCTCTTCTTGTTTGTATGGCGCATTGATATTGTTGCGTGTAAATGAAGCTGGTACTCTAACCATTGTTTGTTTTTCCTTTTGTTGTTACTTTGATGTACTCTGGCTACTTATGTTGTGTATGAGCGGGACAGTCCTCATGTCTCCCTTGTTGGTGGGGTTTTGTTCCTTGTTGTCGGAAAAATTCCCCTCCGTGCGAAACAATGTTATGAATAACATTCTGAAAGTGGGGGGCAATGTCACGAACGGCTATTTTCGGCGACACCGCGTCACGGCAATTAACTGGCTCCGTACTTCCCGACGGACCGTCAGAAACGGCGGCACATGAAAGGGAACCGATAAGTGCAAAATGGGGGTGCTCTCCTTAGAACGTCGCCGCCGACAGTTAATCCTTTTGTAACCGTGGCGACGTCTGCAAGGTCGTAGAAGGCCGCGGTATACCCCGAAAAAGGATTAGACTACAAGACGTACCGACTGAGAGCTAAGTGGTTGACCGTTCCCACGGAGAAAAGCGTGGGAAACGCTCTGGTGGCCAAGCCGTATGACAACGACCCGACAGGTTGTCACTCTCGCTAGTTGAGGACCCTCTCCCAATTAAAAAGGGGTGGGGTCAAAATATTTTTGGGGCGGAGTTTCCCCTCAATTAAACGCGCATGATTGGACCCAGGTAGAGGTCTCTTGTCCCCAAGGAAGAGAGCGAGGAGACACGAGGGGGATTTAAGCGCAGGATTTTGCCCTGCTAGGCGGACTAGTCGCTGACCAAGATGGTGTAGAAACAGATCAACAAGCATCTCTTCTAGAAGTTTTTAGTGTGGCTCTGTATCGGCTGGCCACCTAAACTTAGCCGTTCGTCTAGTTGTGACGCGATATTAACGTCTGCAACGTAGACATCGGGACTTCGCCTCGAGTTAGCTCAACCTGCTCGAAGTCACCTGCAAGCACTAGCCTCCCGGAACCACCAGCGTTGCAACACCGCCGACATCGCCGTCGTGCCAGAACTCTCTTCGACTTCTCGCATCCGATCGTCGGGGACACAACGCTGCCGGTCATCACACGTATGCCTTCACCTGTTTATATCTTCGAACTTTCTTCTCCGTCGTCCTATTCTTGTTAGTTTGTGTAGTTTGTAATAGTTCTCTCTCGTAAGCTGATTTATTGTTTCTGTTATATATCTCTTTAGTTGTATCAAGTGTCGATGTATTTTGTTAGTTGTATTGAAAGTGTTGTATTAGATCCCGTGTGCTGCGATATCACTAGAGTAAAGTTTGTTTTGTTTTCTCACGTCTCTGATCTTTTCACTGTCTCTGCTTGCGTACGGAACGAACCAACCTGCTGTCATTCCCGTCGCCGACTTCGCGCTGGTGACGCTAGAGTGGCAGCTTGTAACACCCACGTACCCACGTAATATACTGTTATGCGAAGCATGCGCAGGGAAGGTGACCATGTTAGGGACACAATAAGAGATAACGCTAAACGTATGTACACACAAATGTCGCCCGCTATAGACATATGTTGAACAGTCAGAGATGTTTATATAAGCAGTTGTTTGCACTTGCGCAATGATGGCAACAGCAGCATGAGTGTTAGCAACGCCAGAAGCGATAAGCTGATATGATGCGCTGGTGCTCGCGGGAATGGTAGCCCTGGACACTGCTAACTTAATCGACTTAAGGGCATCACACTTACCTAAAATTACTGTTAAGCCAACGAA
Organism: Rhipicephalus microplus; assembly: GCF_013339725.1. Taxonomy (NCBI): domain Eukaryota; kingdom Metazoa; phylum Arthropoda; class Arachnida; order Ixodida; family Ixodidae; genus Rhipicephalus; species Rhipicephalus microplus. The sequence continues at coordinate 103,351,134 of NC_051168.1, read as the reverse complement.
ACAGCTGCATCATAGGAAGTGCGTATTTAATGCTTGAAAAATTTAGAAAGCCGGCTTAGCAACCAGAGTTGACGTTTCACGAATATTCGAACATTAGGGTCTATTTGAAAAGTAGTTCAGAGATATGGCGTCGCTCTGTCGTGTGATGCTGATTGCCACGCAGAATGCTTGGGTTCGATTGCTGTTGGGGACTCTGACATCTATTCATTGCATTCTTAAAGTCAACGTTGCCAATGTCAGCTTTTTTCTCAATGTTCACGCGTTAAAATTGTTCACGCGTGTTCTCGTCGTTGCTTGGTAGATACAAAGTGTCAATCACCTGTGGCATGCATACCCGTCTACCCACGGCACATACACGCACGCGTTTATGTGCTACTGTCTGGCGCGAAACTTTTGATGACGTACGTGACGGGATTTTCACATGATTCATGTTTTGACCAGCGCGTCACGTTCGGCAAACCATCTTACACTCCTATACTAATTTTGGTTGATGCCAAGTTAAGGGGGTGATCACGAGAGCACCCAGACGTAAGCGGCTAGATAGATAGATAGATAGATAGATAGATAGATAGATAGATAGATAGATAGATAGATAGATAGATAGATAGATAGATAGATAGATAGATAGATAGACAGACAGACAGACAGACAGACAGACAGACAGACAGACAGACAGACAGACAGACTCTAATAGTGCTTTCAGTACGCTAAAATGCTTCGTATTTATTAATAATAACCTAACAAGACGCAAAAAATAATACGGCCAGTGCTCTCCAGCAACACTCTCCTGCGTCTTGTTGGTTATTGTGCCGCCTGCGCCGTAACGCTGATGAACGACGTGGTCGCTTGGCAGCTGACATGTTTTAATGAGAAACTTGCGAGCATGCGTGTTCGCTTGCTTGCTTGAAAAACTTTTACCGCTGGTGCAATAGTATTAAGTTTAGGGAAGGCCAGAAGAAGCCACCCCTTCCAATCTCTAGTTGGGCTCCTCATTTCAAGAGCCCATTGGCGACCGCCGCAACTCGGGCTCTGTCGACCGGGTCCTTCTGACTCACCAGGTTGGAGCAGCCGAGCAGGGCCACCTCCCAGTCCTCCCGGATGGTGTGTTATTTTGGAAAAAGGTTCGGGGTTGATTGGCACCACGTGGAAAATGTCCGATGATGTCTCGATTACGGTCCGCTGTGGCCGCATTTCGATGGGCTCGTGAAATTCCAGAATACACGTGCACATGAATTTAGGTTCACGTTAAGGGACTCCCGGAAGAAAAAAATTACTCTGCAGTTATATAAGAAGAAATATTCGCGTCAGGATATGTAGTATTTACGTGATGACGTTTAAGAGCTTGTTCTCTGGTGTTGGGGCTGTCTTCGTTGGTTGCCAGCGAAAAATCATTCTGTTCTTCGTGACCGAAACAGCCGAGAAAGACCGAAACAATGTAATAACTAAAATTACCTGTTTTAAGTGGGTACCAAAATTGGCACAGTAAACATCATGACGTCACATATTCTTGCGGTGTCTCTTGGGGCCTACATTGTTCTTAGTTCGTAAAAATGTAGTTTACCTCTGGCATAAGCGGTAAAATTTTTGCCACCAAATGTTTGAAGCTCCTTTGTGCCAGTGTCTTTCATACTGCGATCTTCCATGCTATTAGTGTTTTCCTATGTTCGTTGTAACACATGTTTAATAAATACCATGCAGGAAAAAAAAACAGGGCCACGTTCCTGCTTGTGAATAGAGATGAAGTAACGTCCTCTGATTTGAAATGCAGTGCAAGTAACTTTCATGCTCTACAAACACGCGTATGCATGCATCACAATGCAACATGATATGTTGCAATAATTACGCGTGCTACAAACTTACATTGCCATTGGGCGTCAGAACATGTGAATATATGAATGACTTCATGACTTAAAGCCGGTCACCCTCAACAAAAGCTGCTCAATGCAGCTTTTTTGCCTGGTCATTCTCGCAACTTGTTGTGAATAAACATTTCAATTCAATTCAAAAGGAACACATGCTACTGCGCCCATTCCCTTATGGCCACGTATAGTGGGTGCATAGCAAGTTCGAAAAGAAGTCATGCACTAAGTGTTTAAAGTATGCACTAGGGACAGATTATCGCTATCGCATTCAACTGTTAAAGGCGAAGCTTTACCCATACATGCCTAGTGTCCTACATGCAGGATGCTAAAACTTTTCAGTGTAATCCGAATGTTTATTCTGTAAAAAAGGTAAGACCACCTAATGTGTGTTTATGATGCCCTGTCCTCATCATATGCAAGTCTTGGTTATCGCGGGGCTACAATTAGCAACGTGCTTGCAGTCGCAAAATGGCTATTTCGCATGCATGTAAGCTGAACGCCTATACTGCGAAAAAAAAGTAATATATATATAGAGTCACATATCCTCGATGCTGCTGATATATTTGTTAATTGTTCGTCAGTTATTGGGTGTGCAGTAACTTTCATATGACAATGATAAGTGCTAACGTTTTTCGTTCGCGGTGTGGCGAACATTGGCGTTCTACATATAGGACGGCTTCAAAAGCATTATTCGAAAGTGTTTTTTTTTAATAAAATCCCTACTTTCTTTTCTGAGGTCGTAGAAGCAATAATTTTGGGCGAATAAATGATTTTTGTTAATTTTCCTAAGTTTGGGCATACACGGGTTAATGAAAATGCGCATACCATAATCGCATCAATATTATTAGCCCAGCGTTCGGCTTAAACACGCCTCACAAGTGTTGAGAACGCCGCTCATGCTATCCAAATTTGTAAGGGTACAAGACCTGATACGATGATTCTTTATATACGCGCGATGAAACAACTTTATCAGCATAGAAAGTTTGGAAGACACCAGCCGACATGGCTGGGCTGTATCGCGGCAGTGATATGAAAGAGCCTGCGCTTACCGTGACTGCTGGCCAGCTCTGTTGATACGCTGCAGCCAAAGGTGCCGCAGCTTCCTTTCTTTCGGCAACACGTAAAATCTGAGGTACTTTCGTTTCGAACTGTTAGCTGAAGCATCCAGGAACACATGCGAATCCATCCATCGAGTAAAATGAAGGAAAGTCAATAGGTGAGTTTAGAATAGCGCACCGAAGACCTTTGCGATGCGGTCGTTGCCACTGCACGTGCGTTGTAACGCGAGCCGCCGTTCGCGCTTGCGGTCCGTCCGCAGAAAATCCGAAATAGCGTGCGGCCCGCGAGGCCCGCAAAGGGCTGGTATCGAGGCTATGTGTAGCTTCCGTGCATTTGGGTTTGCGGGGAGGCTAGATTCCCTAGATGTTTCTCTAGGAGGTTGGCAAACGCTATTCTAAAATTCACATGGTGCCTGCAACGCCAGCGAACTTTTTTCTAAACCTCCATAATAAATCTTGGTGCGGCCCGCCGCAGCATTGAATACATGGGTGTGTGGACGGATGACTAACTACCGGCATGCATCACCGCAGCGGTGGCGTGGTGAAACTAGCCGGTGACATCGGCCTAATCGGGACATACCGAAGAACTTCGAGCAAGCAAGTCACGAAACGTGCGCGGCCTTTAATGCCGGCTGTCAAACTACAGTGTCTAGAAATGTACTGCCTAGTGTGCTGAGCGCGCGCGTTCCGTACGAGAGAGGGTGGCCGCGCATGTGATGACTGCACTCAGATGCCACAAGCGGCGCTGCGTGTCCAGAGGGTGCACACACGCGCGAAATTCCTCTCGTCCTGTGGCTGCCGGAGCCTCGGCACGTTTAAAATCAGTGTGTGACAGCTGCAATGTGATTTACTGTGAAGTTCGATGGCGCCATATTTACACTGCAACGCTCTGAGATGTTAAAAGCTAAGCGGCAATGCAAGGAGAAGACGTGTATTGTGCCGCTGTGTCAAAGAAGTTATCGGTCGAACAAGGAAAAGGTGTCTCGTTCCCCGCACTAACGGATCCAGCACCGTTTCCTGAATGAAAATTTAGGATCAAGAGGGCAGACACAAGGCTGAATCCAAAGGCTGTCGTGTGAGAAAAGCATTCTGAGAGTGACTACACCGAACTATCTTTTCGGATTAGGGTGAACGGTGTCGGGAATGAAATCACCGTTTATGCAAATATTTCAAATAATAGTATTTATCTAAAAATCAAAAATACCCTTTCATTCACACAGTTTTTCTCCCATGTCAACGTCAGACTCCCTTTCCAGCAGCGTTTTGAGTATCATATGCGGCGAGTGTCAGATTATTAATGGGCATGTTATCATTATTTGTTTTCACTCGTATCCTAATGGAATGCAGGCTAGGAGGTAGAGGTTTTATGGTCTTCTGTGATAATTCTTGCTCTCAAGAACAAAGCACATTTTAAAAAAATAACTCAGGTGGTTAAACTGTCAATGGTTTTTTAAATTAATTTCTTTGCGTACTGCAACCACTTTGAGCATCTATCTATCTATCTATCTATCTATCTATCTATCTATCTATCTATCTATCTATCTATCTATCTATCTATCTATCTATCTATCTATCTATCTATCTATCTATCTATCTATCTATCTATCTATCTATCTATCTATCTATCTATCTATCTATCTATCTATCTATCTATCTATCTATCTATCTATCTATCTATCTATCTATCAGTGTAGCGACTTATGTCTGGGTGCTGTCGTGATCACACCCTTAACCCATTAATGCCAAGCAAAATAGAAACTGTTTTCATTCTCCACCTTTAAATAGTAGCCTTTAAGTAGCCTTTAAGTGAATGCGCAGTTATATTATCTAAGGTGCAACCTAATTGCATTCTTTCAAGTATGTCCCGAATTCTCCATACGCCCCAGAAGCGAGGACCATGGAACGAAAAAACGTACTTCAGATTTACGTAACACGTCGGGCGCAGCCTCTTGGTTGCGCACACCAAATAAACAAAATTATTGAAGATAGAACTTGCGTGACCCAGACGAGACAGAACAATAAAGTAAAGAGATGCTGCACGCGCTTCGCGCTCTTCGCTATCAGCTACAAAACAATCGGTTCTAGCATAAAATACCTTAGACGAGATGGCGCTATATTTTTCACACTGAAACCTGTGTTCCCCGTGAGTGTTTGACTACAGTGCCTAGAAATATACTGCCTAGTGAGCTGAGCGCGGGCTAGGAGATGGTCCCGCAGCTGATGACTGCCAGCAGCGCCCGCATGGTGCGCTGCTGTGCGAGAAGGTGCATTTACGTTCAATCCTTGCGCTTCGCAAGCGCTGCGAAGCCTGCAGGAGGCCGAGCCACGCGAGGTCAACTATTATTTTCCTGCATTTTCAGAGTTTTTTTTTTTACACAATGGTTTATTGTATAAGAACTACTTGATTGCTTTCACAGTACTGGCGCTTTGCAAAACCCAATGAATATCATTTCGTGGCATAAATGTCGCCATCCGCTACTGCCAGCAAAAAAAAAAAAAAAGACGCAGATCCCACATAACTTGGGAATCAATGGTATGCAAGGTGACCCTGTTGTAATTTTTTATTAAGTGAAACATTATGAAGTGGCGCTAAATGTATGCAAGAAATTGAATAGTCAACACTGGAACCAGCATTGGCGTTTCACGAACATTTGGCTCTTCTTGCAAAGTATTTCGAAGACCCTAAGTTAAGGGGGTGATCATGAGGGCACCCAGATGTAGACGATTCGATAGATAGATAGATAGATAGATAGATAGATAGATAGATAGATAGATAGATAGATAGACAGATAGATAGATAGATAAGCCAAAAGTGCTTGCAGTACGCAAAAAAAAGCAGCTTCGCATTTGAAACATAGCGTAACCCCAGACATAAAGTCATGTGTAGGAAAGCAGCTATAATTTTGGAGTAATGCGCCTTTCGAATTACGCAAAAGTAAGCATTTTTCACACGACGGGTGAATCTCATTTAAATAACTTCTTAAGGACGCCTACGCACTTGAGCCCAAACACACACAAGTTGTGGCTCTCTATGCTGAATGAACATGACAGAATTATTCCGACCACATATAGCGATACAATGTGTGATCTGGTAAGCATGCAGATAGGAAGGGAATGCGCTCTTACCAGGTAGTCAAGCAGTCAAACTGGACCTATAAATAGAACTCGCACACAGGAGAACAATCAAATAACAATAATGAACTGAAACAACACCGGTCACTAGCTTTATTAGCCCATATCCCCAAGCTGCTTGTCGACAATTTACTCTGCTGGCTACCAGACGGGCATCGCGACGATGTCCTGTATCCACGTAAGCAGGGCCGAGACGTCCGAGAAGACGAACGGAGATGACCTGAAGCGGGTCTCGTTGCCCCACGAGACGACGCCCACCAGGGTCCACTCTCCCGACGAACCCTTGCTCATCAGGGGGCCACCGGAGTCACCCTGTGAGGAGTGAGGAGAAGGAGAGAGAGAGAGAGAAACAAAAGAGATGTAGCCCTTTTAGAGACTCCGCAGTGGTTGTAGCCCCTATTCCGGGACCACATTGGTAACATCCGCAAGCTTAGTCCTCCGGACCAGGAAGGACCCTCTGGGCCTGAAAGACAGAGCAACCAAGCATGGCCGCCTCCCACTCCTCTTGGGTTGGATTAGGGGAGGGAAGGTGGGGGGGGGGGGAGAGCTTAGGTGACACGATTAACGATGCTTACAGCTCTACGAACGAGATCGGCGAATATCAAGGCGAAAGCGTCAGACGCCTCCCCTAACGCGGAGATAGACCATCGTCGTCAGCATGGAGTGATGCGAAATACAATCATGCAACGACGTCATCATGTATCTAGGCGCTACAGATTGCCAAATTTTGCGACATCCTTATCACTTTTGTCACCCTGGAGCGTAACAAACGTGGATCGCACTTACTAGATTCCGCGTGTCCATATGTCAATTTTCCTTCGTCCTCGTTTGTTACTGTCAAAAGCAATAAAACATGACTTCGCTTCAAAGAAGCAGGCTAGCGGTTGTCCATCCATAGTGTGCCATCGAGACGTCACATGGTGACATCTTCGCAGGAAGTGGTCGTGACGTCAAGACAGCGCCGATGCTGAACGCACTGCAAGTCCACTTGAGGGGCAGAAAGATTGCAAAAACTTCTATTTCGGAGGAAGTGCTCAACAGGGTTAGGCGAGAAAGTTTTTGTGGAGAAGAAGGGGATGGGGATGGTACAATTGACCGAGATAAAAAAAAACGAGGAAGGCCATGGTTTCTGTGATCGAGGCAGTTTAGACTCACGCATAAGAGACCGGGTGACACTCTGCTATGCTGAGTATATTTTGACTAACCTGTCTATCTGCATCGTATCCACCACCATTCACCCCAACCAGCCCCACTCATGCTCCCATAGGCTAGTAGAACCTAACTTGTCCTACTCACGCACATAATTCTACTGACATTCGCGAATTGGATTAGGCGAGGACACTCGCGATCACCATCACCTGCCTTCATTAACACTTGCGTTATCCGGCACTCGCCCGTGCTCCCAATAAAACACGCCTTTCGATCACGTTCTTAACAATGCATGTGAAAAAAGTGGCGAGGGAAAATTGCGCGCATCATACTCGTTGAAGAACACGCCCAAAGTGTGTGCCTGGATCATGGTGGTAGGGTGAGGGTTATAAAGTGCTTAGTGTGGAAACTTGCGCATATTGGCAGGACATAAAAAAAAATCCACGCGTTTCCACGAAATGAATTTGATGACGAGTGGACGAGGCTAGGTTTTACTAACCATAATGTTCAAGTTGAAGTCACCCACTATATATAAAAGATTTGCGCTGGTACGTGTCTTACATTTTTCCGTCACAATTATGATAATTACTAGTCTGCAGTTATACTTCATTTCTGTCTCAACTACGTTTTCAATCACCTATTTGCTGACGTCCAAATGCTTGTACCACGCAATAATACTGCTCTATTACATGTAGTACTATGGAGCCCGTATACAGTATGCACGTGTTTGTAAAGCATGAAAGATATTTTCACTGAATTTACGTGCAGAGGAATTTATTTTCTCTGTGTTCCGAAGTATACGCATGGTTGTGTGGTAGAGCAGCTGCTTGCCACAGAAAATGGTCTGGTTTCCATCCTCTACCAAAGCCAGGGTATTTTATTATGTATTTTGTTTCCATATTTCTTAATTTTACGTCATTAACAACGTGATTTTTCACTCAGAATCAACGACGCCGAGGCCACAATTCCTGCGAAACGAGCTTTTTAACGCTGTCGCGTAAGAAAATAGAAAGCGTTTGGGGGGAGGGGGGGGGCGAACTTCGGAGCAACACAATCTACAGAAGTACAGAATTGTAGTAGGCCTGTTGCATAGAAACGTACCATGCTCATAATAAGCGAAGTCATTTTATAATACAGCTTTATTGTTAAATTTGATGCTCTAACCTACTAACCTTTGAAGCTCGAAAAAAAAAAACAATCCGTAGATGCACACGTGCTTCATTTTCGGAAAAAAAGATGCAATTACATTCCAATTGCACTACGAGCAAAAGGCACTTACTACATTCCCATTCCGTTCTTCCAAGCATTGTCCCCATTCGATTTCCTTTTCATTTCGGGGTAGCGAAAATGTGGAGTGATTCTAGAGTGATGCTCATACTGAAGTGGCGACTCAGCAACACTGTTCACATTCACGCATCTCCCCGTGACAACGGACACACTAGTCGTGGGTGGGCCAGCCTTGGCCCATAGGGTGCTCCGGCCCTAAAGCGCTTCCGAACTTTCCCATACAAACAAACGTTCCATTAAGGAAGCTATCGGAAGCTAGGGACGGGCGTGAGCATGATTACATCGACTGAGCAGAGCGTGACGATCGTGTTAATTAGTGAAATGGATTTTTTATTGCACACGTAACTTGTACATAAACAAACGAAACACCGAAAACAAGTGAAAGCAGCGTATACATCTTACAAAGGAGAACTCCAATTCAATTGATTCATGTGTATCTGAATGTTACAAGAAAACCAGAAATCGATCGAGCTATTGACATTTCAGGTAATTACACATATGCATGCGTACTAGAGTGGGCGCATGGTTAGTTCGGAACTGTAAACTCCAGCTGTCCCTTCCTTACTCTGAAGAAACGCGTGTGCCATCATCGGAGGAAAGTCTCTTCACCGTGTCTTTCCAGCTGCTCATCGAGGTAATTTCACACCACGAGTAATATTTGTGTGTTCAGCAAAAGCGTTTCACAATTTCGAGTACTTGGACCTCGACTATCGGAACCACACTCGGAATTCGCTCGTCATATGGCATCTGTTGAAGCCAATTAGAGCTGTCTTGTTGCTTAAAGGCTATTGTACACGCCCAGAGAAAGTCCTCTGGTTACTAGCAATAAATCTGTGCTCTGAGTAAGCTTAAACTCTCTGGCGAAAATGGGCGCACTAAGTGCCCTGCATAGACGTTCGTCAACGGCTTTTGTCTTTTGGCATAAAGTACGCTTATCAAGGGTCTTGTGTCAGATCTTTGGCCATGTAGGTACTGACTTTCCGCAAATGACTCACCGTAGCAAGCACGGCTCATTCATTCATTCGTTCATTTTATTTTAGAAAAATATTCATGCATATTCACGAAGCGAATTGTAACAGGTGCGTGAAGCTATCTAAGGTCCATAATGTCGACGTTCAAGCCGCCGAATAGTGTAACGGGCCTGTACCTGTAGGTGTTTTATATGGATGTGTCACACTTATGATTGATATTAGTCTATTATTAAACCATTTTTGTTTCTCACGTATGTCACTTGATCGTCGCCCCATATAATGTGTCACAAGGTGACATGAAGAATCGACGACAAAGTTAGGTCCTAATGTTCATAATGACGATGTTAAAGTCCCCGACTAGTACAAGAGGCTTGTGCTTGTGGGAGTTTCATGCTGTTTTGCCACAATTACGATAAATATTAGTCTATCGTTAAACTTCTTTTGTGTCTCAAATTACCGTACGTTACCCCGTGACATACAGACACTGGACAAGCCCCACCACCCCGAAGGTGCTTCGCCACAAAAAGATCCGTGAGTAATACGTTCTATCGCGCTCAGTATGAGCCACACAACGTGAGCGCAGTGGCTGATCGCACAGCTAGGTTGTACGGTGGCGGTGATGGTGCCATATTTTCGCGTTTTAGAGAGCGATCTTCACGTTCCCTGCAAGCGCGTATCATGCCCCCTTGCTTGCTTTAGCCTGCGAAGTTATTTTCTAGGCTGATATATCACCATTGCATAAAGCGAGGGCCACCATGAAAGCAAATGGAGTCGATGAGCACAGGCAACATATATTCTTTCCTCCAATACTGGAAAGAACTAAATCCTCCCTTCACAACTCGAAAACATGTCATGATTGGTGCCGCTCTACACCCACACAGTGCACCCGGCCATGCACTTCCGTGTTGTAGCTCACCAAGATCGCGATATCCCTTACAGACGGTGGTCAGGGAAGATGGTGGCCGTATTGCATGCTGCACAGTCCTTGGTGTCGAGACTGTAGAGGCCGAGGAAGTGGCCATAGCTTTGGCCATCAACCAAAAGGGGAGGTCATCAGCGACTCCAAAAACGCTGTGAGAAATTATGAATCGGGAAGGGTGACGGAGACTGCCGTCCGTATATTAAACATGGTAGGAGTACCCAAAGAGCAGGTTCTGCTTGTCTGGGCTCCAGCTCACCAAGGACTTAGAGGGAACGAGGAGGCTCATTCTGTCGCCCGAGGTCTCACCTACCGGTCAACCCCTGGAACCTCCCAAGTTACCGAACAAAGAAGCGAGTATATGCGCACATACCATGAAATCGTCGCACACTACAGGCTGAATCAGCAAGTATACCCGAGAGCGGACAACTCACTAAGTAAGAAAAATGAGGTTTTGTGGCGAAAGTTACAGACCGGGGTTTTTCGAAACTCCACACTTTACAGCAAGTGGCACCCCGCAGTTTTTCAGTCCCAGTGTAAATTTTGTGACGAGGTAGCAAATTTGGTCCACATGGTGTCGGACATGTCCAAGTCAAAACGATGGTTCTCACACTGTAGAATCCTGGGAGGCCCTGCTCTGCAGCCCAGATCCCAACGTCCAGCGCGACATCATCAGTCAAGCCATTGCTGCTGCCGCGTCCCAAGGGAATTCCGGTCGACAGCTAGGGGCGACGGGCCATGCCTGAACAATTGACTGACTGTTTAATAAAGCTTTCTCTCTCTCTCGTCTCCCTTACAAGACTGCAAGTAGATACGGCATTTCAAATCAGATGACCACCCATACACTTTGATGGACTTTACTTTCTCTAGGATTGGTCATTCCGTTTCACCACAGGGGAGGTGTATACGCCATCACCGATTAACGTAAAAAAAAGAAAGGGGTAGAACTCGTCCTCAACGTGGCTGATGCAGATTGTTTCTACGAACTGGCCTGTACGTTTTTCTTTGACGTATAGGTAAATGTTCAAGCGTGTTCCGGTCAGTGGCCTGTGAAAGCGCTTACCACACCCGGAAAGCCAGAAGACGCCTGGGCGCAGATCTGGTGCGTCAGGTTTCGCGTACGAGTGCTCCTCCTGACACTTTGCCTTGTCGATCACCTCCATCTGAGCCTCCTTGAGGAGCTCCGGCAGCTGCAGCGAGTCGATGCCTAGAAACGCAGGCACACACAAAGAAACATACAAACAAACGTCAGCAACCAAACGAGGCTACGACAATATGTATGTGCCATGGACATTATATACAACCCTTAAGAGTATGAAGTTTATCGCAATTTTTCTTTCATTTAAAAGACATAGCGCTCGAACACGGAAGCAATAAATAAGTGAAGGCACCCCATACACGACTCTAATTGTTAAGCACTCTGTTATTATTGGTTTTCATTCAACGCTTATTCCAAACGGAATGCAAGAAGATTGAAATCTCGTACATGTTTCCTCAGCTTCAAATTCTGTTGTGTGATTAAATGACCTGTCATTAAATAATAATCCTCAGGTTTCCTTCGATTCTCCTCGTGAAAAATGCAGTTGTGGTGCAAATCTGGCGCCCCGCTGGCGTGTGCTTCTGTCATGCTATAGTTAACCCATTATAATAGCTAGGCTATACACGCTTGGACCTCAAGCGTTATCGCTCGCATTGAGAAGTTTGTAAGACATCGATACGAAAGTAGAGGAGGTTCACGGCGTCATTTGGATCGTTTACGAGCCCGATGGAGATCAAATTTTTTTCATCGTGATTGGCTTCTCCGCATAACAAGCGGAATGGAGTCATACGTGTCCCACCAAGTCGGTTCCGACCGGGGTCGAATCGCAATCGGAGATTCCCATATCGGAGCCGAGAAAACGTAAATAACATGACATTCAGAGGCGTATATGGTTGCTCGACGCACAACTGGCGACATCGGGATGAAACAGGTTCACAGATCTACTACCGACTTCTGTCGAGTGTTGTCTGCTATTCGTCCTCTGGTTGTCTCTGTAACCTCTTTTTTAACAGACACTATGAGTGCCGATTGCACACTCACTCGGTATGGTGTTGCCCCAGCCGGCGACGGTGACATGTGAAGGAAGCGGTGCACCTGCTCGGGGCAGGCACACCGGTGACAGAGGCAGCGCGGTCCGCAGTACGAGTATGGCGACGTCATCGACGGCTCGGTCCTGGTTCACGAGGTGGCAGTTAGGGTGCTTGAACACCTTGCTCACGAAGGCAGTTGCTTGGCGGGAGGTGCGCGTCGAGCCGTAGCGGACCACGTAGCGAGGTTTGAACTCTCTGAAGAAGATAAATGTAGGAGAAGCCATTTGATTTCAGTGGCAGCATTGTATGAGTGAATGCTTTCTGCCCCGCTGCTCTATAGCGACAGACATAGAAGGCAGCAACGCCAATGTTTGCCGCATGTCTCGCTTTTCGCTCGGGATAAGCGAAGTGTATGTCCACAACTTCATCTGCCAGCCTTTTATAGTCGTGTTCCCTGACTAGGAAACTCAGATTTCCCGTAAAGTGCCTGTTGCTACGAAAACACGTTTTTGTAATGAAGTTGAAAAATCCCTTCGATAGGAATACGCTTCTGTAGTGCATAGATCCTGTTTTTGTCTATCCCAAGTATGCTCTTCGCCGCTTTGACACTTCCTCCGTTCTTCAGAGCATGTTCAATTTTCTACATGTTATACATTGTCCCATCGCACACCTTACGCTCAATAATCAACATTGAAAGCTCTTCCAGTTCTATTTTGTCTGCTGTGTCTGAGGCTTTCATTGTTTGACGTGTCTTAATGAGGTTCTTCGTTTCCTGGGACAGTTTGCTAGTGCAGTGCTTACCTACCATACCTCCCACTTCCACTGCCCACTCCGACATGATACTCGTCAGATTATCATTCATTGCGTCAAAGCTATAGGTTGGTTTCTGTTCTGAAGTGATACTCCGAATTCCGGTACTTTCCCTTTCAATGCTATGTCACTGATTGAGCTTTTGCATATCAATTTCTGCCTTTCCATCTTCAAGTCTAGGCGAATTCGAGACATTACCATTCTATGATCCCCGCATCGTACCTTGCCAAGCACTTCCATATCCTGCACGATATCTGGATGTGCACTCAGTATACATTCTATTTCATACTTTCGTCATTAGGCTTCCTCCATGTTCACTTACGGTTCACTCGTTTTTTGTGAAATTTTCAAGATACGTAAATAATTGCGTCCTGTAAATTCTACTAATAACTTCCCTTCGTGATTCCTAGTACCATGTCAGAAACCCCTACTGCCTGATCTCCAGCCTGCTTTTTCCCTACGTTGGCATTGAAGGCACCCGTTGGTATAGTATGCTGTGTTTTTACTTTGCTCATTGCCGTCCCCGTCTTCATAGAAGCTCTCAACTAATACGGCATCATGGCTTGATGCAGGCGCATGGACCTGCACCACCTCCATCATGTATCTCTTATGCAGTTTAATTATGACACGTACCCCTCTTTCACTAATGTTATAGTATTCCTCTATGTTACCACCTATATTAGTGTGGATAAGGAACCCCACCCCCCGTTCTATTTTTTTCAGCCAAGCCACGATAGCAGAGGACACAACCATGCTGTGGCACCGCATAGGCCTTGAATGTCCTCCTAACTTCACCGTGCCCTATTTTATCCCACTTACCATACTCTAGCTCCTAAAATAGCACAACTATAGACTTCCCTCAATAGATAAGGTTGTAGCAGCAAGCGTTGTCAAATTAAAGTTCCAATCGCGGCCTTTCCTGACCCAAAAATTCTAGCACTCTCTTCTGCGTCGCAGACCTGGCCGCCACCGTGGTCTGTTGCTTCACAGCCGTTGGAGGCGTATGCAAGCGACACTAGCACTCTAACCGCTACCCCATCGCTGCGCGTTCATATTGCATAAGTGTGTAAATTTTCGTATGATATTCGCACCATTCTCTCCCCCCCCCCCCCCTGTTGCCTTCTGTAAGGTATCTATTCAGAAGAAAGAGTGAACTCTCACTCGGGCAGCAGGCAGTGTCCTGCTGTGAGCACGTGTCTTCGGGTGATCATCGTTCCTCCGCAGAGAGACACGATGGTCTGCGTGTTCTTGCCCACCGTCCGGGCGGTGCTCATCTTGCTCTGAAAGAAATTAGAAAACGATGCATCGAGTGTCCCCCAAGTCAGCCTATAAGATGAATAACTCCTTATAGCCTGAATTACGTAAATGCCGAAACAAATCAAAACAGTTTTCTTTTACCACTTTTAAACGATCGAAAACGCAATATTCATGCACATTTTTTGTACATTATCAATTATTTATATTCCACAAAAGCGAGGACCTTGAAACGAAAAAAAGTACTTCAAAAATACGTAGCACGTCTTGTGCCATTTCTTGGGTGCGTACACACCAAATAAACAAAATTATTAAACATAGCTCTTACGTCGTCCAGGTGCGAAAGAACAAAGAAGTGAGAGCTGTTGCATGCACTTCCCACTCTTCACCATCAGCTAGAAAACAATTGGTTCTAGCATTAAAAACCTTAGACGAGGCGGATCTCGATTTTTGGCGCTGAAAGCTACGATCCCCGTGAGAGCTCGACCGCCGGATTGAAAGGTGGCATGCACTTCGTGACTTGCTTGCTCGAAGTTCTTCGCTATGTCCCAAATTTGAGGCACTGGGCCGTAAGTGGTTTTGAACAACCTCTTACAGTAAAAAAAAAAAAAAACAAAAAACGAGGGCGGTATCCTCTCCTGGCATTTACCACCGTTTAGGCGAAACTTGTGATGCCAGCAGTTCGTAAACATGACGCCGCGTGGACATAAACTCTTGATTGGCACGCATACAAGAGACACCGGTCGCCCATTGTGTTGTATCTTACCCCAATTTACCGCGCAGTCGCATGCCTTCTCTGTTCTTTATCGCATGACAATCATTCGCGATCAACTGGTTCCTCTTCATTTTGTGCGCTTTCAAGTGCACGAGAAGGGAGGGGGGGGGGGACAGCGTGTAGCCGGAAAGTGCGATATCCGATAGGCGAGTGGCTTTGAAGGAATAAGTGAAGGAATAATTGTGGTGTCGTGGCGAGGATGAGACTGCTTACGGAAGGGTTGGTGAAGGCTCGAATGTGTTGCGACCTGCGAACTGCTGACTGCTTCTATCTTTACCTTGTGCTTTCCTACTCTTTATTTCTCTTCACCCATTCCTCTGCAAGACGCTGCGCTGTGCTTCCTTAAGGGCTGAAGAAATAAGCGTCTTTTTTTTCCCTTTTTCCACCTAATCACTACCTCCCCCAAGAAACCAGCCCCTTCTCTTTGAACTCGGAGTGGTTAAGAGGCCCTTTAATAACAACAAAAACAGATAATCATTGACATAGAGGCCTACACCCTTGTGAAATCTTCGACTAATTGTCTCAGAGTGCCCCAGTGCACACTGACGACATATTTCACGTTCGACAGGTTAATATCTAGCACTCTGACTGCATTTGGCTGGTTATTTCAGAGCACCATGCTCTAGCTCGGAGCGCTATGGGGGCGCTCCCACTTTGACTACGCAGCGCGACCGAGATCTGACTTTATTTGATTATATGTGTTGTTTAACGTCCCAAAACCACCATTTGATTATGAGAGACGCCGTAGTGGAGGGCTCCGGAAATTTCGACCACGTGGGGTTCTTTAACGTGCACCCAAATATGAGCGCACGGGCCTACGGCATCTCCGCCTCCATCGGAAATGTAGCTGCCGCAGCCGGGACTCGATCCCGCGACCTGCGGGTCAGCAGCCGAGTACCTTAGCAACTAGACCACCGCGGTGGGTCAGGCGATTTAAGCGAGTTTCGGGAAGAAGCGATTATGAAAAAACATGAACTCGATGCATTATCCGGCCCTGGCATGGGATGCTACATCTACGCGCAGCGGTGAGTGGAGGAAATTTCACTTAAACTATCAAATACAACCTGCAAAGCTCCAACGTCGCAACAAATAGGGAGCCCTAGTAATTTTCAGCCTACCTGAACAACAAAGGCACTGATTCAGTGCCTTGCACTGCACCCTGTTGCCCACGGTGCGCGAAAAACAAAACTGAAACTCAAGATCCGTTGACAATTCACTAGCTAACGCAATCCAATTCGAAGCCTGTACTTCCCACAATTCTCATGGGGTGCATTGTCGCAGCAAGAGATTTCTGTCTAGCTATTATTGTATGAAACTATGTGATTATCTAACACGTACGCCATCAATGTAGTCGTTAGAAAAAAATTCGGCAGTCACAACGTACCTTGGAATCAACGTTATGCGAAGCATGTGGAGGGAAAGTGACCATGTTGAAATTTTTGATTGAGCGATACGTCATGAAATGACGCTAAATATATGTACAAATGTTGCACGCATAGATATATGTTGAAGAGTTGCAGATTTTTAAATAACGAGTTGTTTACACTTGCGCAATGATGTTCTCGAAGATGCGTATTAGCAAAACCAGAAGCTGATATAAAGCGCTGGTGCTCGCGAAGATGCTGGCCCTGGATACTGCTACATAAATAAACTCCAGCGCTTGGCAAATAACCACAATTGACTTGAACCCGACGTGATGACTGTATGAAAGGAGTACATAAGTAATGTTTATAAAATTGGGTAGGCAGAACTGTACCCACAATTGACGTTTCAGAAAGACTGGCGTCTATTTGAAAAGTAGTTCCGAGATTTGGCATATCTCTGTGGTAAAATGCTTGACTGACATGCAGAATGTTTGGGTTCGAGTCCTGCTGGGACCCCGAAATTTATTATCTACATTCGTCAGGGGGTCAACGCTGCCTATGTCAGGTTTTTCTTAACGCTGACATTTTTCTACGCCTTCGTTGGATCCAGGCTACTGATGACGGGTATTGCTTCACGTTCATGCGTTAAAATTGCCCATGTGTGTTCTCGTCATTCCTCGGTTAGACACCAAGTGTCATTCACCTATGGCACCTTCCCGTATGCCAGTGAATGACATACCTGCCTATGGGTATGTGCCATTGTCTGGCGGGAAGTGTTTGACGACGCACGCGACTGGATTGGGACATTATTCATGTATTGACCAGTGCGTCATATTCGTCAAACCATCTTACTCTCCCACGCTAATTTCGGTTCATGCCAAGTTGAGGGGTGACCACGCGAGCACCCAAACGTAAGCGGATATATATTTAGATAGATACTCTCAAAGTCGCCTAAGTTAGCCAAGAAATGCTGCGCATTTAAAAGAAAAGGAAGAATATTAGGAAGGGCCCCTAACCCATTACATAAGTGCCTGATGGCAGCATTCGAATCTCAACGTTCGTGTGGCTTGGTCTATTCATTTTAATCGTGCTTCATGGCACTGTCGAAGCGAGTCCCTGAGGCCGCGTAGAAAGAAAATCGTGGCAAAGATCCCCTCCGCCAGGGGCCGCAAAAATTTCAGCAGCTCAGAACGAGAACACTTCATTGAGCGAAGTCATACAATTAAATCAGATTGATTACGTTATCAGTTGGTCGGCACTTTTCTTAAATATACACATATGCTGCTAAATCATGTGTATCCAATATAACTCTTAACTTGAGCAAAGAGCAATGATTTCGGAGAAGCTTTTTTGAAGCACACTTTCCGAATATGCGGACAACTGGGAGGAAGTGCTTGACCGGAAGTGCATCTCAAGGAAACAGTAGAGACCCTCATTTCTTTTGCCACCAAGAGATACTAATAACGGTGCAACTGTGCGGTGCTCTTTGCGCATGTTTTGCGTTTACTATCGAAGGCACCAGCACCACTGCCCTCTCATCCAAACAGAATGATGCCGCTTCCCTCCGAAATAAGTGAACGCTAAAAGCTGCAAAAGTCGCGGCAGTTCATCCTTGCTGAGGCGACCTCGTGGACACTACGGGAACACAGTCGATGAATGGACTCACCATTTCAGTCTTGAGGATGGAGCAGGAGTCGGTGCCATTCTGGTCGAACCCATCAATGGGCGTGTAGTAGGTGGAGATGCGCACCTGAACAGTGACACGATCGCAAGCGATTAGATAAGATTAAAAAAGAAAGAAGTAGCAGTAATGATCTCGTTGAGTTGGCTACAGAAGGGTTAGTACCATGAATCTAGGACAAACGAGTTGAATGCAAAAGCCGCGCTTATTTCAAACTCCGAGGTATACGCAGAAAATTGAAGGTTTTTTTTTTAAAAAGAAACCTCATGCTTCATCATCGTGATATAAAATAATGTGCCCATATGTGAAAACACGGAGAAGTAAATACACGACCAGTGCTGACTGCCATCTTGTTCGCTTTACTGTGAAAACGCACCAGCCTACATTGAAAAGGGTTACGAAAAAAAAGGGGGGGGGATGATCGACACGCCAATGAAGCACGCGTCAAATAACAAGGCTTGTTTAGATATATAAAAGTTAGTTGCGGAGATAGGTATACCCTTTGTCAGTTATATTCATGGAAAGCATCTAAAATATCCTGCATCTCTACATACTCCCTTCTCAAACACATAATCATAATGAACCAAGGCAACTAGGCGTCAGCACTATCCCGTGTCTACATTTGCATGTTTCCTTTTGTGCTGTTTTACCGATGGATAGAACCAACCAACTCGCATCCTGACGCCATTATGAAGTAATGCTATATGAGTGAACTGAATCGAATCTGAATCCATCTATTACGACGACTGCCCGAGGCCACGTCAGTGCCCTTCAATATATTACGAAGCAAGGCAGATTGAACTGTAAGTAGAGTGAAATTGTTAGGATAGAGCTTCTTACAATTCCATATATATTATCCGCTCCATGCAAAATTGCACAGTGCATTTTTTTTCAACTTAGTATGAAAATGCTATGATTTAATCGCTGAGCACAAACAAATGTGCAGTTAATATCTATTGCCGACCAAAAAGCACGTTGGCTGCGTATCTATACGTGCTTCACTGCAAACGTCGCCAAAAGATTATAGTGTTTTGCAGGCCATACAACACAAGTCCTGGTCTCATCCACAAGAGATATGCCACTGCTTTAGATATGGGCGCCATCTGGCAGTATCCTCGGGAAACACGAGCTTGCACAGAACCCAGGACCACTGCCAGGTGGCAGCACCATATAGTCAGAAGAGAGCTTTTTTGTGCTTAATAACGCCGCATTTTCACTTACGTATCGATGTTGCTCCTGACACATACGTAACATTAGCTTTTCGATCGACAAGGTTCACAAGTATGAACGCAGCCACTAGTTTAAGATGGCTGGCCGTTCAGTATGTGCTTAAACTTTCGCCAGGTGGTTGAATCGTGTGACAGACAGGCATACAAATTTCTGCGTTCGAGTATCCTAAGAGGCACTGTCCTCAATAAAAAAAGAAGCTGTCTATAACTAGCCTTAACGTCCCCCTCGATCGCAATATTAGTGCCTTCCACCGTTCAGAACTGTACATAGGCGGGCGTCTTTTGTTAGTAGCCTCCCGAGCAATCGTCTTGAGGGTGTGGGTCGTTAAAGTGAGACTCAGTTGAAGTAACTGCTGAGCCATGCTATAACAAACCCAGATATTTCAACATATTGGTTATAGCGAAAAAAGTGCATTTGGTTGGGGACGCTTCAATGGAGGGACAGTTATTCCGTTTTTAACAAAACTGACAACGCCAGAGCCGTCGAGATAGTGCGTGGAAATCTAACGCGAAAATTTGACGGAGGGTGAGAAGTGGGCAATGGAAGCACTTCCGAACGACTGTGCGCCATCATATTGCTTCTTACTCTGCCGTTGTTTCTTACCAATTGTTTTCAGCGCAGTAACATGTGCGTAGAAACCGGCCTTTCGAGACACCATGCCGCGGTGTTGGCTATGATGAATATATATTTTTTGTTGATGCAAGGCTAAAGACTTGACGTATAATAAAATGAGATAAAGCGTATTTCACTTGTCGTGACACTGTATGAACCAAAGTTTCAAACGGCACAATACAGGAACGAATTACCTCGAATATAGTCTGTTTGATACCTAAAACAATGCTTTGTTGTAGTACACTTTTTTTCTCGAGTAATGTAGCTGATTGTTTGCAGCCTATCTTTGTTTCAGCTGCTACAGAAAATATTGAATATAACGAATATTTATGGTCCCTATGATGGTTCACTATATCTTTTTCTGAGGTTCACCTATGCTGCTATGACGACGTCCTATCGCAGGGCATATTGCTGCCCCATTTTCTTCGCATTGTTCGTTAAATTCAGTCTTTTCCGTGTAAATAAACTTCGTTCGACAGGTAATATTTAAAAAAAAAGAAAATCGGCACTTTGACCACGGTCCACACGCTTCGACGTCAGCTTCTTAGCTAAGAATTCAGATCAACAATTTCTTGGAGAAGCGAAATAACAAAAAAAGGTATACTTCTCTGCGCCCGACATCTCGCTGTAGCGCGCGAGCATCACCACTTTCTATTAGCGCTTCCGTTGTTGAAATAAATAATTTTGTTAAAAGTTAGGGCACATGTAGTGTTATTTTGCGCTAAATATTGCTTAACATCTTACTAACAATTTCTTCCCTTGTACAAAACTCCATGCCAGGATAATAAATGTAACTGACCCGAGAATCATGCGAAAACGCCCGACAGTGAGACACGACAAAGCTTGAATGAATGAAAGAATATGTTTGTTTGGATCAATACATTACAAAATTGCCGGACAGAGAGAAGAAGAGAGTGAATGAAGACAGGACAGTGTGGTTACTCCTGAGCTTAGGTGGGCAAGAATTGTGTAGTTCACTCAAACTCACTCATGAAATATATTTGGACCTTGAGACTCTCACTCGGACTCAGAATCACCAAAATATTGCTCACTTGGACCGGCTCGGACTCAGACTTACAGCTACATCTTAGTCTGAGTGAGCCGAATTGAGCCATCTCATAAGTAAGTTTGCCGAACTGTGCTTCCAGGAAAACGAATCATCCTTTCTGCACTTTCTTTGTCCACGACCTTCTTAGTGCGCTGAAAGTGTCGCCATGACAATGTAAGTGCAATAAAATTTGTTCAAATCACAAGCGGTTTGTTGATTCGATACACATATAAATCGAAGCAACAAGCTGACCATTATTCACGTTATTTTGCATTCATAATTGTTTCTATAGAAACAATACTGGATGAAAATTCTAGCTTCATCCTATCTCTGTGGCAGAATGTTTATGCTATGACGATTGAATGTAATAGAAATTGTTCAACGAACCACCCACGGGTACTTGTTGGTGGACAACGTACTGCCGTCGACCACCTTGGTGTCTGCATTCTGACCACATCTCCGGTGTCCTGCGAAAGAAAGAAGGCGGGGAGGAGTGGTTGCGCGCGTACGGCTGATAAGGCGGGATTGGCCGCCCCAATGCGATAACATTTGATTAGAGTGCGCAGTAAGCACTCATTGGGATCTGTAGGAAAACTATGTGGGTTTGGCTGCTTATTTAGGTATACAAATAAGAAGCTGCAAAATGCTTAAATATACAAAACACTCTCTGCGCAATGAACAGTCTGCACGCTCACTCGTTGGCCACTTGACGTTCTCACTGTAACTAATTTGCTAGCACGTTGTGGTTGCAGGTAATAATAATTTTGTGATTTTGATGGTCAAAACTACAATTAATTATGACACATGATGTAGTGGCAACTCCGCATGAATTCTGACTCTGTGGTTCTTCGACGCGCGACCGCACCCACTTACGCTGTTATCTGTTTTTCAGCATTTCCCTGGGATAGATTTTCTTTCCCCTCGATCAATAACTGAACCCTCAACCTCAAGATTGGCGCAATGCCTTATGCGCCAAGCTACCACGGCCAGTTCGATGCGCCCTGCCATGCTTATTCTCTCCTTATTAAAACCCGTCAATACGTCACGTAAATTCTTGCTCACTCACTCACTTAAAAAAACAAATGAGTAAGCGAATCAAATAAATAAATTAACAATAAATAAATAAATAAATGATATTACAACTCGCCACGGAATGCCGGCTTTACGAAATACTAAAATTGCAAGAAACACATTATATTGAGCATATACATACGAATGCCCAATAACCCAGTGTTAACAATGTGCGTCTCACCTCTGACTGAATCCACGCTTGGTTCTCCCTGCGTCGCCTGCACATGAAAAAGTTTATGAATCCCGTAATCTGTAGTCACACTAGTTATTACGTAAAATGGCATGATATTGCCTAGCACGTGTAACCGCGCAACGAGGCATCGCTAAGAGATTCCGCTACAAAGAACACCGACTTATCCGGATGCATCCGTTTATACATTGCTTGAGGTACCCCGTTACAACTCAGGCCGTGACTGGTACCGCGTAATTTTTTTTTTCGCTCGTAATTCAGTAACCTACTCGCAACCAATTCGTAACATTTTTCGGTAATGTGAGCTGTCGCGTTACGTTGCTTTTTATTCCAATTATCCCAGGAGGCTTACACGAAACTCCTTCGTTCAGTAATCGCCTACCGTGCCTACAGCTACTTTTACGACGCAGAAGCCGACTGCTATCGCAGTGCCAGTTGTTCACTACAGGAGTATCGTGTATTGCAATGGTTGAGCGCCTATACATACCGTAGCTGCGGACGTATTCACTAAAGTAGTGAAGTAACTCTTGCTTGCCCATCATCCCTGCAGTTCTAGAACACTGTTTATCAGTTCCGTTATCGGAAGAAAATTTGTTTTCGTCTGCTCCTAACTGGACAAACGTTTCTTGTTGTTGAACCCTTGAGCGAGCGAGGCTGACTTACAACCCATCACAGAAACGCTGGCAGTTTAGCGGTAATAATACACGATAAAGGGGCAACCAGTAATTACACCACAAAAATGCTTCAGACCATGCCTCATGTCTGTAGCCTGTCCGAATAAAGCTCTAATAATTAGGGCATGAATAACCCGAGTACACCGTTTGGCGAAGTTACAAAACTTAACTCCACGTGATGCCGTGATACTCCATTAGATTCGTGGGCAGCGTGTTTCAGATCCCTGACATCAGCGATCGATGGCAGAGAAAGTTTTGAAGGTTGAGGTCTTTCTCATGAGATTGCAGCATTTCGCATACATATATGCCCAACAGAGTGGGGCACGTTCCCGTAGTAAGCAGTGCTACTTCCGCATCAGTACTCTCTTAATACCCAATAATGAGTACTCCGCCATGACCGCTTTATAATAAAGTCATAAATTAACATAGTTTACTATGTTAGTCTAGGATAGAGTAGCCTTCATTTGGCATCTTATGTGTGATCAACAACTTAGAGTATTTGGTATTTTTCTATAGGAGAGCAAAGAGCCGTCCCGCGGCCCTTACATTTACCTCGTTGAGGTCCAAGAAACGAAATCAACCAACAGCTCAATCACCTGTAAATCCCACGACTCCACCGAAACATGAAGTACGAATATACTGTGAAACAGTCATCTATGTGTTCTTCGTTCCGGGAAGGATGCATGCATGTCATAGTGACTGTATGCAGCAAAAACGAGCGGAATTTTAAGCCCTAGTTGTGTTTTCTTAAGAAAAAAAGGTAGATTTTACTTTGTAATCAGGGCAGCGTTGGTAAGAATAGAGCAATAAAAATATAGCTTGCATGCGCAGCTTCAATAGACCTAGGTGCTGTTCATTTCCAACTCCTAACTCCAACTAACTAACTAACTAACTAACTAACTAACTAACTAACTAACTAACTAACTAACTAACTAACTAACTAACTAACTAACTAACTAACTAACTAACTAACGAAATAAATAAATAAATAAATAAATAAATAAATAATTAATATCATTCACGCACGTTAAAAAATCTGGGGAGCCGAGCTTCGCCATAAAATATGCAACCTACGCCACAACTATGATCGGATGACCGGAGGCTTTTGTGAGAAAGATAACACATGATGATTACCTGCCAAAGAGCGTCATATGCTGTTGATAAATGAAAATCAATAAACTGCTTTATTCTGATTTAAGTTTTATCATGAGACTATTTAAAGTATCCTGGAATCTGTATGCCGGCTCAAATAAACTGTCCATCCACCTGTGTCGTGCAAGACTCCCAACCGGTGTATTGATGGCGTCTCGATCGCCACTCACCGAGAAAGGTTTTTGTACGTAGCTTTGTTTTACGTTTCCTCCAAGATTAGAGGCACCTCAAGTACCTGGCTTTATATTGCCTCCGTGATCAGACCACCTCTGACCAAGTTCTGATACGATGTGGTCTCATCATCCCTGGACTTCAAGGTGACGTCAGCCATTTTGGCGATCAGTGGTGTTAACTCGTGACCACGTTTTTTATCACTCGTACCCGACGCCGCTGGACGTCGAGGGTTAAACTTCGCGTTTGATGAGGCGTCTAAAGCTTTCGTCTTGAAAATTCTTACGAAGCTCCGTAGGGTTTTAACAAAGGCCGGGAAAGAAAGGATATGCGACATACACAAGGTCTCGTATAGGGTCTATTCCTTCTCTCTTGTGCTTTGTGCACGCGCTACGACGCTCAACGAAAGAAGAGTGGTTAGGCCAATACGGTATCGTTAAAGTAAGTTAGAAGTCTCAGAGATCGGGTGCGTGCTGCTCTCGATCTCGTGCCCACACGGGACGATCGTTGTCCCATACACGTTTCTTTTTACATTTCCTTAAGAGCACTTCATGAGCACCACAGATTTATCTTCTTGATTCCAAGGCTTATTTCGTGAGACAACTCAAGCGGTCACCGTGTGTTAAATTCAAATCACAGAAGAAACAAACAAACAAGCAAAATGAAAACTTGGCGTAGAAGAGCGAAGAATTACAAGTAAAGGAAGGCTACTTATAAGTATCGCAGTACACGTCTTGCAGTACCTGCGGCAGCATTCCACTTTTCGAGGAGGCCAACATCATGGGTAGGGCAAAGGGCAGGCGTGAAAGATAAATCGTATAGAAGCGAAACAAATTAAGATCGCCGCAGAAGCGTGTACCAGTGCACCTTCGGTGCATCTAACTTTGAAGGAAATAAACTTCCCTCAACGCAGTTAAGCCTGCATACTGATTAAACATACCCCCTTCGTG
This sequence comes from Rhipicephalus microplus, assembly GCF_013339725.1. Taxonomy (NCBI): domain Eukaryota; kingdom Metazoa; phylum Arthropoda; class Arachnida; order Ixodida; family Ixodidae; genus Rhipicephalus; species Rhipicephalus microplus. The sequence goes on along the minus strand of NC_051168.1, from coordinate 103,325,704 downwards.
TTATCATAGATTTTTAACGGGTTTTTTTTTACCCAAATACTTGTTTTTTTTTTTTGAGTGACGATCTGGTGTTTTAGTGGTGAGACGCTTTCCGAATTCAACTCAGTTGCAGGTTGAGCGTCTTTCTTCTAAGTAGTCTTCCTTTCCTTCCGAGCATTCGCTTTTCTATGCAAAATATCAAACCAACTATAGCTCGACAATTCACTGAATTGAACACACACACACACACACACACACGCGCGCGCGCGTGTGTGTGTTCGTGCGTGTGTTCATGCACGCGCGCACGCACGCACGCACGAACACACACACACACACACATTTCATAAGCAGCTAGCGTCCACATTTCTGTCATTCTGGAGGTCAGTAATAAAGGTTCAAAAGTCTCGCATCACTGAAGGTGCAGTACTCAGGTATCAAAATCTGGCATGACCGAATTATCTGTAATTAAGTTTTAAAGTCTCGCACCACTGAGTGGGTAGTAATTAAGGTTCAATATCTCGCATAACTGAAGGGGCAGTAATTAAGTTTCAATATATGGCATGACTGAATTAACTGTAATTAAGTTTTAAAGTCTCGCATCACTCAAGGGGCCGCAATTAAGGCTCAAAAGTCTCGCATCACTAAGTGGGCAGTAATTAAAGTTCAAAGTCTCGCATCACTGAAGGGCAGCAATTAAGGTTCTAAGGTGTCGCATCACCAAAGGGGCAGTAATTAAGGCTCAACATCTGGCATGACCGAATTAACTGTAATTAAGCTTCAATGTCTCGCATCACTGAAGGGGCCGCAATTAATGTTCAAAAGTCTCGCATCCCTGAAGGGGCAGTAATGAAGGTTTTAAAGTGTCGCATCACTAAAGAGGCAGTAATTTAGGTTCAATATCTGACATGAATCGATTAGCTGTAATTAGGTTTTAAAGTCTGGCATCACTGAGTGGGCAGTAATTAAGTTTGAAAGTACTGCAACACTGAAGGGGCAGTATTTAAAGTTCAAAGTCTCGCATCATTGAGTGGGTAGTAATTAAGGTTCAAAGTCTCGCATCACTGAATGGGTAATTATTTCAAAGTCTCGCATCACTAAAGGGCAGTAATTATGGTTCATTATCTGGCATGACCGAATTAGCTGTAATTAGGTTTTGAAGTCTCGCATCACTGAGTGGGCAGCAGCTAAGTGTTAAAGTTCCACATCACTGAATAGGCAGTAATTAATTTCAAAGTCTCACATCACTGAAAGGGCAGTAATTAAGGTTCCAGGTCTCACCTTTCTGAAGGGGCAGTAATTAAGTTTCAAAGTGTCGCATCACTGAATGGGCAGTAATAAAGGTTCAAAAGTCTCGCATCACTGAAGGGTCAGTAATTAGGGTTTAAAAGTCTCACATCACTGAATGAGCAGTAATGAAGGTGTAAAGTCTCGCAACACTGAAGTGGGAGAAGAGCTGGGTTCATACAGTGTAATTAATTAGGTGATCTATTTAACATGCTGATCCAGTCAAGCACTATAGGAAAACAGGAATTTTTATAACAGTTGGTAAATCAAGGCAGTTTTGTAGAAGTGGTGTCAAGTTGGAGGGAATTGCGGAGATGGACAGCATTCTCCGTTTCACTTCGTTTTTTTTTCTATTTTTCTCTATCTCATTCTCTCTTTTTTCTACTTTTCTGTCTTTTTTCTCTGTTTGTATTACCTTCTATTTTCTTCATATTTGCCCTGTGGCTACCCGGCCCCGGCTTCTGACAAAGAAGCTCCCCCCCCCCCCCCTCCGAAAAAGATATTTGCCTACGCTCTTAGGCATTGGTAGTATACCAGTCTCCTAATGCACAACTAAGCAAATGAAAACTGTCTGCCAACATAAAAAAAGAATAAAGTGAACCTTCTAAAAATCCAAAGAAGGTATACCTTCATGCTCTGGTACCCCATAAAACATTATGCGGCACGAAAAAGCTTAGTTGAATGGGGTTTGTGACGCGTTGTGTGTAGATTATTCAGGTAATGCATGCAGCAGCCCGACAATAGCTGTTTTCTCTTTTTGCTCGCACCCGTGAATAAAAAAAACGTCGATTAAAAAATGATTTTCTCACTCGAGGCCCTACTGTCGAAAAACTAAACACTAGCGCATCTCGAATGAGTGTTGAAGTGCTACAGTTCGCATGCCGAGGAGGGGCCGAGCTCTTCCGTTAAATATGGGAAGCTTGGCGGAGGAGGGGGGGCAAGCGGGGGCTTGTCCCCACTCCTGTTCATTGCTTTAAGCACTGTCAGTATCGATACGTTGCCCGAAACCTCGCGCCAAAAAGCCTTCGGAAATGGCTGATGCAAAAAACGCCTCTTTTTCAACGTCAACGTTAGCTAACACCTTGTTCAAACCTGCACCCTACTAACACAACGCAGATCTTGCAGAAGACGTCATTTCCTAGATTCGGCACTAGATGCAGCTGAGACAAGTTCTAGACCCCTGTACTAAGTTTGAATCACATAACATAATAATTGTTGGGTTTTAGAGACCGCAAACTACAATATAGGTATGAGAGACTGCGCAGTGGAGAGCTGTGCATATTTCGACCACCTGGCGTGCTTTAACGCGCTCTCGAATCGCAGTGAATGTGCCTCAGACATTTCTGCCATCAAAAAATGCAGCTACCTTCGTCGGGATTCAATTCCGCGATCAGTCAGGACTGCAACACCATAACCAGTAGAGCACAGCGGCGTGTAGCTGCACTAACACTACGCACCTCTTTTTTGAAACACCTCCCGGATTTTTTCAAAAACAAGAAAATTTCATACTCTTGAACTCGAAGTACGCGTTCTCTCGCTTTTGTATCATTTCCTAGGGGGTACACAACTTGAACTTTAGTAACGAAGAAGTGCTCGATGAGAGGAGCTAGGCGCCCGGTGCCGATTCACCGAGCCGTTGCACGCTGTCAGGCATGTAGCGAGAATCGGCAGACTGGGCCGCCATTTCGAAATGCCAGAGCAAGTAAGGGCTCACCGCTAGCGTCCACACGTGTCCCACGAAGAGCACGACGAGGCAGAGCGCAAACCGGACGGGCTCCATGTCGCAGGCCTGGAAGATTCTTCTTCTACACCACCAGAGTCGCTCGCGCCTCGCGCGGAACCGCTTCCTTACCCCGGCTACACTAAACTGATACCCACAGCGATGCTTCTGGATGCGCCAAATCGAACGTTCCCGCCTATTTCTGTATACGTCAGTTGCAGCGGCATGTCGCGATCCTGTCAACAGAGTGAAAATGAAACGCACACACAGCGCTGCTATGATGTTACAAACTAAACTTGCAACGCTCTAAGGCCAAAGCGTCTCGGCTGTCAGGGAATGTGGAAGAAGACGAAAACGCACGCATCAAAAACTGGTATGGCGGGAGCCTGACGAGTAGCTACTTTTCGGGCAGCGTGTCGGTGGTTGACGCAGGCGAGACGTATCACCGACCGGTAACGCGGTTTCGTCCCCGCTTTGCCTGACATGTTTACGTTTTGTTTATTTATGATTTTTCAGCTGTGAGCAGGGTTACGTCCTTTCGGCTGGAGCATCTTGTGCCTCGGCGAGAGGAAAGTCAAGTTTGATGTTTGGCGAGCGCCTTCGAGATTGTCAGGACGGGGTAACGTATTTTTTCGGTTCATTTTTATTTGTGCTTGTTTTTTTCTCTCCAACCTGAGAGACGATAAGAGCTGTCAAACTCCAACGAAGCTACTCAACTTTTCGTATGCAACAGACCCTCTTTTCAAGTCTCATTCTTATTATTCTAATGCCCATAACAGTGCAATGGTCAAAAGATTTAGCTAATGTTGTGAATCCCTATTCACACACACTAGGCAATGAATGTTGATAACCTAAATAATTTCTCTAAATACCAGCGAAAAAAAAAAGAAGAGCACTTTTGTTTTTCTTCTTTCTATATGAAAAGTATCCTGTTCTTGACCAATCCCCCAGCGTTGTATGCGCCACATCGTCAAGGGTCTTGACATGACTTGAGTTGGCAGGCAATTTCAATCAGATTTATCTAGCTACAGGGCCACAAAGGAATAAAAGTGAATGAAATGGCCGAAACGTCCATGTGTGCCAGGTACTCGTTAAACAGCAACCTAGCATTGCTCATAAATGAATTCCATTATTTTCTTTGGTTCCCGCCAGTTTTCCGGATTCATTACCTACTCTCGGGGCAGCAATTCATTAAAAATGCTCGTCGGCAAGGTACTAAATGTTTCCTACATTGTCTTTTCAATTATTGCTCAATTTCAGCACATGTTTAACCCCACATGATAGTACGCTTCTCATTTTTCTTGCATGCCGCATGGCTTCGGCGACATATATGCCACATTGTGAACTTTCTTTTTTTTTGAGTAATGAAAAACGCATGCAAGTGACAACACCTTATCTACTATATTTACTCCATAGAACAATATTTTGGCAATTGTTAAGTACAATTTCATGCGCGACGTTTTTTTTTAGAGCAAGATTTGTGAGCTCTCCCAACCGTTGATTGAAGCTTGGTTTCCTCTTTACAGCGGCCTAAACTTTATTCTATAGAGGTAATTGCTTAGGCGAAATGACAGCTATTCATTGTTACGTTATTGTTGATCGCTTAATAGACGAACACTTTGGTGATGAACTACACGAACACAAGCGGTATTTCACTGTTTTGTATTTTTATATAAATTATTTTTGTCACCACTTTTTTGCAACCGTGAAACGCAATTCTATAAAATCGTCATGTGACGGTGAAATAAATCTAGTTGAAATATTGCGCTTGTGTTCGCGTAGATCTTCGTTTCAGAACTGTTCCTTTTTTAAGTGGTGCGCAATGACGTATCAATCAATAACAATTTGTCGTTAAACAACGATGTTGCAGAGAAGAACTTCGCATTGCAACACCGGATGTAATCAAAGAAGGGGTGATTGCGACCACGTATAACTTCTCACGTCGTCGCGGTCATAATGCTTGAAGTGGCCGATCACATTTTCAACATCGGAGCTGTAATTTGTTCCTGATATCTCGTATCAAGAAGCTCTCATAATGATGCTGCTGATGATGATGATGCTTCTTGGATCATTGGCACCTGCCCACTCTGGGGGATCGGTCATGAGTCGGGCGGATCATGCATACTGAACTTATGATCAATATTTAGTAAGAGCTAAAATAATGTTGAGATGATTTTTAATGTACCGTTCATTATGAATAGTCGTCATTTTAAGTCACACTATTTTGTATAATTTCCCAAAGACTGAAGATCTTTTGACTAGGAAGGCTGAACAAAGATTTGTGAGTAGTTGATACACCTACCAAATCTATTCGAGTCGCTTATAAGTTTTTCGACATAATCATTAACGTTTATGTGCCACACAATGTCGGTGAATCCCACTACTCAGTATACTCCACAATAAAAAAATTATGGCAACAGTTATCTCCAACAAATGACTGCGTAGAAAGTCGTGGCCAACCATGGGTCACCCGTGTAAAAATTCGACTCCCAGGAAGAAAAATTGCCAGTTCCCACGTACAGTGGGAATCGATGATATGCGAAGCACGAATGAGGAAGGTTGATATGTCACTTTGAAATTGAGGTTATGCAACGTAGGCGGAGGGCAGGTTACCATGTTGTATTTATTTTTATTCAGTGATATGTTACGGAATGACGCTAAGTATATGTACACATGTGGCAGCACAGCGATATGTTGAACCATTGCAGTTGCCTATATTACCAGTTTTTTTTTTGCTCTTGCGCAACAATGCCAACAGCAACATGAGTATTAGCAACACCGAAAGCGATAAGCTGATGTGAAGCGCTAGTGCTTGCAAGAATGGTAGCCCAACTGCTACGTAAGTCAACTTCAGCGCATGGCACCTAACTACAATTGACTTTAACACGACATGACGGCTGTATCATAGCAGTACATATGTGGTGATTGTAAAATTATATAGCCAGCACTGCAACCACAATTTGACGTTTAACGAGCATTAGGGTCTACTTCAAAAGGCGTTCCAAGACCTGGCGTGGCTATTTAGTAGTATGCTTGATTGCCACGCCGAATGCTTGGGTTAGATTCATATACGTATACTGGGACCCTGACACTTGTTCTATGCATTCGTTGGGTGAACACTGCCAATGTAAGCTTTTAAATTCAAGGCATTTCTTAGCAAACTTCGGCGACTTTGAGCGTATCTATCTATCTATCTATCTATCTATCTATCTATCTATCTATCTATCTATCTATCTATCTATCTATCTATCTATCTATCTATCTATCTATCTATCTATCTATCTATCTATCTATCTATCTATCTATCTATCTATCTATCTATCTATCTATCTATCTATCTATCTATCTATCTATCTATCTATCTATCTATCTATCTATCTATCCAGCCGCTTACGTCTGGGTGCTCTCGTGGTCACCCACCTAACTTGGGATAAACAAAAAAAAAGTGTAAGTGCGTAAGATGGTGTGACGAATATGACCCGCTGGTCATGACATGAATAATGACACAGTCCCGTCGCGTACGTCGTCGAACCCCTCCTGCCAGACGTGTGGCGCATATCGGTGGGAGTGGTATATTCCAGATCTCGGAACTATTTTTCAAAAAGATTCAATGCTAATTTAACGTCAATTGTGGTTGCTGTGCTGGGATATCCGATTTTACCCGTATTACATATGCACTCCTATGATAAGGCCATCACGTCGAAGTGACGTCAGTCGTAGTTAAGCGCCATCCGCTGAAGTTGATTTATGTAGCAGTGTCCACGGCTACCATCCTCGAGAGTTCCAGCGCTTCATATCAGCTTGTCGCTTCAGGCGTTGCAAAAATCCATGTTGCTGTTGCCATCGTTACGAAACTCTAAACTGTTTATATAAACATATGCCCTGTTTAACGTGTGCCTATTTCGTGCATTTGTTCATATCTTAAGCACCACTTGGTAACAATTCACTCAATAAAGAAACATTACAACACAGTAACTTTCCCTCCGCACGATTCGCATAAACAACGATTCCCAAAGTGTACGCGAGTTCTGCCGAACTTTTTTTACCCTACAACTCGGTGACGCCTCCCTGCTGTACGAACAAAAAGTACGAACGAAAAGAAATGCTTCACCTGTTACAACGATCATCGTCGTCCAGCGCTGCCATATCATAGCGGTATTTTTCATAGTATTGATGTGTGCATGCTCTTTCAGTGATGCTGAGTCTGGTTAACCTCCCTGCCTTTCCTTGCATCTTTATCTCTCTCTCTCTTCAGTGATGCGTTGACCAACATTTATTTCTATAGTAGAAGATTGACGTTCTGTAAACTGCACAAGTACATACCTTCTGCATTAGTTATAGCCATTTCTACAGTTTTATCTCTTCAATAGGTTCTATTGCTGTCATGAACAAATTACCTGTGTATGCTCCATGTGTATATCCACCACGGATTACATATTCGAAGCAACAAATCTCATTTGCATCTACTTATTGTTCAGGTCCCTAGATGAAACTTGTTTCATTTAGAGACCTTACTTATTGTAAGGCATCCACTGTGAGAGAAGAATTATCGTATGATGCACACGCATTGACTAATGTGTTGAAGAGAGAGAGAGAAAGATGGTGAAGAAAGAAAAATACGCAACTTCTGCAGCCATGATTGAAACTTGGGAGCATGGCTCAGCGAATCAACTTACCAAAAATTTCTAGAAGATTAAATAATTTTCTGCAAATGGTACCTATATTGAGCCCAAAGAATTTAAAGGCTGTGTGTTCCATGCATTATGCCATATTACTTATTTTTATAGCGTTATATTGGTGTCTAGTTTTTATTAAGCTTACGCGATTACCCATGATTGCTAGGGTGACCATGAGGGTTTGAGAGGGTTGCTTGTGCGCGAGCTAACTCAAGAAGGTCACCTTACATGAAGTAGAAGTCGAATCATGCGGAGCGCTACCCCCTTTTTCTCACCCCCCTTTCCTAGATCGTTCACCACTTTTTTCTGTACATGTTAGTGTGAAGTAATAGGGCCTCGTTGATAATGATTGCGGAATTCATGCATTTTTGACGATGTTGTGATCGTTCATGAAAGTGGCCTTCGCAGAAAGTAAAACTTGGATAATTCTGACGGCCTAGTTCTCTCACATATTAGAGTACCAAGTACTCTAAATCGTTCACCACACTGTTAAAACAGTTCGTTTCTCCCACTTGGTAGACCCACCGCATTGGTGGAGTGGGGTTAATTAGGGAGCCTATATTTGCTAGTGGGAGAACCTCGATGTCACTATGAATGGACTTCAATGTCTGCATGCCATTCATGAAGCATATTCTCCTTAGCACTGCAAATACCTCAAAGGCCCCTTAGTGCAAGGCTCGAAATACGTGCTGTTTATATGATGGAACTCGTAACGACCGGGAAGGCAGAACAAACAACCGGGTAGCTCACGATGTTCTCTGTAAACCGAATAGCTCAGCTAGCCAGCTTCTCATACCCTAAACATTGCGTTTCCCAGTAATTTAATTTCCTACAGCAAGTTTACTTCCTGCGAACGAATCTGTACAATGACGGCTTAAAAACCTTATAAGCTGTAAGCATTGCGCGAAAAAGTAGGGCATTCAATCAGATTACACCGCTCCCCCTATGCCGACAAGCCTGTATATTAGGCTAGAAGAAAAGCGAAGGGGAGCAACGAGGAACAAATCAAGTTTTTCGAGGTCTGATTTTATAGCAAACAGCATCCAAACGGCATCTGGCCTAGTGTCTTCAAACCATCCTGCCTCCTTTGCTGGAAGCTTGCGTCCTCGCAGTGGGCCTAGAGTAAAGCAATAAGACAGAAAATCATACACGGCTCCGACCACATATACGGAGTTCATACACATTTTCTCTACAAGCACTAAATAAAATCAGAGTTTACGATATAAAATTATCTGTGTGTCAGGTTATGAAACAAAAGGACGACACAACTAACGATGCACCACACAGAGCATATTTGAGTTATGGGCTGACAACCGACTTGCTTAGTGCAAATATACTGCTCCGTTCAGGACCAACAGATAGACAAAAGGATGGACGGACACGAACAGTAAATCTGTCGCATTCTATGTAATTAAAGAGAAGTACTGTTTGCAATTATCGAGCGAGTTTTGGTGTGGTTGCGCGTGTCATTGAAGCGAAGAACGAATACCCCATGGCAAGCCACACAAAAAGTTAGTTGCGTTGCAACTATGCAAGACAAGCGCCTACAGGGAACGCGTTCATCGGCTCGTCTGTCGACCTCTCCAAATGCCCTTCCTCAGTAACCGAGGTAAAATTGCAGGAATGCGAACATCTGCCAGAAAAGGAAGAAGCGTACGGGAGCGTCTGTAGGTGGTTTACGGGCCTGGCGTTTTCCGCGACGAATGCAGTGACGGCTTCGGAAACCGACAAAGTGCAGATAGTGAATGCATACAGGACCACACATTCGACTAGTCATATCATTTGACTGAGGAACTGTGCTTCGACTACAAGGATAAACCAGCATACTCCACCATCTTCCGCTCGCACAGCATAGCCGAACGAAGCCTAATTCATTATTGTACTGTGAACGTTGTCGTGCTTACTTTGCTCAAACTGCTTTTCGTTGCATGGCTAAGTCAGCCAGTTCACGAAATGTGCGGTGATATACTCAACCCACTCGCAATACAACGGGTACTCACCTCACAAACACGGCGAGAAGTAGTCGCCTCCAAGCAGTCCCACTTCACTTGTGTAACCCAGCGTTCCCGTTGGCTAGAGCAAGTCGGGAAGCGGGAAGGTCTCCAAATGGTTTTGCATAGTGGCACTCAGCACCCTGGCATATATACTTCAAAGTTCTTTTATGTGTGGTTAGCACGAGGATGGTGTCGTAGCGGAAGCTACGTCTATGGAGTAATCAAACGCAGCTCATACCGCAGCTTGCACACCCGCGCCAACATGCAGCTGGTGCAGTGCGACGGAGCAGGAACGCCTGGCCACAAGAACCTATATGGCGCCTGTTGCCACGGAAAGCGGGACTGGCAACATTGTGTTTTAGCGGGTGGCAGCAAGTGGTGGGTCAAAGGCTGACACCACCCTAAAACACGGAGACGCGCGCACATGAAGGCTCCCTAGTGCAAACATGATAATCATGAGATGCGCGTGATGTGAGAACATGACTACATGCCACAGTCAAAACGTCAATACAATTCGACGTGATGCGGTGCGCGTAGTCGCCGCCGTTCATTTTGTCGCGTCACGCCGGCGTTGCCATGCCAGGCGCTGGTTTTGCCATATACTCGCAGGCGCGCGCCATGGTGTTTTGCTTCGATGCATGCGCGTTTCAGCGCGTCCGGCGTCCCTCTGTCACGAAAAAAGGGAGACGCAGTGTTGTCTGGGTAACGCATTGGTGCGAAATGCCACCAGTCGCATTTCGCGCCGGTTGCCATCGGGCCGTGCCAACGGACGCTGGTCGCGACTGGCGTCAGACTATAAGTGCTCACATTTTGCTAACGTAGCGTCACTGTGCCCAGCGTGCGCGCGCGTCAGGAAGGAAGGACAAGAACAAGGGAGAAGGCAGAGAGGTTAACCAGACACATGCCCAGTTCGCTACTTTACGCTGGGAGAATGGGAAGGGGGGTATTATGACGATAGAGAGAGGGGAAAGGAAGAGAAAGAGAAAAAAAAAAAGATTGTCAGTCAACGGGTTAACACGTATGCAGCGGTGCCATTACAGAAAAGTTAAAGGTGTTTACATAGCCTAGTAGTCCTCAAAAAGCACAAGACGGCTTTGACTGCCTTTTGAGCCGACGAAAGACGAGGACGGTGTTCAGTAGCATCTGCATAGAGAGTGGCCGATCATCCAATTGTCGCAATGCGTCCGAAAGCTTCCATCTTTTAGAGGCAAATTGAAGGCAACGGGATAGCAGATGGTCGACGTTTTCTTCAGTGCCGCTGACGTCGCATTCCGCATCGTCGGTCCATCCAATGAGGAATGTATATGCTTTTGTGAAGGCAACCCTGAACCAAAGGCGACAAAGAAGCGAAGCTGCCCGTCGATGATGTCCGGAAAGAAGGTCAAAGCTTCAGTGAGGGTTTATTTGGTAGAATCTCGTATGTCTTATGCTTGGGGTGTTCCACTTAACAGACACAGACAACGTGCCAGGTGACGAAGTTGCTTTGCAGCGTCTGTCCTTGACAAAGGAATCGGAAGGGTGTGCTCTTCTTGGTGTGATGTGCGAGCCGCGTTGACTGCGGAATCATTGCCACTGATCCAACAATGACCTGGTAGCCACAAAAATTGACCTCATGGCCTGTTTCTGTGGCATGGTGAAGAAGCTTGACAACCTCGTATTTATTGTTTTATTTATTTATTTATTTATTTATTTATTTATTTATTTATTTATTTATTTATTTATTTATTTATTTATTTATTTATTTATTTATTTATTTATTACAGTACTGTCGGTCTGATCTTCAGAACTTCGGCAGGAGTGGGTACAATGAGTACAAAAAAGGGTCACAATAAACACATATGAAGCATTGCGGCGATAATAACAGCAAAAGAAGAAGAGTGCAACGAGTTCATACAAGCACAGCAGCAGAATATTTAAATAATTAGTGATCACATGAATACGTAAACATATGGAAGAAAAAAAGCGTCAGGGTTCATGTAAAACTATGTCAGAGCTGTGTCCCATGGACTGAAGGGCCTGTAGATAGGATGATAGCGATAGGCATTCCACCAAAGCTGAAGGGAGGGAATTTCCATTGGTTGCAGTTTTCGGAGAAGAAGAATACTGGAAAATGTTGGTGTAACTAGAGAACTCGCTTACTTTTTTATTATTAAGGGACCGAGTAGGCTGCCGGTAGGAGTCTTTTAGATATGTATCCTTTTTTATGCCTAAGTGTCCGTGATAAAGAAGGTAAAATAGTTTCACTGGTTTGCGGTATCGGCGATTTGCTAATTTTTCCAGCTCAGCCGTTTCTAGAAGAGATGTTACTGATGCCTCCCAGCTGTATCGATTAAAGATGAGCCTAAGTGATTTCCGCTGTATTTTTTCCAATAATTGAAATGTTTCTTTTTGTGTATGGATCCCAACAGCAGCACAATATTCCAGGAGTGGCCGAATAAATGTTTCATAGGCTAATATTTTAACTTCTGGAGAGGACTCACTTAAGCGCCTCCTTAACCCTTTCGGCCGTGGCGGTGTCAATTGGCACTACCGCACAAAATTTCCCCTAGTATTCCATAAACGTAACCAATGCTACTGATTCTTGGGGGCATAGTTCTTCAATGATCCCCACTGCAATTGAAACCAATATTGCGGCCCATTTGTTGAGGTAGCAGCCACAAATAAGCGCGACCGAAGTCTTCCATGAAGCCGAGGCGCGTAAGTTGAGGCGAGTAAGCACCATTTTCGGGAAGACGTACCGAAGCTGTTTCAGTCAGTATTAGGCTGAAAAGTAAGACGCTGGTTTCCATTTTGTGTACACTATTGATTGGCAGGAAAAAAGAATCCATTTTTTTCATTTTCCAATCACTGGGCCCTAGTCACCTAATTTGATGCCACGTTAATTAATCTAAAAATGCTTGTACCAATGGCTAAATTTTTTGTTTGTGGTCTTCTGAGGTCCTAACTACAAGATAACTCCCAGATACTATAGTTAATTAGTACTTCCAGAGGTTCATTATCAAACGTAGAAAGCGTTAAATGAGGGTGCTTTTCGCGACTATTATCATGTGCAACGTTTTTGCCCTTTTGTTGATGGTCATTTGCCGTGGTCGACGAGTATCGAGAGCATGCGACGGACGCGAATCACATCGCTTTCCGCTCAAGGGTTAAATTTTCATAAGAAATTCTTCCTGGGGGGGTGGGGGCGGAACCTGTTGCAAAAACGATAGGAACTTGTTTGTCCTAGCATCACCCTGAAGTGAAGCCTATACGGACTTCAACCTTTGGTGCGCTTTTAAACGTTTTTTAATGCTTTCTAAAGTTCTTGAAGAGGTCCAACCTCGCTAACCCTAACAAGCCGGAGACGCGGCTTGGACAGAACGCCGCCCCGCTCTACAGCGGATGGCGAGCGTCTCTGGGAGCATCGCAGCCGACGAGAAGCACTCATTGCCCTCTCGCTCCACGGACCACATTATTGGATACGCAGACCAGTCAAGACGCCGATACGCAGGGTGAGCGATGAGCACAACGCAAATCCATGGACCACTGTTACCAAGAGAGCGAACAAACGCCGACAGCTGCAACCCCATACCGTACCGACTCAACAGCTGCCCAGCACGCCGTCTGAGCCCGCTCTAACGCCAGAGCCGGTCTAAGACGCCGTCTACCAAGACTCCCACCACTCCCTGCCGAGGACTACAAGCTAGCAATCCGTCCCCATGGTGGATTAAATCTCAGCAAGGTTAGCCCCAAGACATTACTTCTCGCCGTAGTTCATGCCGCAAATATACGCAGTGAGAAGCCTGATATCAAGCTTCGAGTTGATGAAATCAAAATGTGCTCACAATAAGCACCTCATCTGAAAACATCGCCCAGTGCAACTTGGACAAATCACCAAAGTTACAGTGCAGCCAGCAACCTATGAACATAAGCCTCTTTTCCGGTATGTGCGCCTGATAATTCGTGCAATGGGTGTGGCAACGGGATAGTGCCATGCAATCACACCAGGACGACTTCCCTGACAGAAATTGAAAGTACCGGGTACGAGGGTCTCTTACGTGCAGAGCGCCTCCGGGCAACTACCGTAGCAATGGTGCTCACATTTTGTGGCAAGCGAGTCCTTTCTTCGTGAACGCGTACGGACAGGCTCTCCGCCTGCTACCTCTACAAACTGACTATTCCCCACTGTAGAAAGTGCAACAAAACTGGACACCGTGAGGATGTGTGCCCACAGCCTCCTGACACCACCGAAATGTTCGAGTGTGCGGATCACTATCACGCCAACAACCACGAGTGCCGCCCTTCTTGCATGCTTGTGGTGGCGACCACCCGACGGCTGCCAAACCATGCACCAAAGCGGTTTTTGCCACCTGTCGATCGACGCAAACCACCCCGGTCAGCTACTCCCACCAAGAAGGCCCAGTCACCATCTCCCAGCCCCGGACGGCAGAGCAGTGCGTCCGGGAGTGCAGCCAGGCGAAGGAGCCATTCCAGGGATAAGTCGGGGCCCAAGCGAGGAAACTCGTCATCGTGGAGTGGTTTCGCTGGCCAGCCGGGATCTCAAGGCTGGCACACAGACGGGACAACGCATCATCATGGCCAGCAAAGCGGTTCCCACAAGAAAGCACAAACGGTAAGCTGGGCAGGGCAGTTCCCTCCTCTCCCTCCCTCTCCCCACCAGTCCCACTCCCTCACACAAACATCAACGCAGGAAAGAACACCACAACCAACGCCACCTAGACTACCACAACCCATGTCAGTAGACACTCAGCTTCACCCTGACATGTCGTCAACTACGGCACGATCCGACTATTGCACACGAGAGGCATTGAACGAAATGACTACTTCTTTAAGGAACGAATTCGCAGCTATGATGCAGGTAGAAATGCAGAAAATGAAGGATAGCATTATGGCTGAACTAACAGCTCCACTCCAACAATTGATCCAGCAGGCCCTGCAACCTGCTATCCAGCAGATTGTAACGGATGTTAAACAGCAGATATCGGCTGCACTTGGCCAACTTGATATTTCGCCATCTGCACCAAAACGCACCACGTCTCCGACACGTGAAACACAGCGACCTCATCCTTACATACGCCCCTCCCGTTTCCTATCACCGTCCCGAAAAACCGTCCCAACAGCCGCAGCTGCTGCAGTCCCGCTTCCCACCACCCTCCACCAAGATTTAGCACAGTCCGAAATGCCTCCGTGTACTACCGAGGCCCCGCTATTGCATGATCATGGCGAGAAACCGTAGGTCAACGCGTGACACCCCTCAACTCCTACGTGTGTGGCAGTGGAATTGCAGGGGGTATCGTAGGATACGCGGAGCTCTAATGCAATTCATTGCGACGCAGCAGATTACTCCCCATGTCATAGCGTTACAAGAAGTACAATGTACCCCTACGCTTCCGGGTTACACCACATACACGGACGTAACGAACAATACACCACATCGCACAGCTACATTAGTTTCTAAGCATGTCACTGTCATAGAACACACCCTTCAAAGCACCTCCATCTCACACGTACTTCTCGAATTAGTCCCGTGCTCTCGTTCCAGTAGCAGCCTGTACGTGCTTAACGTTTACAGTGCACCTAACACCAGGAACGATGACTTCGTTAATCTATTCGCACAAATCTGCAAGTTGGGTAAACAAATAGTTATTGTAGGAGATTTTAATGCCCCCCATCCGGCTTGGGGCTACGCAACAGAAAAGCCTAAAGGCCGACGACTCGCACAGGTTCTCGCGATTCATCGCATGACCCTGCTGACAGAACCTGATCAACCCACTCGCCTAGGTAATAGTGTGAGCAGGGACACATGCCCCGACCTCACGATAGTCAAGGACGTTAGTCATCATTCCTGGTGCACCATTCCTCATGGTGAATCTAGACAGTGATCACCATATACTAACTACAGAGCTCCAAGTAGCAGCCACGCGTGCCCCAGAGCGCATCATAAAACTAACGAATTGGGATGCATTTAGGCGTAATCGTACAACTACCCATCAGGACTCTCCTTCCCTAGAGGCTTGGATATTAAAACTTCATTCCGATTTTCAAAGAGCTACCAAACTCATCGCTGCGACGACAGAAACGCCGGATGTGGACCGGCATCTGCTACATCTCTGGAATGCCCACAGAGGCTTGACACGGCGGTGGCGGCGACAGAACATAACCGAAAACTTCGGTCTCGAATCGCCAAACTAGCTACTGAGGCACAGAACTATGCGAACATCCTCACTAGCAACAATTGGCATAACTTCTGTGATCGACTCAACGGCTCACTAAGTACACCTCGAACGTGGCGTATACTCCGTGCTCTTTTAAATCCCACGCAGACAAAATCACACACTGCTAACGCAATCCGCACCATTCTCCACAAATCAGGGCTCGACGATAACACTCTGCTGCACACCTTAAAGCAACACTATGTATCCATGGGCCCCCGTCCCGCCTACCGTGATTATCCACACGTACACGATACGCCTCTAGATGACGACATTACAGAAGCAGAGGTTAGGGCAGCTTTGCAAAGCATTAAGCGCAACACAGCACCCGGTATAGACGGGATTACGTACACACTTTTGCGTAATTTAGATGACCAGTCCATCGAATATTTAACCGCTTTTTACAACTAACATTGGAAAAACGGCACGCTACCACAGGAGTGGCGACACGCAGAAATCATACTTATTCCAAAGCCTGGCAAGCCGCTATCCCTCCAGAATCTTCGCCCTATATCCTTAACTTCATGTGTAGCTAAACTCTTTGAACGCTTTGTTCTCTCTCGACTACAACCATTTCTCGAAGACAATCACTTTTTTCCTGATACACTATTTCGGCTACCGTCCTGGTATCTCTACACAGGACGTATTATTACAGCTTAAGAAGGACGTGTTGGATAGCCCCACTTCAAACCAGGTCCGAGCTATTCTGGCCCTGGATCTGAAGGGTGCTTTTGACAACGTCTCCCACGACCTTATTCTTGACAATCTCGCTTCATCTCAGTGTGGCTCACGTATCTACAATTACGTCAGGTCCTTTCTTTCTGACCGCACGGCCACTATTGGGATTGGAGACCTCCGTTCGGACGTCATTCGTCTCGCAGGCAGAGGAACACCACAGGGCTCGGTTCTCTCGCCCACTTTGTTCAACGTGGCTATGGCTAAACTCCCTTCCTTATTACAACAGGTTCCCAACATCCAGCATGCCATCTATGCAGATGACATTACAATTTGGGCGACCAAAGGATCAGACGGAACCATTCAGGACGCCCTACAGGAAGCTGTGTCTGCGGTACAAGACTATGCTGCTGCCGGCAGCCTTACGTGCTCAGTGGATAAGTCGGAGTTGTTATTAGTATACAAGCGGCGCCGCAAAACCGATGATTCTCCTGACATTTCGCTGTTTTTTGATGGCCATCCTATCCCTCTGGTACCACGAATTCGCATTTTAGGCCTCTACCTTCAGTCCGACGGCAAAGCCTCGTACACTACACACCTTCTGGCTCAGCAGATAACTCAAATTACACACATGATCCAACGCATCACCAATCGCAGGAGAGGCCTCTGTGAGAAGGATGTCCTCCGCTTAGTACAAGCACTCATAGTTAGTCGGCTCACCTATCATCTTCCCTTTCACAATCTCACTCTAGCTCAAATAAAAAAGATGGACATCCTTCTACGGACAGCTGTGAAGGCGGCTATCGGCTTGCCTCCACACGCATCTACACAACGCCTCCTTCAATTAGGAGTCCACAACACCATAACCGAACTCATCGAGGCCCAGCACAATAGTCAGCTCCAACGGCTCAGGCAAACCCGTCAGGGCTGCGCCATCCTGTCTCGCCTTGGCTACCCGATTCCTCAAAAACCCGCACAAGTACCGCGATATAAACTTGCTTCTACTGTCCGCGCACTCATCAAAGTGCCTCCGATTCCACGCAATATGAATCCCTCCCGCCACGCTGGTCGTCGACGTGCCCGAGTTCAGGCTATGACACGCGTCTTTGGTGATGGTACATCAGACTTACAAGTACTTTACACTGATGCAGCACGCTACCCAGAGAAGTCAGCCATGTGTTTAGCCGTGACAGATGACACAGACGCCCTTGTGGCGTCTGCCACACTTCGCACTACAGACAGTGGTCTGGCAGAGGAGGGAGCTCTCGCTCTGGCAATTGTTTACGCTACGACACTGTCACATGACTCCCCTGTCACTATTGTAACAGATTCACAAGCTGCTTGCCGTGCTTTCGCTCAAGGACTTGTGGCTGCACATACACACAATATCCTCTCTTCTGTTTCACCGTCCGCATTACGTCCTGTGCGTATCGTCTGAACTCCTGGACACGCCTCTCTCCATGGTAATGAACGCGTTCATGCGGTTGCCCGAGAGCTGACCGGCCGGGCTCCATTGAAAGAGCTGTCCAATCCAGACGACGCATCGACAGAACCACTAAACTACAACGCTACGCTGCAGTACTATCGACAGAGCCGTTATACGTATCCCCCCCCTCATCCTTCACTTAACAGAGCAGATGCTGCCGCTTGGCGGCATCTACAGACCAATTCATTTCCTTGCCTTTATATGCTAAATCGCTTTCATCCGACTCTCTACCCCTCCTACTGCCCCTTCTGTGGATCCGTACCGACGGTGTACCACTCCACGTGGGAATGCTCTGCCCCACAGGGCGTGCCTCCCATTCCCAATTCCACCCCTTCCTCTTGGGAGTCTGCACTGCTTAGCTTACGCCGGCAGGAACAGCAGCAGCTGGTCCAGCGGGCTCGTAGGGTCGCGCAAGGCAATGGAGCCCCGGACTGAGGGCCCCACCCAAAGAAGGCTCAGTTTCCATTTGTTATTAATAAATGTTTATTCTCTCTCTCTCTCTCATTTGCCGGTCTGTGCACCATGCTTGAATTTGGTCCAAAGATTTATTTAATGCTATCTGGTCGTGGGGTGTGGTAATTTCATGGTATATAATACAATCATCAGCAAAGAGCCTCATTTTAACGGGTATGTTCCGAACGATGTCATAGATGTATACAAGCAAAAATAAAGGACCAAGAACAAAGCCCTGCGGGATACCCGAAAGGACTGGAATGGCAGGCGAAGTTTCATTATCAATGACCACGACTTGTTGTCTACATAAGAGGTAGGCTTCTATCCAAGCTAGTAATTTGGTTAATTATGTTAACTGTTCGTGGCGACCTCGTCGAAGGACTGACTGCATGCTCTTCGGTTTGCAGTCGGAAAACACAGCCCATTTACTTAGTTTCTGGGATTTGATGCACAGGGCGCCACACAAAGCCGCAAGTTCTGCCGCCGTAGGTACAGTGACATGTGACAGCTTGATCCGCAGAGTGATTCCTCTAGCACGCGCGTCAACGCTACATTGGAGTATATTGGGCCCTTCATGATGCGCTGGCGGCCGTTTTGATAGCTCCACATATACCAGTTTTGGTGTTACGTGACGTCAATGGTTGACGAAATGTATGACTGGTGCAAACATGAAAATCTTCACACGCGTGTCATGTAAGAACATGGCAACATACCATGCTCATAGTGTGCTCGCGGCCATTTTTGCTAGTTTCACATATACTAAATTTGGCATCACGTGATGTGAATAGATGACGAAGGCAAACGACACATATAAACTTATAATCATGACGCGGAAGTCATGTACGGCATCATTTACCTCCAACTCGTAACGTTGGGCTGATTTTAAAGTGACATATCAACATTTCTCAATCGTGCTTCGCTTATCATCGATTCCCTCTGTACGTGGGATCTGCCAAATTTTTTAGGGGGGAAGCTTCTTGAAGCGGCACCCATTCGTCCCTCGTTGTAGCCGTAGTCGTAGTCGTAGTGTGTGACCAGTCTTACGTTTTGACCTGCAAGGTGCACGGTGCCAGCGGAAGCTTTTTGGCGTGCGTTGTTGAACAATAAAAAATTTGCAGCGTGCGCGTTAACTAAAAGCCGAATTCTCCTGTCTCTCATTCCCCATTAGCAGCCATTGGCATGTACATTGAGCACTATCTGACAAGAAAGGGTTGCTACGTTATACTCGCTGGGCGTAACCTCCTTGGTTTTAGAAAGGTTTAGCGGGCGTTGGATCACAGTGCCATGAATACAGTTAACTAGTATATACCATGAACTCGAGGTGGTTAAAGGTGGGAAGTACACACGAAGCGCAAGCCGTAAGAAAGTGTGCGTGTGCCCCCTCTCGTTTAGTCCTTGGAATGTCCGCTGGATGGCGGTGCTTCTATATGGGGAACATATGATGAAAAGATGCGAGATGGTGGTACTTGGAGTGTTGAATAGATGGACGAATGGACACACAGGCAGATGCATGGACGGACGCACGGATGACTGCACGGACGGACGGACGCATGGATGGACGAACGCAGGGACGGATGCACTGATGGACGTGCTGACGCACGAACAGACGCTCGTACGGACGGGCGTATGGACGCATGGACGGTCAAACAGATGGACGCATGGACGGATGGAAGTAAGAACGAATGGACGGACGGATGCTTCGCCCCACTCTCCATCATTCACTCCTTGGATGTGCTGCCATTTTTTCTTTGTCGTTTCTGGTTTTCTGGGCTTATAGTGCCATTTCACTTTATTCCTGCCCGGTAAACAGTGAAGGCGTCACTCAGTTTTATCGAGTTGACATCGAAGCCTGTGAGTGAGCATGAGTGCGTGTTCATTAGGTGATCTGTATGAATCGAGCAGGGAGAAGCAAAGGATGTGGTGCGTCGTGAAATATTTTGTTTCCCGCGCGTGCAATCACCGAGAAAGAAGCTGAGTGCGAGTGATACGATCAGAAAAAAGTGGAACTCTAATCGCTGTAGCCGCCTTGAGAGGGCCACCAGTGACCTGCCTGTAGTGAACGATTGACCTGCCAGCGTTTAGCAATATCAGCTGATTGGAAGAAAAAGTGCGATTTGAAACTGAGCTTAGAAGCAATGAGATTTTTTCCTAAATTGTGTTGCATACTTAGTCGGTATTTTGGCTACCTAATATTGATACGATAAGGCTGAAAATCGGCTACTGTAACACGGTTCCAGTCGGCGTCGAGGAAGGGAGTGGTTCTTCGCGCTTTGCGATGACAGTGATTAACGATTACCAAATGAAAATTACCAGTACAATGCTTCGCCTGGGCAACAGACGCGTTTATATGTATTACTTTGTTGACTGTGCAAAAACAGAGTTCTTGG
The DNA here is from genome assembly GCF_013339725.1 of Rhipicephalus microplus. NCBI lineage: Eukaryota > Metazoa > Arthropoda > Arachnida > Ixodida > Ixodidae > Rhipicephalus > Rhipicephalus microplus. The sequence continues at coordinate 103,304,838 of NC_051168.1, read as the reverse complement.
CCGAGTAAAGCTTGCGTTTTACCCACTTCGAATTACGAAAGTCAGAAACCCGCTCATGACACGACCAACTGGTGCCAAAATTTACGCCTGCCATCGTTACCTTCACATAATCTAAAAAAAAATAACATGAGCGTCTCCAGATAGTTCTTGCGTCCCCGAAAGAAGGCAAACCACGATTCCGACCTATTGTGCACTGAAATTTAAAAAAATGCTGCCTTGCCTTTGCGTTGTTTTTTTTTTTTCTATCGCTCACTTACTGTTCGCACGTGCTATATTAAACGGGAAGTATTTCTTAGTGAACTTCGGCGACTATGAGCGTATCTATCTAGCCGCCTAAGACATTGAGCTCTTCTGGCCGTTTCAATAATGGTATAAATACCGAACTTGGTGTAGTATAACATGACTGTATGAAGAACATATTTGATTAGTCACAATATCAAAATCATGACACTATGTCGTGAATGTCATGATTTACATTTAATAGTCCTACAGTTCTTGCGGTGGTTTCTTTCACATGGCACGTTGCAAAACTGCTATAGTATGGCATGTTTGCATGGCGAACACAAGCGACATACTCTAACATGAAAATTCTGACATGCGTGTCGTGTAAAAACTTGACTACGTTCCACGCTCATGATGCGCTCGCGGCCGTTTCGCTATAGCATCACGAATACAAAATTCGGTTACGGTACGTGAATGGATGAAGAAGGTATGTGACTGGTGCAAACATGATAACCTTGACCATAGCTTCCTTTATTAAAGGAGGCTATGCCTTGACACGCGTGTCATGTAGGAACATGACAGTATACCACGCTCATGAAGTGTTCGCGGACGTTTCGCTAGCTCTACATACACTAAATTTGGTATCACATGACGCGAATACATGACGAAGGTAAATTTCACATCCAAACATGATGATCACGACACGGAAGTCATGTACGGCATCATTTACCTCTACCTCGTATTGTTGTGTTGACTTCAAAGCGACATATCAACATTTGTCATTCGTGCTTCGCATATCATCGATTCCCGCTATACGTGGTATCTGTCAAATTTTTTTTTATACAAAGCATTTCTTGGCGAACTTCGGCGGCTTTGAGCGTCTCCATCTATCTAGCCGCCTACGACTTTTAGCTCTCCCAGCCGTTTCGATAATGGTATCGATACCAAACTTGGTATGGCATAACGTGACGGAATGAAGAACATATTTGACAAGTCATAACAAGAAAATCATGATATGTATGTCATGAATGTCATGGTTTACTTTTCATGGTTCTGCAGCTCTTGTGGTGGTTTCGTTCGCGTGGCATGTTGCAAAACTGGTATGGTATGGCATCGTTGCGTGGCAAACACAAGCGACAAACCCTAACATGAAAATCATGACATGTGTGTCATGTAACAACATGACTTCATGCCACACTCATGATGTGCTCGCGGCCGTTTGGCTAGCGTCACATATACTAAATTCGGTATTACAGTACGTGAATGGATGTCGAAGGTATGTGACTGGTGCAAACATGATAATCAGGAGATGCGTTTCATGTAACAAAATGACTACATGCCACGCTCGTCATGCACTGGCAGCCGTTTCACTAGCTTCACTTATACGAAATTTGGTAGTACGGCACATGAATGAATGACAAAGGTATGATACTGGTGCAAACATGATAAACATGAGATGAGCGTCATGTCACAACATGACTACATGCTACGCCCATGATGCGCTCACGGCTGTTTCGCTAGCTTCACATGTACCAAACTCGGTAGTACGAGACGCTAACAGATGTCGTAGGTAAATGACACATCCAAACTTGATAATCACGACATGCGTGTCATGTAACAACATGACTATATGCCACACTGATGATGTGCTCGCGGCCGTTTCGTTAGCTTCACATATGCCAAATTTGGTAATGCGTGATGCGAATGGCAAACGAAGGTATGTGACTGGTGAATACATGATAATCATGAGTATATTGATAATCATGAGTATATTGATAATCATGAAGTATATGAGTATATTGGGCCCTTCATTATGCGCTCACGGCCGTTTTGCTAGCTTCACATATATCAAATTTGGTGTTACGTGACGTCAATGAATAACGAAAGTATAGGACTGGTGCAAACATGATAATCATGACGCGCGTGTCATGTAAGAACATGACAACGTACCACGCTTATAGCGTGCTCGCGGCCGTTTTGCTAGCTCCACATATAGTAAACTTGGTATCACATGACGCGAATAGATGACGAAGGTAAATGACACATCCAAACATGATAATCATGACACGGAAGTCATGTACGGCGTCATTTACCTCCACCTCGTAACGTTGTGCTGATTTTAAAGTGACATATTCACACACTTAAGCGATGGTCCATGACTGCTAAGGCGACAATGAGGATTTGGGAGGGTTGCTTGTGTGCGAATTAACTAGCTTACGTAATTTGCATGGCACACAGGGGGCAGCTTAAAGCCCTACCGTAGTATAATACACCGTTCTTTAAATCATCGAATATTTTGATTGACCGCTAGGGGTCTTGGAGTGCAGCAGCACTTCGCTTCGGCTCCGTACCGCGGCAGCGAAAATTGCCAATCGCGGTATCTCGAGTGCTCTCAACAACACGAACGCCTTCATACAGGTGAGCTCTCTCCACTAACCCCTCTTGAGGTTTCGGCGAGCCCCAGGAGGGCCACCAGGCCCAAAAATCAGGCCCCGTCGCGCCACCGCCGTGCTAGGCCTTGCGACGCGTCGCGCCGCAGCCTCCTCACCTTAGGCCAGCCTGGAGGTTCGAGTACAAGGCACGGACATGGACCCAAGCCAGTATGACCCTCGGGACTGGACCCAAGTCCTCAGAGCCCAGGCCAACCTTCGGGAAACACGAAACGCGACCCACGGTACGAACGCCGATCCTTCTGTGCGAGAGACGCCGAGCCAGTCGCGCGAGACTCCGCAGACCGCCACAACTCCCGGGCTACAGAGCTCTTCGACGCAGCTGCGCGTTCTCCATACAACCGCCCAAAAGATCAAGCAACTACCGCCCCTTCCACTCGACGGATTTAAAGTGGTGTTCCGCTCCCAGGGAGGCCTTGACCTTACGACGCTCCAGCCACGCTACCTTTTCACCGCTCTCATGCAGGCCGCCGCGCTGACCGACCCATCTACGCTGACCCTCCGGATTCACCCGGTCAACAACACTTGCACAGTGTCTGCGGTGAATGAAAAGGACGCGCTCAAGCTTGCGCAGCTACAGCACATCACCTACGACAAGCATAAGTATGCCATGACGGCATACATCGCACCCCCCGATGGCTCAGTCAGGGGTGTTATTACAAACGCCTACTGGAAGGAATCACCACAAGAACTACTCGCGGACTTGATCTCCCGCAACCCACACGAAACTATACTAGACGCTCGACGAATGGGACTCACGCGATCAATTCTCATTACCTTTGGACAAGCCACCGTCCCACGAAAGATTGTTTATGGTGGAGGACTGCATCTGTGCACGCCCTATACACCAAGGGTCGAGACGTGCAGTAACTGCCGGACCATAGGCCACTGCACGGATGTATGCATACAACCTAGGACGCACAGGTGCCCCAGATGTGACCAATTACACCCGAAGGAGGCAAATCCAACGTGTACTCCAGTCTGCATCATCTGCGAAGGCCCGCATTTGTCGGGGACCAGGGAGTGTAAGCACTGGTACCTACCTTAAGTAACCAGGCCCAAGTCACCACGTGAACCACGATCACAGGAAGGAGTAGACCACTCACTACGCGGGTCAAGCACCAAACGCTCTGAGCCACATGCCGGCCAACGAAAAGGGCAGTCGAAGAGTTCCGACCAACCTACATGGGCGGACAAGCTGAAGACGCCCAATGGGACCAGACCACCGGCAACCAACACTCCGCCTGCCCCGGACCCCCGTGACCAGGAGCTCCGGGTCCTGCGTGTGGAGGTAAGCCGTCTCACGACCCTTCTAACACAAAGCCCTACTCCCCCCTCACCTCCTTCGCAACAGCCGTCCCCAGAACAAGTCACCCCACCCACTGCGCAGTCACCCAACAGCCCCGCCACACACTCCTCACCCCCCCCCCCTTAAAAAGAAACGCAGTTCAGACTCAGTCGACGATTATCAGGCTGACCTAATAAACTTGGAAGACAAATTTGACGCCAAATTGGTAGCGTTGGAGGCGCGCATCGAAGCTAAATTTTCAACGATAGTCGAGCAGCTGTCTACTCGTTTTGAGCAACAGATGGATGCACTATTCACACGCCTAACCCAAACTCTAGAAACTAGGTTTACGCAATTTGAGACCCGCCTTCAGAGGCTCGAAACTACCAGCTCATCACATGAGGGGTCTTCTACCTACATCTCACACACACCTGCTCCCTCTATTTCACTTCCACTACAGCAACAACAACCAATCCTAGCTCCGCCCACGCTCCAATATGGCGGGTCGTGATACTTCTACCCACCTATCACTAATCCAATGGAACTGCCGCGGCTTTCGGGGCAAGCGCGCACCGCTGCAGCTCTTAATACCTGCCCTCCCTGCCATACCCAAACTTCTTTTGTTACAGGACACGCAACACCAAGCCAAACTTCCAAGTTACCATGCAGTACACTCAGACCCCACTGACACTCCCCGAGTGTCCACACTTATTCATCGCACCCTTACCAACCAAGAACACACAATCACCTCCTCCACTCCGTGCGCCCTCATAGAACTCATCCCCACGAAACTTAACACACCTCCGATTTTTATAGCCAATATCTACCACACCCCACGCTAGGCCATGGCCACTCTCGATGCGCTATTACAGAGAATTCACCGCATCGCGGGCCGAAACCCCCTACTCATAGGCGGCGATTTTAACTCTTAGCATACAGACTGGGGTTATCGGTACACCACAGCACGGGGTCGCAAGCTTTGGACTACCATTCAAGACTTGCGCCTCACTACACATAACAACTTTCTCACACCAACCCGAATCGGCAATAGCGTAACAATGGACACTAGTTCAGACCTCACACTCAGCCGTTCTCTCAAAGATATCTCATGGTCTCGTACACAACACACACTTGGAAGCGACCATTATATTATCGCCATACAAATACCTCACACACCACACAGACCTCGACTCCTCACCCACAATCTGATTCACTGGGACGCTATCCGATCCGCTCGTCGGGAACTCCCCAATACCCCGATACAAGACATTGATCATTGGGTCTCATCTCTCCTAGATGATATAACCGCACACACACAAAAGATTACCACACCACCCAACACCCCTACATTGGACACTCGCTTAGCCCACCTCTGGGAGGCGCACCACAGCATACTGGAGAGATGGAAACGACAGAAACATAACAGAACGTTAAAAAGCCGACTGGCTACGCTACAGACACAAATAACTGCGCACGCCGAGGAGGTGTGTCGTTCCAACTGGGGTCAGGTGTGCAACAGCATAGCTGGCAACCCCTCTACCAAGCACGCATGGCACCTCCTACGGCACCTTATCGACCCTACACACTCACGCACAACGTCACAACATCACATTACACGCCTACTTCACAACTCCACGCTTTCCCCTGACACCCTTCTGGACCAACTACGCAGAACATACACAGCACCCGGCACCTCCTCCCCTCTCCCGCCCTACACGGGAGCCCCGAATGAAGCCCTGGACAACGACATATCGGAGCAAGAGGTCCGTATGGCCCTCCAGAACATCCGAACAAGCTCTGCACCGGGGAAAGACGGGATAACTAACTCCATGCTCCGTAATCTGGATGATCAATCGATTGCACAGATTACAGATTACTTTAATAAATGCTGGAAGGAAGGCACCTTGCCGCAATCCTGGCGCCATGCCAAGATTGTATTCATCCCTAAACCTAACAAACCCCTTACCATGTCAAACCTCCGCTCCATTTCACTCACATCGTGTTTCGGGAAGCTTCTCGAGCACGTTGCTTTAAACAGACTGACTCAACACATGCACGACCACAACCTATATCCGCACAGCATGGTGGGCTTCCGCCCGTGTCTCTCCGCCCAAGATGCCATGCTTCAACTGACACACGGCATTCTTGATCCTCTCATCCCCGCTCATACTAAAGCCGTCTTGGCCCTGGACTTAACCAAGGCCTTTGATCGAGTAGAACACCAAGCGATCATGGCGGCTCTCTCCCCCCTCAATGTGGGCGTTCGTATGTACGCCTACATACAAGCCTTCCTATCAGGACGCACGGCCGAGGTTCATATGGGCCCCCATGCGTCCCCTCCATATACCCTCAGTGGTGTAGGCACTCCGCAAGGTTCGGTCCTTTCCCCTTTTCTCTTTAATGCCACACTCATTCCCTTAGCCCGCGCTCTTCACAATATCCCTCACCTTCACCACACCCTCTATGCAGACGACATCACACTGTGGACCACCCACGGTAGTGATGGCGACATAGAGGAAACCTTACAAACCACCGCAAACATTACACAACAACACGCACAAAGCATTGGTCTCTCCTGTTCTCCGGAAAAATCTGAGCTGCTTCTCATACGCCCTTCAACACGTACTCTTCCCACTGCCGCCATCACCGTTACTCTGGACGGGCGCCCTATCCCAGAGGTCGACACAATCCGAATCTTGGGCCTTCACATCCAAAATAACGGCCGTAACACTTTCACTATCCGGAAACTCAAGCGGGTGACGGATGCGCTCTCGCACCTCGTCCGCAGAGTTTCTGGAAAACACCATGGCATGAAGGAACACGATTTGTGTCGTCTCATTCATGCCTTCATACTGAGCCGCTTCCTTTATACAATCCCGTATCTCCGACTTCGACAAGGAGAAATAGCCACCCTGGATGCTATGATTCGTAAAGCCTACAAGGTGGCCTTACACCTCCCCCCTAACACACAGACCACTAAACTTCTTCAGCTTGGGCCCCTTAACACCACACACGAACTCACTGAGGCCCACAGACGAGCGCAATACACTCGTTTAGCTCAGACTTCCACCGGACGCTACATACTTAACACCCTCAATATTCACATACCAGCAGCCGACCCCACACTTCTACCAATCCCCCGACCCATACACACACAGATAATAGTTAAACCTCTCCCAAGAAACACCCACGTTACCTACCATTCGGCCCGCCGCAAGGCCCGTGCAAAAGCTCTCCACAAATACTACGGTTCTGAAGAGGACGCCGTATGGGCGGATGCAGCTTGCACGGGCGACGACGCGGCAGTTGCAGTCGTTGATCGCACACTCCAACCCATTGCAACTCTCCACGTACCTCCTGCATCCACCCCGGAGTCCTCGGAAGAAGCGGCGATCGCGCTTGCCCTCGCACACACTGATGCCCGGTACGTCCTTTCCGACCCGAAAACCGCGATCCTAAATTTCGCGCGAGGACGAGTCCACGAGAGCGCTTTCAGAATTCTCAGCTCGCCCACCGAAAACCCGGCCCGCCATGTGGAGCTGATCTGGGTGCCTGCGCACTCTGGAAATCCCGGCAACGAAGCCGCCAATGACCACGCCCGAGGTCTCATCAACCGTGCGGCGGCGGAATCGGAGTCGGACTCTTCCGGGGAGCGCATGCATTCGTTCAACGATATGACCCAGTCATATCACGCTGAACGCCAGCTATACCCACCACCCCACCGATCCCTCAAAAATTTTCACCAAATATTATGGCGTCACCTTCAAACCCGCACCCTTCCCTCCCCCTATTTTCTTTCCCGCATTTACCCGGGAGCGTACGCCCCGTCCTGTGCTCAATGCACTCACCCCCATGCTACCCTTACGCACATTCTCATGGAATGCCCGGTGGACCCTCCCCCGCCGGGCCCGGAGCCACTGACCACATGGGAGGAATCGGAGACCTTGCTGCGCTCGACGGACCCGGCCAAGCAGAAAATCGCCACTGACCGGGCCGCCCACGTCATGGAACTGCACGAACTCATGAACACATAGCGCAGTGGGGTTGTGCGGGGACCCTGGGACGTAAGTGCCCAAATCCCTTGGTCTAATAAAGTTTTACCTCCTCCTCGAATATTTTCTACACATACTAAGTTTTCGCTAAACACGTTTTCTGGAAATTAGGGATGGCTCAGTGCTCTCGCATTGTACAGTGTACAAGTATATTCACGGCCACAAGCTAAAATTGGCAGGAAATCCACGAATAGCATGCTGATTAAGGCGCGAAGCGCCTTAGAAGATTATAAAGTGGTTAATAAATTATTACGACAGTACCAGCTAACCGCCGGCAGACGCCAACGGACGCTGGTTGCGCTTTGCGTCGAACTCTAGAGTGCTCGCGCTTTCTTTGCATAGCGTTGCTGTGCCCAGCGTGTCAAGTCATGCAAGATGGCAGACATGTGCGTCGCGTTTCATGTTGGCTGACTCCCGTCTCAATGCTCAATGGGCACAGGTGATCGCCGACAGTGGCGTACCAACTCCTTCGCGAGTGGGGGAAGGGGCAGCAGACAACCAACCTCATTCGCCAGGCATGATATATAAATATATATATATATATATATATATATATATATATATATATATATATATATATATATATATATATATATATATATATAATATATATATATATATAGAGAGAGAGAGAGAGAGAGAGAGAGAGAGAGAGAGAGAGAGCTTTTAGATGGCTGAATTTTTGATGAAGGCGTAAATTCTGCAGGCCCGTGTGCTCCGATTTTGGTGCGTGTTCAAGAGCCGGGTGGTCGAAATTTCCCGAGCCTGCCACTACGGCGTCTAGCATGGCCACATGGTGGTTTTGGAACGTTAAACCTCGCATATCAATCAAATAACTCACGGCCATTTAGTCAGCAAGCGCGTGCACTAACCACTACACCAAGCCAAGCTACAGAACCATCTGAAATTAAACAGTCTTGTGTAGGCACCGATGAGTCGTTTGTACACGGTGCGAACGTCGGCAGTTACCCCAAAGAATGGGTGCTTTATTCCACAAAAATGAAAGTGAACCCCCCTCCCCTCCCCGTCCCTTCCCTTTCGGCGCCAAGTGCAATCTTTTGCGCACACTCTGTTTTCTTTTTTTTTTTTTGGAGGAGCAAGGAGCCCATTTTGTGGTAACTGCGCCGTTATTCTGGCAAAAAATCTTCGAGTGTATGTGCGCGCGTACATTCCGGTGAGCTCATTCTTGCTGGGAGAGAGAAAACTAAATAGCGCTGGGCGTGTGTGCTCCTTTTCTGTCAGAGTTGTATTTTGAACTGTAAAAGACAATTCAAGATGGATGAAGACTAACTTGCCCGACTCCTAATCAGCCCTTCATTGTGCAAGAAAGCCACGGCCTTTCACATTTTCCCTGGTCCGGAGGGTCTAGCTGCAGGGTAAGCTGAGAAGCTGAGTTTCCCGCTGTACTCAAGTCCACCGCTTTATTCTTCGCCACTTTGCAAACTGCTGCCATCGCTCCTAGTTACCGTAAGCAAGGTTGATCAGATTTATCAGACTAAACCGCAAACCTTTTGTGGCGCTTTTAGTACAGCAGAACTAAGGCATTTAAAAAGATTCGTCACAATCATCGCCTCACAGCAGCTTCGATAAAGCAGGGATGAAGCTATTCATTTTTGGTGAAAGAAGACAATTTTCCTGAAGCAGTAAATGCTATGACTCGTCCATAAAACGATTGCTCATTCATATGTATAACAAATCAAGTACAAGACGATTTCGCGCCTTGTACTGTAGCGCGCTTTGCAATGCTACAGTAGAAGGCGCGAACGAGTCGCATGGGCAGCCTGGACCGCGAGAAAAATTCAAGAACAATCATTACAGCAGAAATTAAGGAAAATTTTTACTTAATTTAAAACATTTCCTGGCAACATTTCAATTTCGATAAGGATAAGGACGATAAGGACGATAAGAAAAGTATGGCGAACAAACTGGCTGCAACCTCATCATAGCCAAGTTCGACCTCACTACAGCGAAGACTTGCATAGATACAGCTATAAGTATGCATGGGACCGATCAACTTCACTGGGTATTGGTCTTTGCGTGGCTAAACGCAAGCTTCCAGCCATTTTAGGGGCGAAGCTTCTAAAAAGTCAAGGCTTGTCAGTTGGCGTTGGCGCTTTGTGCCGTAGTCGCCGCTGATGCGTTGACGATGCGGAACAAGCGTGTTTCAGATCACACATTCTGACACCACGGCAAAGCACATGTGAGATACCCAGTATGCGTCATGATGATGTCGCTCATAACGATGACGAACAAGCGTGTTCCAGGCCACACAGTATTTTTCTGCCATCACGGCACAACATATAGAAAATACCCACTATACGCCATGAAGATGACGCTGATGCCGATGAAGATAACGATCATGGACAACGACTGGATTGTACAGTAGATGACGTCTCGATGCTCCGCGATGCAGTTCGTATGATTGGAAATGACCAACAACCATCAGGGGAACGTGCTCAGACCCTGTCTTTGTAAGCTTCATGCTTCATCTGATACCGCAAAGCATTAATAATGAAGGGAGAACAAAATTGACAACTCAACAGAACATACCAGTTTTGACCAGTAAACATTGGATATAACTGTACACAGCTTGGCACTCATTTACATGAGTCAGCTGTTGGTCAATGTCACAAGTGATTTACGGTAAAACCAAGCTATCCCACTGCCTCGCCGACTCGTCATCGTTCACATCGTAGATATTCCGGTGTTTTGTTTTTACAGTATGTATGTTGAAGAGATATCACCCAGCGCATTACCATGCACGCTGTTTTTCGGCTGTCTGCACAAATGGGGCTGTGAGTGACTTATCACACTTAATATACTTATTAGGTGATCCGACGAAAATTCCGCGGTATGGGATTTCACGTGTATAACTCGTAACAGTTTATGTGAATACATGCATCTGAACATTAATAGGTTATGTCACTGTTATTAAACGCCCATTCCCGATCATGGAGCACCACCACAAGGCCTATTTGTTCATAATTGGGTCGTCGTGGTGATTGGCAGAAACACTTCATCAATGACTCCACTAACATCGCAATCAGCTATTGCTTAACCCAATGATTGGTTTAAGCGCAAATACTTTTCTTGGATGTCATGAGATCAATCTCGGCCAATGGCACCTCAATGGAGGCGAAATGATGGATGTCTATACGCTACGATGCGTGTGTACGTTGAAGGACACCAGACGGTCAACATTTCTGGAGCTCTTCACTATGGCGTCCCTCATAATCTTGGTTCTGGGACTTATACTTCAACACGCCTCATAATAATATTGTAACAGCGTCTCGGCAAGTAAAAATCCAGGCATTATTGTTTTTAAAAACTTGATTTCAAAACATAAGCCAGAACTTTTTTTTTGTGTTCCAGTGACAGCCTGCGCGGAAGGAACTTGTCGAGTATGCGCAAACTGAAAGTGATACACGTGAGCATGCGTTTTTTGTTCTTGCGCTTTCATCGTTTGAGGAAGCTCTAGCAAATATTAAAAAAAGGAAAAGTGAATGTCTTTTTGTCTGAGTCATTGCTGCTTTTAAAGCCTTGTCTCTCGGCTTTTTCGCTTTTGCAAAAAAAAAACAAAAAAAAAACAGAGAGTTCGTTGCCATAAATCGTGCCATAGGCTAAGACAGGTGTGTTAACCGTTTCAGACATTTTGTACACTATTTGTACGTCAAGTGTTTTTGCTGGTTGTATCAACTAGGAGGTATAAAAGTGCAGGGTTTAATAATATTTAGATGGAATGAACCTCCTGCCTAATAAACCTGTCTTCATTTAACTTCAGTTTTTACCGTAAAGTTGCATATAATGGCTTTTCCGAAGGTATACCATGGTCGACGAGTCGTTTGACGTTTCCCTTTCCTGGAGCCACGTGGAAATATATTCTTTGTCTTTTCTAAATATCCACAAAACCATAAACCAATCTGCACAACTTTTCTACTCTGAGATTTGATTCCATATATGCAAGCACCGAACACGAATATCTTCAGGATGAGTACATATTTATTTAAGCCTATTTTCATTAACTGCGATAAAACGCACCGATTAATCTACTATGAAGTTATTGTTGTTTGAGTAGAATAATGTGTGTCGTAAAATCATGCTGTGAGAATTTCACGCATTTAGAAACGGGTTTTCATAGGTGGCGTCTGAAAGGGTTAAGCTCAACAAAACGATAAAAGTGTACGATGCACACGCTGTCCCTACTGAACTCTTTTTACTGGTTGGACTTTCGACTACGTGCCAACACGCACGGGAAATGCAGCAGCCAAAGCATATAGTGAATTATAAATTACTATATATACAAAACAGCCGATCTGATGAAACTATTTTGCTAGTAATATGACAGAGTACCCACCTCCTACTTAAAAAAAGAACAAGTTTGATTTATTCTATTATCCGTCGTGATGTAGCAACGATCACGGTTCTCAGCTGTTGACCAGAAGGTCGCGGGTTCGATTGCGCCAGCGACAGTTTTATTTCGATGGAGGCAATCAAAAGGCAACTGCTGCGGCTGTGATAGAACCAACAAGCCTAATGCTTGAGTACTGTGTACTTTGTGACGTCAGTGGACAGTACACAAAGGTATAACCTAGCCATACGAAGGCAAAGTGATAATGTGGTGTTGTGAGTGAACGTTCGAACATGACTCATTCTGGCCAACACGAGCAAGCGTACGAGGTCGTTCACCAAAGCAAATATTTAAAGAACGGCGTTGGTTTTTCCTGCACTAAGTTCAAATGGCAGTACACGACTGTGATACCTTCGCGACGCCATGTCGTTTCTGACAGAAATTTATTGAAGTGTAAATCTTTCGAGAAGCTTCGTTGAGTGCACAATGCAACAATAAGAAGGGAGACGAGAGGGTAAAGAAATTGATGCAAAGAAAAAAAAGATCAGTGTTGAGTAACTATATCAATTTACACAACCTTTAGTTGAAGACAGATTCCAAAGAGCATATTAGCCTAATAAAACTAATTAGGTAACGCTTAAGCAAGAAATGCGTACTAAAAAGTCTGAACCAGAGACTCCGAAATATAGAGCGAACTTAAACACGTGCAGTTTAAGGGCAGTGCCTCTTTAACGATAACCACATGCAAACAGAGACACGTGCGACACTGAGCCATCCCTTGCACCCGCGTGTCTTTCCAGTACTCCACTACCGGTCTTTAAAAAAAAACGAAAAAAGACACGTGCCAAGTCACCCTTTTGAAGAAGGAAACTTGCCATTGCCTTCCTGACCGGTGTGCCGATGATAAGCGAGCACGGGAAGACAACACGGCTCGCACACATACTACACACGCACGCGCAAGCGAAAAAAAAAAATATATCGGGACGTTCTGTTGCAGCAATGGCCGGCAAGTGTCGCTGCGATTGCACGCTAGGAACCATGTGGCAGCTTGCGGCCTGCTACGCAAGCTACTATATAAGGAGCGTGCGGTTTCTGTTACCGCTCAGTAGTTGTCAGTTTGTTTGGCTTGTGCGCGACTAGTACTCTGAAACGTGTGTTGCACTGAAGCATATACACAGGCTAAGCGATGGGATCATTCCACTTCATGCTAGCTGCCCTGGCCGTCCTCGGTAAGTTAACTCGAACAGGCGACATTAGTTTCAGTGATATTTGATGAAGCGGTGTGGCCATTGGGCTGTTTTGAAAAGACTTACGCGAAAGGTATCCAGAGTAGCCATTTTGATGAGTGTTGTAGAGAAATGGAACGGAAGGTGTGTTATCGATAAGTTTTCTTAGCGAAGAACAAATGATACCTTAAGAATTCAAGAAACGGCGGGAAGGGGAAGTTGGAACCTTGGCAATGAAGAAATCCGTACACACAGGTTGTGTGTGCTAGCTGACGTTTCGAAAAGTGAACCTGTCTTCCTCGAAGCTTTAAGTGATTTCAGTTCTAGCCTCAAAAAAAAAAAGTACGCCTGTTGTGAAATATGTGTCGGCTCGGGAGCACAACCCGTATGTCACGTATTTTTTTGTTATGGAACATGAACCATACAATTAAACCACGAAAATTCGTTGGCAGTTTGTTTGCGGATTTTTTCGTCTTTTGAATACAAGCTATACCATATAATTGAAGGCCCAATTTGTTCCCTTTTGCTCGGTCTTCAAGGCGAAGATTTATTGCGACGAAATAAATTATCGCAAGCAGAGCGCGCGTGAACATACGTTGCGCAGAATAAAAGGAATACTTGCAAGATACAGGTTAAGCTTGACAGATTCCAGGGAAGTCTGTATTAACATTGACCGCTGAAACAGTTCTTTTTGACGCCGCAGACCGAATTCGATCAGTAAGGTTTTCTTAATATTACTCTATCTTTAAACAGGGTAATTTAATTGAACACTAACATCCTGGGCACTTTGTTGCGTAGCTATGTTTTTGTCAAGTTTGCGCGAATGAACGCGCTGCGCATTGTGATTGAAAACTTGCATGTGATAAGCATAGATGGCGTGTGCAGCGTAGGAGCCACGTCTGAGCCATTATCCTTAACCATTAACTATTCTATCACTCTGTATTAGGATGGGCGTTACGTTTGCCTGGGTTGGCCCGGTATGCACTAACCAATTTGGGTGAGGGGGGGTAGGACATGTGCGGTTATTGTGACATGGCAGAAGAGCTTCGAAACAGTGTACCTTAAAACTGGAGAAATGGCTACTTCATGCGCCAAACAATCAATGCATGGTTCATCAAAAAGTCGCCATGAAGCCAACATGAAATTTTTGTCGACAGACGGGCTCGTAAAGTAGTCGGTTTGCTGAAAACTAGCCAGCAATGGCAACCCTTCGCAGGGGTGACCATGAAAAACTGCTCAGATACGGGATTTCTTCCTTACATAATGCAATCAAGGCTGGCATGACCGCTACCATGCTTTGATCATACGACACGTTCCTTCATATTTGCGCCAGTACAATACTAGGCATTCATCGAATGTGTGCTCTTACTCTCTCGACAAAGTAAATAATAATAAATCGCTATAGTTGCAGACACCTTCTACTATATCTTTACATAGTCCACAGGGTCAGCGTGTCAAAAACTTAATGCATGCTCAGTTTCGCTCAGTTTTCATGTCTTATAATTAAGGCATGCTATATTGATATTAGTGGAAGTGCACGCGTAAGCCAATCGTCGATTAGCTTGCACACAGAAAAAATGAATTACTCTAGCAGTTATCTTTCACATAGACCTCGGCCCACAACGTGTGCTGGAATAATTTTCATTATTTACCGGGCATGCACAGGCCAATTTATTACAATTTATTCGCCATTGCACGCTTTTGCAGTTCGTTGGCAGACGTTTGGGTTGCCTTGACATTTGATGGTCTGTGTTTGCTAGCCCCGTCTGTACGAGCAGGTAGAGACATTGTTTTGGCGGTTTAATTGTATTGTTCATTTTCCAGAACAAAAAATACGTGACAACCACGTAGAGCAGTCTATAAGGCTTAGTAATTATGCAATTGTCATACATCTGTCCTTTTTTTTCACTTGCCGTGTTTCGAATGATGAGAAGCTTGATTGGATACGTGCCTGTCTCCACGCACTGTCTAATGTTTGCTGTTTCACGTCCCAGGACCACTTTATGATTACGAGGGACGCTGTAGTGGAGAGCTCGAGAAATTTCGACCACCTGTAGTTTTTTAACTGGCTTTTTTATAGATACACACCTTGTTCAAGTAGTATGCAAGGCTAGGGACGTCGGCCTGTGTCGCGGACTGGCGTCGCAGCGGATCATGTGGCGTGACTTGCGAGATGGTCTCCAATAGCAGCACAGCTGAACGGCCAGATGTCTGATGAGGACTGTCAGAAGGGAGGGACTTCCACTATGGGGCAACGCTGAAAAAATAAACTCTGACGCGTAGTGAAATGTACACGTGCACAGTTCACGGCATTTCGACGCGCATTGCGGGACAAACGGTGGCGAGAAGTGACGTGGTTGCTTGGAGGTAGAGAATGAGAGATGGTGCAAGTTGGCACCAATCAAATGAAAGATGAACAGAACTTACCCTTCGGCTTTCGTAGGAGTAGTTGAACGGCCTAGTCTGGCTATTCGCATACTGATGATAAGCAGAGCTAAGAGACACGGCCACAGAAAGCAAACGCACCAGTTGAGGAGCGGCTTCCAATCGAATTTCTGTCCTCTCGTCTGTCTCTTTTCGCTTCCTCTATTCTTCTCTCCCTGTGCAAGGTAAAAAACCGGACGTGCATTTGGTTAACCTCAGTCTTTCCTTGCTTTTGTCTCTTTCAGACATGAAAACGTCGTATATGTACATACGTGAACGGTTGCAAACAATAAAGGCAAAAAAAAATGCAGTGACACAAACACTAACGGTCACCGAGCCCTGCAGCGCAAGCTCCCGCCTACCAAGAAACAGCTCCTGGTCAGATAGTGCAACCGAAAGATTGCTTACGCACCCGCTCCTTTCTCCAGCCATCTGACCAGCCCCACTGATTATGCACGCTTGGTCATCCCCATCTTATCGAGAAGTTGTAGTCCCACAAAACTGCGGTGTGCACTCGCACGTGCTCGCATGCCAGCAAACTTTTTTTGCCAATACGTACATTGCAGGTCTGCTCGCGTAAGCGCTCCTTTATTCAATAAACCACACGATGCACCCTGCAGGGCAAAAAGATCATGTACAGTACGGCCCACTGCAACAACACGCGAGATCGTGGCCGGGGGACCTCACGGCGCTAACTGGTGGCGAGATTTGTAAATGCGGCGCACAAAGTCGTAAAGGTGCAACGCGCCTAGTTTAATCTGCTACTTCTACGCCGGTGTGCACAAATCTGTTAGAGTTTTCCGTGTTTTTGCGGCTGCAAGCTATTTAGCTCTCGCTCTGTCTGCGGCTCCTAAGATTTCCGGCAAGCACGAAACATCTACGATTTCTCTTTTGTCCACTGTTTTCGCAAGCCGATTGATATGTGGGGTTTTAGCGTTCCAAAACTACCATATGTTTATGACGGACGCCATAGTGGAGGGCTCCAGAAATTTCGACCACCTGGGGTTCTTTAACGTGCACCCGAATCCGAGTATACGGGCCTACAGCATTTCCGCCTCCATCGAAAATGCAGCCGCCGCAGCCGGCATTCGATCGCGTGACCAGCGGGTCAGCAGCCGAGTAGCTCAACCACTAGATCACCGCGGCGGGGCAATTGCAAGCTACCACGGTTAAGCTTGACATACTGATAGGTATCATAAGAGATAAGCATAGTGAAATCTGATGCAGTAAACATCTGATGCTTTTTCGCCCATGAAAAATCTGATGCTTTTTCGCCCATGAAATATTGGCTGATTCGGTATTAGTGGACGTGCAGTGAAAAAACTAAAAGTGCGAAGGTTCGTGGCTCGTTAGCACACGTCGTGTGCCTGCCTGGTCATAGAAGTGGCAGACGACGTTGATGAGCGCACCACCTTTATTAACCAATGCGCATGTACCACATCTCGAAATCTCTCTGGCAGTATAGCCCCATCTTGGTGGTCTAGTGGCTAAGGTACTCGATTGCTGACCACCAGATCGCGAGATTGAATCCCGGCTTCGGCGGCTGAGTTTTCGATGGAGGCAAAAAAAGTCTGAGGTCCGTGTGCTCAGATTTGGGTGCACAAGAACTCTAGGAGGTCAAAATTTCCGGAGCCCTCTACTATGGCGTCTCTCATAATCATATGCTGGTTTTGGGACATTAAACCCCGCATATCAATCAATCTCTCACAGTTGGTGCTACATGGAGCTCCGGCCGTGCCCTCGCGTGGTCCCTAAACAGTGGACCATGCGCGTAGCCTTATGCATCTCTTTACGGGACACGTCCGGCTTGCCAGCAGGAACAACTTGTCGGGAGCACTTAAAACAACTTTCACATAAATAAGGTGTTCTATTTTTCTTAAGACGATTGGACATCGAGTGCATATCAACAAAGCATGTAAACAGCATACACCACGGTAAACCATAAGAAAGTAACGTAAATACGCAAGACTGCATATGCCGAATTGTGCGTACTGAACACATGTTGAATGCCCTGGAGAGCTCCTGTCAGCACGTCCCTGAAGCTAATCTCTGACACAGTCGAGACGCCGAGAAGAATCGCGGCACCCGCACCCGTTGCTGGTTTCTGTAGCTGACACAACGCACAGAAAAGGAAAGGGTAGGGTCATTGTCGGGGACAATGAACAAACGGACCGCTGAACAGCGAGACAAAGTAAACCACTTTGTCCCCTTAGCAGTCCGTTTGTTTGTCAGCTTCATAGCGTGAAAAGCGAAATGGCGCTGTAATTAGGCCCATCTCGCAAGACTTGAAAACTAAGCGCAAACACTTATTCTGAAAAGTGGCTTAACTGTGTCGTTTCTGTTCTGCGTGTAAGTGGCACTCGCTTTTATTATGTTCGAACTTTGTTTTTCAGGATGCGCCGTGGTTGCGTCTGCAGTTATCTGCAAGACGGTGAGTACGCTTACTTATTTCCTCACTTTCTTGCATACGTAACAATTGCCAAGGAATAGTTCCCAGTTTTTCTCAATCGTATGCCTCATCAAACCCGAAAAAAATACTGTTGGCGATGTGACCAGGACTGTTAGAAAAAACGTAGTTGATCGCTCAGATACAGAAATCAGTATAACACACTAACTAAACTTAATCGTGTCCTCAGAGAAGTGGTTGTATGTTTATTGCACATTGATATGTCTATTCGGCGGCGAGAACGCCAGTGCTGATAATTTGCGACGTGATCATGGCAACGTCACTGCGACGCAGCATGGCGTCACATTCTGTCGTCATCGCGTGACGTTGCTTTGTCAAAAGTGGTCAGATCAGTGAGGCACCACATCGAATGCGGAAAGGTTCCTCAAATCTCTGAGGCAGTGCAAAAGCACGTTGCGTGCGGAAAGCTTTCAGAAAATTCCGGGACCATTGACCCCGAAAAAAAACTATCTCTTTCCAATCCTTAGTTTCCTATATATGTATGTATATGGTATTGTATGTATATATGCATGTATATATGTGTGTCTGTGCGTGTATATGTATATATATATGTGTGTATGAATTTCTAGAGAAAACTCTAACGCTAGTTTATATGGGATCTTCAATGCACGGTACTTAGCCAGCACGGAGAAAGCCAGGTAGTGCATGGATTTGCCTAATTTTTGTACGTCCAATCGGGTCACGAAGTTCGAAACGGTTTGTTCTTTGATTTCCAACAAAACCGAAACACTGCACTAAACGGAGCCACGGGTGACCTTCGACGTCCGCAAGCCCGAATACTAGGCACATCGGTGTACCACTTATCATTCCCATGGTCGCTGCACGATGGACACCACCAGAGTCCCCTCTAGTTTTTTCTAGAGACTGTGTTCTGGTCGCCTTGGACAAATGAATGAGGGATGGTGCAACTTTTTTCCCCTATGCTACTGACGCATAAACGTCCCAGAAAGAATGTTTTACAGTGGTGAGGTCTGGCAATACTTGCGGAAGAACTTGGAAGCGCTTACTCTGCGTTGTTTCCTAAGTATATTTGCTACGTGGCTTCGGGAATAAGTTGTTTGCCCTGTGCTTTTCGTGACCTTCTAGTTCTGAATGTTTCTTTTATCGATGCTTCTTTTTTGCACCGACTGGCCTCCTCTGCCTTACACAGGATGCCGATTGTTCTGGAGGTCAGCGCTGCGTTCTGCACTCCAACTTCTCGAGCAGAGCAAACTGTGAAACCGATCATCGCTGTAAGTGAATCTTGCTCGCTATTAATTCGTGTACGTCAGTTCATCGTGCAAAGTCAGCATAGTGCACCTCTTGAATTTTCGTAACATCATTTCGCGTCGTGTTAAGCCCACTCTCTACCCTAATGTTCTGCTTCCTTTGCAGGCATCTCGGTTTCCTCAACCTCTTGCTCGGTGAGTATAATTTTGCGTTCTGTACAAACAGTATTATATATAAGAAACAGATTATTTTGGATTTGTAAACTAGCTGACAATTATTATTGCCGCTTTTTGCCGTGACTGCTTTGTTCGTCTTGCAACCTTAGTATGGCATGCCGTAAGACACATGTTCCTTATTTTGTTTCGTTTTTTGAAAAACTCGGTGACTATCACTGTTCGTGCCAGCATTGCAGGCCCTACTTCTCGAGCATACCTCCTTGGGGACTTCTTTTCATTGCTTCATTTTAGGGGCGAAGCTCCGTGTGGTGTCATTTATTCATGCCGCTGTCGTTTGTAACCAGCCGTGGCACATACCCGTTTGTAACCACAGGTGGCACATACCCGAGAAAGCGGGTATGTGCCACACAAGATTAACTTTCAGGGGCGAAGTTCCTTAAGCCGTGGGCCGTGCGTCCTCGGTGCATGTAGTAGGTAGCCACCTCTCATTTAGCTTTTGGAATGTCCACTAGATGGCAGTACTTGTATATGATCAATATATGGTGAAATGATGCGAGATGATGGTACTTTTAACAATACTGATTGTTGGCCTAGTTGCTAATAAAGTGTGTGTGCGTGTGTGTGATCGACCCATGAACGCTTCACCCCACTCATGATCATTCAGTCCGTGGATATGCTGCAATTTTTCGGGGGCACAGTCGTTAGGGGCGTACAGGTGGACTGCATTAACGTAACCAAATATCTCAGTGTAGCTGAAACAACCTAAATCATAGTTGACGTCATCCAAATCATATTCCAGTGAAGATTTTGCGTACAAACTACTTTATCACGCACTACCCGCAACTTGACATATCTGCTCACAGTCGATGTAGCCATCACCATACGAAACTGCCCTAACTCTCCGTGAAGATATTTGACGTCCTCCTATTCCATATAATCCTTTCTTTGTTTTATTATCCTCAGTGTGACTCTGGCTTCCAATGCCGACTGAAGGACTGCCCTTCATCACCTTACGAATGTGAGTGTCATCTGAGGTTTAGTTTTGCTTAATGCACATCGCTGACTAACTGATCTCCGACAGTCATTACATTTCATGCAGGAATGTTTTATTGGAAGTGGCTAATCTTGATTACTTCAATACTTATGGCTCGACTTCATTCGTAATACTGCCGAGCCTATAGATATGTTAGAACTATGCAGTCTCGACGAGTTTTTAATTATTGTTTCATATACCATTGGTCCGTACTTTTCAAGCGGTTCACCCTATCTGCACTTGAATTTGCGTGCTGTCATGTTTCGAAATCGGATCCTATCACGCAAGCCATAAGCTGTTCTTACATATATCTTGTGATTTCGCAGGTCTTGTCCTGGAACAACAAAACACCAGATGCGGCGGGCGAAATGTACGTAAACGGCTTTTTGCTCTACGAGATGATTGGAGCATTTTTCGTTTCTTAAGCTATGCACTAGGTACCTTTGTTATTGTCCACGTGTTTAGGGCAAGGAATGTAAAATTTCGAGCCCTCAATCATAACCTGGTCGAGTGGCCTGCAGCCTTCGTTACGTCACAGCTACTGTCAAATGAGTACTAGGCGAACGCATGCGAAGCCGCACGTTCGCTTCACCCTAACTGTACTCCCTGAGCAAAAACGTGCCCACCCTCCAAGCGACAAGTTTCTGATGGTTCTTGTAACAATGCTTCGTTCCCTTGTTAAGTGCACATACAGAAAAGCTACAAAGAGCCTCAACATAAGTTTTCCAACTCACGCTTGCCGGAAAGGTCGCTTTGTGTACCCTCGTAGGCGATGACGAGTATGCCATGAACTAACGTAATCGTGCGCAAAGCTTTGATGACCTCACCCGCAGAACTCGGTGTTTTAATACTGAATGAACACAACTATTTTCACCAGCTTCTCTGGTAAAAACCACTGTTGTAAATGTGACAATCCAAGTTCATGCAACTTCGATTGAACCAGATCGAACGCGACCGAACAGTTGCCGGATACGATAAAACCCTATTCGTGTTCAATGAAAACCCATCAGAACGTTATCGGTCTTTACCAGGGTATTCGTAATTGGAGCTTTGACAAACTTGCTGTGCGATGTCACACCGCATACATGCCAATATGTCTCTGGCACCATGTCATCCTCTCTCCATTTAGACAGCAGTTAGTGCTATGTATTACACCTCACCGGTGTCCATCATGGCTATGCATTCTTCGAAGCATATCTATAGGTTGAGTTACCCTAGACGTTTGGAAAGTTCAATTTCATGCCATGTAGGCATTACTGGTTCCCAGCAATTGCATACTTGAGTCACCATTTGTTATAGAATGTGCCCCAGGGACAATTTGCCAATATTAAAGCAATACGAAGCACTAAAAGATTGCGAAAACTGCGTGTTAGTAGGTATGCTCACTTCCTTTCTCTCCCTATATTCATTGGTTCGAATTGGTAAAATTTGTAGTATTTGCGTGAATAGCTAACTGGTCGTATTTGTCCACGACGTAAAAGGCGGGAAACGGATACAAAAGCTACAATACCAGTGATATTTGACGCTCTAACAAAAATAAATGCACATGCATATTCAGTTGATGACAGCACTCGTTGTAAAGTTGCAGGAACCTCGAAATCAAGTATTTATATTGTGATGTAAAGTGACAACTTGTAATAGTGACGTTGCAGTTCAGGCTTCCCCGTCCGATGGCCTCGCGCTGTTGACGAGGCATGGTAGTGGGTCGAGAGAGTGGTTCTGTAGAACGGTGAGGGCTGCGCTTTGCCTCCAGTGGCGAGGCCGAAGCTTGACGTGTAAACCAATGGGTGGCGCACCCGAAAGAGTCGACAGTAAGGCCTAGCAGGCGAATCTGGCTATGTCGTGAGAAGTAGGTGAATGTCTTGTTGTAGCGTAGAAGGAGGGCGTTGGTTATATGCGAGCTTTCATATTGAGACTGCTTCTGAGGAAGAAGCCACCCAACGTGAGCGTCAGTGGGAGCTTACACAAGAACGGGCTTCTCGTCACCGAACCAACCGCGATGTTCGTGCAAGAGAGGCCTGCCAAAGAAGTAAAATATTAAAAACATAGAAGTACAGACGGCGCGGTGAAGGAAAGGCATAGACTTCACCGTTTTGACAGTGCTCGAGCCATGTAGCTGGCTGGATCTTTGGTATAAGCTCCGCGAAAACGTGGAAGCCTATGAAATGCACTTCACGCAAAATTGATGCTCGCTCGTGTCAGTGCACTTCAAAGTGCTTCCCCCGCGAGCTTTGATGAATGTAGCGATAAGCATTCGATGCATACAGCGGTATCTATCAGACAGGCACCGTTATCACAGCAATTAGCGTTAGCTTATCGCTGCCCCGTGCTAGCCTGAAAAAAGAGAACAAATCTACGTGGGGTCTACTCTGGGAGATCAGCATGCGCAAGCGTAACACTTTATTGTAGGTAGGAATATGATTACGGCATGTCCAAAGAACTGCTTTTCAGGCCACATGGGAAAACTCGTATTTGTTCTCCCCATCGGTGCCGTCAACCTCCTCCATGCGTCACCAACGTCTGCAAGATATCAAAGGAGGGCGCATACCATTACCTCCCAGAAACGTCTTCAATTATATACCACAACAGGAAATTGGTCACCAGGTCGTGCCAAGAAGGAAAATGCGCACTATATATTAAGTCATCACGCAAGAATTATGGGTATAACGGAAAGATTCGGGGACTTGGTGCATTGGTTGACATTAGCGGTGGTAGTGTGCGTAACCGAACAGATTGAATGTGTACTCTCCGTATTACGATATCGCAGATCTTGCAGTTAAGATACAACGTGTTTCTTTCACAGCTCTTGCGTTAAATGCTGTAGCCGCCATGATTGTATGTGACCGAACGTTTAGGTTTTATGCGTATTTAATTTTTCAACAATTATTTTTGATGTAGTTATTTGCCGCTTCTCTAACCTTTGAACACGGCAGGGTCCACAGTGTGGCCCGAACCAGGTGTGCGGATACCAAAGGACCGGACTGGTGTGCATCAAGTGCCCCTGCTATGGTACCGACCGTGCTGTGTGTAAGTATACGCGTCCGTTTTTCTGGGAGCAACGATCCGTTACGTTTATTTATTTATTTATTAGAATACCCTCAGGGCCCGTAGGGCATTACAGAGGGGGTGGGTACAACATATATAACACACAAGAAAAAATATTAGAAAAACGTTAACTCCCGTTTACCTAAATTCAGCCGTTAAATGCAGTATCGCTGGATTTCATCACTGCCAATGCAATGTCGGGTTAGATTTTGCAAATATATAGCGCTTGCGTACGGCTGGGGACGAAATTCTCATTGCAAATACATTCAGCCGCTTGAATGCATGCGTTCGCTCGCTAACAGTCAATGAATTATTTGCAATTATTTCTCCGTAATGAAAAAAGAGAACGTTCCACTTGTAGTAGTGCAATGTTAACTAGCCACTGATAATTTTTTATTGAGGAAATAACGTTCTTGTATAGGAATCAACTATGCATGTCGCCATTTTCATGTAAAACGAACCCATCGTTGTCATCTAAAGACGGTGTAAATCAACAAATAAAGCAAGAGAGAAGGATTGAACGCAATAACAATGCACCTGTGAAGCCACCGAGTATTAGAAAATGCACTCAATCATGTCGCATCCGAAAAAGCAAGTTCAGAATGTGACACAGAAAAGACTCTTTACTTAAAAGACTATCTCTTTTCTTCTTAATTTGAAATCCTTCTATTGTATCACTTCTTCGCTTTTTGTGCTCGTCGGTGACGGTTGTGTCACAAAGCTTTGGCTGGCACAACTTCTCTCTGTTCTTCCTGTTATTCGTTGTTTCATTTAATTTTTCGATAAAAACGATGGTTTGTAGTGGCGTGCATTCATTCCATGCATATATAGGAGCATCTTCTCCCAAAAGGTATGTGGTAAAGCACATGAAAATTTTTCGGGAGAAACAGAGTGCATACTATAGTAAACGCTCTTTGCGATTTTTTTTTTCTCTTCATTGAAGTTGCGGATTTTTCATGACGCCCCTAAACCAACATGCCCAAACTGGCATTTAAGCAAATAAATATTTTACATGATATATTTGCTCCGTGTTTCATTTTTCACTGGAAGGAATGCTGGGGTGACACATTCGCAGATTTACAAAAATCATCGCTGTATTGGTTGTGCGTTCACTGAGACAGCTCCAGCATCGGGGAAAACTCGCTTTTCGCGTTCTCCGCACGTTAAACGACAACCGCATTAAATAGTAGTTGAGCAGATTCGGCTATAGTTCGTTTTGGACCTAGTGGCCACATTAGGCCGTCGATCCAAAGCACCACCAGTGCGATTCCTGCACTACGCTTCAAGCGTTCCTGCTAGACTGCAGTGCCTACCATTAGCTGTTGCATTCTCGATTGTTCAGTTCTCGGATACTTCCGTGAAGAGTTTTATAATATCTTCCGTTATAAACTCCAACACTGTTCATGGTGCAGGCGTGGACAAGCAGCCCGGAGTCGACTGTGGTCCCAACAGCATCGTCCAGGTGAACCACGACAACAGCTACGTGTGCAAGGCCTGCGCTTCCGCCACTTCCGTCCTCACTCATTAGAGGAAGCAGTGACTTCACTTAACTCCTCATTATTTGAAGAACTGTATAGATTAGTCCATGTCTCGGCTGTCTGGAGAAGTGTCCCTCGAATAAATCAACACCGACATGTTGCACACGCCCATGCTTGTCTTTGCGCTCCTTCCTCGGAGTGACTGTCTCTCGCTTCGAAGGTCACCAAAGTGAGAGAGATGGTTACGAAGCCGCACTGTCTCTTACTTTCCTTCATTGTGTTTAAAATATGTCTTGTTTGTGTCCCAGTCTCTGAGCGTCTCTTCAGAGATATTGGGACGGAGGAAAGTTGGAAAGACGGTCGACGTTTTCATACAGCCCACTGACGGTTCGTGGCTGACTGGCCACCCTTGCCTGCCTTATACCAGTACTCTTGGCTTACTTTGACTAGTGCTCGTTATATACTATAGCTAAACTCGCGCACTTCTATTAGTTTTTAAAAGTTTCCCCTGGAATCAGTGACCCCCCCCCCCCCCGTTTTTGAAACTGCTAAAGCCCGCAGTGTGTTCCAGCCACAGGGCATTTGAATGCTGCCATAGCCACACTGACGCGTACTTTTTAGCATCGCTCATTTATTAAGCGTCTCGTTTACTTTTTACTTGCATCACCTGCACGAGGTCGTAGACTGTGGTTGGCTTTCGTACTCTACGTTATACAAACCCCCTTAAATGCCTTTCTGCGTCGGCGGTGCGAACACGAATCGCTCGAACAGTCATGTGGATAATTCACTCCATAATGTCGTTGCTGTACAGGTCACCAAAACTTCTGACGTCATCATAACGTTATGTGGCTGGCATCACATGAAGTCATCACAAGTTAAATAGTGGGCCGATCCCTCGGGCAACGCGAAAGCCCATGAGTTGCAGCATCAGGCTTCCAATTCTTGCGATTACTGGGTCAGCGTAAAGGCACGTTGGGTGCGGAAAGCGGAGCTGCCTGTCCCACCTGTAATAAGCAGACATTATTTTTTAGCAGAGTTGCTTTCAGAATTTTCCACTCACTGGTCACGTTATTTTTCTTCTTTGGAGAGAGGGGCAGGGGGTGATTTGTGCTTCTCAGCAAATACAAATATTTTAGTGATCATTACGTTGATAGCCAGCGGGTTTGTCAATGACATTTGTATTTGGGTGTGTATTGGGGGAATCGACAGGTAACGTTAATACTGCACTGGCGAACGTGAATTCAAGCGAATACTATCGCAGAGACTGCTTAAAAAAGCAGTGTCTTTGGGTTCATATTTGCATATATTATAGCTGCCCAGAAGAAATACTGATCATGTCAACTCTATTTCATTTATCAGTAAAGTGTTTTGTGATTAAAAGTGTTTTAAAAATGGGAATACTTATTTAATTACAACTTTTTTGGCCTGTTTTGTGCTATGTGCTTGGTAGCATGGTAACGTCTGGCAACTTTGGCGGGAAGCTTTTTGATGAGACTAGGGGAGTGGGAACACAATCTACTGAAAAAAAGAAGATTGCTTTGGCCTTCCAGTCATCCTAAGCTAGTACGTAAACGATAATCTAAACCGGATAGGGTAAAGTAAGCGAGTGAGTAAAAACTTGACTGACAATGTCGGGTGGTATGTCGCAGGGTTGAGCTAAAAGCACCCCAGCCTTGGTGACGGCCTCAATTCTTTGGACACGGACCGCTTTCTGAGTGGATCATTTGAAGATGCATGGGTGTAGCACCCATGTGCAATCTAGTTCGTCACTTAGGTTTAAACATGCAAAGCCGATCCTTGCATCGACACGATTACACGCTTGCGCGCTTTTGCAGGCCCCCTGCTGCTAGGTAGTATTGTGCAGGAAGGAAAACGAATCTCTAATCTTCATCTGGAGGAACTAGTCATAATGCCTTGATAACACAGAGTAATAGCACGTCGAATCGATGGTTAGACGAAGCATCGTGTATTTGGGAAGACGTGTGAAACACAAACAAAATGAAATACCACAGACCAAATGAAAGGTTAAAAAGATTTTAAAAAATGCCGCGTTTGTTCAATTTTTAGTGTTTTAAACCTTTTCATTTTGGTTGGCGCTATTTCATTTCACTTGTGTTTCATGGTTACAAGTCAATCTTGTGTTGTGGGTTCTATAGGTTAGATGGGTTGTTGTGAAAGCGATTAGAATATGACCATGTGACCGCATGAGTGTGTGTTTGCGCCTTGCTTTGGTGATTAAGTTATGGTAGCCTAGCCACTTTCCTGACGCCTTCACCACTCCCCATGTTCGTTCATTTTTGGCTGGATACATTTTCCAGATGGAATGCACCAGATAGCTCAACAACGAGTGTTATTAGAGGCCCGTGTGCTCAGATATGGGTGCACGTTAAAGAACTTCAGGTGGTCAAAATTTTCGGAGTCCTTCACTACAGCGTGTCTCATAATCATATGATGGTTTTCGGACGTTAAACCACACATATCAATCATCGAGTGCTGTTAGTCCAATCACCGTTAGATCAAATAACATAAGATGCGGATCTGATCAAGTTCATAATAATTTCTGGCGTGCAGGAGCTTATCCTTCTTTGCTGGTACTCAACTCTCGTTTCGACACAAGCGACGACGCGACACGTGCCTTTGCTATTTGCAATCTGCAGACTGTCTGGCCGGAAACAGCTCAGCAAAAAAAGCTATGACCTCGACAGCAGTTCACTATGCACCGATAAGCAGCTCTCGGATGTACTGCACTACGCAGCCAGACGCAGACGCCCGACTGCTTTCTTGCGGAAGGCCTTGGTGCTTCACCGTTAGCGTGCGGTGGTTGCTGTACACATGAATACGTTTCGATGCGGCCGCTTCTGCGTGAGACAGACGGGCCACTAGGCTTACCAAATTACAATAGAACATAGGAGATCGCTAACCATAGGCTAACCATCAGATTTGTCTTTACACTGCAGAGAGTGTAAGTGCGCGCCAAAATTTGTGGAGTGCCATATTTCGTACAGGCACAGAAATAAACGAACACTCCTATAATGATTGGGGCCTGGTGGGTGGATAATAGTGGTAGCGCATGTGTGAGCCAACCTTCGATGAAATAAACTTGCATAAATATGGAAGAAGCCGCAAAGGTTCGGATGATGCTTCGTTATCTCTCCCGTAGATAATCTCACGTGCCGGATTGATGGGTTTCGCCTCCTTGCCTGAGCGCGCACTGTTTGGTGTTTGTGCCTGCCGTCTTTTCCATCACTGTGCAGGTTTTCAGGGTTTATTGAGCGTTTGTGGTGTACTAACTGCTCTGTTGTGTCTGTGTTTGCATGCTCTGTCTTTTCAACAGGTACGGTGACTCTGGGATGTCCACACAAGACAAACTGTCCGAATAATAGCATCGCTATTCCTCTACTGACGCTTCTCATAACTGGTCTGTTTGGCAGCTGAAGGATCTATAGGTGCGAGGCCACTATATGATGTCTCGAGGTCTAATTCATAGTAACTTGTACACCCTCCAACACTGAAACGCTCCCTGTAATCTCCCCCGCCCCCATACAGTGGTAGTCATTCTTGAGAAATTCTCATCCTCCCCTCTTACTGACAGGCACACATCGGCACACCCATTTGGTCAAGTAACACCTCGCCACAAAATTAGGTAGATTCGACGTACCTTGGGAATCGACGTTATGCGACGCATGCAGAGAGTAGGTGACCATGTTGTATTTTCTTATTCAGTGATATGTAATGGAATGACGCTAAGTATATGCAGACATGCTGCAGCAAGGAGATATTTTGAACCGTTGAAGTTGCCTATATAACCAGTTTTTGCTTTTGCGCAACGATGCCAACTGGAACATGAGTATTAGCAACACCGGAAGCGATAAGCTGATGTGAAGCACTGGTGCTCGCGAGAATGGTAGCCCTGAACGCTGCTGGCCCCACCGCGGTGGTATATATAGTGGCTAAGGTACTCGGCGGCTGACCCGTGGGTCGCGGGATTGAATCCCGGCTGCAGCGGCTGCATTTTCGATGGAGGCGGAAATGTTGTAGGCCCGTGTGCTCAGATTTGGGTGCACGTTAAAGAACCCCAGGTGGTCGAAATTTCCGGAGCCCTCCACTACGGCGTCTCTCATAATCATATGGTGATTTTGGGACGTTAAACCCCACATATTAATCAATCAATTAGGTTAACTTCAACGCATAACACCTAACTGCAATTAATTTAATGTTTAATGAGCACTAGGATCTACTTCAAAAGGCGTTACAAGACCTGGCGTGGCTCTTTGGTAGAATGCTTGATTGCCACGCAGAATGCTGGGGTTTGATTCTTATATGTATACTGGGACCCTGACATTTGTTCTATGCATTCGTCGGGTCAACGCTACCAATGGAAGTTTTTCGTTAACACTCCCGTGTTAAAATTACCGACGTGTGTTCTCGCCTTTCTTGGTATGATACTAACAGTCAATCCCCTGTGGCACATACCCGCATATCAGTGGCACATATCCCCTGGCAAGTATGTGCCACTGTATGGCGCGAAGTGCTTGATGAAGTACGCGAAGGGATTGTGACAATATTAATGTCCTAACCAGCACGTCATATTATTATTCGTCAAACCATCTTGCTTTCCTGAACTAATTTTGGTTCACGCTAAGGTAAGGGGATGCTCATAAGGGCACCTAGATACAAACGGATAGACAGACAGACAGATAGATAGATAGATAGATAGATAGATAGATAGATAGATAGATAGATAGATAGATAGATAGATAGATAGATAGATAGATAGATAGATAGACAGACAGACAGACAGACAGACAGACAGACAGACAGACAGACAGACAGACAGACAGATAGATAGATAGATAGATAGATAGATAGATAGATAGATAGATAGATAGATAGATAGATAGATAGATAGATAGATAGATAGATAGATAGATAGATAGATAGATAGATAGATAGATAGATACTAAAGGTGCTTGCAGTACGCAAAGAAACCCTTCTCATTTAACAAAAGCACTTGTGCATACAATAATCAATTCACTTTGCCACTCGGTGTTCCTTGATTTTGTTACGAATGGTGGGTTTTGCAGAATCACAGCGTTATACTTTGGTGCACTGTTAGGTCTTGTAAGCATTCATTCAAGAATGCCTGTTTTTCAACTAATTTATTGGGAACCGAATACAACCACACAGCAAAGCTGTTTATGGTATGATGAAGCCAAACTTCATTGAGCTTCTGTCCGTAACAGCTATTGACGCTAACGTGGTTGCTTGGGCGAGTTGGTACGACACACGGAGGAAGGAAAGGTAAGGAGAGGCCCTGACGTCACTCGTTGTGAAGCCGCGATGAAGCCAGAAGTCGGCCATATTGACTGGGCAAATTCTCCTCTCTTGTTTACATATGAATGCGAAGCAGAAGGCACGACTCCCTCTCTCTCTCACAAAGCACGTGGCCTGCGCGCCGTGTGCGCTGGTACTATCCGAAACCAACAGAACGGATTTCAACACGCTGTCTTGCCGTGATACGGTTGACAAAATCTCTGCGTATGGCTGTTGTACTCTTGCACTGCCGGCGTTTACGATAAACACGGCAAGTTGCACGTTAAGCTTTTTTTCATTTGATTTGTTCTTTGTGAAAATAAAGATGATATTTCGGATATTGCCGCGCGACAAACCAGGCATCGAAGTTTGAGATCACTTTTTCCCCATTTCGCGCTTCTCTTTAGGCTTTACGAAATTTTCGGTCAGGCTGTGGGATAGACACAACGATAAAAAAAGAAAATATGTCTTCCCTGCAATAAACGCGGAGGTCCGTAATTGTGCCAGTAAAGTCGGCGTCACGGTGGAGCTTGTGTGCGTGGCAGCCCGTTGAGTTCGCGCCGGCCTCTTTGTTTTCGCCCCTCTTTTGTCCGACGCGCACTGGTTCCTACGGATATCCCAAAGGCTGAAAGGACGAAAGCAGCGAAGACCACCCGAAAGTGCGTGGGAACACGTCTCCAGTGTGATTAACGCGCACTAGTAGCCACGGAGAACGAAGACCAGGATCGCTTAGGGCGAAAGGTGGGAAAGTTAGCCGAAGGAATGCTTGAGAAAAAGTCAACATCACTTGGTCAACATCGTTCGAACGGCTTTGTCAGCTTCTGAATGCACAAGCACGCGCATCTAGTGAGGTGTACCTAGTTACCTTGTGCAGGTGCGTGTAGACATTTTAACGAGTTTTGCTACAATACAGACAACATTGCGGAGAGCGAGACAATATTGCGAAGAAGGAGCATCTTAAGCGAAGCAGAACAGGAACTTTAATGCGCAGAAGCGTGTGGCAACTGTACAGGAACATGAAAAGCAAGATTAGATTACAGTCTGAATAAGGGCCTGTAGACCGCAAATGCATCCTCCATTGCCATAAGAAGCAACACCACATAACTGTCACTAACCTGCTAGGCATTCATTGAACGAGTTCTCGAGCACAGTCGCTATCTTCTGTGATGGCTTTTCAACATGATTTTGACGGACGCTGCAAATTCGGAGTACGTATACGGGCGCTCGTTCCATGGTTTCTAGCTGAGACACCTGGTTACAACCACCACCGGAGGAAAATCGCGTAGCTAACAATGCGGCACAAAGAATGGATGCTGTCGAACACCTGCCACGGTTAGGTGCGAGGCCCATGAAAACGCGCACACCGCCTCTGGACCGCCTGAACGGTGCCGCACCGCACTACATCAATAATAACAAAACGCCGCCATTGTGCTTAGTGAATATGGCCGCGCGTGACGTAATTTCTGCCACATTTTTTGCGCCCTGCGCCGGCTTGGCATGCCCTCTCCTTACCTTTCCTTCCTCCGTGGTACGACATGATTCACATAAAAAACAGCGCCAATAACGAGGGACAAGAAAAGAAGGAGACAGACAGCGGCACTGTCTTACAACAAGATTTATTTGCTCGAACCACATAATATATACTTGAGCAGTATCTGACAAAAAAGAGAAAAATACAAAACAAAGAAAACAGAATTCACCTAACAACCGCGTAATCATCATCATAACGCACCATGAACAACTGGTGTGCTAACGTTCTGAAGAAAATCTATTTCTTTTTGTGATGGCGCGTATGGGCTCAGCGAAATTCGCAAATATACCACTACTCAATCTAGGTGCACTGAAATTAAGAAGGGAACACATGGGCGGCAAGCAGAAATGAACAGCCGTAGCCTATAACTGTGAAAGACCTTAGTGAATCGTCGTTATTATCCGAGCGATTAAAAAAAGTCAGATCCCACGCCTTGTAGGGAAGCGTTTTAATGTGAAGCAGTCGGCGAGTAATTGTGTGTGCGGAGTTTTTTGGCCTTTAGCCAAGTGTTAGGAGGTGGAGTGACATGTTTTTGCAAGTGTAGTAGCTGTCTGCGGATCGTGGTGTTACCAGGAACGTCGACTGCATTGGCGTTTAATAGGTAACTGATGGTCTTACGTAACATCAGCACTGCACGCTAGAGCACAGCTGTCAGTATTTAAATGAAATGCACTTTATGGCGCGATGAAGGGATTACGATACGCAACTTTCGTCAGCATATTTTCCTTCGAGGTCAAGCCACACTTGAGTCAGTTTTACTGGATTTCAGGAATACAAATGTGGTGTTCATTAGACTACTATTAAAGCTGAGCCAATTGCATAAACTATGGACGTTAATTCGACAAGGCTTCTGAATCATAAGTGCACGTATATAATGTATATAACTTTGTCATAAAAATCACATAGCCCGAACTTTAACAGCAATTAACGTTACGCCGATGTTGCACCTGCATATTGTATTTTTGCAATGGGGTATCAACCCTTCACATGGCCCTGTAAAATAATGCCCGACTTCCATGCGGAATCTATGGCTTGCATTGCTGCGGCGATGCTAATTTTTAGTCTTCGTGCTTATCGAGCCAATTCTGGTGATGCCGGTTTACGTTAACGCCCACACTTTCGACTCACCGATGTCTCTTCTCGCTGTGCCTGATTGATTTTATTTGTGGGGTTCAACGTCCCAAAACGACCATATGATAGACGCCGTTGCGGAGGGCTCCGGAAATTTTGACCACCTAGGGTTCTTTGACGTGCACCCAAATCTGAGCACACGGGCCTAACAAATTTCCGCCTCCATCGGAAATGCAGCCGCCACAGCCGGGATTCGATCCCGCGACCTACGGGTCAGCAGCCGAGTACCTTAGTCACTACACCACCGTGGCGGGGCTCGCTGTGCCTGAGTAGAGTACACATGAACTGTCAATCACCTGTGGTGCATACCCGCATAGCACAGTTCGTGGTATACGGGCATCTTGCCATGCATGTCTGGAGTAAATTGCGCAACGAGGTACGTGATAAAATTTTCACGTTAATAATGTCATGACTAGAAGGCCACGTTCGCGAAATACTCTTACCCTCCTATACCAATATTGGTTCACACCATGTTAAAGAGGTGATCACAAGAACACAGAGACGAAAGCGGCCAGAGAGATATATAGATGCGTCGATAGAAGCGCTAAAAACGTCGGTGGTTCGCTAAAAAAGGAGGAATGACCAAAGTGATGCAAGAGGAAGCATTCGGTTATTGCGTCCCATGCGCACAAGTTTGTTCATGGCATCAAAAACTTTGCGAGTTGGAATAGTGTATAAGTAATTATTCGACTCACGTTAAACTGCGTGTGATATGTTCCGCGGCGGAAAGGTGGGTGGAGGTCACATTCATGACTCGACTTAAAAGTGCAATCCAAATAAAATTACCTGGTGCATACGTGACCCTAAAAAGGCTCTATACTCCTTACCGCTTCCTTACGTTCGGGTGTACATAAAAAAGACGGGCCTGTGCATCACTATTAGACTGAAGGGGCATGCCCTAAGCTGGAACAGGAGGCTCATGTGTCGGCACATTGCCGTCAGTGCAAGTGCTCGCCGAATTTCAATCATCCAGCAGTGCTTTTGTCTAAGCATACATATATGCACTATGTTAGTTGTCGAACCATCAGACACCCTTTTAAAGTGCCATCTAAAAAGAAAATAACATATATAAAACACACCCACAATGAGAGAGAGAGAAAGAGAAATAAAACGAGGCAAAGACTGGGTGGTTACACAGAAATTGGGCATAATATAAAAAAGGCACACTAGGATAGTGCGAGCAAAGTAACAATGTGTAGAGTGTATCACATTCTCCTCTTGTTCTTTTTTTTTCTTGTAGTGACTTTTGTCCACCTGTATCTATTTCTCTGTCGTGTGTCGTTTAACTTATCCATAACGTTCTAAAATTGTACAGCGACGAATACAAGACAAAACACAAAGAGTCATTCACACATGAACAGATCTGGTGTACTGACAGCGTGTTCTTTCGTCTTTCGTTCTGTATTCTGTGCTGTACACAGTACAATGCAATACGTGATGAATGAAGACCAATCAGCCCGAGTTTCCATTCTATTGGTTAAACGGAGTCAGCTCCTGTACTTTTCTTTTTTTTTACCATCCCTCCTCTTTACGCTGTTCAACACCATCTATCAGTTACCAACTTGTCCAGCTTTCCTCTAGCACGTGTGCCACTCGTGTCGGTGTTGTGATTATGTGGCTTGGCTGCCAACCTGAATGTCACGGGAATGGAATACCGGTCGCGGCAGCTACATTTCGGGGGAAGCGAAATGTTCGATGCCCATGTGCTTCAATTTAGGTGCACATGAAAATATTGGCCCCGTATCTGTATGTTAATTCTGCAAATTTCGTCGAAAGGCGATAGTCTTGTGTGTGGAGATAGTGAACAAAACATTTAGTTGATGTTCTGCGCAAGAAAATAGGTCAATGGTATTCCGGAGGCGCTGCGTTAGACTGCCTCGAGCGTGCAGCGGAGGCGAACGAGCGCATCAAGTCACGTCCCTCGTGAGACATGAGCTCCATCTGGCAGTTTTCTTGAAAACAAAGCGCGTGGCTGTGAGACGGGTGTGCGCGCCCGTCTCATGCGTGATAAGGTGTAGAACGCAAAGCGACGGGCAGGTGCCACCACCATCTCGTTTAGCAAAGCGTTGGAAACACTCGCTTTTTCGTGCAAGTGTTGCATGGCCAGCGCAGCGTGATAAGCGCTACGGTCCCTAAAATTACCTATGTATGCCTTTTCTGGTAAAATACGCACATGCAGAATATATACGTGTTGTTATGGGGCTCCAGACATGCGCAATAATTGCTTTTTCATTCACAATTGCACAAGTATGAACGCTGAATCTTGAGCAACATTGGTGGGCGCTGCGGATGCGGTCGGCCGTTTCAAGTACCCGGTGCCGTTAAAAGTAAACAGACAAATGTACAGACAGACAGGCGAACCAAAATTTTTGCGCTGAGGGTCCCCAAGAAAGACTATCGTCTTTAAAAACAATGTGGTGATTGAGTGAAACATATTTATTAGATCCGGAATAGGCACGAGTCAACTCACCGTTACCTGGGTGGGACACTCAGGGATGGCAATGTCCCCTAGTGCAACCCGACCGTTCTCCCGCTGGGCCCTGTAGACAACCAGGATTCGAGAAGGTCAGGGCCTTTGGACTTTAATGAGCTCGTTCATTTCCTCTTGAAAAAAAATGGGGTCTGGCGAAGGCAGAGCCCCACAGGGCATGCTTGAATTCCGCATAGACACCACACATGGGGGCAACCCGGCTAGGGAACAATTCGGGTATATTTTGTACAGTGCCTGCTGGGCTCATCGTGGGTTATTGTCTGGAGCAGTCTGAAGCGACAGCTTGGGCCCTACACAGTGAAGAGGGTAGCAGAGGGCAGCACTCTTCTTGAGATAATGGTGCTTGCATATCTCGTTGTACGTGCAGAGAGGCATCGGATCACCCAGAAGATGACGCGCTACCCACACATGGTCAGCAAAACCTCGTGCAGCCGAGTGCGCCTCCTCGTTCAGATTAATCGAAGCACCCTGAATTATTCACAGGTGTGCAGGAAACCAGATAAATGTAGTGATTTTTCAGGTATTTGGCTTTTCAAAGAATAAGTTGAACCAGGGGAGCCACCATACACACTTGAAATGCCGTGATACACACTTGAAATGCCATTGAAGTCTAAATAAAGTCTTTGACGTACACCTTCCGTCAATGCGAAAGTAATGGCAACGTGATATGCAACGCTGCAGCTAGAAGTGCGGATGATAGCGCAGGTGATTACTTCGTAATAGCAGCGAACATCCACTGAGGAAAATGCGTCTTTTTGAGCGCACGAAGTGGCATTTACGTAGCAGGCTTGTCTCTTTTCAAAGCGGGCACTGGCGAGCAAAGCTTTACCCCTTGCTCGTCTCCGTGATTCGTTCCAGGTTTGATTTATTAATGCATGGCGTCCGCTGTATGGAAATCTTGGACCCTACTTTGTTCGGCAGCGTCCCAGCATCGGGATCGATCACCTCGGAATTGCGTCCCAGCATGAAGAGTATTGTTCATCCCACTGGGGTTCCAAACAGTCTGACAAACTGTGAAAAATTTTGGGCATCGGCGATTTCTTCGAATGTGTTGCGGATTCTGAAATTGAGGAAGTTTTCCATGTGCGTTTGAACGGAAATGCCAAGTGCCGTGTTGAAGACTTCTGAATCGGGCAGTAATCTTGTTACGTTCCGACACGTGTGCCAGTTGTGCATAGCTACTGAATAGGCGAGGTGATATAGCACAAATGCGTGGGTATTCCGGCTCAGATTGTCCTCCATTATTCCTCGGCGTCTGTTTGCAATTCTTCTCATCAGCACGAGGGCAATCTCGGTCTTAAAACAAAGCCGCTTGATGGTGGCTCTATTGGCTCCGCTGGACTCGATAACATTCCGAGCACTCTGATAAGGTCCAAGCGCAGAACTGGGGAGCCGTTACCGGTGAATAACCTGATGTGGCTCTTCGTTGCTGGCTTCCAGTACTGCTGAGAACAACGTCTGGGCCCATTTCTTATAGAGTAAGAGCTCGGAGGAGTTAGCGGGCCAGCACCATAGGCCGGTACGGATGAAATAGTCTTATCGACGGCCTCTTGCAAAGCGCTCTGACACTTACACCTGCTGTGGCACCAAATGGGAATGTCGTCGGCATAGATCATGTGAGTATTGTTCAGTATCTTGTTCAAGGTCTTCCACAGCTTGATCGTGCAAATATTATAGAGCGTCAGGGAGATCACTCCCCCTTCAGGTGTCCCCTTTGACTCCGGGGTAATTTAGTGTGTACAAAAAAAATCTGTCAATATTCATCCTTGTACACCTCGATAAAAGGAAGGAACGCACGAAATTCTATGCCCGCTAGTCGACGTGAAACTCAGTGAAGCATGCAATACGCTGGAAAAAGACCTTTTCAAGTCCAAGACGAGCATCGCCTTGGTGTCGATAGAGCCGGAGTCAATGACCTGGTACTTGATAAACTTCATGGCGTTTTGAGTCGAGAGCCTCGGCCGAAAGCCACCTATGTCGCACTTGTAGCATTCGTTAGGCTGGAGGTGGTCAGTGAAGTGGTCAAGCATGGCGTGCTCAGCCTCCTTCTTTACGCGCTACGTCAGCGAATTGGCCTGAGATGCTGGTCTTGGTGCCTTACTCAGCTCATATATCAGTACTGTACAGGTCGCTTTCCAGCTGTTGGGAATGGTACCACTGCGCCAGATTTTATTGATATTCCGCTGAAAATTTAATGAAATAATCATGCAATAAACATTTCGTTGGTTATTCTGTCGGGTCCAGTGGTCGATCTCTCGTTCAGGGATGGGAGAACCCGTTTGACCTCAGCCACAGTGAAGTAAGTCCTCGTCAATTGATGACACTTCGCGCCCCTCATAGTCTGGAAAGTGCGGGGGAACTAGATCGTCCGTGGCAGTCAGGTGCTTATGTATGAGCTGCTCTGTGATCACCTGATCTGGATTCGAATCGCTATATGAACAGCTTTCGCCAACTCTCTGTGCTTATAGACTTAGTGTTGGCATCATGCAGTAGGTGAATAAAAAGTCTCCCGCTTTTAGTGGTTTTGAGCTGACCCTCTATAGAGTCACACTGCTCTTCCCATTGCTGCTTGCATAGGGCCTTGCTATAGACATCTACAGTTTTTTTGATTTCAGATATTTTTTGCGTAGTTTTCGGTTATGGCAGTGAATATTTCATCTTGCAAGAAGTGCCTGCTTGGCTTCCAACAGAAGTGCGAGCCTACTGTCCACCCTGTCAAACTCCAGAATGGTTGTCACCTATTTGGTGTGGTAAATGTTTTTGGAGCCCTTCGTTACGATGTCTACCATAATTACATCGTGGCATCAGGATGTTAAACTAGAAGAAATATTATATATTGTTACCGTGTGTGCCATGCATTCCCGATGAGAGGCGGGCGTTGGACCTTCCCTAGGTGGCAGTTGCCAGCTTGCTCTCTCCCTCTTTTCTTTATGTATTTTGTATGTAATAATAATAATAATAATAATAATAATAATAATAATAATAATAATAATAATAATAATAATAATAATAATAATAATACAGATAGTAACAATAATAATAATAACGACTGGCACTATGCCTGCGCCTGATTATTTGTTCTGGAGTCTGCCAGTCAATTATATTTATAATACATACTGGTTCTTCCTGTGATATAGCCTTAGTTGCATACATACCAGATTTCTTACCTTGCTGCACTCTGTCTCTATTCGCTTCCTATTTGTACGAAGCCCGAAAATTGCATCAAAAGCCTTATATGAAGCATGCGTTTTTTTTTTTAAGTTCAAGTAAAGGTTTCTGCAAAGAGCGTTGTAAAAAGCGAAGTTGAGGTCTGTGTGCACAAATAAGAATGTTTTTATTTAGAAAAACAGCCTTTTTCTTCAGCCATTAAATGGGCTCTTCAAGGCTATTCATGCGCCCCTTTTGTAATACTTTTTGTTAACATTTACGGTACTTTATTGTTCTTTTCACACAGTGACAGCTGCACAACTCCTGCGCTTAGCATGAGTGCATTAGATTTAAAAACATGTACTTGGCTAGTAAAATGGCTGTTAGTCCCACTCTTCTTTTCTTACTTGTAGCTGGTAAGTTCTGCCCAGCATTACGTTCCTATGGTTCAGCCGCTGATTCGAAGGTCTCGTAGCAGCCGGCGCTCTTTCGAAATCTCGCCTAATATACTGCTTCATCAGCCTGCTGTAGACTTATCTAAGAAGCAGTTTATCTGAGAAGTATCTGGGTTACTTATCCAATCAAGAAAAAGAAAACGGCACTTCTGAGAGACAGCGGAAGAGGGGCATCAGCAAGAAGACAGTGAAAATATATTTGTTAGCTTTAAGAATTTAGAGTGCTTTACGTGCAAAAAAAACGGAATATGATAATGAAGTACAAACGAGTGAAGGTTTCGGGAAATTTTGACCACGTTGGCTTTTGGACGTGATTTTAAATCTCACTGCGAAAGCCCCGCGAAACCAAATTTGCAATTTTTTCTCAATGTATATCGTACCGCTCAGTGTAAATCATTGCAGCACTTCTCGCGCCTTGCGAAAGAGCGCTTTGAGCCACTTATTGCATAAGATTGAAGCAAATAATCGCTGCATGTCACAAGCAAAAAATGAACGTGCAGTTGAAAGTTTCAGACTGATTGGTGTTGGTTTCGTGTTTTTTTTTCTTTGCTGTTGTTGTTGTGGCGAAACGCTCGTGCGAAGCTCATTCATTCAAATTTAATTGAAGTTGATTTCATTTAAGTTTAGGTCTGAATTAACAGGCCTTGCCTACGCCCAAGTGCGCTCGGAGCTTTCAAACTCCACTGCGAATACTTAAAATTTTCTTCAGAGTGTATATTTGTAAAAGATTTGGGTACTATACAATGTCCTACCTTACAACTTCCCCAAAGCCAATAACCGTCATCTAGTCGATGAGTAAAGGAAAATATCAGTATGATGTATGTTCGTCTCTGATTGATAGTATCATTAGCAGAGGCGAAATATTTCCCTGTTGGCGAAGAACACATCTGCAAAGCATCATCAACAAACGTTTTTGAAAAATGTGCCTTTTTTGGTAAAGCAAAATGTCTGTATAAAGCTCACACACCAAGTGGTCCAAAAATGCGCCCAGAATATTCAATGAAGGCGTCACATTGACTGTATTCAAGAAAGATTACCTAATTAGCTTTGTTAGGTGGTTGTGTGAAACACAACTCAATTTTTATTTACTTATTTATTTATTTATTTATTTATTTTGATAACCTAAGGTCATGGAGGGCATTGTTTAGGGGGGGGGGAGAAATAAGAAGCAAAATACAAACACATTTCAGGCGCAAAGCAATCGAAAAAGGAAAACTAGAAATACAATGGAAAAACAACCTATCTCACAGAACGATTTCACAAGAACAATTTCACAAAGAACAGAATTTATGATTGGTGTGTAGCATATGACATGCAAATTGATTTTGAAAAATCAGTCTGCATGAGTGTCACAACCAAGCAACCAATCACCGTCACAATTTACTTACAAAATCAGGAGCACAGAAATTCAGCTAGCAATGAAGATTACATGCTTAGGTGTTATTATCACGGATATTTTAAGCTGGAGTGAGCATGTTGCCACCATTTGTGGATCAGCTCAGCGAAAGCCGGGAATGCTACTGCGCAAACTAAAACAGGCATCTCCTGATGCAAAGCTCAAGGCTTGGGCTACGGTTTTTCGACCCACCCTGAAGTACGCGGGTGTAGTGTGGGACCTGTACCGATTAACTCTAATAAATCAGATCGAGCTAGTGCAGCGTCTTGCTACACGGTTTATTTTTTTCCAAGTATAGAAGGACTGAATTCGTTACTGCATTGCCTAGTAAGGCCAACCTTCCAAGTTTAGCTTCACGCAGAAAAATTGCAAATTATTTTATCATCTCTATATATGTGTGCTAAACATAGATCGCACACTCTACTTGCGGCCTCCAGGCAGAATGTAACCTCGATCCCGCCACCCTTATGTTGGGCGACCCTACGTATCAACAGTGGATGTCTGCAAGCATTCTTTTTTGGTGAAGACAATTGAAGACTGGAATAAACTAAGCCCGCAAATATTTGATGGTGTCATTTCGCTCGAAAGTTTTGATGAAAAACTGCAGTCACTGGGTGTATAACATCGAAATTCTGATGTATAACAGCAGTGCTGCTGTTGTTTATATATTTTTGTTTGCGCCTGGTATACCTCTGTGTGTGTGTGTGTGTGTGTGTGTGTGTGTGTGTGTGTGTGTGTGTGTGTGTGCGTGCGTGCGTGCGTGCGTGTGTGTGTGTGTGTGTGTGTGTGTGTGTGTGCATTGTGCTGGCTGTGCTAGGCTGTTTGTATATTCTTATACTGTTTGCATTTACTTTTTCTGTGTTGTAAACTGTCCCACCCTGTAACAGACCGCTAGGGCTAACAGTGTCGAAAATAAATAAGTAAATAAACAAATAGATAGCATAACAATTATTTTTTAGGTTTGTTCAATTTCTGAAATGAACACAATCAGGTATGGCATGTAGTATCGAATACAATGAAGTAATTTATTTACAAGTTTTATGGCGCTCACGAATCAAGTGGAGCGCTAGCTGAAAAGACTGATGATCGTTGATAGCGGCAATGCTAAATTGCAGTGAATTCTATGGATAGTGCAAGATGTGAATTCCCCTATTTTTCTGTGTGAAAAAAAAAGACGACTTCATAGGCGTGGTCTAACCTGGACGAAATGTGTTGTGTGGGTAAAGTATGAGACCGCGAAAAAGACGTGCTGCTATGGTAAAAGGTGTAAACGCAGGATAACCGGGCAAGTGTCTGATGCAAGACGAGTGAATGTGTATTAGGAGTGCTTTTTAGTTTTGTGACACTTCGAAATAGAAAATAAGCTGATATTATGAATTGGGCTGCTTTGTTTTGAACCACTTCGTGGTTATTAGACCAGATGACATGATGGGGTTGCGAAATAATAGATGCGTTTTCTAATGAAGGGCGAACAAGCGAGGTATAGGCTATAGTAACCTGGTGTTACGGTTCTCGAGATAAAGGCGACACGTCAAGAAGCCGAGATTTTTTACGGGATATAGGAATTCTGTGTGGTTATTCTCGGTCAAGATTGAAATAAAAACTAGACCTAAGTATTTAAATGTCGAAAACCTGGCATGTGTTATGTCATCAATTGTGTATGACTTGGTCTGAGAATTTATTGCTGTTCTGAATTTAGGTTACCTTGCTTTATCTATATGAATTTGCATCTGCCATAAGAAACATCAACCTGTTCGTGAATAATCTTTATCTATATGAATTTGCATCTGCCACAAGAAACGTCCACCTGTTCGTGAATAATGTCGGTAGGAGTCTTTATTTTTTGTATATTACGCAGCCATCTGCAAACAACCTAACTGACGCATTGATCTCGGTTGCTATGTCGTCGATGTAGATTAAAACAAAAGTGGGCCCAGCACTAACCCCTGTGGTACCCCTGATATGCTGCGTCCGCTGTTCGAGGTATTTTTGGACTTTGACAAATTGTTTGCGGTATGTTAGAAACTGTTCGATCTACTTTTTTGTTTTATAGTCAAGCTGGAGATTGCGTACTTTTAAAATCAAGCGGTTTTCAGGGACGCAATCGAATGCCTTCAAAAAATCAATGAATATTGCATCAACGCACAGTGATGACTGCAGTGATTGATGAACATCTGTCACTGATTCAAAAAGTTGGGTTTGGCAGGACAGGTTTTTGCGAAAGCCATGCTGGTTTATAAGAAAAAGGTTGATGTCGTTTAGATATGCTATGGTGTGTTTGTATATTATGTGTTTAAGTAAATGCAGCTAATCGACGTTAATTATATGTCTGGCGAACTGTCACCAGACATAAATATAGAAATTAAAAACGCTAACTCTCGGTCAGCCTTTATATCAATGTGGAAGGCAATCACTGCTTGCAGGTATAGAAATCATCATCATCATTATAATTATCATCATCATCATCCTGACTGCGTCCACTGCGGGACAAAGGCCTCTCCCATGTTGCGCCAGTTAACCCGGTCCTGTGCTTGCTGCTGCCAATTTATACCCGCAAACTTCTTAATCTCATCTGCCCACCTAACCTTCTTTCTCCCCTAACCCGCTTGCCTTCTCTGGGAATCCAGGTAGTTACCCTTAATGACCAGCGGTTATCCTGTCTACGCGCTACATGCCCGGCCCATTTCCATTTCCTCTTCTTGATTTCAACTATGATATCCTTAACTCCCGTTTTTTCCCTAATCCACTCTGCTCTCTTCTTGTCTCTTAAGGTTACATCTACAATTTTTCTTTCCATTGCTCGCTGCGTCGTCCTGAATTTAAGCTGAACCCTCTTTGTAAGTCTCCAGGTTTCCACTCCGTAGCTAAGTACCGGCAAGATACAGCTGTTACGCACCTTCCTCTTGAGAGATATGGGCAATCTACCTGTCATAATCTGAGAGTGCTTGCCAAATGTGCTCCACCCCATTTTTATTCTTCTAGTTACTTCAATCTCGTGGTTCAGCTACGCGGTTATTACCTGTCCTAAGTAGACATAGTCTTTTACAACTTGAAGTGCACTATTACCTATCTCGAAGCCCTGCTCTCTTTTGAGGTTGTTGTACATTACTTTCGTTTTGTGCAGATTAATTATAAGACCAACCTTTCTGCTCTCCTTGTCTAACTCCGTAATCATGAGTTGCATTTCGTCCCCTAAGTTACTCAGCAATGCAATGTCATCGGCGAAGCGCAGGTTACTAAGGTATAGAAAAACGGCATTTATTAATAAATAGTACGACCTAATGAAAGTCAACCAAATTTAATGGCGAAGCTGATTAACCGATGAGCGCAACAGGCAGGCTACTAAAATGACGTCACTATTTAGGAGAACGATAACAGATAGGTATCATTTGCACGATCGTTAAGTTCTATGGCGCGCTACAG
Organism: Rhipicephalus microplus; assembly: GCF_013339725.1. Lineage (NCBI taxonomy): Eukaryota > Metazoa > Arthropoda > Arachnida > Ixodida > Ixodidae > Rhipicephalus > Rhipicephalus microplus. The sequence continues at coordinate 103,260,533 of NC_051168.1, read as the reverse complement.
TTCGAAGCTGAGGCCACGCACCCACAAAACGAAGTCTCGCTGGTTGACATTATTTGACGTCTGCGAAATATAATGCGAGTTTAGACGTTCGTGTTTCTCCATCAATTTGGTGCCTTTTGTTACTTCCATTTACAGGCTGCTTTTAGAATCACAGATTTCTGTGGCTTCCCTTTTGTCATAATTCTCCGTCTGCTTTTATTGTGGGATTAACGCCAAAACATAATGTCGCTATGAGGACGCCTTCTGTCAGGCATAAATACCTAGCTCTTTTAATTAAAAAGTCAAATATTTAAAATTTAGAATATGATCCGTTATGACGTATTTAGTCATGTTAAAATATCTGTGCATAACGAACACGTAACTGTCAAGACATCGAAGAAACATCGCATTTCCTTGATTCTTGAGGATTTGGGACAGATTTCTTGACACAATTGCTGTGAGATATTTAGTCAATAAGGCAGCCTCGTTTTTTCTGGCCACCTTTCATGTACGTTAAAATTATTGAAACGTGTCCACGTCCTCTGAAAAAACCTGAATTCGCAAATAGCTTAATGAGTTCTTCAGAATGCTGCTTATGTTCTTTCAAGAAAGCGTGCTTTGTAAATAACTTTGTAAGAACACACGTTTAAAATGCAGGGAGTTTCAAGTTATGATGAAATCTCGCTTATGTGTCAATTAGAATACGGATTCACAAGCTACTTGGAAAGAAATGTTGCGTGCTCAACTTTAGTTGGTTTCTATCTGCCGTTGTTCGGTTCGCTTTTAACACCATTCAATAACTGTTTAATTGTTCTCCGCAATCTACTTTTTAGAGCCCTTAGTGTGCTTCGCAGATCATTTGGTTCTACGCGCATTATTTCGCCTATTGTCTTAAAGTTCGAGAAACATTATAAAGGAAGGGACTGTGAACCCAGTCTTATAGTATAAATACTGCAATTTCAATGCAGAAGAAAACGTCTTTGTTTTTTTTTTCTTAGTGACCAAAGCCTTGGGATCAGGATATTTCTTTGACACTGCCGGTAGGTTAAGGATTTTTTCATTTTTGCATTGCTTGCACTGTAAATAGTTTTCCCTACAGAACGCTTGTCATAAATATAGCGACAGACTGCCGGGCAGCCAGTGCACGTGTAAAGTAAAAAGTACTCCACTCAATGCTATTTCTTGATAGTGTTGTTAAGCTGAAACATTTAACAACTACGTCCAATACAGTTATATTGACAATGGCAATGCGCCATTACAATAAATAGCCATTATCATCGTGCCCTTTTCCACCTTTAGAATATAATAGCTTGTTTGTAATTGGCAACAACATTTATTCGCCATGGCTGCAGCGACAGACGAGGCATTGGACAGATGTACCGTGCCAGAGAGTCTAGAAGGATTCATTTGAAGCATATAATTCTAAACTTTCAGTGTTGTGAAAGTGGACTGGCGTTTATGGGTGCGCGCCTTGAGATGCTCTTAGACCAGCGGGGGGTTATTTCGTGGGTGACAGGAACTGCTTTGCGAACCCAACTCTTTGCTCACATGCACCGGATAATAAACTCTCCGGTAAGGGCCTAAATTACACGCAGCCTGGTGGCTGAAACCGGGTGAGCGCAACATCAGAAGAATACGAAAATACTCGCCGTGGAGTCGATAATCGTAGTGGGACTGCTGTTGTTTTAGCGACCCCGTGCGCTGGCCACTGAACACCTGGATGTCCTGCACGCCCTATAGCACCAAGATTGATTGATATGCGGGGTGTCTATCCACCTGGCATGATAGGAGCAAAGGGACGAACAGACAGACAGACAGACAGACAGACAGACAGACAGACAGACAGACAGACGGACGGACGGACGGACAGACGCTTCGCCCCCCCCCCCTCATCATCGTTCGCTCCGTGGATATCTTGCAATCTATTTGTTAGACGAAAGTTTTTCATGTCAGGATTTACCACGGGTCCACTGACGCATTTCCGTCACGAATATGACGTTGTAAAATATATACTAACAGATTGTAAGAAAATAAAGAGAAGTTCCGTTGCCTGGCGTCGAACCTACGACGTCTCCCGCCTCACCACGTGGCGGAAATCGACTACGCCACAGAGCAAATGTTGTATAGCTTGCTAACGACGAGCTATCTTGTACATCATGCAGCGTTGGTGATCCTGAGAGGTGAGCAACTTCAGTGCGTTTTTATCATGAGTAGTAAGATGGCGCGAAGGGCGTGCTGTAAAGGCCATGGACCCGCGTTGCGTTGCGCAACGTGCTTGAGGCTACGGCCTAGAGCGCGCCCTTCGCTAACGCCGAAGCAAGATTTTCGACAGTTGTTCATGCTTGTCTTGTGGCCGTTCACTTGGTTCTATCGTCCTTGCCATATGAGCCATACGCTCTAAGTGTCGACCTGTGGCAGATCTTAGTCCGCGCTCGTCATGTGTATGCTGATTTCGTGCGTGGTTTCGGTTTGAGGTGCGTTTGGCAAGTTTGAAGGTGCTTGGCATACTCCATGGGACGTTACAATTACTTGCTGCAGCATTCATTCCTTCAGCCTTGTGGAAAACCAATGCACAATAAACGCTAAACTGCCTTTGTGGAGACGTATTTTACTTTCGTGTTATACCGATTCTACACAGAGGCATCAGCCAAGTTTTTTATGGTCCCATTAAAACACGTCAGCGCAGCGTAGTTCTAGCGTGTTTTGAAGAATAGGGTGTCTACTGTCAACATGCGCATGCGCATTGCGTTTCACAAGTTTGTTGCACTACCGTAAATGTCGGTGTTATATTTTTTTCACTCGCAGCTTAACCGGAAAAATTTTAAAAGCCGTCTTTCTTGGGATAGTTCAATGCAGAAATTTTTGTCGGTCTGCCCGTATTTCTGTCTGTCTGTCACAAGATTTAACCACCCGGCCAAAGTTTAAGCACTTGCTGAATGACCAGTCATGTTTAACGTGTGGCTGCGTTCATACTTGTGAACATTGTCGATTGAAAAGCAAATAGTGCGCATATCTGAGCAGCAACATTCATATGTAGGTATTAGATAGTGTGTTACTTTAATAGAAAATACATAGATACGTATTTCTAAAGACCTTAGTGTTTCTTACGCTGAGCTGAAAATGCGACGTTATGCACTATGAAAATGCGATGCTACGCACGAAAAGCCGTCTGCCGACAATGTCGTGCAGCCACCTGGCCCTGGTACTGGGTACTGCCAAAGCTAATGCTTCTCGACGCAACTGCCAGATGACGTCCTTATCTCACGCAGTAATAAATCTACTTTTTGGTTCACTAAGTACTACAGCTTGTTGGCGTTCGCCACCGTCCGACTAAAGAGTACAGCCATATCAATCCATCCATCCATCTATCGATGAGACCAGGACCAGGACTGAATGCAGTATGATCGGCAGACGACTGTCTTCTTTTCACAACATTTGTAGCGAACCACTCAGATACGCAGCCATTTTTTTCTTACCGGCGATCTAACGTAACCGACTTGTTGCACTAATTAGCTTTGTTCTTCATTTCTCCCGTAGAAGCGGAACAGCCGGCTCACACACCACAGCGCTGCTCAAAGGTAACACGGGAGAAGGGTGTTCCACAGGGTGTGTACTTCTAAAAGTGGAGCTGTTTAAGCTTTTTACTGCGCTGTTTCACGTGACCACAAAGCTGCACTCGTGCATGGAACGCACAATCTCGGCTGTTGCGTGGTCTCTTCATCCTCTTTTTCATCTCATGATTGACTATTACATCATTAAACACCGTTTGCTCTTGGCGACATACATTCGGGGAACGAGAATGGTTATAAAGTGATAGCTTCGACCCTCATTTGTTCACCAAATCAGACAATGCAGAATTTCTTTTTGGTACAAGCCAGTGTATAAATTGTTGAATAGCATCAAGATCTCGTTAGTAGAGTGAGATTTGGCCGCAAACCCTCTAATATCGGGTGCTCCTCGGACGGTGCCAAGCATGAAGCACCACGAATGTTCGATGCAAAAGAGTGGAAACGGTATTCGAAGACCATAGAGTTTTCTAAAATTAATTATAGAGGGTACTCTGGCGCTGTGATTATTCAGCCACCATGCGAATGAAGGTTAGTGCACAAATTTTCTAGTTTCCGTGCTCGCGGGCTTCGAATGTACTTGGGGCTTTGTTTATTCTTGTGTTTTGCTTTTGTACCGGACAAGAAGATGCATTATTGTGAACTTCGTGACCCGATTTGAATTGATGAGCCTCAAACGTTAAAGTGGTGAAGTGCAACTGCAGGATGTTTGCTGAATATCATCTCGTGACAAAGCAGATTCAAGTCACGCGAAGCCAGACGGTGCTGAAAGTATCAAAGTTCGACAAAATTGAGTACTACCCATGACTCCCATGCTGGTGGAAGCGCCGAGCTCCTTAAAGACCACCAGATGGCGAAAATGTCCGGAGCCCTCTACTATAGCATGCTTCATAATCGCGTCAGGGTTTGGAGAAGCAAAATTTGAGATAATAAAGAAGTACTGACACAAAAACTTTAGTCTAGCGTTTTTCTGCTGTAATGCGTTGCTGGGGGCCTGTTAGTTATGACACGACACATCGTTTGCTGCAGCACGCGACAGATAAATAATTACAGCTGCCTTATAATAAATTAGTTTCAGTTTCTGTTTGAGAGAGTTCCAAAAACTGTGTGCACCTGTCGCCATCTAGCGTGTGCAGCTCTTGACCACGTAAGGACATAGAACTGTGACGCACTTCCGCACGGTCCGCGTCAAGAATGACTTTCAAATAGGAAACGGGACAGCAATGTCGCCAAACACAACACTTTATAAGCGTGTGCCACGGCCACGCACTCGCAGTTAGCCGTTGCGAAATAGAGACTTCGGAATCTAACGCAGCAAAAGAAAAATGACGGCTATGACGTCATCATAACTTGTTTTGTTGACCACAGCGTGGTGACGTGCGGGAAGTAGGGGGTCCCCTTTAGGTCCCCTCCGAGGATGTCTATAGAGCTATGGAGTCGGCCGCTCACACAAACTTCAAGAGAGAGAGAGAGACAGAGAGAGAGAGAGAGAATAAAATGAGGGAAAGGCAGGGAGGTTAACCAGTAAATGGAGCATCCGGTTTGCTACCCTGCACAAGAGGAAGGGGGAATGGGAAAGAAAGATAGGAAAGAAAGCGAATAGGGAAATAGACGCGCTCAAAAAAAGGGGGGCTGGGGTACTATAGTCTATAAACAGGCTCCTGCCACGCAAAATGTTCAGTAAGGCCTTCACTGATTTTCTGTGAGCACACAAATCATGTTGCCTTTCAAGCACTGATTGTTCAGACAAAGGTCTGTCGTGAAGGCGAGCTAACGCAGCAGCTAGTTGCCGTCTTTGCACGCTGTAACGATGGCAGTGACAGAGAACGTGCTCTATAGTTTCATCACTGCCGCAATGACTGCAAGCCCTCCTCGCAGCACGGACCATGCCGATTCGGAAGGTGAAAGCTTTGGTGAAAGTGACACCAAGCCATAGTCGGCAAAGCATCGTTGTCTCGAGTCGAGAGAGTCCAGACGGAGGCCGGAGTCGACGAGACATGTCCAGTCTATGCAGTCACGTGTGCAATAAGCACTCGGCGTTCCACAGGGATTTTAATTCTGCATTAGTGATTTTTCGGATTGTCATTGCAGCATCAGTCCTTGAAAATGGTATAGATTCTTCTTCACCAACTTTGTGTGCTGATCGAGCAGCTGCATCGGCATGTTCATTGCCCAATATGCCGCAGTGACTTGGAAGCCACTGAAACGTGATTCTGTGTCCTTCGTCGAAAAGGTGGTGAAGCAGCTCACTAATTTCCAGCACCAGTTCATGAGGTCCCCGGCGTAAGGCGAATATCAAACACTGTAGTGCTGCCTTAGAGTCCGTGAACACGCTCCATTTCTCGGCTTCTTGGTGTTTAATGACTTCAACTGCGCTACGTAGAGCAGCAAGTTCCGCAGCTGTCGATGATGTCTGGTGGTATAACCGAAACGTCACCGTTGTCGTTGTTGCAGGAAAGATGACCGATCCTGCAGACCCATCCACTTTAGTTGAAGCATTAGTATATAGATGAGTATGCTCACTGTACTTCTTATATAACAAGAGAAGAGAAAGCTGCTTTAGCGCTGGAGACGAGAGCCGGGCATGGCCTGGAACCATGAGTTCAATATGTGCATAAGTCATACTCCATGGGGCAGTTGAAATTCTGGATGGAGTTGTATATCCCGTAGGAATGCGTGTGCGATATGACAAGACTGTCTGGCAAAATGAGGCACGAGGTCGGTCTTCTGGCAGTGAAGCTAGATGCCGGGCAGGGGCGCGAGTAAGATGCTTCACGTGTGCTCGGAGCACTTCCATTATGATAAGCGTCTTGAGCGGGTAGCCATTAGTGATCTCGATTGTCTCAGCTGTTGATGAACATCACGGTAGCCCCAGACAAACTCACAGAGCCATAGCCTGGATGTTTTCGAGAGTCCAAATGCTGGTTCTACAGGTATTGGTCAACACAGGCAAACTGTAGCGCACATAGCCAAGAAAAAGCGTCTTGTACAATTGCATCATTGAATGTACTGAAGTCTCCCAGGTTTTTCCTCCAAGATGCTTGAATATGTTAGCAATTTCTGTCAGCCTCTTCTTCAAGTGGGCCACATGTGGGCCCCAGCAGAGGTCTCCATAAATGAATACGCCTAGAAATCTGTGCCTCCTGACATATGGTATGACTTGGCCGTCGATAGATATAGCGTATGGTCTCATTGGCTTTTGACTAAAAGCAATGAATGCGCATTTCGCTGGTGAGATTTTCAGACCCTGTTCCTTGAGGTACACTGATACCAATTTATCAGATTTCTGAAGTCTTGCGCGTACCTGAGGTCTTGTCACGCCAGATTCCCAGACGCAGATGTCGTCAGTGTACATAGATAACTTGACCACACTTGGTAGTTGTTCTACAAGACCAATGGGAACGAGGTTGATGAGGGCTGGACTGAAGACGCAGCCTTGCGGAACTCCACGTTGCGTTGGGTTTGGGAGGATGGTTGCGTTGGGGTTGGGAGGTTGGATGTTGGGAGGTTGGACGGGCATGAAGAGAATAGTATGCGGCCAGCGTTCACTCCTTGCCTTCACGGTTGACGTGCTTGCTGGTGATGACGTCCTGATGAGCCTCCTTTTGGCCTTCCGTCTCCTCAAAGACACGAAGCTGCCATCTGATGAGTCGTCGCCGTCGACTGAGTAGATGTCTGTGCCTTCACTGGAGCTGCACCAAGGGCCTCGTTTTCTTGCGGAGCTTACGAATGTTGAGCTGTAGCCAGACGGGCCAGCAGTCGGCCCTTCGTCCATGGGCACGAGAGCAGAAGCATCTTTTGAGCCGTCGCTGGTGTTGGACCATGAGCCTTGAGCCATAGAAGAGCTTGAGGGTGCCGACATTTGACCACGTGGGCCTGTAGAAATTGCCGCTGCCATCACCACAAGGCGGGACGCAGAAATCGCCCCAGGTATTGTGGAAAATATAACGAAAAACAGTTAGTAGTGACAGACGCGTGCTATCACTAAGTAACTTCCGCAAACTTCAAAATTATTTAAAATGCCTTTCGTACTATATTCTCTGTTGATATGTTGCAGATGATATACGAATGTTCATGTGAATTTAACCCGCTGGTCATCGCGGCCCCGAAATCTTTTGTGAGCACCTTTTTAAACGAAGCGTGCTACGCAGGATAGGAAACTGAAGAATACCGAACACCAAAGTGTTGCCTCACCCGTAGAATTTCTTTGGGTTCAGATAACAGAATCGAGATACCAGGAAAATAAGAAGTAGTGCAGATGATATGGTGCATGAGAGACCAGGAACAGTTGATGAGAACACAATTTTATCACTCACACTTTCACTACACTGCCATGCACCTACAATAAGCCTTTATGTCTTGAAATATAACAGTTGTGGTTTTACGTTCAAAAAGCATGATGCGATTATGAGGAAGTCAGTATAGTGGAGGGCTCCGGCTACTTCGATTACCTGGAGTTCTTTAACATACACATAAACTTAAGTACAGGGGCTTCAAGTATTTCCGCCTTCGTCAGAAATGAGACTGCCATGACCGAGATTTGATCGCGTGGTTTGATCGCGTGGTCAGCAGTCAATTACCGCGACCACCAGAACAACGTGGTGGGTGGCTTTTGGCTTTCTCAAAACTGCACTCCCCCTCTGTTTTACAACAGAGTAGAAGTGAACGAAACGAGAAAGATAATAATGCCTTCTTATTGCTCTGTTTGATGCTACCCTAACGAGAACCAGTAGGCGATAAAGTCAAGGAATGTTTATGGGGCGTTACTTGCTGCAATAAATATTGAAATGCCAACAAATACGACTGCTTTACCCCGTCAGGGAACGAATCGGCGTCGTTCGAATAACGCAAGCGGTGCTCTATCGAGCTAAGGTGACGGTTGTCCTCAGGTTCACTTTATCGGCATGCCTGTGTATTTAAACCAGGAAGTGTTAGTCAGCGCCACCTGTGGCGAGGACGGCATGACGGCGAACAGTGTGTGCCCCATGCGCAGTCATGGCCACGGTCGGTGCTAATACTCTCTGCTTTAAATGCACTAATATACCTGATAATGTGAACACGAGGACTACCGCCTTCGTAGCTCAGTTGATAGAGATTTGGAAGCGTTATGGGAAAGTTGGTTCGGTACCCTGCTATTGGCATGTGGTCTTTTCACCCATCCTAATTTCTTGCCATTGACACCATGATTGCCACAATTTATAGCAATCCCTATATTATTATTGGCTTGATTGTTGGCAGTAGAAGTGCCACTCGTACACCGACTTGCTTTGGTACGTGTCTGTAAGATTTAGAAGAGTTGCTTGTTGAATAAGTAGGTACATACTTAGTAAACTACAGTAAGCTGCTCTCTGTCTCTATATCTACTGCTCGGCCTTTTCAGATTTCGACGTTTTGTGGCATTTGTAGTTTACTAAGTGTCTATAAGAGAGAGAAAAACTAAAAAAACTAAAACGAGGCCATTTATAGTACCATTCGTGTACTTCACTGTGGCAAAAGGTAAACTCTCCTTTCAAACACGAGTGTTCAAGCAAAACCAAACTGCTGTACCGTAGAACTTCCGTGTTCGACTTGATGTAAGCATTTCATGCAATAAAAGTGGAAGATGTGTATCTGTCATTGTGTTGAGTGGCGGCGAAGATTCGCTACAGAGGTATGCCCTGACTTTTTTTTGTCATACGGAGACTGTATATAATTTATATATCTGACGCACTTTGCTAACACAGCTGCCTTGCTTCTTTGTAAATGTGCGTTGCATTATCCAAATGAAATTTAGCAGCTATAGTTAGCGCTTGTGTTGGGTCTTTCTCACCCTTGCCTTCCGCGCCTTCTTCAAGTAGTGGTCCTCTAAAGTCCGTAAGAAGAGAAACGTCTGCTTTGCTACTGTTCTCCATGAGTGAGATTGAGCGGAATATGAAAAAAAGCGTTGAGTCCTTGGAACGTAGTTCGCACCAGCGTGTGTGGTTACTATGCACCTGCGTGAAACTGGTTTAAACCCACTAGTTACAATTCGCTTTCAGTTTAAGTGATACCTGGAAGAGTATGACGTCAGCGCCCTCAACAGCTGTATATGGCTCGTGTGGGGCTGTCCTCCACTAAATACCTTTTGCATTACACGTTTCAGGACCGAGACTGCAAAGGCGGAAAAAAATGCGTTCCACACCATGACGTGACAATCACGTGCCGGAGTGGTAACTTCTGTAAGCGAATCACTGTTTTTTTAGTTTATTTAGATGGGCTTGTACGGAACATTGGTTTTATTTCTGATCATTACTACTCCCTTTTTGCTTAAGAAATATTGTCGGTAGCAAACATCATCTGGCTTCGAATAAGCTAGCAACTGAAATCGATACAATAAACAGTAAAATACTCACCCAATCTCTCTGATAAGCACGCAAGTAAGACTCAAGATAGAAGATATAAACTGTATTATAATAGAAAGTTCGTGTGGTGGTGATGCTCTATTTTGTTTATTACTCCAGCTTGACAATGAACAGATCTTGTTAAAACAGAGAATGATCGAGTTCACCTAACGCCCACAGCAGTCTATTATCTGCGGCATCACACAAGGTTCTGCTACTTCTACCTCATGCGTTTGCTGCAAGCTGTAGGTTGCACATCGAACAGTCATGAAGCCACCCTCCCCCCCTCCCCCAACCCCCCCAAAAAAGAAAGGGACTATTTCAGGAAAAGACAGACGCTTGGATAGATGAGAGATTATTGAATACTGAATTTCGCTGAAACTAAGGTTTTGACAAGCGGACTTTGTCTTCCTGATGAAGCACTGAAGTAGCGCTTGCAGCCTTGAAGAAGTCCGAACCTTGGTTTAAACCAAAAAGCTATAGTAACTTCGCGAAAGAAGAGGAGTTCGCCGTGGCAGTGGCATTTCGAAGGAGGTAAATTGGTAGAGGCTCGTGCAATATGCTAAGTCACTGAACACCAGATGCTCAAAATTTCCGGAGCTTTCCGCTACGACATGGCGCATAATCAAATCGCAGTTTTAGCATGCAATACCTAAGATAATAATAATAATAATAATAATAATAATAATAATAATAATAATAATAATAATAATAATAATAATAATAATAGTAATAATAATAATAATAATAATAATAATAATAATAATAAATTATTATTATTATTATTATTATTATTATTATTATTATTATTATTATTATTATTATTATTATTATTATTATTATTATTATTATTATTATTATTATTATTATTATTATTATTATTACATTATTGAAAGCAAACAACAACCAGAGAATAAAGCAGGAGGGGCGATTCTCCTGCTCGTCCCCCTCATACTCTTTTGTATTGCGTGAAGTAACCACAGTTTTTTTGGTTCGAGGAGTATGACCCGACCAGTCCAGCGAAAAAACTTGCTCAGTGACTTGAACTTTGCTAGGACTCCCTTAGATAGCTTACAACACAGCATATGCACGTTGCAGCAATGCTGTCCCGAGGTCGTGACGTGGACGAACAGAGCAGACCGGATGTTGAGATGAAACTGTTTACTTGGCCGAACTTGTGGTGGGTAAACGGAAATTCAAATTACAGCGAGACGCTGGCACTGATCACAATGAAGGGAGGATCGGCCGTAGATCAACTCGGATGTGATGACGCCCGTCGGCATTTTTACATGTGCCGTTGAAGATTGCATCGCTATCGCTGGCAGCCACGTTTGTTCCAGAAGAATCTGCAACGTTCCCAATGGGCGAGCAATCACATCAGAAGGTTCTACTATTATCTCGATGGTTCTTTAGTCAATCGGAGTGGTTGCGCAAGACAGAAGGTACACGTGCAATGGCGCGACAAGGTTTTCAAAAGAATTATGACAATATTCTCAAACTAGGCGTCCTAACACTCCCCATAATGGTCAGCGCAATCTGCTCTAATAATTATCCAGAATGCTTGTCTTAAGAGTAAAAATTGCTCTAAGGCAACAAACGCAGGATTGTTGAAGAACGTGGCGTAAGGACAAAACTCGGCATAAAAAAGGGTACCAACAGAACGTCAACTCCCGATTCAATTTATTTTTTGCAAATGCACTGAGTGTAATGCTTTTTGAAGTGATGCGCAGGCCTAGGTCATTCTCGGCGCGTGGGAAGAAAGAGAAAGAGAGAAAAAAAGGAGGAAAAGTTGTTAAATGCACCTCAGAACCGGGACATCTAACACGCCTCTAAATCACACAGTGCCTGCATGCTTGCTACCATGAAGCGAAACTGCCAGCATGCTGGCGCAATAATGACGTTTTATATTTGTCTCTTCGCAACGTAAAAACACTCCTTTCAGGTAGCTCTGCAGCAACTGACGCGGCACAGCATATTGTAAAAACGCATTGATGTGCTCCTGAATTGATATGATCGATTTTTACTGCAAGGGCTTGCTAAGAACAATGAGTATTGAGAAGACTGGGATCTCAGGCAGAACCGGATGCTGATGCTGATGACCTCAGATGTATGGCGCTCATCCACAGAAGAGGATGGGCCAAGAACCGGGTGGCAGGATATTTTATTGAAACTAAAATAAAATTATAAGCCAATCTGAAAAAAATAATTTAGAGCTAAAACTGCCAATCAACAAAAATGATTGCTGTGCAAGTGGCCAACCCTCTTTTGTTCCTGACCGACATATCGACGAATTATAAACTAAAGATCTTAAAAGGTTAGGGTTCACTAGCACGGTTATCTTTTAGTAGCCAAACCCAGTGGAGCAAATATCCCTGTGGCAGTAATGTACTGGTACATTTACTTGTATTCCTAACTTCTGTAATGGGGCTACTGAAAATCTTGTTCTCTGATGAGAGTAACGACGACACCTAAACAACCCGTAGGCTGCGACACGCTGTGTGCAAATCTTCTACGTCATTATCATTCTCATCTTTTACTCCTTCTTCTAATTATTATTATTATTATTATTATTATTATTATTATTATTATTGTTGTTGTTGTTGTTGTTGTTGATGTTGTTGTTGTGTTGTTGTTGTTGTTGTTGTTGTTGTTGTTGTTGTTGTTGTTGTGTTGTTGTTGTGTTGTTGTTGTTGTTGTTGTTGTTGAGCGTGTGTATAACGTATAGAATTATGCCTGTGTCATATTGCTGTTCACGAAAGGAAGAGCCCGCGTAAGAAACTGCTTGTGAATGCATTTTTCGCACTTTGACGATGTTGTTCATGACTGTTTCTTTGAAAGTATGAGGGGGCAACTTGAGCTACGAGTCACTTGAGATTCATGGAGGTATGTATCAATATGACGCGTAATCCCGCTACAGTGAAGTGTAAGACATTGCAGAAGTTTACGTGCCAAAAGCGGCATATTGTTGTAAGACACGCCTTAGTAATTTTCGCCAGATTAATTATTGAAAGACAGAGCTTTAAAAAGTTGTGCATAAGTCTAGCCACAAGGGTTTCTTTGAATACAACCTTCGGTGAAATATGGCCCCCGCTTGCGGAGATCGAATACGTCCTGTCAAACTAAGTAGAACAACACTTTAACTGCGAAACTATACCTAGAAGGGCTCAAAATTCTGTTCATTCCCGTTCATTGAGTTGCCATCCTCCAAGAAGAAAATACGTCCTTTGGCTATTTTTTATGAGTCCTGCCTTGCCGAGTGTCCGAATCTCCATGAAGTGACAGTAAGCTACCTTTGCGTATCGTTATATTCATACGTGGTGGTCATGTTCTAGAAATAAAGTTAACATGTATCTTCAAAGATAGAGCCATACGCATGTCAGGTCAGCACTTGTAGCAAAAAAAAAAAAGACAGTGAGAACACTCTTATTTTTCCTGAGTGTCTACACTATTAAACTGCTCATATCGCACTTTAAGAGCTCTTTACAGGAAGATGGGATTAAGTAAGCGGAATTATGAAGGTGCATCTCTCCTAATGATATAGGGTGCCTTGTATCAAGGTTGTCCTACGGTGGCGCAAATGTTTTCTCGCAAAGACCGCAAGCACATTCATTTGCTTAGTGGCTGAATGTTTCCATTCAGCATGCATTGAGCATGGGTGGAAATGGTCCCACATATTGACCGATTCCAACCATTTTGCTGGGTCTTATAGGCAAATTGCAGGACTGATGCAAGTATGTTTTGAGTTGTCGAATAATTCGCACTCGCGTTAAGAGCTGGTAGCTTACTGGTTTGTTTAGATTTTAAATAAGTAAGTAAATAATAAATAAATAAAACTGGTTAGTTAAGAAGAACAGGAAAAGTTTTGGTTCCGGATTCTTACGAATTTTTCCCTACTTTGAAGCAGCTGGAAAAGCCGCAAGACTTTTCTTGTATAGCTTCACGCTACGAAAGTGTGGTTAGCAACGTATTTTCGTTTCTGAACTCCTCTAAGCCTTACGGGCGCAATAGTTTTTGCACCTCGCCATAAAAACAATGCCGGGCTCAAGTTTCTTTCAAATAGAAAAAAAATATTCCTTAACAGAGATGTGCTTCTTTCCATTTTGTGCAGGCATCGCTGCTAACAACGACGCCTGCGAAGTAAGATCGATTTCCTTTCTTACCAATCATTGCTCATTGTGAAAAAAAGGCAAATGTTCACTACTCACCTATAGCAACCATGCTCGTTAAATTCATGAGAGCCCAGTGATTGTGGCGCCTCTTTCAAGCTATGCGTACCAGGTGTATCGATAAACTGTATCTTATCAGGAAAGCAGAAAAAAAGAATGCAAGAGTGCAAAACAAGAGTGAAAGCTTTAAATAACGACCATATACGCAAAGTACCTGCAGTTGCACTGCCGCAAATAAAAATTACGTTCAGACCTGACCTTCTCGCAAACTCTTTGTGATTACGTGATTGTAGAAAAAGCAAACACCGTTTGTTCCACAAAGCGTGGCGATACATTTGCGTGCTGTTTTAAAACATGTGGGTTGTTCACTTCTGTCGGAATTCGCTCGCGCTTACAGTGATTGCTCAGACCGGCCATTCGGCTAACCAAAAGTTTAAGAAGCATATGGCGACGCCACAAATGAGATTTCTGGGCACCTTGCAAAAATCTGGCTGTGTCACGATGTAATATAAAATGGTTACCTACAAGAACCCAAAGATAAATTCACAGGAGAAATCGCTGAAGTGTTTGCAACAGAAAAAAATTGTAAGTGCGTCAGTATGCCGTCCTTGTCACTGTCGAACGAGAAAATGACATTTCTTGGTTTGTCACCCTATATAGCTGGGTCGCAATAGGTTGTGATTGCGGTGCGCAATATGAATGTTTGGGCTCTTGTTTCATATATATATCCGTTGTTTTGTTTTCACCTGCTCGCATATTTGCCTCTATGCGTCACGTGCGTGAAAATTAACATATCCAATAGAACGTAGGCGCTCTGGGCGTGTGTGCGCGTCCTGCTCTGTCCGCCTCCAGTTGAACTGCTACACTTTATACCATGATTATCAACCAACTATCCCCCAAACGCACTAATGTTCATTACAGTCACCTCGTCTTGTGATTTCGCGGATCTTTGGGAAAGTTGCTGATGTGAAGTTTCGTGAACCAACTTTAAAAATTAATGAAGTCGTTGTAATGAGCAATTTGTGATGTATGTTTAGTGCTTGACAGGTTTCGCCTGCCGAAAGATGAACTGCACCAAGACGAACTTTGAATGTGAGTTTCTACGTAACATATGCACCGAACAAGCTAAAGTGAGTGCACTTGATGCTGACATAATTAGATCTGACAATAATTTTTTTGTTATGCGCGTTCACCGCAACTTTATCTATGTGAATCAGCAGTAATCTCACGCATGCTATGCAGCTGCCTAAGAGTGAATGTTTACTCTAAGAAAGAGCTATGTCAATGCAAACAATTCAATGCAGCAATGTAACATAATAAGACGCTACAGCAAAAAAGGTATTAGAGCGCGGTAACACATAGCTATCGACGGGAATTGAGACATTGCAGGAGATGGCTTGCAGCAGATGGTGAGGGATGGTTATATCATTCGGGGATCGCAGTTCCCTACCCCTCTTTATACAATACAAAAAGATAAATATTTATTTCATTGAATTATTCCTCAATCGATTTATAAATCCAATCGTTCAATACAGTTCTTAGGGCAAAAGCACTATTTTGATGCGGAGGAACCATTACGAGTAAATACATAGCATTCCATAATGAAGTAGACAATATACCATGAATTTCAGCATAGCTTTTAAGTCACGATATTTTTGCTATGCTGCCCTCAGATTAGGCTGATG
Organism: Rhipicephalus microplus; assembly: GCF_013339725.1. Taxonomy (NCBI): domain Eukaryota; kingdom Metazoa; phylum Arthropoda; class Arachnida; order Ixodida; family Ixodidae; genus Rhipicephalus; species Rhipicephalus microplus. The sequence continues at coordinate 103,244,778 of NC_051168.1, read as the reverse complement.
GGTTGCGGTGGAGTAGAGGACAAGGCGCATGAAAGAATATTCCACATGCCTGGTCATGAAAAGACTTCAAAGGTTTAGGACTTTACTGAAACTTTTTGCCACCACGGCTTAAGCATCACGCCTGGTTTTATTTGTCGGCATATAATCCTTTCAAAGTGTTCTGGCTTCTGATGAAATAGGTGCATGGTGTGATAGAGGTAAAGAAGTATCAAGCTCTTGTTTTATTTAATCGATAAACCTCAAAACACCACGCAACTTTTGTAATCGCTTTGTATTCGCTCAGGCGAATGTATACCTTCGCAAGGAGGTCGCTTTTTTTCTGTACGATTCATTAAATACAAAATAATTATTAATAAACATTCAGCTTTCAAGCTGTCGACACTGCTGGCTCGGCACTGAATGAGGACTGACTAAGCTCAACTGCCGTTGACTCTTTAACACGCCAAACCCAGTGTACGAGCATCTTTGTGAACGGGATTGCTACAATGGCACAGACGTCACCAGGAATCGAACATGCGAGCTGATGCTCAACAACCGAATGCAATAATTACCAATTGACTCCTACGCCCACGTGTGTGCATATGCGTGCGAGCGTGCTTGTATTGAGGGGTGTAGCCTATTTCATAGTACTAGTACAACCGGAGTTCGCTATGGGAGCGAAATGGGTGATCAGTCGTGGAGCTCGATATAATATTTGCACCACTATATAGGAAAATAATTTGAACAATTTTCTTATTATATAAAGGTCGAATATTGCGGCAACGAGCGAAATCATGTGAGAGAGCAGTGTGTTATGTTTAATTATGTCCTTCTGTATTGAACGTGGTTATAGTGTGACTAACTTTACAGAGTGTTCTTCCTGTAAATATCACGGGAGATACAGCACCTCTTGCGTATACCGAGAAATATTTCACTATGAGGTCTCTAAATTTACAGCAATCGCAGTGTGAAGTAATCTTTCGGAGCACCGTTTGTGTGGGAATGTTTCTGGAAAATAAAACACTATAGAAGTTCCAGACATAGCACGTCCGGTTGAGGTGCATGGCATAAGGATAAGAGGAAAAAGCCGTTTCAATGCGCTAAACTTACGTGATACTACTTCAAATTGGTGTCACTTTGATGATTAGAAATCAACCTAGCATTGATTACTGAAACCTTCTCTCAGAATTTCGATATTCGTGTGTTAGAATTTCAACACGTTTGCTCAAAACCTAGTGCTTAAATGTGTCATACAAACGATATCGAAAAATAACATTTATACAGTAAACACTCATTAAACCACAACTAATATTTGAATCTTCTACGCAGGTGTAAAAGTGAAGAACCTGGAAACACGCTGTCATTCTTACAGAGTGAGTTCTGGTGATAACGATGACAACCTCGTTTTCTGTCAAAACTTCACTCAATAACTCACATAGGGAAGAACCTGGCGCTTAAACTTGTCGATCCACCACAAAAAATCATGGCTAATTTCTGAATGGCGACTTTTATTTAGTTTGATATGGTTTCGTCTGCAAGGGATATTGAAACTCTTTTGTATGCATAAAGTTTCAATGATTTCACTGCAAAAAGATTTCTCTGTGAAGTTAACGATTATAAATGACTTTACCCGTTAAAAATATTTTATATTACTTTTTTGTACTAAAATGAGACATTTTTGCTCGGATGACAAGCTAACACAAAAAATTTTGTTTTATTTTATTTGTTTGGGGAGCTAGCACTGTGTACATGCTGAATGAGGAAGTTAGAGGAAGATACGATGTATCATTCTTTCCCAAATGCCAGTTTGCCATTCACACTCTTCCTTCCAGAATCTCAAGCATATTATTATTATTATTATTATTATTATTATTATTATTATTATTATTATTATTATTATTATTATTATTATTATTATTACTTCATTGGAAAATTCCTTAGAGGCCTGAAGGCATTCAGTAATGAAGGCTACAGTGAAATCAAAAGCTAAATTACAAGAAACAACGTTACGCTGCATGTTAATAACAGACACAAAATACAGCTGAGAAAAAATTATCAATGCAGTAAATCATCGTAGTTCAGATGTATATGAAACAGCCAATTGCAGCACGTTAGTGAATCGGAAGGGCATACGGTGGTTTTAGGACGTTAAACCTTATTCATCATCATAGAATGAAAATGCGACACTTCGTAAGAATAAAATCTCGAAAGTTAAACTTACAAATATTGTAAACACGTTAAGTTTTTATAATATAATCAAGGTTTGTGCCAAACGTACCAGTGTTAGCCGAAACGTGTGAGGGTTACTTTCGGAGGCATTGTCATAGGGAAGATCATTATCCATGCGGATGGCTTGCGGTAGCGCTGATGATGAGACAAAGTTGCGTGGGAAGCTGAGATTATTTTACAACCTGAAGTATCTATAAAGGGGACGTTCAATGGGCGAAGGCGATGTTTTGTTATGGAACACGCACTTACAAAATGGGCATAACAAGGACCATTGACGTGAAACTTACAATCGTTATAAGTATATAACGCTTACAAATACAATGTACTTGCACGCGTGTAGGTACTATAATCGGTATTTTTGCAGTGCTTTTCTGGCAGTCTGCCTGTTCGTCAACCGGTAGTCAACGCGCATATTGCAACTTTAGTCACGTATTAACTCGCTGTAGTACGCGATCAAATAATTTATGCCTGTATCCACGATATTTCGGTAACAGCTTGTTTTGGCCAATACTAATTCAATGTGTTTGTATGTCCCAGCCCCGCAAAATTACGCAATAGGAAATTCATAATGCCTGTTTACGCTAATCTAAATTATACTAAGTACGCACTTGTCATACATTTACCACTTGGGGCCTGTTTCAACGAAATTGTTCCCGTGCCTAAAGCTTGTCACTAACGCTACCATCTCGGCGTGAATGAGAGGAGTCCTTCAACGATATAGATGTTTTTGGACAGTCCAAATTATTAAAGAAAGTACACTACTTCGTTGGGATGACGCAGCTGAAACTGAAAAGCAGTTAGTAGCAGCTATTTCCTCATAAGCTTGACCTCCAGTTTCGCATAAAATCACCATAGCAGCAATCTATTACAAATGTTTCTAGAATTAACCAGGTAAAATAGACGCTGCCTCTACGGCACCCGAACACTATTTCGGTAGCATTTTCTGATTATCATTATTATACGTTGCGTCACAGGGTCCATACTGTAGCCAAAATGAGATATGTGCTTACGAGAAGACCAACCTGAAGTGTCTCTTCAATTGCACCTGCTATGGCCTTTACAAGGCAGTGTGTGAGTGAAGTTTTTTCCTACTATCACGCATGCTAACATCGGTGATGACATTTTGAATGCATTCCGTTCCTCGATTTTACAGCATTTAAGGCACAGCATGCATTGCAGGAAAACATTACAACGTTTGCGAGCGTTAGGTTTTGGTAAAGTGAAAGCAGTGTGGTGTGGAAGCTTGAGAAAAGGTGAAACGAAGCTATGTGACTATTACGGCCGCGAATCATTCGAAGCACATGCTTTTGCACGTGACTAGGCCGTATGATAAAGCATAAGAACATGAAATATTCACGTATCAGAGCTGTTATTGTGCCTATATTGTTCCAAAGCTGTTAAGATATTGGCAAAAGTTAGAGTATATGTTAATGGTAAGGTCTACCAACTAATTAAAAAGTCGCTTGCAGATATCCATTTTTATATATCGAAAGAATGGTTACAGTGGCACTTTTCGCTTTATGACTGTTAATTATTCATTTCAAGCTTTCATTTAAATAAAAAGCCTAAATCCCATGCACGATTAGAAGACAAGTTAGGCGAGAGCTTTTTAACAGTGGTTAAAATTTATTAAAACTTCAATATAGAATCGTTTATACATTGCACTGTGTCCTATCAAACAATTATTACGCAGTGAATTCAGTGTTTTGGACCCAAATACTATCGTGGTATATAATACGAGACATCAATGCCATCAGTTGTTCTCGCTTGAAAATATACGTTGCCGGTGAAAACAGATCAAGTAGAAGGGGAACTTTCTTTGTGGGTATTTATATATTTAGTTATACAAGAAAAGACGCGACGACGCTGGACGTGTTTACGTGTAACAATGACCGACTGATTGGCAAAGAGAGCATGGAAAGAAATTTAAAAAATAAATCGCAGGTTGTACTGCTATCCTAAGAATGACTTTGTAGAAGTACTTTTTCACTGTTATCAGCGAAACGACATGAATCCTCGACCCAGCTGGCCATTTGTGTTCGATTAGGTGAATAATTACGAAAATAAAAAAATGGCTCTGGTATCTGCATGCTTCACTGCAAATGACGTTGAAAGACGATAGTCCTCTGCGTGGATGTGTTTCATGAGACATGAACGCTATCTGGCAACGATGTAAAGAAATGCATTTTTTAGACCGCAGAGGGACTGGTAGGTGGCAGCACCGTCTCGTTTTAGCGAGGTGTAGGAAACACTCGCTTTTTCGTTCGTAACGTCGCATTGTCATTGCAGCTTAATAAAGACTGAGGTATTTCGAATTACGTATTTATGCAATTTATAAATAAAGACACGCAGTACCTAGCGAGCGCGTATTGACGTTGCGTCCTAATATGCATACTAATTGCTTTTTGATTGACAATAGTCACTAGTATGAACACGGCCAGGAGATCAAGAAGGGTGGGCTTCCAGCAAAGTGGTTAAAATTGTGCTTGGGTTGATCAGTTGACAGAAACAAAACAGACAGAACAAAATTGCTGCGTTGGAGTATCCCAAGAAAGACTGTCGTTTTTATTAACCTTCGCCGCCCCATCTAGTTAATTGCCCACTCTAATACGTGGGCGCCCCTTTTCCTTTTCCTCTGGCTCATACAGGCGCCCGTAAAGTGGAAGAAGATCCGTGTACTGATGGGAGTCTCGCTATTGTCACACCTGGTGTCACCGGCTACAAGTGTGACCGCTGTTTGTCTGCATCCAAGGTGCTCACTGCTCCTCGCGGAGGGTGATGAAAGGATGGGAGACTTTTCGTCAGAAAGGCGATGCAGTGAACGTGGGAAGTAAGAATTTGGTGAATTTAGAGTGGTTCTCAAGAGTCTCGTAGCGTTAAGCAACGCTATGTAGATGTTCAAACTGGGTCCAATATTTTTACCCTAACAAAGTAACATGTCCCATGCGCGTTGTGCGTAGTGCCACATCACTATGTAATTCGTTTTCAGTTATATGATACCCAGCAAACATGAGTCTTTTGCACTCGTTTGAAAGATTTCCCGCAGATGACTGCAAGATACACCACTTACATATGAGCAGCATAAAGTACCACCTGTGTGAAAAAAAAAACGCGTGGCCTTTGCTGTAACCATTCATACAGGATTATTTAAAATATTCCACATACGCTATTGAGAGTTTCCTTCACAAATATTTTTGTTAACAAAAATCCAACTGTAACCGTTGGAATGTCATGTCACGAAGCACCTGTGTATCATATTTGTGGCTGGTTCAGCCTTCCAGTGGATGTGGTACTAGCCTCGGCAGGTTGCACTCTCAACTTCAGTGCAATCGCTGATGGTATGGAGAATAAAAGTACTACTGAATTTCTGTGTGTGAGAACAATAATTGAAATTTGATATAAAGAGTCATAATTTCAACCTGGTTGCCTTTTTCTGACTACGTCAATTGAAGCAGGTTGTCCGTATTCAAGTTATCAGGTATGAATATCTTAGCTCACTTCATGTTTAGCACCAAGAGACCTGCTTGTGCGTGGTATTTTGTTGGCTTGAAAGTGGCAGGTGACCTGTCAGGTGAAATAATAAAGAACTGAATGAAAAGTGTGTTGGCTACTCTCTGACTCTATAAGGCTATTCCCATCGCCAAGTCCCAAAATGAACACGAGGCAGTCCGTCACCTGGAGACAGCTTCAGACGAACACATCCCTAACCCATTTTAGCTAAAACGAATAAACCCGGACAAACTTCAAATCACATGTGCAAATTGTACCATTAAGTACCAGCAACACTCGAATATATGTTGTGTGCTTGTAGTACACCTACCAGATGGATGGCAGCTACTCCGAAGGCCCTGTCGTTGAAGTGGGCCACCACTCTGTGCCATGGCCATCACCAAGCTTCCTACGCTCGGAAAGTGTCCCTTGGCGTGTATGCTTGTTATCTATGCAATGAACCCACTCCGCGCCCTACGTAACTTTGACGAAGTAGGCTAGCGGCGTTCAACGAATCGTTTGCATGGTGTTCCACATCACGAGTGAGTACATAAGTAGGTCACTTTTTATTGGGCGTCTCAAAGGTAGTTTCGAAACTGAAGCAACACCTACAAATGGAACACGGGGATGATACTAAACACGCCGAATCATCCCGGACCTGTGCGCACCGCCAGTTGTAAATGTTGTACATAAATAGCTTGCTGTTAGCATTTCCTAAAAGAGATGGCAAGTGGACCAAGTTGTCTAATCCGGGGGAGGGGTGGCAGGCTCGGATCTGTTGACGCACATAGGATTCTTTTTCTATCAATCTATTTTTCAGCATTAATTCTATGTGATTCACATGTAAAGCTCGAGGCCATCTGCGTCATCTTATTCATCATCTCCATCGGGAAGAAAGCTCTGAACATATTGTCACGTGCTTGCTCAAGAAAGACGATGGCAGTTGCGCATGTGCCATGAAGGACTTGAAGGACTATGATATGGACGAAAAAAGTAAACTCGCTTGCGCGTTCTATTAAAGAGATCGACCTGCTTCTGGTGTCTCAGTCTCTGCGGCAAGACCTCCATTTTGACGTCGTGACACTGGCATAGGTGCTGGAGCGTACAACCTAATGCAGGACAGTCTTGCTCGAACCCGTTCACCTAGTCCAGGGACTCAGCCCCTTGTCACGACTCCGGTGCAACGATTCAGTTGGCGCCTATTAGGCCTAAGTCCGGAGTCCGTCCCTGTTCCACCTCTTACCAACATCGCAGCTCCTACGACATCCATGGTTATCCTTCCATCGCAGACCACTCTTCCCTCGCAGGTGACTCTTGAACATCCTCGAGTTCTTAAAGTTTTCCGCAGGAAAGAGTACGAGGATGTCGAGGACTGGCTCAAACAGTTCGAACGGGTCGCTGTATCTAACCACTGGAACGAACAGCACAAACTTGGCCGTGCATATTTCGCCCTGTAAGATAGCGCTCGCACGTGGTACGAGAACCACGAGGCTACTTTCCAATCTTGAGAAGATTTCCCGTCGAAAGCTCCTTGCCACATTCTCGAACACGGACCGACGGGATCGCGCACAGCAACTGATTGAGGCTCTCGTACAAAAACCCAATGAAACAGCCACCTATGTACGCAGAGGGTATGATCCGTACTGTTTCGACGAGCTGACCCTGACATGCCCGAGGCGAAGAAGGTGCGTCACCTAATGCAGGGTGTTAAGGAACTAGTGTTTGCGGGCCTAGTACGAAATCCACCTACAACAGTAATGAAATTCATAAGAGAGGCGGACTGTCATAGAGCACACGGCAACAACGTTGTCGACAATTTGACCACTTGCCGAATCACACGGCAGTAAGTGCTGCCGCTCAGAACACTGCAGTCTGTGAAAGTTCCCTGTGACAAATAATCAGGGAAATACTGCGTGAAGAACTTCGAGCCCACTGCGTTCCTTCTACCCAACTGCCTGTCACATCTGTTGCCGAAATCATCCGCCAGGAGTTGAGGCAAGTCATTACACCACCCGTGCTAAGTCCTGAGCCACATCTAGCGAGCTACGCTGATGTGGTCCGTCGTCCACCACTGTCATTTGTGGCGACACTCTTCCAGCCATGACCCGCTGCCGTACCTTGGTGGCAACGGGATTCAATGATACGACCACCAGTTCGCCGAAATGACTTATGGCGCATGGCCGACCGTCGACCTATTTGCTTCCGCTGTGGAGAACCAGGTCACATTGCCCGCTATTGCCACCATGGTGATTCCGGGTTTGGAAACTTTTCTCGTCCCGCGTCTTTCCGCTCTGAAGACCGTCGCGCCCACGATGTCGATCAACTGTCGACTACCCAAGCAACTCAACCACGTCGCTGGCGATCCTATCACCTGTGCGCCACCATGACCCTTCCGAACCGTCAGAGCTACGCGGACGTCACCAGAGGCCGTTCGCCTAGCGCGCGCAGGGAAAACTAACTGCTGCGTTCTTCGGGGGCAAGGTTTCCTATCGTCGAGACACCGAAAAGTTTCCGCTATAATCGCAAGAAGACTATGACGACAACGACTGACGAATATGACGATGAATACTAATGCCGATGAAGTTGTACGTGCCGATATTGGCGTTTTCATTGACAGAGATGCGTTACAGCACTGGCCGACACTGGCGCCGACTTCTCGATCATGAGACAAGGGCTCGCGGACCACCTTAGAATGGTCAAAACGCCGTGGACAGGGCTGCACATAAGAAGTGCTGGTGGTCAGCTGATGACTCCTACGAGAATGTGACCACTCGACTTCGCATCGGGGATTCTAGCTTCGTGGCCACTTTTCTCCTGTTGCCCGGACACTTTTATAGAGCTAATTTTGGACATTGATCTTCTTCAAAATCTTGGCGCTGTTATCAACATCCCGCAACGTATGGTGATGTTTTGCACACATCTGTATGTCGACAACAGCAGCGACGAACCACGCGGCCGTTCGCGAATAGCCGACGATGTGACGCTCCCACCGAGATCTTGCTGCCTTGTGTCGGTGTCCAGTAAGTGGCCTTGCTATAAGGATGTGATAGTGGAGCTCATAGTTGCTCTTTTGCTTACGAAAGGCATTTCCATCGCGAGTGGGATCCTGGCGCTTACTGATGGGCATGTAGAAGTGCTCCGCACAAACTTCAGCCACGAGCGCCGTCAAATCTAGAAGGGTACCGCGATTGCTACTACAACGATGTAGACCAAGCTGGGGATTGTTTTGCCTTGCAACCGAACGACACGACTGTCCCGGCCTCGACAACTTTGTCGGTGGACATTTGCTCCACGCTGCCGCCCTCTGATAGGAAATGCCTGCTTGAACTTATACACCAATTCGAGGACTGCTTTTCGCGTACGTCAAAGGTGCAGCAAACACCATTGAACAAGCACAGCATCTTTACTGAAGACAACACGTGACTGATTCGGCGAAAGCCCTACCGTGTGGCTCCGAAAGAACACGAAGAGATTCAGAAGCTAGTGCAGAATATGCTCGTGGCTGACGTGATACAAACTTATAAAAGTCCTTTGGCGACCCCCGTGGTTTTGGTGAAGAAAAAAGACGGCAGCTTGCGTTTCTGTATTGATTATCGCGGCTTGAACCAAGTCACGAAGACGTCTATTCACTGCCTCGCATAGGCGATTCACTCGATCGGCTGCGTCATGCGCGCTATTTCTCTTCAATGAATCTCCGAAGTGGCTACTGGCAAATAGAAGTCGACGAGAGGGATCGTGAAAAAACGGCCTTTGTGACGCCTGATGGCCTTTACGAATTTAAGGTGCTTCCTTCTAGGTTGTGCTCGGCGCCAGCCACTTTTCAGCGTCTCATGGACACCGTACTACCGGGCCCGAAGTGGCAAACATGCTTGGTCTATCTGGACGATGTTGTTGTATTCTCAGCATCATTCGAGGAACATATCAGCCGTCTATTCACCGTACTCCAAGCCATACGCTCGGCCGGCCCGACTTTAAAACCAGAAAAATGTCATTTTAGTTTTAACGAACTCAGCTTCCCAGGCCACGTCGTCGGTCACGAGGGTGTTCGACCTGACCCGGCCAAAATAGACGCCGTAGCACTATTTGCTGTGCCACGCGACAAAAAGGCAGTGAGACGCTTCTTAGAGTTGTGCGCCTATTACCGGCGACTTATCGAGGACTTTTCGTCTATTGCGCCGCCATTGACGCGACTCACGTGAGGACGTCCCCTTTTTTGGTGGTGAACAGGAGCAAGTGACAAGCAATGAACTACGACAACGCCTGCAAACACCTCCAGCCCTTGCGCACTCCGACCAGGAGGACCCTACAGCACGTCACACTGACGCCAGCATTATAGGTCTGGGTACCGTTTTGGTGCAGTGGTAAGATGACTGTGAAAAAGTAATCACCCACGCCAGCAGAAATCTCTCTCGCATAGAGAAAAACTACTCGACTACCGAGAAGGAGTGTCTCGCCGTGGTGTGGGCGTTCATCACATTTCATCCATATTAGTACGGCTGCTCCTTCAAGGTTGTTAGCGACCACCACTCTTTGTGCCGGCTCACCAACCTTAATGATACATCTGGCCGTTTGGCGCACTGGAGCCTAAGGCTTAAAGAGTTCGACGTTACCATCATCTATAAATCTGCGAGGAGGGACACCGACACCGGCTGTCTCTCACGGCCGCCAGGGGAGCCTGTCGCTCCTGAAGACGAAAACACCGACGCGGCATTCTTGGGAGTTGTCAACACGGCCACTATTGCACGAGAGCAGCGCAGTGACCCTGAGCTGTTACCACTCATTGATTATTTAGAAGGATGACGACGTAAAGACGTGCTGCGTTCATTTGCTAGCGGACTGCCATATTTTTGCTTGCGAAACGATGTTCTCTATAAGAAAAACTTCTCACCAACCAGAAACCCGCACTTGCTCGTAGTGTCTGCCTCTCTTCGGAAAGAAACTATGGAAGCGTGCCATGATGAAGCAACTCCTGGTCATCTAGGCTACACCCGAGCATTGTGCCGACTACGATGCAAGTACTGCTGGCCAAAGTTATCTGCTGCTGTTAACCATCACGGGCTAACTTGCACCGAATGCCAAAGAGGCAAAGCGCCTCCCAGCAAGCCAGCCGGTCTTTTACATTCAGTCGAAGCACCAGCAAAACCCTTCACCCAGATCGGAATGAATTTCCTGGGCCCCTTTCTAACTTCCACAACAGGGAAGAAATGGATTATTGTGGCCACCGATTACCTTTCCCGTTATGCGAAGACTAAAGCCATGCCGCGTGATACAGCATCAGAAGCCGCCCAGTTCTTCATCGAAAACATCATCCTTCGGCATGGCGCTCCGACAGCGGTGATCACAGACAGAGGACCTGCCTTCACCGCAGAGCTTTTGGAGTCCGTTCTCGGACTTAGCGGTACAGCTCACCGGAGAACAGCTGCATGCCATACGCAGACAAACGGACTGTTGGAGCGCATCAATAGGACCCTCACAGACATGGTCAGCATGTACGTTGACACGGAACATAAAAAGTGGGATCAGATATTGCCATACGTGACCTTTGCCTACAATACCGCTCGACAAGAAACCACTGGAATGACACCGTTCAGCCTGATCTATGGTCACAAAGTCACGACAACGTTGGACGCCATGATGCCGCATGAGTGGGACGACATCCATGTAGACGACGAAGATGATGATGACGATGATGATCCTTGATACTCTGGCGCACACCCACAAAGAAGGATCGGCCAAGAACCGGGCGGCAGGAGCTTAACTAAAAGACAAAACGTAATTTTGGGCTGAAAAAAAATAGAAAGAAAAGCCGGAAATTCACTCAGCGCGCTGAGCAAGCCCGACAGCTCGCGTGCGTGCACGTCTGCTATCAGCAGCATCAAGATGCACAGTGGTATGACCCCCGACACAAGTTTATTAGCTACAAACTAGGCGACAAGGTCTGGGTCTGGATTCCGATACCTGTACGTGGACAGTCTAAAAAACTAAGACGGTACTTTGGCCCATACAGCGTCACGCGACGCTTGAACGACGTGAACTAGGAAGTTGTTCCCGGCACTGATTGTAATTCTAAGCGCCAAAAGCATTTACCCGACGTTACGCACCTCGTGCGTATTAAACCATATTTATCGAGTCAATCACCTCCCGGTTACCGTGTTGGTGCAATCACTTCATACGCCTGGTAGAGCGAAGTTGAGCACCGGGACGATGTCTCTTTCACATCGAGGCAAATGCCACGTGCTTGCTCAAGAAAGACAATGTAAGTTGTGCATGTGCCAGGAAGGGCTGTGAAATGGACGAAAAAGAAGAACTCGCTTGCGCGTTCTATCAAAGCAACCGACCTGCTTCTGGCGTCTCAACCTCTGCGGGAAGACCTCTGTTTTGACGTCGTGACAATGTTGCATTGCCAATAATTGGTACTTTAACATCAATATGTTATCTAAAAACTGCTTCTACGATTGATGCACGGAATAAGATTTACGATGTATTCACCCAGTACTTGCCCTATCGACTGCATTGAGATTTTATTAGTTTAAATACTCTATCTCACCACCATTTCAAATAACCATCATTTCAAATGAATCATGGTGGTTATGATTTCGAATATCTCAAGTAGCGTGATTCATTTACCGTAAGAATTCTCTAACTCAACGCTAATATATTTCTTGTGTGATAACTTTTATTTTTCAATTAGTCGTTCCTTGGCCGATCCCCCAGAGCGGGTGTGAGCCATACATAGAGGCTATCATCATCAGCAGCTGAATGCCTGCGCAGCTCCCGGAGATGCTCGGCCACGCATTCCTCGTCTGTGTTCTCACAGCACTCCGTAAGTTACCCACGTAATTCCTTTAAACACGCTAAGCCATGGTTCCACAGAATACGTTAAGACGCTGCAATGAATGATGCCGGAGTAGCTAAGTTTCAACCATGTCCCTATTCCATGCTGATTTGTGCCTAATGCAGTTACTTGAAGGTCAGCTCTGCTCGACCTACGTGTATTTCATCTATCTATCTATCTATCTATCTATCTATCTATCTATCTATCTATCTATCTATCTATCTATCTATCTATCTATCTATCTATCTATGTATGTATGTATGTATGTATGTATGTATGTATGTATGTATGTATGTATGTATGTATGTATGTATGTATGTATGTATGTATGTATGTATGTATGTATGTATGTATGTATGTATGTATGTATGTATGTATGTATGTATGTATGTATGTATTGCCACATGGTTTGCTTGGGTGAGATCGAAGTGTGAAAGAAGACGTAGACGATCTCTCTCTGAGCCGCTGCTTGAGTAGTCGACTAAACGAGCCCATTTTTTATCAAGTTTGTCGAGAGTAACGTGACAAGACTGGTGGAGTTGCTGGGTACAACGTCTTGCAATTCACCCGATGCCCAAGACCCCGTCCAGCAGCCGGAACACAAGCCCTGCACCCGTGGACACTCCTGTTCATAGAGTAAGCCGCCGCCAACGAGGCCTACCGCCTGAGACACCAACCACTGACGCAGCGACTATGACTTCGACGCAAGATCCCATGCAAGCTCCGACACCTTCCACGCCGATCTACTGCACCGTCCAGAACCCGCTCATGCCTAGCCCCTTTCACGGAGCGCAGCATGAAGATGTTGACGACTGGCTGAGTGAGTTCGAACGTGTCGCAGCGATCAATTACTGGGATGATGCCGCGAAGCTCCGGAACGTGTACACGGGCCTAAAAGACGGTGCCAAGACGTGGTTTTTGAACAGGGATGATGTTCTGACATCTTGGCGCGAGTTCCAGCGTCGCCTCCTGGAGACCTACAGGAGTCCCGACCGCCGCGAACGGGCGGAGCGTGCACTTCAATCACGCATCCAGATGCCCAACGAGACCGTCTCGATGTACGTCGAGGACATGACACGGCTTTTCAAGCGAGCGGATCCTGCTATGGCAGAAGAAAAAAAGTTGCGCCACCTCATGCGTGGTGTGAAGGAACAACTTTTTGCTGGTTTGGTGCGTAGTCCCCCCAAAAGTGTTGCTGAGTTTCTTACTGAAGCGGCAACAATGGAGCGAGTACTGCACCAACGGTCTGCCCAGTTTGACCGTCAAGTGAATGCTGCCTCAACTCCCGAGATTTTCGCCACCCCTGGGAGCAAGAGCCCGGAATGGATTCGCGAGATCATTCGATCTGTCGTCCGGGAAGAAATGAAAAAGATGTACAGGACAAGGCAAATCGATGTTGGTTCTATCACCAGTGTCATCCGCGACGAGGTCCAGCAGGTGCTGCACGCCCATCGTTTTCCGCCCACGTCGGTTGATCTGGAAACGGCTCCTGTGTCTACTGACAGTCGCCGTCGTACGTACGCGGAAGCCTTGCGATCTGCCACTCCTCTTTCGGGTCAAGGAGTCCCGATCCAGCCAGTGCCGCACGTCCCGATCCAGACAATGATGCCGTCAGTCGCGATTCAGTCAGCGCACGCTGATTTGAACATCGATAGTCGCCGTACACCGACGCGCAAGTCTGATCTCTGGCGTACGCCAGACAGACGACCCCTCTGCTATCATTGCGGTGAGGCTGGTCACATTTACCGCGAATGCCCATACCGGCAACTTGGACTGCGCGGATTTTCCGTCAATTCCCCTCGTCCCCGAATCGGTCAAAGGCCAAGGGATATCGAAGAATATCTCGCGCAACAGCGTGCACCCTTTACACGACGGCAATCGCGGTCACCATCTCCGAGGAGACCCGCAGCCACTGGGCCACGTTTTGGGGTGACGGCACGGGAACGCTCCCCGAGCCCTCGTCGGGAAAACTGAAGGCAGCGGCCTTCGGGGGCAAGGTCGCTGGGACTCAAAGTGCGGAAGACCTCCCATCGATGCTTGCACGCAACGCCGAAGGCATTTCGTCCGAGAATAATCGCAGTGCCGAAGAAACGCCGACATCCGCATCTGAACTTAGTGACCGCGTGTCGCTCGACATACCTGTGCTGGTTGACGGTCTTCAGGTCAGTGCATTGGTAGACACTGGTGCAGACTATTCGATCATCAGCGGGAGGCTAGCGAAAGATTTCAGAAAAGTGATCACGCCGTGGAATGGAACGCGAATTCGAACAGCTGGAGGACACGTTGTAACACCGCTGGGTCGCTGTACCGCAAGAGTGAAAATTCGTGCGTCAACGTTTGTGCTCAGCTGCCTCGTTCTCCCCGACTGTTCGCGTCAGCTGATTATCGGCATGGACTTCCTTCGGGAATACGGTGCCATCATAAATCTCCGTGAGCGCATCGTGACCTTCTCGACTCAAGGCGCAACAGATCAAGACGTCGATAACTGCCGTAGACTTGCGCTGCGTGTTGCTGACGACAGTGTGACGCTGCCACCTCGAGCAACTGTTCCCATCGAAGTCACTTGTGAAGACTTCCAAGACGGCGACGTGGTGGCTGAAAGCAACTTATCACTTCTGCTGCTCCAAGGTGTATGCGCCGCCCGAAGTGTTGTGCGCGTCCGTGACGGACAGTCAACGATACTAGCCACGAACTTCAATTACGAGCACCGGCATCTTTTCCGTGGAACCACCCTAGCTTATGGAGAACCTGTTGCCGACGTCACGGAGTGACGTCGGCAACAGGTTCTCCATAACGCATGAGGATAAGGAATTTCTAGACCACCAACGCAGGAATTTCTAGACCTCCACGCATGAGGATAAGGAATTTCTAGACCACATCGACATTAATTCGACGCTGTCAGACGAGAGAAAGGCTGCACTTCACGACCTTTTAAGGGAGTTTAGATCTTGCTTCGCCTCTTCTTCTAAAGTCCGTCAAACACACCTCACGAAGCATCGAATTATTACCGACGATGACGTCCGCCCCATCCGGCAGCAGCCTTATCGCGTTTCTGCCAAAGAACGCGAGACTATTCGGACACAAGTAAAAGAGATGCTCGATGACGGGATTATTCAACCATCCAGCAGCGCTTGGTCCTCGCCAGTCGTTCTAGTAAAGAAAAAAGACGGAACGCTGCGATTCTGTATTGACTACAGGAAGCTTAATAGCGTCACAAAAAGGACGTCTACCCGCTTCCACGAGTAGACGACTCCCTCGACAGGTTACGACGTGCGAAGTATTTTTCGTCCATCGATCTAAAGAGTGGCTATTGGCAAATTGAAGTGGATGAACGAGACCGAGAAAAAACCGCGTTTGTGACTCCAGACGGACTTTACGAATTCCGAGTTCTTCCCTTCGGCCTCTGTTCTGCACCAGCCACTTTTCAGAGGATGATGGACACAGTTCTCGCTGGCTTGAAGTGGCAAAGCTGCCTTGTCTACCTCGATGATGTTGTCATCTTTTCCGAGAGCTTTGAAGAACATCTGAAGCGTCTGAGAAAGGTTCTGGAAGCCATTCGCACAGCTGAACTTATGCTGAAACCCCAAAAATGCCATTTCGGCTATGAAGAGCTGAAATTTCTGGGACATGTCATTAGTGCAGATGGAGTGCGACCTGATCCAGACAAAACTGCTGCTGTCGCCGCCTTCCCTGTCCCATCAGATAAAAGAGCAGTATGCCGTTTCCTCGGCTTGTGCGCGTATTATCGCCGATTTATCGCCAACTTCTCTAAGATAGCTGAACCTCTTACGCGACTCACCCGAGATGACGTACCCTTTACTTGGGGCGCAGAACAAGATACAGCGTTCACAGAGTTACGACAGAGAATGCAAACAGCCCCTGTTCTTGCCCATTTTGATGAGGACGCTGCTACAGAAATTCA
This sequence comes from Rhipicephalus microplus, assembly GCF_013339725.1. Taxonomy (NCBI): domain Eukaryota; kingdom Metazoa; phylum Arthropoda; class Arachnida; order Ixodida; family Ixodidae; genus Rhipicephalus; species Rhipicephalus microplus. Next base: position 103,228,324 of record NC_051168.1, on the reverse strand, counting down.
TACAGATGCCAGCAACGTCGGACTTGGCGCTGTCCTTGTACAACGACACGGCGGCGTTGAGCATGTGATTGCTTACGCCAGTCGTACTCTTTCTCGAGCTGAGACCAACTATTCTACGTCAGAAAAAGAATGCCTCGCAGTCGTGTGGGCGACGACCAAATTTCGGCCTTACCTCTACGGTCGTCCCTTCAAAGTGGTGACTGACCACCACTCGCTCTGCTGGCTGGCAAATCTCAGAGATCCATCCGGCCGTCTCGCACGGTGGAGTTTGCGTTTGCAGGAGTTTGACATTACGATTGTGTATAGGTCAGGGCGCAAACACGAAGACGCCGACGCGCTTTCTCGAGCACCTGTGGGGAACGCTGTCAGGGGCTCCGAAGATGAAGATGCCTTTCTCGGAGCAGTTAGTGACTCCGAATTTATGTCAAAGCAGCGGGCAGACGATGAATTACGCCCAGTCATTGATTTCCTGGAAGGCCGCAACTCTCAGGTCCCTCAACACATTGCTCGCGAACTGTCCTCTTTTTGTCTAAGAAGAGGCATTCTTTACAAGAAAAACGCCCGTGGTAGCGACAAGGCCTTCCTACTCGTTGTTCCTACCGACATGCGTGATGAAATCCTCCTGGCGTGCCACGACGAGCCCACGTCAGGACATTTGGGCTATTCGCGAACTCTCGCCCGAGTACGCCAACAGTATTACTGGCCGCGACTATCAACTAGTGTACATCAATATGTGAAAGGCTGCCGTGAGTGCCAGCGCCGCAAGACTCCGCCGGTGAGACCCGCGGGCCTGCTCCAGCCGATCGCACCACCACGGACACCGTTTGACCTCGTGGGAATGGACCTTCTCGGGCCCTTCCCTTTGTCATCCTCTGGAAACAAATGGATTATAGTTGCGACAGATTATCTTACGCGTTATGCTGAAACAAAAGCGTTACCCCGTGGCACGGCCTCTGAAGTCGCGCAGTTCTTCGTGCACCAAATCGTCCTACGGCATGGTGCCCCGTCATGCGTGATTACGGACAGAGGGACGTCGTTTACAGCACGAATGATCGAGGACATTTTTAAACTGAGCTGCACAAGTCATCGAAAAACAACGGCTTATCATCCGCAATCCAACGGACTGACAGAGAGGCTTAACAAGACCATAGCGGACATGCTGTCAATGTACGTGGACGTACAACATAAAACCTGGGACGAGATTCTTCCATACATCACGTTTGCTTATAATACGGCAACGCAAGAAACAACGCGATTTCCGCCTTTCCGACTTGTTTACGGACGCAACGTGCGAACCATGCTCGATGCTATGCTTCCGTGCGACGAAAGCAATGAACTTGCTCAAGATGCTGAGCAATACACTCAGTACGCCGAAGAAGCTCGTCAGCTAGCTCGCATAAACACCAGTCACCAACAAGATGCAGACGCGCGACGTTACAACCTCCGCCATCGAAATGTCACCTACCACCCTGGGGACCGAGTGTGGGTGTGGATCCCTGTCCGGCGACCAGGCTTATCCGAAAAACTCCTAAGCCGTTATTTTGGACCGTACAAGGTTCTTAGACGAATCACAGATCTTACCTACGAGGTATTTCCGGACGGCGCAGCGTCTTCTCGTCGACAGCTTCGGCCCGAAACCGTGCATGTCCTTCGGCTGAAGCCCTACTTCACGCAGTAGCCCTTGTGGTTTCACGTGCTACGACATGCCGTGACATTGCGTTGCTGCTGCTGTTTGTGTTCTCGTGTGTTTTTATGCCCTTTCTTTTTGCGCTTGGCGGAAGCGTTGGCGAAACTTCCTCATTTGCTCTGCGAGTAGTGGCACTCTCCCTCTTTTAGTTCTCTATATCTGCGTGTGTATACCTTCATTTTTTTTTATTTACGAGCATCGAGTCGATGCTTTCAAAGGAGGGGACTATTGCCACATGGTTTGCTTGGGTGAGATCGAAGTGTGAAAGAAGACGTAGACGATCTCTCTCTGAGCCGCTGCTTGAGTAGTCGACTAAACGAGCCCATTTTTTATCAAGTTTGTCGAGAGTAACGTGACAGTATGCATGTATGTATGTATGTATGTACGTATGTATGCTTTATTCGTTGTTAAAGTTTTTTGAGGGCTAATGATAACGTAACAGTGAAAATCTCGCCGATTGCGATGCACAGTTTGTCACCCTCATCAAGAAATATTACAGTAAGCTTAGCTAAATTAACTTAAAATTAATTAGTTTGATATATCTTTCTGAGTGCGTTCTTCAATCAACATGGAATTAGCAAAACATACAAATTTTAGTATAACTTTAATTTTGGCAATCTGTGTTCCGCACTAGAAAGAACGAAAGCTCCAATGAAAAGCTTGTTGTTTTAGCAAATGAAACCTGGCTTCGCAACTTTTTCTCCATCTAGTGGCAGTGCCTCATCGGTGTGATGAAAACATCACATGCACAACCGTAAGTACCTAACCAGTACCAATTTCATGCTTGCATTAGGAATAAGAGACGTTGATAAATGGTTGTTTTAGCTGCGATAGTTATAAAGAATTATAAAATCTCTTGAAATCATGCAGTTTCCCACAAAAGCTGGAATGGGAGATGTTGATATGCTTCCCCTTAACAATACGCAACTAAAAAACTGATATCACGAATTCACAGAAATTTTCACATTCTTCAGGAAGGCCCTCTATTCATTGTACATATCAGAACTATATAATTATGCATTACAGACAGGGCTGACTGTTGGGTTTGTTGGCAAACAATTTAGCACAGAGCTCTGTGTGCCGCAGAGTTCACCGTATATAGTTGTTTCTATGTCTCACCTTACGCGGAACGGCCATGCTCATAACGTAAGTGGAATACTGTACGTTACATAAGCTGCATGCCGTGTACCTCGCAAGTAATCACACGAAGAGGCTTACGGACGTGTGGTCGCTTACGTTCAAAATGGCGAACTCTTTAGTACGTCACGTCGTGTGGTTTGGGAAACAAAGGAAAGTTTATTGAACTAGTCTACGCAAACTCTAAATGCACTTATACGCTATAACTTCGGCATTGCGCGAGCGCAACTTGTACAAACGCGAGAAGCAATTTTAATCAGACTTCAATAAAACACTCAGCGCTACTACGGAACTAAGAGCAAGAAACGCATAGGCTCTTCTCTCAAGGATGGCAAGAGAGAGAGAAGAGAAAATATGGAAGAGGGTTTTCGAGAAGCATAGCGAGTTGGATTACTTGTTTCTTTGTCTTAACTCGGCATGTGCTGCTGGAAGCTCCAGTTTGTGTGCAGAACAAATTGTTCGACGACTTAGAGTAGGATGTACTCTACTATGGGCGAGCTGTGAGAAGCTGTCCCTACAACGCCTAGGGTGTACTTAGTACGAGGACCAAAGATATGGCGCTGCTGGAAGTTCCAGTTCGTGAGTTTGGAAAAAGTGGGTAACAATTGAGATTACTAGGTACTCTACTAAGGAAGAGAATAAAGCCGCCTCGTGGGCCTCACACTTGATGAGTCCCCATTGATAATGCTGTCAATGGCAGGACCGGTGCCTGGCGTGGCAACGCCGGCGTGACGTGACGAAATGAACGCTGGTGAGCACGCGCACCGCGTCACGTCAAAATGTATTGGGGCCTTGACTGTGGCATGTAGTCATGTTCTCACATGACACTCATCTCATGATTATTATGTTTGCACCAGTCACATACCTTCGTCCTCTATTGACGTCATGTAAGCAGGATGTTAATAATGCCACCCGAATTGGAACTCCCGAGGCATACGTCGAAGAGATCGATAGCGGGCTCCTCCACATGTCGGAGGCAAAGCAATCGTTCCAAAAGAGGTGGAAGACACAGAAACACAACAGAAACCTCAAGAAACGCATGGCACCCCCAGCACAGAAATAAAGATATATGCAACACAGCTAAGCCGGCAACACTGGTATGAAACCTGCGATGCGATGGACAGGCAGCTAAGTCTTAGTTAAAAAAACATGCATTTAAAAGCATGGCAATAAAAGCATGACATTAAAAGCATGTCATTAAAAGCATGGCATTAAAAGCATGGCATGGAATAAACATGGCTTTTTCTATGGTTCCTGCTCGATCCAGAAGACAAAAAAACAGAAGACAAAAAACATGGCATGGCATAAAACATGGCAATAAAAGCATGGCATGGAATAAAAAATGGCATTTTCTACGGTTCCTGCTCGATCCAGAAGACAAAAAACCACCCAACGACAAACCATCAACAAACTAATCCATGCATACAAGGGCACCGACGAGGAGTTTCTTGGGGAGGTAGGGCTCAAATACATTTCTCAGGCAGCATCCAGATTATACGGGCCAGGTCAACACCACTCTAGATGAAGAATTCACCGAAGCGGATATCTATGCCGCCCTACAAAAACTTAGCACCAAATCTGCACCAGGTCCTGCAAGAGCACAAACAAGATAATACGTAATTTGGACGATGAGTTGATCACGTATATGACAGACTACATTAATAACTGCCAGAACGCCGGAATCTCTCCCCCGCAGGGGAAGAAGGCCCAGGTGATTCTGATTCCGAAACTAGGCAAACCACTCAATACTGACAATCTAAGGCCCATTTCCTTAACATCTTGCATAGGCAAATTCAAGGAACACGATTTCCTGGCCAGGCCGATAAATTACCTCGAAGGCATTAATTTTTCCCACACTCCATGATTGGCTTTCGCAGGCATCTTTCAACGCAGGGTGCCATGTTGCAGCTTAAGCACCACATCATAGACAGTACAGGTTGCTCCACTAAGGGCATACTTGGTCTAGATCTCAAGAAGGCTTTTAACATTGTCACCCATAGCACCATTCTAAATCAGGTCAACACCCTGAACTTGGGGCTCCACACGCACAACTATACAAGAGCATTTCTTAAGGGCAGACCGGCCGCGATCACTGTGGAAGCACTCAGGTCGTCCGAAATAACCATGGGAAGCGTGGGCACCCCACAGAGTTCCGTGATCTCTCCCTTGTTGTTAAACCTCGCCCTCATTGGTCTTCCTTCCAAACTACAAACCATCCAAGGACATTATCACACAATTTATGCCGACGACATCACCCTCTGCAGTGATGGCTCCATTGAACAAAGATTACAGGAGAGAATTGACACATTGGAACGGTATTTACAAGGAACTGGACTATCCTGGACTATACTGCTCGGCGGAGAAATCTAAGCTACTGCTATATCGCCCTACACTTAGAGGTCGGCCACCCAAACAACATTCCCATACGCAGGCACTCGCCGATATAAAACTCAATACAGGCGATTGCCGCGCCATACAACTGGGGATAAAATCTGAGTGCTAGGTCAGATCAAAGAAAGTGAGGGTACCAACGGAGAGACAGTTCGCAACATTGAAGCTAGAGTGTCCAACACAATGCGCCTTATTAGGCGCATTACCAACAAACACAAAGGCATGAAAGGGGCTAGCGTCATCCGTCTGATCCATTCATTCGTTCTGAGTCACATCACCTACACGGGGCCGTACCACCAATGGTTCACTGCAGAAAAGTCAAAACTCAACAGCTAATTTACAAACAAGCGCTGGATTTTCCCTTAAAACACCAGCGCCAAACTCCTCCTTCAACTTGGTTTACACAATACACTTGGGGAACTTATTGAGGCGCAACAAATATCTCAATTCGAGCGATTATCCAAGACTAAGCATGGCCGCCAGATTCTACATAATCTCGGTATTTCTTACCACAATTACCAGGGAGACACACATGACACACCACGTACTATCCATGCCAAGCTCACAGTACCACCCATACCAATAAACATGCACCCTGAACACAACAAGGGCAGACGTGCCAGTAGAGCTAGAGCCATGTCAAAGATGTTTAGGTGCAACCGTGATTTGGTATCTGTCGACGCAGCACGCTACCAAGAACGTAACTGCTTCGTGGCTGCTGTGGTATACCACACACGAAAATGCAAAAGCAGCGCGTTAATCGTAACACGGAACGTAGAAACGGCACAGGAAGTGGCTATGTCGATGGCCATAGCCCATACTAACGCCTCATGTGTTATCAGCGACTCGCAGACAGCCGTTCTAAACTACGCCAGCGGCAGAATCTCCCCAGAGGCATCGCGGATTCTTAGTACAAGCAAAATTCACGGGGCGGACAAATACGTGCACATCTTGTGGTTCCCTGCCCACACACCACTAGGTAACGGGGAAGCCAGTCCGAATGAAGTGGCGCACAACGTGGCTCGAGGTCTTACGTTCCGAGTCACGTCAGCCGAAACGGCCACCCCAACGGACCTTTCTGCACCGGTGCGGGAATGGGACGATCGGCTCACTAAATTTATTGACATACTTCAACACTATTGACTGCAAAGGCAGGAGTACGCTCCACCTCACCCCAAGCTAAATCGGGCCCAGTCCGTTCAGTGGCGGCAACTGCAAACAAGCACATACACGAACCCTGTCATCATGCACAACATATATACCAACGTCTATAGTTCTAATCTATGCCAGTACTGTACCACCAGAGCCCCTCTTGACCATATCCTATAGGAATGTCCAGCATTAGTCAGAAATTCTGGGGTCACGGCCTCCAATGAAGACCTTCGGGTGCGTCGGCTGACTGCGCTGCTCAGTTCGGGCCTGGACAAACAATTTTGGGCGATCCAGCAGGCCGAGGAAGTGGCCGGGAGACACGTTCTCTCCGTTAGCTCCTAGGTGGGAGCCCAGCCCAGCAATCTGCCAGAAACTAAAAGTCTACCTCTCTCTTGTTCATTTCGACATGCCATTCAATCTGCCTACCGGATTTACGCTGTTATATTTCACCATATTTCGCTGTTCAATTTCAAGATATTTGGATCACGTTGCTGGAGAACTTGGCCAATCTCTGCTGCTTTCAGTGATCTCATGCCTGATTGTGTAAGAAAGGTGAAACAATTATTTGAAAACATGGCACAGTGACTCGTCACTCTGGAGAAATTATGAGTTTAAAGAAACAAGTAGCGACTGAAATGGATGAAAATGTGGTATAAGTTGGTGCATGCATGACCAACGCGCACAAAATATTTAGGTATAGCAGTGATGTAAAAGTCAGAGAAGTAGTGCTGGCTCCACCAAACCATGCCATTCTCTTCTATTATTTTTGTTGTAACTCTCTTCGAAGGTGATCTTTAGCACGTCATACTGTTTGTCACGGACGGCTTACTGCTCTCCCATAATTAAGTACCAAGTACTCAAAATCGTTAAACATTTTTTTCTGAACCACAAGTTAAATGTACAATAAACTACCCTCTCTTAATCGTCAATTGTGCCCACGGGACTGCTTTAACCTCACATGTAGTAGAGTACCAAGCACTGTAAATCGTTAATCATTTTTAGTATATATGTCACGGAGAAAAAAATACTTAGGAGTACACGCTTTCTTTCGCGATTTTCGTCGATGCGGTCTCGTCGTGTGTGAGGTCCAAGGGACGGCTTGGAGCTCTCACACACTAGAATACCGAGTACTCTAAATCGTCAACAACTTTTTGCAAACACATTTACTTTTCTTTAAACCTGAGATATAACTGTTTTTAAAACTGGGACAGCTTACATCCTGCTCTAAATTGTTGAACATTTGTTCTAAACACGTACTCAGGGGAGCCACAACGGCTCCAGTCTGCAGCTTGTGTTGGGGTGGCATGCTGCTGTCCCATGTTAGAGTACGAAGTACTCGAAATCGTTCAACACTTCATCTAAACACGCTTTCTACTAAACTCGGCGACCACTTTCAGTGGCAGAACAGCCAAGGCTACGAGCACGCCCCTCTTTTTTTTTACTACGCTTCCGAATTTAGCTCACGAACGCTAACTTTTACATACTGCGTAGAATAAACGAAAGTGCAACACAAAAAGATATAAATAATATGTCCAAGATTTGCCGGATTGATATTAGGAATCTTAAACCTCGAAGGATTTTCGTTCGACGTCATTTCTAGTTTTCTTCATTTCTGGTGCCATTTCGCCTTTTTCTTGCCCAGGTAAACAACGATGGCGTCGTTCGGTTGAAGCAAGTTCACATCGAAGCTTGTGAGCGAGCATGAGTGCGTGTTCATTAGGTGATCTCTAATAATTGAGCAGGTAGAAATGAAGACAGTGGTGCGTCGTGAAACATTGTCTATCCAGGGAATGCAACCACTGAGAAATGGTGTACGAGTGATACCATCAGCAAAAGTGGGACTCTCATCGCGATAGTCGTCAATCTTCAGGAAGACCAGCTGGTTGAAAGCAAAACTGCGATTGTAGATTTTGTAAAAGCAATGGCGTTTCTCCTCTATTGCGTTGCATACGTGGTTGGTATTTCAGCTGCCTCATACGATCTCACTGATGATCGCGTGCTGTAACACCATAATGGACGGCGTCTACGGAGGAAGTGGTCAACTGCACTTTGCGATGGAAGCCGTTTATGAGGATAAAATTACCACCGCAAAGCTTCACCAGGGTACCAGACGTGTTCGTGTGTATTATGCTGTTGACGGTGCAAAAACAGCGTTTTTAAACTGTTTAAGCTGAGTAAAGGTTGTCTTTCACCCACTTCGGTTTACGAACGACAGACGCCCGCTCACGATAGGTCCTGCCCAAGATTTCTACTACCCGTCAATGCCTTCACGCCCCATAAAAATAACGTGAGCTTCTCCATAGAGCTCTTGCGTCTCCAAAATAAGAAAAACAACGATGCTAATCTAGTATGCACTGAAACTTAGGAAACTTTTTTAAAGTGTGAATACACTTTATAAGCGACCCCAAACCATCCACCGCCGTCGGCTTCGTCTGCAGTTTTCTCTCTATCTTTAAAAGAAAGAGGACTTGGCGGGCCGCAGCGCGACGCTCTACCGAATAAGCCACGGACGCGACGCTGATATCGGTGTCAGTAACGCGCCTTGTATCTTTAACGCCGCTGCACGCGTCCCCCTCCCCCTTCGCTCGCTCCTCCGCTCTTCTCGCTCGCTGCAACTGCGCGCGCACCCCTCTCTCTCGCGCGCCCGCTTTCTCTCTCAGTCTCCCGTCGAGAGCGGGTCGTGCGATGGATGTCCCGGAGGCAACGCTACCATCAACAACGAATGCAGTACAACCGAATGCCAGCACTGCACCCGTCGTTGGAGGTGACGGTACCGCGGTGGTTTCGCCGACGTTAGAAGACAAGGCGGCGCTGCGAAGGGCTCGTGAGACCGAACGTAAGCGGGCGAAGCGTGCAGCGGATGCCGAACTGCGTGCTCGCGAGGCCGAGTGCAAGCGGGCGAAGCGTGCAGCGGATGCCGAACTTCGCGCTCGCGAGGCCGAGGACAAGCGGGCGAAGCGTGCAGCGGATGGTGAACTGCGCGCTCGCGAGGCCGAGATGAGGCGTCAGCATCGAGCCGCGAACGCGGCCCAAGAAGCGGAACGACAACGCAAGCATCAAGCGGAGAAGGGCGATGAAGGCCGGCGTCAAGACGCCGCTCGCAATCGTGAACGGCGAGTGGACGTTCCCGAAGCCGTTCGAGCCAGTGAACATGCCACGCGGGAGAGGGTGCGAGCCCTGAACTTTGCTCGTCCGGACGCGCGTTTCAAACGCGACTTTGTGGATCGCAGCTTCGGTCACAGCTGCGCCGTGTGTGACCGGCTGTGGTTCGATAACAACCTGAGCTGCATTTCCGGCGTGAGGAACGAGATCAACAGGTTGAACGCGTTGCGGGTTCTTTGGAACGAGTTCGGAAGACGGTCGGGCGAACACCGATGCGACGACATGGATGCGCAAGACCCGCGGCTGGCTCCCTTCGGTGCGTTCCGGGTGTGTGCGTTTTGCCGAGAGTCCCTGCTGGCCGGGCAGGTTCCGCCGTTGAGCAAGAGCCACGGCTACGCGTACCCGCCTCGTCCCGTGGACCTCCCCGATCTGAACCCGGTGGAAGAGCGCCTCATCTCGCCTCGACTCCCCTTCATGAGCATCAGGCGGCTCACGCGGGGCAACGGTCAGTACGGCATTAAGGGACAGATCGTGAACGTGCCCATCGACGTTCCGAGCGTAGTGGAGTGTCTTCCGCGGCTGGTTCCCGAGCACGTTGCGATAGACGTGCACGTGAAGCGGAGGCTGGTGAGTCCGGCTCCGTACAGGCGCGGACTGGTGAAGCGCGGTAACATCTTGGCGTGGTTGAAGCACCTGGAGCATGCGCCGTTGTATGTCGCTAGCGGCGTGCGCATCGACTGGAGTCGGCTGGGTGTCTTCGATGAAGATTATGCGGCCATTTGTGAAGGTGAACGCGCCCAGGGGGAGACGACGCGGATGACATCGAGACTGTCCCCGAGAACATAGATTTGGACGACCCCGTGCAACTAGCTATTGCCCTCAATGCCATGTCAAAGGCGATCTTCTTTAATGAGGAGGGTGAGAAACGACCGCGCGCTCTCTTGATGAGAGATGATAGGGAGCGAAGCGGTGAACTGGACGATGCCGCTGCCGCTGACAAGCTGATCGATCAGTCGCATAGCCTGCACCTCGCTCCGGGTGAGAACCGCGTCCCACTGACGCTCTTCGTGGATGCGTATGCGGAAGAGCTCGCCTCCCCCACGATATACATGGGCGTGCCTCGCAAGATCATCGGTCTGCGTTCCACGCCATTCACCATGGCCAGCAGCGAGATATTGCGCACCTACCGGCGTGGAGCAACGCCGGAGCACGTCTTCTACATGGCCGCGAAGGTGATGCGGTACAACGTTGTGGAAAGCGGCATGATGTTTCGCACGAACGAGACCACTGGTTCCATCACGCGCGAGCAGCTCGAGAGTGGCGGTAAGAAGTTTCTGGAGGAGGTGCTGGACCACGACATCGCATTCATGCGGGGCGTTCCAAATACGGTCCAGTACTGGCAGGATCGCAGGAGTGAACTCTTCGCAATGATCCGCCAGATGGGCAAGCCGCACGCGTTCCTGATCATGTCCGCGTCCGAGGTCCACTGGGAGCGTCTGCTCGAGACCCTGGAGTGGCTGCGGGTTGGGCCCGACGGCACGCCTCGGCCCGTGTCCGAGATGATGGCCTGGGAGCGCGTGGAGCTCGTGAACAAAGACCCCGTTGCCTGCGCGATGTACATCAACAGGATCTTGGACGTCATCATGAATGTGCTTGCCGACCGAAACTGCTCGCCGTTCCGCCCGTACGTGATCCGGGATTACTTCAAGCGGGTGTAGTTCCAGCAGAGAGGAAGCGCACACGTGCACGTGATCCTGTGGCTCGAAGAGGCGCCCGACGAGGATCTCACCGGTGAGGAAGGTGCCATGCCCAAGACCCTCGAGATGGTGGCTCAACTCCTCACGCTCGACACTACGCTCCTCAGGCGGCCGCGCACGCAGACGCATCAGCACACCCACACGTGCTACAAGCGCGGCCGCACCAAGTGCCGGTTCGGGGCGCCCTTCATGCCCAGTGATGAAGCGAGGATCGTGGTGCCGTTTCCACCTGCGCCGGAGGGAGACGATGCGGAGAGTGAGCGGGAACGCCAGCGTCTCAAGGCACTCGAGAAGAAGTATGATGAAATGCACGAGGGCCTCGAGTCCGGCGACTTTGAGGATCTCGTCTCGTTCCTATGGGCTTTCGGCCTGCACTCCGAGAAGGAGTATATGGATGTCCTGCGCGCCGGCCTTTCGCGACCCTGCGTCCTCCATCGAAGGACCCCGGCGGAGAAGTTTGTGAATGCATTCAACGCGTGGATAGGCCGGTGTCACAGAACGAGCGCTCAAAATGGGCGCGCAGCCAAATTCTTGCGATAACGCGCGGGAGAGACGCCGCGAGGTCAACGGGAAAAAAAAAAGAGAAAACAAGCATCCAAGGACTCCCCGGGGCGCGCGGCCCTCCCCTCTCAGAAGCGTAGGCTCGCCGACGAACCTCCTCACCCCACAACGGCGGCCGAGCAAGCACTCGAATGTTCTAGATGGAAAGGGGCATGGCGAGGCCGGGTTGAGTCATCTGTCGCGGACGGCATTCGAACCGTCTCGCCCTCTCCCCAGCCTTCGCTGCGTATCGCGCCGACTAAATGACGAGAACTTTCTGGAATCTCGCGCGGAAGGTATTTAATGGAGCAGCCGAGGTGAGAGATCAGGAGAAGACGGAAGTTAGCGCCAGAGCGCGTAGGGGTTCCGCCGTGTAGTCGGCGAAGGTTTTGTCCGTGGAGACAAAGCAGGAGAAGAAGATGATTCCCACCTGAGGGGTGACGACTCGAGCTGCAGGCAAGAGTGTGTGTTTACCGCTATGGAGCGAAGACGCGTGGCAACAGCTGCGTGTGTGAAGCCGACGTGTTTCCGGCGAAGAAGTTTGAAGCTTGGAGAGTGGCCTATTGAAGACGTGAGGTTTCCTGGAAGAGAAACTTCGGAGGCCGCGGAACAACAACAACGCTGGACTTTGAGTGAGTGATTCTCGGAAGAGTATCATCTAGACTTTTGTTCCAAGAACTTTGGACTGACCAGGTTTTCTATCTCTTTAGTCTTTAAGTGTCTTGGTTGTTCAATGCATGCGACTGCATTGTAGTGCGTATTGTTGTCTGTGTCCGTTGTTTCGAGTGTGGCTGATTGTACTGTGTAGTACGTTGTTTGACTGGTGACATATTGTACTCAACTATTGTGGAGTGTGCATACTTGTGTATTGTTTTCGATCTGCCATTATTGAGAATATAATTTTGTTTGTTTATCAACTCTCGGCTCTGACTGGTTCTTTGAGCCACAGCCGGCATCCGCTGGCGCGCCAAATAGGACCACTTCTAAATTGTCCACGCTTTCGTGGTGAGGTTCGGGGGGCCGATACTTCGGCCCTTGGAATTGGCCTGGCGATCGCCTCCCTAATTAACGGTACCTGTGTGACAGCCGGGTCTTGGATTCGAATATGGATATGCAGATAATACTCGATCACTACGCGTGCGCTTCCTACGTGGTGGACTATGTCAATAAGTCCGACCGCGGAATGTCCAACCTCAAACGCACTGTTGCCGAGATCCTCAAAACGAATCCCAACGACGACATCGAAGCCGTGATCCGCAAGCTTCGTGTGGACATCCTTAAAGGAATTGAAATGTCGGCACAGGAGGCGGCCTGGTTTCTGCTCAAACAGGACATGTTGCACAAGAGCCGGGAGGTGGTGTACGTCCCCACGTGCTACCCCGAAGAACGGGTGCGCGTACGCAAAACGCGTGCCGAGTTGGAGGCGCTCCCTCCAGGCTCCACCGACGTCTGGAAAGCGAGAGCCTCGTGCAAAAGTACGTGGCCAGGCCGCCTACCCTCAACGACGTATGCCTCGCCGACTTCGCCAGCAAGTACCGGCCGGCGAAGGGTGATTGCCGTTACGTGCTCAGGGTACGACAGGCTGTGATACGCTACCGCGAATACAACCCCGGTAACGATGTGGAGTCGTATATGCGGGAAAACGTCCTTCTATACGTCCCGTTCCGAAGCGAAACAAGTGATGTGTTGGATGGTAATAAGTATGTGTCCATCTACGAGAACAACAAGCAGTTGATCCAGGTAAAACGAAAAGAATACAACCCGGCGGTTGACGATGCACTGGTCCAAGAAATGGTGGAGGTCTACTACGCCGAGATGCTGCGGCTCAGGCGAGAAAGAGAGGAGGAGGATGAAGAAAGAACAATGCAAGAAGAAGAATGTAATGAAGATGACGGGTGCGCGCGGGTACAAATCCCCGAACGATGAGATGCGGATGCTAGTGTGTACGCGGACGGGCTGCCTAACGAGCACCTGCTCCGACTGCTCAAGGAGGTCAGTACGCCGTGTGCTGTGGTACGCAAACGGCGCGGAATCATGGAACGAGAAGAGTACGTCTCGATGATGCGCAGCATCAACCCCGAGCAGTACGAGTTGCTGGGCAAGATTCTGCACCGTCAGACCACGCCGGGGCAGCCTCCGCTGCGGGTCTTCTTCACGGGACCCACGGGTTTTGGCAAGACCTTCATGCTCAAGCTCGCCATGGACGTGTATAACCACTGTGCGGACTGCTGCGGTGCCGTTGGCTGGGAAGACGGCTCCTCCTCATCCGTCCCTTCCGTTTACAACGCGTACGAGATCTGCGCCAGTACGGGAAATGCCGCCGTTGCTGTGGATGGAACGACCGTCCACAGTGCCTTCAAACTCGTGCGGGCTGCCCGTGGAAACCGACAGGACGCCCGCCTCGGAGTCATGGGAGACGGTGGACTCCGACCTAGTGACCTGAACACCTTCCGGTGTCCCTTCCGCACAGTCAAGTGCGTCATCATAGACCAAGTCAGTATGATGTCCGCCGACCAACTCAAACTGGTTGATTGCCGTCTGCGCCAGATCACGCAGCGACTCACCGAACCCTTCGGTGCACTGGACGTCATCCTCTGCGGGAACCTGCGGCAGTTGCCGCCCGTGCGATCCAGCGAGATCTTCGAGTGGCCCCGCAGTGCTGATGGTCTCCTCGGATTCAGCACTGTCACCTGGCATCATCTCGAATATTTCCCGCTCGTGAGAGTTGTGCGCCAGTCCGACGTCACCTTCTCTGCGGTCCTCACCAAGATCGGGGATGGCCGCGCGCTCGAGCCCGAAGAAGTAAAGCTTCTCGAATCCAGGTTCGTCAAGGTTGAGGAAGCCGCCGAGCGCGTGCCCTCGGCCGTGCGCATCTTCTACTCAAACGCCGATGTCACGCGTTTCAACGAGACCATGGCCCGTTCGCAGGACGACTTCGGGGTGCTTCGCGCGCGTGATCGGTACCTCGGCTGCAAGACGCCGCATCTGCTCGAGAATGCCAAGCGCAGGGTTGCCCGCATGGTTCCCAGCGAGTTTGCAAATCTGCCCGGGGAAGTCATGGCCATGGTTGGCAAGCCCTACATGATGACTCATAACATCGATCTTGTGGATGGTCTGGTCAACGGTGCGGTTGGCGTCTTGCGCCTGTGTGAGCTCGCCGGCCCGTTGCCCGATGATGGAGATGGAGTGGATGAAGAAGGAGAAGGAGACGAGGATGAAGAGACGCGCGTGAGGCGACTTTGGCTCGAGTTCGATGTGCCCGGTACCGGAAAGCTCACGCATGCCCGTGCCGCTCGGGCCGTTCACGAGGCCCGTTCCAGCGGCTACGACGTGACCAGCCAGAACTGGATACCCATCGAGATGCAGTCGGCCACCATCACGGTAGATCGAAAGGCCGGCATAGCTTGTAAACGGACGCAGTTCCCCCTTGTCCAGGCCAGCGCCATCACCGTGCACAAATCTCAGGGGGGAACCTACGCCTCGGTCGTGTACGACTACTCCAAGACGCACCCGCAAAAGCTCGTCTACATTGCGCTCTCTCGGTGTACCAACCTCAACGGACTATACCTCACCAACGCTGAGGGACACCACACCTTCTACCACAAGCAAGACAACCCCGACAAACCCATGCTCGATGAGTTTCGGAGGCTCGAGAATCACCGTTTCGTCACCGTCACGCAGCGCTACCTCTCCGCTCTGAGGGACCAGCATTTCTGCAGGGTGCGCGAGAGTGGCTGTAGGGAGTTCACGCTCGCGCTCCTAAACGTCCGCTCTCTTTCGGCGCATGCACTGGACGTTGCCAAAGACCCCGTACTTTCCAGAGTTGATCTCCTCTGCCTTACCGAGACCTGGAACCGCTCCTCCGGTGACTGCGTTGCCGATGTCTCCCTGAGTGGCTACGATCGCGTGACCCGGGCCCTCGCCGAGAGAAGGGCTGGTGGAGTGGACGTCTTCCTAAAGCGCTACCGGCCCTTCAGTGAAGAGCTCAGGCGACAGCAAGACCGGACCCAACTCCTGGTCTTACAGCGTGCCGACCTCGCTCCTGATGCATCGCCGCGAACGTGTCCCACTGACGACCCGTGCTCCTTCGCCCGGAGTGGATGCCGGGGCGAGTACTGCGGCGTGTGCTTGGTTGGACACGTCTACGCCAACGTCCTCTCGCATGCCGTGTGTACTTCGCCGCTCAGAGACGACTCGCCGTACGCCTCCGTCTACACCAGTGCCTACTCCGGCGATGCCGTCCTGGTTGTGACCGTCTACCTGGCCCCGAACCTCTCGAGAGATGACGTCTTGGAGCAGATGGATGCGGCGATGGAGAGTGAGTCTGTGCGCGCGCGTCCCTCGGTTCCAATTGTGATGGTGGGTGACTTTAACGTGGACGTTAGAAAGGACAATGGCTGGTTGGTTGACCACATGCTGAACAATTACTCGATGACGTGTCTGTCTCTCGAGTTTCCGACCATGATCAACGGTGGCTTCATAGACTTGGCATTCAGTAGGAACTGTACGGTCCACTCCGTCTTCCCGGATGCGCTCACCGTACATTTCTCGGATCACAAAGCGCTGGTACTAACCGTGAGCTACAACGATCACACGAATAGGTGCTAATCTGTAGTGTAGTTTGTGTGTGCGTGTGTGACGCGCTCGCGATTTGTGCGTTTAATGCATCGTACGGAAATCGCGAAGTGAAAACAAATAATACTTCGTATATAATGTATCTGTGTACAAATTCTTCATGACAAACAACACTTAAATTCATTAGTTACACTTTAATCGTCATCATCAGTAATTAAACTCCCAAGCATTTCCCCGAGGGTGAACATGGTTAAGTGCGAATGCACGGGTAGATGCTCTGAGGGGGAGTAAAGTTAAAATTTGTTGGCATTCGCCAGTGAGTTAACGTAAACTCCACCGTGTGATCAAATTGCAATTCCCAGGAACCATTACACCATTAAGGCATCATAGTGTGATTAATAAATATAATAGTGCGAATTAATAAATACCCCTCATAGCATCACCCCGTGCATTCGCACTTAACCGTGTTCACCCTCGGGGAAATGCTTGGGAGTTTTTCTGTCTTTGCGCTGTTTTCCCATTCCCCACTTCCTGCTTGGATTCGCCTTTGTTTTCTCAAATAGATATGAACGCTTGAATAATGGTTTCTATTTCTTTTCCTTAAAAAATAACATTCTGTTAATTTCCTCCCAAAAATTGTAAACATTATCATGGGTGCTTATGCGACAGCATACATGTTGGATGTGCTTGTGAAACCGAAACCAAAATCACACGCAAGCAGACTACTTGGCGTAGTAACACATTAGCAGAAGCTCCGACCACGTAGCTTTGGTTGTGCTGCCATAGAAAGTTGTCGCCGAGTATAGCATAGGAGGGTAAAGTACTTATTCAAAAGCGTTCGATACCCTTCCGTTTTAGTCACGGCCACTATAATAATAAAAAAATGTATTGGTTGCATGCTCAGAACACAGGGAGCAGCCTACTTGGCGAAAAGTGCGTTCACCGTCTACGTTTCGTTGTCTTCGTGCATGTGCGCAACAATATATATATATATATATATATATATATATATATATATATATATTAAAATGAGGCGTTTTAGAGTGGCACTCTTTTATAAAACAGGAGAGTGGTCACGACACGTCAAGTGGTTATGGCTGAACTAGCCTGAGTCCCCAGCCAACCAAACGTCGTCTTCTTCACCGACTGAGTCCTACCCCCTGCCCTTCTGAGTAGCATCCATCTTCTTCACTACATTTTCCTCCCCTCCGGAAAAGAGCCATCCTGGCGACTCATGGGCAGGAGACAATAGAGGGATCGTAATACGGTTTTAGGCGGTCTATGTGGATGGTCTCACGTCCACGGCGTCGTTGATCATGGGGCTGCTCAAGCGGCTCCACGATGTAATTGACGGGTGAAGTTTGTTTAACCACACGGTAAGGTCCGTCATATTTGTACATCAGTTTCGTCGAGAGACCAGGGCTGGTTGAAGGGATGCGAAGCCAGACAAGGTCATCCGATGCATAAGAAGCCGGAGGCGTCGGGCTATCGCGGTGGTGTTTCTGGCGTTGCTGTTCAGCACTTGTGAAGGAGCGGGCAAGCTGACGACACTCTTCCGCGTATTTAGCAGCTTGTGACTTCGTCGTCGACTCAGCAACATCCGGGTGGTAAGGAATGATGGCGTCTAGCGTGCAAGAGGGCTCGCGACCATAAAGGAGGAAATATGGCGAGAAACCAGTGATTGTCTGGACAGCAGTATTATGCGCGTAGGTTACAAAAGGGAGAATACTATCGCAATTGGTGTGATCGGTTGCGACGTAAATCGACAGCATATCTTCTAATGTACGGTGGAATATTTCTGTAATGCCATTTGTTTGAGGATGATACGCGGTGGTGGTGCGATGAATGACTTGGCATTCCTTGAGAAGCGATTCGACAGCGTCCGACAAAAACACACGCCCTCGGTCACTCAGGAGTTCACGTGGTGCACCGTGACGTAAAATGATCTGATGCAGTATGAAACAACCGACGTCGCTGGCTGACGCAGCAGAGAGTGGTGAAGTTTCTGCGTAGCGCGTAAGGTTATCGATTGCGACGATTACCCAGCGATTTCCAGCCGGTGTAATCGGAAGAGGTCCATACAGATCAATACTAACACGGTAAAACGGTCAGGCAGGACAAGGTAAGGGTTGTAGTGGAGCTGGATAACTTGGAGTGGGATTCTTCCGGCGTTGACAAGCGAGACAGGAACGTACGTAGCGACGGACGAAGCGATACATTCCACAGCAGTAGTAGCGGTGGGACAGGCGGGTGTAGGTTTTTAACACTCCAGCACGGGCGCATTGTGGGTCGGCGTGAAAGGAGGCGCATATGTCTGAGCGGAGACGTCTGGGAATGACTAGAAGCCATTGGCGTCCTTCGGAGAGATAATTACGTGTGTATAGCAAACCATCTCTGATAACGAAGTACTGTATTTGACGGCGCATACCTCTAGGGATATTTTGCGAGGGAGTTCGATTCAACAAGTTGATAAGTGAAGCGATCCAAGGATCTTTTCGTTGCTCCTGTCGCATGTCACTGACACTAAGTGCAGATACGTCAGGGGCAGGCGAAAACGGCGGCTTGTCACTACATCGTAGAGGTGATCGAGACAAAGCGTCTGCGTCGGAATGTTTTTGGCCAGATCGGTAAACGACGTGGATGTCGTACTCTTGTAGCCGAAGCGCCCAACGGGCAAGCCGGCTGGTGGGATCTTTTAACGAGGAGAGCCAACATAATGCATGATGATCTGTAACCACGCTGAATGGGCGCCCGTAAAGATATGGTCGAAACTGGCCTATGGCCCATATGATGGCTAGACACTCTTTTTCGGTGACTGAATAGTTGGCTTCTGCTTTTGTGAGTGCACGGCTGGCATAAGAAACGACGTACTCATCAAATCCAGGTTTACGCTGGGCGAGCACAGCACCGAGGCCAACTCCGCTAGCATCCGTGTGTATTTCCGTCGGCGCAAGAGGATCAAAATGTCGCAGTATAGGAGGTGACGTGAGAAAGTGGCGGAGTGTGGCAATGCATCATCACAAGCTGACGACCAACTAGAAAGGTCGTTGTTGCCGGCAAGAAGGTCAGTCAAGGGCGATATGATGGAGGCGAAGTTGCGAATAAAACGACGAAAATATGAACATAAACCGAGGAAGCTGCGAAGTTCTTTTAAGGACTTCGGCTTGGGAAATTCGGCAACGGCACGGAGTTTCGTCGGATCCGGAAGAATTCCATCTCTAGATACAACATGGCCCAAAATTAGGAGTTGTCGAGTGCCGAAGCAGCACTTCTTTAAGTTGAGCTGTAGACCGGCGGCGGTGAGGCAAGTAAGCACTGTCTCGAGCCGCTAAAGATGCGTTGAAAAGTCGCTTGAAAATATTACGACATCGTCTAAATAGCACAGACATGTCTGCCATTTCCGGCCACGGAGGATGTTGTCAATTATGCAAAGTGGCAGGCGCATTGCAGAGCCCAAATGGCATGGCGTTAAATTCATATAAGCCATCAGGGGTAACAAAAGCCGTCTTGGGGTGATCAGCTTCAGCCATGGGAACCTGCCAATAACCTGAATGCAGATCTAGTGACGAGAAGAACTCCGCGCCTTGTAAGCAGTCAAGGGCAACGTCTATGCGAGGTAGCGGGTAAACATCTTTGCGCGTGATCTTATTCAACCGGCGGTAGTCGACGCAGAATCTTATTGAGCCATCCTTTTTCTTGACTAGAACAACTGGGGAGGCCTACGGGCTGTTAGAGGGCTCAATAACACCTCGCTTCAACATGTCGTCAACTTGTTCCGCGATTATGCGACGCTCAGATGCCGATACCCAATACGGACGCTGACGTAAAGGAGCGTGAAGGCCAGTGTCGATTTCGTGAAATACTGCGAAAGCACGGCCCAAAGTCAGTTGCTGGTGGTCGAAGCTGGCGCGGAGGCGCTCGAGGAGGGCGATGATGTCGGTGCGCCGCTGGGCCGTAAGGTTGGTGTCGATGCAGCGCGAAATTGCGTCGGTGAATGATGGGGAAGAGGATGACGCGCTGCAATCAACAGCATCAATAGGTAGCGTAGTCGAGTGGTCAGGAACTACACGTGCACTCGAGGGATCAATGTCATCGGCAAAGCCCAGGCACTCTCCGCACAGTAACATGGAAGGCGAGGGAAACGGATTTGATACATAAATTGCACTTGATCCATCGTGAATATTCAGAACGGCGAAAGGAATCAGGAAGCACTTGTGGCGAACAGCGGTTTCAGAAGGCGTAAAAAGAACATTTGAGCCACTAGAGACGTCACAGGAAAGCCGAACTAGGGCGGACGAGAACGGGGGTATCGAAGTCGGCGGCAGCGAAAACTTTTGCAGGGGAAAGGGACGAGTCGAGTGAAGCAGCGTCGCATAACGGCGCGAACTCCACTTCCGCGCGAGCACCGTGGATGACGGCATGATGAGTGCAGAGAAAGTCCCAGCCTAATATAATGTCATGGGAACACTGCGGGAGCACTACAAACTCGACGACATAAATATTGTCAGCAATAACGACACGTGCTGTGCATGCAGCAAAAGGGCGAATTCGTTGCTCGCTCGCAGTGATTAAGACGAAGTCGTGTAGAGGCATTGTGACTTTTTTTAGTGGACGGCAAAGTTTTTCAGTCATTACAGACACTGCGGCGCCAGTATCGACCAATGCAAAAACAGGTATACCTTGAACCGAGACAGCAACGACGTTGGACGGCGAAAAACAAGGTCTTGTGGAGTTCGAAAGATCCGCAGTTCTTGCCCCCGGAACTGCGGCTTCTAGTTTTCCTCAGGGACAGGGCGAGGTCGACGTAGCAAAGGGAAAGGGAACGGCGTTGAGGTGAAGGCGACCGGTGTCTGTTGAAGTTCCGGTGAGGTGAAAATGTCTCTATGGTGGTAGTCTCGCCATATACAGCCGGCTCCGGTCGTTGGGGTAAATCATAATTGTTGGGCCTGACGTCGTCACGCAGGAAAAACTCACGCCGTCGACAAAATCGTGCCACGTGACCCGCAATTCCACAGGCGAAGCATATGGGGCGGTTGTCTTGAGGGCGCCAAGGGTTCTGAAAGCGTGGAGAAGGTGGTCGGGAGAAAGGACGGGCAGCCTGGTACATAGGCTCAGTCGGTACGACAAAGGAACGCGTGGACGTAGGCGTTCGCGACAAAGAAACGTGGCCGTTCGCGACAGGTGGACGTCGGGTTCCGTTCAGTGCTTCGACATAGGTGAATGGAGCAGCCACAGGTGGTGCGTGAGCTGTTAGTAGCGCCTCGGACACTTGCTCCTGGACTACTCGCTGTATTGATGGCGCTAAAGTAGATGGGGCACCTTCGGAGGTATAAGGCACGAGGGACAACTGGCGTGCGACCTCCTCTCGTACAAATTGCTTGATCCCGAGAAGCAAAGTGGTGTGATCTATAGAGCCAGCCGACGTTAAAGCGGAGATTGTTGCACATGGCGCGGTGGCACGACGAGTGGTGTCACGCTGTTTCCAGAGCTCATCATAGCGCTGACGCAGTTGGATCACTTCCGCTACCGTTTGCGGGCTTTTGGCGACAAGCATCTGAAATGCGTCGTCAGTCACGCCTTTCAAGATGTGTTTGATCTTCTCGGCTTCTGTCATGACCGAGTTGACACGCCGGCAAAGGTCAACCACATCTTCGATATAACTGGTGTAATTCTCACCATTCTGCTGAGCCCTGGTACGCAAGCGCTGTTTGGCCCGTAGTTTGCGAAGCGCTGGACGGCCAAACAAGTCCGCAAACGCCGTTAGGAAGGCCGACCAGGTGGGGAGGTCTCTCTCGTGATTACGGTACCACAGACTGGCGACGTCAGTCAAATAAAATTGGACGACAGTAAGCTTGTGCGCATCGTCTCACTTGTTGTGCTTGCTCACCCGGTCGTATTCGTCGAGCCAGTCTTCCACGTCTTTGTCATTGGTTCCACTGAAGGTAGGTGGATCGCGTTGCCGAAAGGAGCCAAGACAGACAGGAGCTGCAGTAGTTGGAGCCGAGGCGGCCGCCTGCTGATCGTCGTCCGTGGACATCGTAGCAACTGGAGGCAACGTACGGTTTCGCAGTTCCAGGATGAGGCGTTACCCAGCACTCTCCACCAATTATAATGAGGCGTTTTAGAGTGGCACTCTTTTATAAAACAGGAGAGCGGTCACGACACGTCAAGTGGTAATGGCGGAACTAGCCTGAGTCCCCAGCCAACCAAACGTCGTCTTCTTCACCGACTGAGTCATACCCCCTGCCCTTCTGAGTAGCATTCATCTTCTTCACTACAATATATATATATATATATATATATATATATATATATATATATATATATATATATATATATATATATATATTGTTGCGCACATGCACAAAGACAACGAAATGTAGTATACGGTGAACGCACTTGTCGCCCAGAATTAGAAAAAAAGAGGAGGATCAGGAGCATCTCTAACCGGTTGGCCGCTTCTGAGCTGCCCTCACAACCTAATAAACGGCCCCTTTCAACTTGTACCGCTCTCTTTCAAAAGTAACACAGTGGTGGAGGAGTTGGGTAAGCGCTTCAACTACGGAAAAATCACTGCCACAGCTTTGACGAAGCCGTCGACTTGCTGGTATTCCACCATCTGGCGTGTGTGACTTCAACATGCCCGAAGAAGCAGGAGTTCCCAGGACAGCACCGTCTGATCCGCTTCCGTACTACCGAGTTCCACTGCCCTTTGGAGGAAAAGCCGGAGAAGATGTCGACGCCTGACTAACCAAGTACAAACGCATGAGCAAGTCCATCGGCTGGGATGCAGCCGCTAAGCTAGCCAACGTAGTGTTCTCCCTGACCGACACCGCACTGGTATGGTACGAGAACCACGAGGATGCACTCATGACGTGGTATCTTTTTGTTGAAGAACTCAGGATGTGTTTCGGCGACTAGGTTGCTAGAAAGAAGCGGACTGAGCAAACACTGTCGCGTCGGCACTTCTACCAGGTGAGACATGCACCATATACGTAGAAGTGTTAAAGCTGTGCAAGGTGGTCTGTGCTACCATGTCGGAAAAAGACAAAGTCGGTCATCTGCTCAAAGGGATTGCTGAGGACGTGTATAATTTTCTAATTGGAAAAGAAGGCCTCAGTTCTGTGTCCGACGTCATTCTGCAGCATTGCCGAACGTTTGAAACGATCAAGATGTGTCAAATCGCACCCAAGTTTGGTCGCCTGGCTAACGTTACAACTGTTGCCAGTGTGGACATGAATCCTGGCCTCCACCTCTTTTCTACCATTCGACAGCGTGTTCGCGAGGAACTGTCCCAACGTGAAATGTCGTATTTGACAGCTGACCATCCCGAGTTGTGTATGCCACGTGAGGCTATGGATGTGCCTCCTTTGACCCCATGGCAACCGACGATGAGCGAGGCAACTGTGGAGTACAGCCCAGCCCCACAGTTAAAGATGACAACGCGATTTCCCGCTTCGCGGTATGACCGACGCCCTCAGCGCATGCCTCCTCTACACGCTACGTCTCGTCACGACGTACCCGACCAAAACATCCGTTACACAACAACAATTGATGACGCTCGATTCATCAACGAGCGACCAACGTTTCGACCTCGGCCGGTGTGCTATTCCTGCGGTGTTCCAGGTCACATATCGCGGTTTTGCAACCGTCGGGTGACTCCTCGGTATCACCAACCATCCGACTTTTCACGACCCTTCCAACAGTCTCATGGTGTCCGATGGCCGGCCCACATACCACCTGATGACAACTATTGGACCCAGCTACTTCCGCAACCCCTCCCCGGCATCTGACAGGAGTTTAACGCCCCCACCGCGACCTGGTGCTCATCGTTCTCCTTCACCGCTGCGACGCAAAGCACCCTCTTCGCCACCGGAAAGCTAGCCAGCGCGGCCGATGAGGGTGAGGTCGCTGAAAAGGTGCTACTGACAGAAATACCTCCCGTGTTTAAAAACAAAGTGCGTGCTTTGGTTGATTATGTGCCTGTGATGGCCTTGGTAGACACAGGTGCAACGATTTCTGTGATGAGTGCTTCCTTTAAAGGCGTGTTAGGGTGAAAAGTTGTTTTCTGCTGGGATGAAACTTTGACGTTCTGTGGAGTGAGTGGAGAGCCGTTGCGCCCTATTGGTGTGTGTAGTACTGAAGTATTTTGGAAAGGTTTTATCACAGCGACAGAGTTTGCGATTATTCCGCGGTAGACACAAGACGTCATTCTTGGCATGAAATTTTTGCAAGAATGTGGTGCCGCTGTAGACTGTGGCACGGGGAAAGTCTTCGTGTGTGGCCAGATGCCATCAGAACTTCTGTAAACTCCAGCAGACGACCAAACTATGCTGTGTGTCTGCGGCGATACGTTCATACCTGCGTTGTCTACCGTACGTTTTTCTGTTGTTTGCGCGGCACGGATTCTGACAGCCTCGAAGCGAGCGTAGAACCAATGCACATAAACTGCGTGAAAAAAATGTGTTGGTTCCCCATTGTGTGGTGTCGATCAATGGCGGACGAACTGGCCTATGGACTGTGAACTGTTACTCTGAGCCCATGACACTACCCAATGGTTTGAAATTAGCTTTGGTCAGAAAAGAACACGCGACCTTATCACTGGTCGAGCTTACAGACGTGCCGGAAGAACGTGCCGGGACTGGTTGTCACAATTTAGACACGGCGCTTATGGCAACAATAAATAAGTCGCTTAGCTCAAGCGAGCGCCGATATTTAATGAAGCTGTGCTATTGAAGCCCGTTTCAGTATTTGACTTTGCGCAGAAGGACAAAGTAATCCCCCTGTCTCGAACGTGCCATATCATCAACACTGTCACGGCAAGTCTGATTCGCCAAAAGCCATATCGTGTTTCCCCGTCAGAAAGACAAATTATCAACGACCAAGTGCAGGAAATGATGCAAAAGAGAGTGGTACAAGAGCCAGCCAGTCCGTGGGCAGCACCGGTAATCCTTGTGAAAAAGGAACATGGATCTTGGAGATTTTGCGTCGACTATCGCCTACTGTATGCCGTG
Organism: Rhipicephalus microplus; assembly: GCF_013339725.1. Taxonomy (NCBI): domain Eukaryota; kingdom Metazoa; phylum Arthropoda; class Arachnida; order Ixodida; family Ixodidae; genus Rhipicephalus; species Rhipicephalus microplus. The sequence goes on along the minus strand of NC_051168.1, from coordinate 103,202,969 downwards.
ACTAAAAAAAGACGTATACCCGCTGCCCCCTATAGAGGACGCAATAGACTGCTTACATTCAGCTTCCTATTTTTCTTCCGTAGACTTGCAATCTGGTTATTGGCAAGTTGCGATGCACCTAAAAGACAAGGAAAAGACTGCCTTTGTAACCACTGATGGGTTATTTGAATTCAACGTGATGCCATTTGGACTATGCAATGCACCGGCAGACTTCGAGAGGTTTATAGACACCATTCTGCGTGGCTTGACCTCTAACATCTGCTTATGCTACCTCGTCAACGTCGTCATCTTTGGCCGCACGTTCAGTGAACACAACTCTCGTCTGGATACTGTTTTGAACTGCATCCGAAACGCTGACCTAATTTTAAACTCGAAGAAATGCCACTTCGGAGACCGCCAGACGCTTGTGCATGGGCATCTGTTTGACAAGGAGAGCATCCGCCCTGTTCTCCAGAAGACAGTAGCACTTGAGGCGTTCAATGCGCCACGTTTCGTCAAGGAGCTGCGTAATTTCCTGGGGCTTTGCTCGTACTTCCGCTGCTTTATTCCGAAGTTTGCCGACGTCGCGTATTCTCTCACATCCCTCTTACGAAAGGACGATTCCTTTGAGTGGACTCCGGACTGCGATTCTTCATTCCGTCAATTGAAGTTTTTGCTGACGTCACGACCTGTCCTTCAGCACTTAAGTCCATCTGCTCCGAGAGAACTTCATACGGATGATAGCGGCATAGGTATTGGAGCCGTCCTGGTACAACGTTACGGTGACCGAGAACACGTCATCGCATACGCAAGTCGCTCCCTAAGCAGGCCAGAGAGAAATTACACTGTCACGGAACAAGAATGCCAGGCGGTAATATTTGAAATTCAACGGTTTAGGTCTTACCTGTACGGACGCCCATTCACAGTCGTAACCAACCACCACTCGTTGTGTTGGCTCGTCAACCTTCGTGACCCTTAGCGGCTGCCTTGCGCGCTGGGCACTCCTGCTACAAGAATACAGTTTTACCGTCGCTTACAAGAAATGCCATCGACATGCTGATGTGGACTGTCTTTCACGTATGCCACTTAGCACAACAGACTGTGAATTCGATGACCTTGACCAGCTTCTGGCGTCCGTGTCATCTATATTCCCGGACTACCCCAGTTTCAGAGTAGAGCAGTGGAAGGACACTAAACTAGCGCCACTCTTCGCCGCTGCATCCGCTTCCACTATTGCACGTCGTTTCTGTATGCGTGATGGACTGTTGTTCAAAAGGAACCTCTCCAGCAGTGGCGCGCATTTCCTTCTAGCGGTCCCGGAGAGTCTGCGAACATGTAATATGAGTGTCATGCACGACGACCATACATCTGGACATTTAAGTTTGGCATGGACGTTTCACCGAACTAAAAAGCACTTTTATTGGCCTGGTATGCAGAAGTCCATTGAGAGTTATGGGGCCAGCTGCATGCAATGTCAACGTCACAAACGTCCATCATCTGGTCCAGCTGGTCTTCTACAGCCGATGCCAACTCTAAGCGCACCTTTCGAACAAGTGAGAATTGACTTTCTGGGCCCCTTTCCAAGATCGGCTAAGGGCAACCGATGGATAATTATTTGCGTCGACTACCACACACGCTTCTGTGAGACGGCGGCCGTCCCCTCCGTAACTGCCAGAGACGTCTCGTCGTAATTTCTGCAACACGTCATCCTCCGACACGGCCCACCTCTCCTGATTATCAGTGATAGTGGACGACAATTCACAGTTGATGTAGTGGAGGACCTACTTCGTTTGTGTGATTCCCGCCTGCTTCACTTGACACCATACCACCCCCAAACTAATGGGCTGATGGAGCGTACCAACCACACCGTTATCAACATGTTCTCTATGTATGTCTCATCCGACTCCAAGAACTGGGATGACGTACTCCCGTTCATTACGTACGCGTTTAACACCACGAAGCATGATAGTACAGGTTATAGTCCTTTATTTTTGCTTTATGCACGTTCTGCCTGGCACACCATCGACACAATCTTACCTTTCTGGGATCACGACAACGTAACTGTCGCCCAGACTCTCTGCCTAGCCGAAGAGGCGCGTCGCATAGCTCGACTACGCACATTGGCATCGCAAGACAAAGCGATAGCACGCTATGACATTCACCGTCGATCAGTGACTTATCGCCGTGGTGATTTGGTGTGGTTGGACTCCGATGCGCAAGCGCGGGTTATGCCAAAAGTTTCTGGCCACTTACGATGGACCTTTTGTCATTGTGCACATACTTACAGAGTTCAACTATGTAATAGCTCGTCTCACGGCGTGTGGTCGACGAGCTGCCAAAACTCAAGTGGTTCATGGTGCCCGCCTGGAACTATGCACCTCACGACAACTCGACTCACTCGTTCGGCGGCCTTCGTCTGCGCGGAGAGGAATGTTGCGCACAGGCACGAAGACAACGAGGCGTATACGGTGAACGCACTTGTCGCTTGGAATTAAAAAAGAAGATGATCAGGAGGATCTCTAACCGGTTAGCCGCTTCTGAGCTGCCCCTCACGACCTAATAAACGGCCCCTTTCAACCTCTACCGGACTCTTTCAAACGTAACGATATACATAGGTAACAGCTTTATTGGTAGACCAGAAGAGCTTTTGCTGACGGGGCCTTAGGTCTCCCACGTGGGGACATTAAGGACTCGTTTAGGTTTACCACTTCAAATCGAGTCACGACTTGAAAAATGGTTTGTTGTTTTATTAGAAACAAAACCAAAACATAGCAATAAATGAAGCCACAAGTGCGTTCACCCCCCGCAAGCACGAAGACTAGGCAAATCTATGTCATACCCACTATTCCCGTGGTCACCGAAGGATCGCAGCGCCAGAGGTTCCTCTAGTTGATTTTAGGAAACTCCTTGGTTTTATGAATGCGGTGAAACGAGATAGTTTCACGTTTTTACGGCCCACTCCACCCCGAGTTAGCCCGCTAAGCTGCAGCGGAAGCAGCGGACAATTTTCTCCGTTTTAGTTATGAGTTTTCTGTTCCGGAACGAAACTTGCACAGTTACGGGGCCCTCCTCGCCAAGTTCAGCCTCATCACCTAAAGTTACAGACCACTTTTATAAAGTAAAACAAGTATACAGAACTCAACTGTTCAGGAATCATTCGAGGTTGCTCTTGCTATGCGTTACCAGTTCACTTCGTTGAAGATGAAGTAGAAATCCCTGATGTTTCTTTTTAATGTCATTATTACAACTACTCCAATGGGCTCTGTGGCACTCTTCTGAATTTTGCTAAAAGTAAGCATCAACACATCAACCACTTAGAGCAGCCCTCTAACGTTTGAAAACATCGGTGCCGACTGCATATCTTGTAGTGGCGCTCGCCATAACTACTGCGAGGGGAAATGACGTCGGCATGTTGCCGCCATGTGATTGGATAAATGTAACGTTAAATGTGATCGAAGCATTGCATCACAATCAGGATTACTATTAGATGTATTTTTTCATTAGCATAATTTTTCACTCAAAATGACAGAGAATAAAGTTCTCCGACTTTTCCAGCTTGTGAACTGCAAAGATGGTCAAAGAATGCGCTGAACGCCATGAGCTGGAGGAAACGTGCCGGCGACACTCCGGGCACCGTTATTTGAAGAAACTAAAAGAAAAAAAATGTGAGAGCGTTGGCATATAGACGCCATTTCAAAAAGAAAGATCAGTAAAGCTACAAAACATTATAGACGCTTTCAAGGCCACAAGCGTTGTACTTAAAAAAACTTCCGGTCACCTCATTTAGCAGCTCCTAACGTTGAAACTGAAAGCACGCTTTCAATGTCTTTTCAAGCGTAAGGAAAGTTTGTCTTTCATATTTCATGTTAAATAAACGTGCGTGAAGTAAAACTGCTTATAGCATTGGCTTTTGAAATGTTTTATAACTCTTATGTAGCTCAAAAGAGCATTTACTTGAATATATTTTGGAAGGAAACTGTAGAAAATCAGCGGCTAATTTTTAAAGCTCTCGTGGTCCTCCAATGCTAATATAGCACATCGGTGGACAAAACCAGAAGTCATCAAGGGACTGTGTTTGTAAACCTTGAAAGGGTCTTTATGACGCAACACTCTCGTAGCATATGTGAGAAACAGAAAAAAAGGTTTAACAGTACACTAATATTAATCGTAGTTATGACGAAACGATATAAAACACCTTTAGGTGAATACCATTTATACTGTTCGGCGATTTCAACAATAAACATTATATACCTAAGTACCTGGCTTAGCGCACTCATCATGTTATCTTTTCTTCGTGGAGGTGCGTGCATTTCTTAAATTCACGATTTTTGTATAGCTATTCTTGAAATGTTTTTCGCAGGATGCCGACTGCACCAACGACATGAAATGCATCGCCCATCACAACTACGGCAAGGAGTCCCATTGCGAAACCCACAAGTACTGTAAGTGTAGTCGCAGTAGTGTGATGTGAATTCGGCTAATAGTATGAACCTGCATTTGCGACAAGTGGTCAACACTGCGGCCACTTGCCCATGGGCGCTCAAATGAGCAAAGCTATTCATGCGTTTTAACATTGTTTATCTATGGCCGGGCACCTGTAATGAAGGGAAGGTCCAGTATGACATCATATTTGACCATGGTTTTGGGTTATAAAACGTTCGGTATGCGGGAGGCCTCAGTTACCCGCATTATTATTTGCATATTTTGAAATCGACATTACGTAATACGAAGGGAGTCAATACTTCCTGATTGCTCCACAGTGCAAACTCCACCACTAGACTATTAATTGATAACCTGTAATGAGAGTAGAAATGAATAAATATGTGCCTTTTCAACTACCCACTTATTTATGAAAGTGTGAATGAAGTACTTTAGGCATCTCAAGCTACATGCTACAAGATAATTTTCATCGACGCCCTTACTGCGTGCTAATTTCCCTAATTTCGCCAGTACCTAAAAATAGCTTGGTAAATATGGAAAACACTCTGGATACACCGTGCCACAAGGCGGTGCCATTGAATAGGCGAGTCATTGTTAAACAGCTAGGATTAAGGAAAGAAAGAAAGACAAAGCTGGTAGCCATATAGTTCTCTTCGTTTTTCACGGCTACATAGTTTAAAAATATGACCAAGCGGTTATCATGCATGGAGTTACACAGTTAGGGATGCGTTAGCAATGCACGGCAATGATTCATTGACACTTCAGCAATCACTACAGTGCTGATGGAACTGCAATTATTTTAACCTACTGAATATAATTAGCCAAACAATTATTATCGGATATCCTTCATAACCTGGAAACATTTGTACATTATTTTAAGCGAGATATTTATTGTTTCTATTTTATATGTGTTGGTGTTTTATTTGGTATAACCAGCGTAGTTTTGGTAATGTAAGCGCAGCGGCGTCACACATCCTATGCAATTGAGAATTCTTTCAAAGAGGCATTGCCACTTTTCAATAGGTATATACATACATGCATTTGTACATACATACGTACATACATACATGCATTCGTACATACATACATACATACATACATACATACATACATACATACATACATACATACATACATACATACATACATACATACATACATACATACATACATACATACATACATACATACATACATACATACATACATACATACATACATACGTACATACATGCATTCGTACATACATACATGCATTCGTACATACATACATACATACATACATACATACATACATACATACATACATACATACATACATACATAATCTTTGCAAGAAAGCAATATAGGCGCAAGCTACATGTGGCATGGCCATGAAATAGCCTAATAAAAGCGGCTATGTTTTGATGTAGGTAGTCCGAGAATGTGTAAATATGTTTCTGTTGCTAACACACCTTATTTTGGCACGGACAAGTAATTACGCAAATGTTCACTTTTTTTCGCATTGGTAACATGAGTATCAAGGTGAGGCTGCTGATACAATTTTGCAGGCATCGCCGTGAATGAGACGACATGTATCGTAAGTCTTTCATTCTCTCTGTCTCCTTTCGAGTCTTGAATTGTGGTTCACGGTGGTTATGCGGGGTTGACTAGTACCAGTTGTCATGACGCTTGCTTCGTTGAAGCTAAAGCGAATATGCTGAGAGCGGATGAAGAATACTCCTACGATGCACAATTCAGTGTAAAGTTTTGTATTACCCAGAAATGCCCCCGGCAAGTACAAATGAGAAATACAGAGATTCTGGAAGAACTGTCGTTCAGTTAGTGCGCGAAGACTGATTTGCGTTTCGCGGAATGCCCGAACTCACAAAAAAAATTAAATAAATGAAGGGAGGGAGGTGGAGCATGATGTACCAGCGTCGAGGCACTATAGCCTAACCCATATTTTATTTCAGGCCAGTCACAAAAGTTGTATGAGAAATAAAGCTTGAGCTAGTTGGTACGTATTCATTTTGATTTCAGCAGCACACTGGGAGACGAGGACTGGAAAGAAAAGAGTGAGCACAATACAGCGCCCCTGTAGTGCGCATTCTTTTCTCCTTAGTCCTCGTGTCCCCCAGTGCGCTCGTAAAATCAAGATGTATGCATCGCAAAAGTTTACGTCAGATCAGTTCATTTGCAAATGACATATTCTGGCTCGGCTATGGCGTGCCATTTAATTTATGTCTAGAACAATATACCAGTGATCACGTAATGATGTAGCTAACCTCGATGTCGGGGAATAGATACTGACCCGAACGCAATATGACACTTTTAGAACATAACATGCAAAAACGGTCATGTGTACGCATACCTATGAGTTCCATGTTTGTGAGGCATGCAACCTTACGTCAAGTTGTACAGTATATAATTTTTTGTTTGAATATATTAACAATGGTGTGTTTTCTTCGCAAACAAGAAGACAAGTAATTATAAATGAAGTGGTGTGATAAATCCTTTTTTTAAGAAGTTCTTGGTGTATTTCTGCTGTACGCCTTGATGTAACGAAATTTCGGATGCAGATTGCGGTTGCAACCAGCATTCTAGCGTGATATTATTGCCTGACAAAAAATGTGTTTCACTATTTGAAAATATTTTTCACGTGCAGCACGCACCGAATAGAAGGCGAAAAGTCGAGGGGAATATTTATTACGTGCAGTTCATGTAATGCAGGTACTTTCGTGTCTCCTGTGTAAAGTGTGTCATATCATCGCAATTTGGACTCAATCGCTTGCATCACAACCAAAATTGACATTACAGCCAGGTTTTACGTGACCTGGTTATCACAAGCTGTCGCTCACAGATATTGTATTAAATAGAGAAGAAAAGTAAAAACAATATCGCTTTTGAATACGTTGGTTTCAAACAAAAAAGTTTAATCATTTTTTTTGCACTTCCTCATGTTATTCATACTAATAGGCTCCAGAACGGATACTATATAGTAGAAACGAGCACTATTATTAAGCCGTGTTTAATGGCCCTGCAAGTGTGTGTTTGTAACTATGACTATACAAAACGTTTCTTTCGGTTCGGCACTCTTCGCCCCACCACGGTGGTCTACTGGCTAAGGTACTCGTCTGCTGACCCGCAGGTCGCGGGTTTCGAATCCCGGCTGCGGCGGCTGAATTTCCGATGGAGGCGGAAATGTTGTAGGTCCGCGTGCGCAGATTCGGGTGTACGTTCAGGAACCCCAGGTGGTCGAAATTTACGAAGTCCTCCACTACGGCGTCTCTCATAATCAAATGGTCGTTTTAGAACGTTAAACCCCACATATTATTCGGTTTGGCACTCTCGTTCTCTTTATTACACGATCTACGAGCAATACATTAGTGTGAAGCCACAGCTATAAAACATTGACCTCTTTTCACTTTTTTTTGTTGTTGTTTCAAGTAGGCTTGATCAAAAGTGTCAAACTTACAAGTTTCATGGTGAAGGGTCCTGTGTTTGTAGGGCTTTTAATAACGAATTAGACAGAAATGAATCTGAATAGATCATTTGATGTGTGATATATTTGGGGTTTTTCAGTGTCGTGGAGAGTACAAGTGCCGGGTGATGGACTGCCACGATTCGCCGTTCGAGTGTAAGTTCCAAAAAAATCTTCAACTGAGTGAAAAAAAGAAATTACGAGCTCTTTTTTCTCCCAAGTTTTTCTTTCTCATGGCGAAAATCGGACTTTCACCCACTTGCCTAGCAGCTCTGCACTTTTGTTAGTGAGCTATGAGCATACATGAATGAATCAAATGCAACGGCGAAATGTGCCTATGAGGAATGACTATAGTCGCTTCAATAAGCGACCCATATTCAGAAACGGTTGATCGCCAACAAGTCCACGATCTAGAGAGCACCAGAGAACGGTGCATATACGTGCCAACGGTGCTCGATAGCTGACGTGAAGGGTGCGGGAGCGAATCTCGGAGGCATTTTCGATGGAGACGAAAATGATCCGGGCCCATGTGCTTAGATTTAGGAGCAGCTTAAATAACCCCAGCTGGTCGGTCGAAAGCGGTGAGCCTTCGCCACCCTGAGGGGGAACCGACGCACGCGAGTAATAAATATAGCGTAGCTTCGGAGTGTAAAACACCACATGTTATTATTATTATTATTATTATCATTATTCAGATATAATGCCAAAAAATTATCATCACACCTGAACACCCTGACAATCGCTTTTGCTTGCCGCAGGCTTGATCCTCGATAACCTGGAGACGAGGTGCGGCGGATCAAAGGTAATGCTTAGAAATATTTAACCTGTGCCTTTAGTGCAACAAACGTTTCACTGTAGTACGCAGAAACACTCACGCCGCTCATGTTAAAGAAGAGAGAGAGAGAGAGAAGTAGCATTATTTATGCCGTCTTGAAGGAAAAAGAACTGCAAAAAAAGGCAAGGGGGATGGATCTTGCGGTAGGCCTCCTCTAACACCTCAGGCCACCTCAGCATGGAGTCCGGAAGTTCAGAGCTGCAGCTGCGTATGGCTATATCTACAGCCCTTTCTCCTGTGTGCATCGAGTGCGCGTCGAGACGTTCAGCAGCCTACGCGGTAGTCGATAGGTGAGCAGAAATGGGTTCTTCTTGGAACCCGACTGGTATGACGCGTACACACGTGACCACATGCAATATGGAGCCCTGTAATTGCGAACTCGAAAGCGCCGTGAAAATACATTGTCTTGTTCTTGTTTGTTTATATTTTTGCAGAGAGAAACAGCTTTATAAACAGAGAAATAAAGTTGAATGATTGGTTGTTGGTAGTCTAGGAGTGCACTCTCACGTGACCGACTTAAACAGTGCGTCACAAAGTTCTTATAAAAACAGCACGCTGACATAAAAGACGTGTGATGCAAACGCAGTTCTCATAAACACGTATGTTTCAGTTGTCGCATTTTTCTTGTTGAAGATACACGGCCTGTTGAATTGCTCTCGGCAACTTGAGTTTTCTTTGTGGTTTGCAGGAAAGCAGCCGTCAAAAAAATGCCCAACGTTGATTTTTGACAAACAAATTGTCTTTATGAAGGTCAGTCCTTGCTCGGGACGGCTTTAAGCTCTCCCATAGTAGAGTACACTGTGCTCTAAATCGTTACCCTCTTTTTCTAACCCCCCCCCCCCCCCCAAGCCGATTGAGGATCTCGAGACGGCTTTATGCTCTCTCATGGTAGAGTACTTAGCACTCTAAATTGTCATTAACTTTGTGGGAACACACGGGAAGGGACGGCTCACTGCTCTCTTATGGTCGAGTGCGAAGTTCGCGAAATCGTTCAACAGTTGTGTAGCGTTACCTACACTGGCCGAGCCCATAGCAGTCACGAGTGCACCATCAGGAGCAGTGCTGCGCATGCGCGAGGAGAAGTGACTGCGTGTGCCTCGGCGCTCTGTGCATTCCAGAGGAGTCACGTCATAGCCGCAGTAGACGCATTCTCACAGTACCCCGTGACTCGCGCACCTCGAGCCACGCTGCTCTTTTTCGTCGCGTCCAGTAATGTCACGTGCACGGATTTTTTCCTTTTTGTGTGTGTGTGGGGGGGGGGGGGGGAGAAGCTTTAGCCGTCACTTTAACCAAAGAGAAAAGGGTAATCTTCGTGATACTGCAGGCAATTTCAGGAATGTTTAAATTCATCTATGAGGACCGCTAGTTAGCGGTCACAGTGTGCCTTCGTATGCTGTGTTCAGTTCTGGCGCATGTACACCGGAAGCATACCCCTTGAGACTCCTTTCCGATGCTTAAGTGGAGTTATTTCTAGTTCACTCCTGGGGTTAGATAATAATTCAGGAAGTCATGCTTTTGTTGTGCAGGAGTGAAAGCGCTAATCATGAGTTAAAGTCACCAGTACGCCAAACACATGTAATTGTAGTATGTGTGTGCGTGGAGGGATCGGAAGTTTCTACTGTGGTGCAGGGATATATGGCGGGAATTTCGCCAATGTATGAAGAAGAAAATGCACAAAATTAGGAATTTCCGTGTTTTTGAATGGGAATTCGACGTGGTACCGCATATCACTGGTCGCGTCCGCTGTTGCGCCCCATACATATAGATTGTTTCAGTATTGCAAGTATTTAGACCCCCCCCCCCCCCCCACACACACACACAAAACTTCCGGTCACCTCATTTAACACCTCCTAATGCTGAAACTGAGAGGACGTTTTCACAATTTTTCAATGGTAAGAAATTTCTCCTATAAGTTTTTCAGATAAAAAAAACGCGCATGATTGTCAAGAAAAACTTTCAGATTTTTCATGTAGCTCAAAACTACATTTATTTGGATATATTTTGCCGAATAAGTGAAAGAAAGTGTAGAAAATCAGCGGTCTATTTTCTAACGGCAGGCTGAACTGCACACAGCCGTAACGAAGTTGACAAGAAATACCAGCCCCGGAATAGACAGGAGCACTTACGCAACCGACCACACCAGGCCACCTCGGCACTTCTCCGATATTGCAATGACTGCTGGAATAAAGGAGTACTATCAGCGGTATGGAAGCACTCAGATATCACCATGATCCCTAAGCCTAACAAACCAGTCGGCATTGAGAACCTACGCCCGATTTCTCACACCTCGTGCGTGGGAAAGCTGTTCGAACACATAGTGCACGACCACTTAACCCAGTATCGGGAAGATAGTGGACACCTACCGGACACTATGTTCGGCTTCAGGCAGCATCTTTCGACCCACGACGTGCCCTTACTACTCAAAGAAGACCTCCTTGATCACCTCACCCATCAAAGAAAGTACTCCATACTCGGAGTCGACGTCAAGGCGGCTTTCGATAACGTCAGCTACAACGCTACCCTAAAAAAACTCGAAGGCGTTGGCTGCGGCATTAGAACCTGCAGTTCGTCGGTACCAAAATCTGGAGTAGATTGCCCCAGGATATAAAATCGGCTGTTAACTTTCCTCTGAAAATAAAAAAAACACTTCCTTGCAATTTTAATGTGTCTCCGTAACCCCCTTATTAGTAACAAAATCGTTCAATTCTTGTATATAAGTATCACTACATCCAGTAAAAGTTTACGGCGTAGTTGTTATTACTCATTGCCTTTCTTTTGTTTGTGTATAAAAACTACATGTTTCTATTATCTTACCCAAGTTCGAGTATCTGAATATATATGTCTGTACAATGCCTAACCTTTTTTACTATATCCGCAATGTTTAGCATGTTCTATCCTGGTTCAATGTCTTGTTCTATTGTTTTCCTACATTTGCTATTGTTGGCTTGTGCTATCGTTTGGATACTGTGCCATTTTGTATCGCATCATTGGACCCTATTCTCGCCTTTGGCTATTGGTCCAAAGAGTTTTTTTATCTATCATGTTGGAATTGAAAATAAAGTGAAATGAAAATGAAAATGAAATGAAACCTACACGTATGTCAAAAACTTGCTGACGGAGCGTACGGCAACTGTGGGCATATGCAACATCCGTAGCAAAAGCTTCCAACTACCGAAAAAAGGCACGCTGCAGAGTTCGGTCATCTCGCCATTACTTTTCAATGTGGCTATGATAGATCCGCCGAAAATTCTCGACAAAATACCAGATTTACGGCACGCGATCTACGCTGATGACATCACGCTCTGGACCAGGGCTTCGAACACTGGGAGACAAGAGACCAGCCTACAAACTGCCGTAGATGCCATCGAACGGTATCTCAGAAACTGCGGTCTCTGCTATGCCCCCGAGAAATCCGAGCACCTCGTCCTCAAAGCGAGAACAAGAGGCAGACCCCCTCTATACGACGAGCCCGACCCTAGCGTAACGCTGAAAAGGACCTTAATTCCAAAAGTCGAGACCCTGCGAGTGCTTGGAGTTCACATCCACAAGGATGGATCGGGAGCTGCCCCCATACCGAGACTCCAACGGACACTATCACAATTCACGCACCTCGTCAAGAGGATCGCGAATCAACGAAACAGACTCAAAGAGCACGACACGCTACGCATAATGCTAGCTTTGTTCACCAGCCGCATTACGTACGGCACGCCGTACCTGAATTTGAAAACCGCTGAAATTGAAAAACTTAATATCATGATAAGAAAGGCCACTAAAGTAGCCCTGGGACTTCCGCCAATGGCCTCTACCACACGTCTCCTAAAGATGGGCGTCCACAACACATGGCAAGAGCTCATCGAAGCGCATAGGAACAGTCAGCTCGAGAGGCTCAAGCTGACGCCGACGGAGAGCTCGGTGCTTTGGTACCCCAACCACAGCGAGACGTTCATCGCCGATGCAGACCGGAAAAAGCGCACCCCGCTGTACTTTAGAGAGTCGCTGTCCATCGAGCCTATTCCACGCAACATGCATCCTACTTTCCACAAAAGTAGACGCAAGGCTAGAGCTAACGCTATTCGACGAAAGTTCAAGCAAGACCCGGTCGCCCGCATACACTGACGCGGCCAAGTATCCGCATAGAAACGCGTGCGCTGTCAGCGTCGTCGATTCTCAAGGCCGAGAATTAGCGTCGGCCACAGTCAACGCACTCAATTCAGACGCCGCAGAAGAATCTGCAATCGCTCTAGCAACGACATGTACAGACGCCGCGGTGATTTTCACCGACTCACAAGCCGCCTGCAGGAATTTTGCTAAGTGCCGTATCTCAGCCAATGCCATCAATATTTTGAAACGGCGAAGCACTCCACTCCCATACACTTGTGTAATATGGGTGCCGGGACACGAGGGTCTGCAGGAAAATGAAGTGGCCCACGCCACTGCCCGCGAGCACGTCAGCCGGGCTGCCCCCTGTCCACAGGACATTCGACCCGACGTTGAAGAGATGGAAGCTGTTCAAAACACCTACTCCAGAATTACAGGCTGGAGCGACGAATATACCCTCCACCACACATAAAAGTGAGAAAAGAGGAAAGCGTGATAATGAGACGCCTGCAAAGCAGCACATACACACATGGGGCCCTAATGCACCGTCTCCACCCAACGAGATATAGCTCTATGTGCCCGCTTTGCAACGTACCGAACACCCTGGCACACTTGCTTCTTCCATGCCAGTGTATAGCCAGACATAATCTGCAACAACACACGAATGATAATGAAGCAAGACGGACGAACAAAGACCTAACCGAAACATGGGAGGCAAAGCTCGCCCTCGAGAACCTGGAAGACCAACAACAACTCGTCGCCAGGGCCAAGAGGATAGTAGAATCCAGAGGGTTCCTGGACTAAGGAACCCTTCCACCTCAGGATGACACCGGGCATTGCTCGGGGCACTATTTCAAAATAAACGTTTACTTCTCTCTCTCTCTCTCTCTCTCTTTCTCTCTTTACCCACTGATACTAATACGTCACATAGGTCGACGAAACCGGATGTCATCAAGGGCTCGTGTTTGTAAATAGAGAAAGGGTCTATAGAGGGGTGTTCAAGGAGGGCGAGACTGCTGCTCAGCGGTGAAAGAGAGTAGAGTAGCTTGCTTCAGGGGATGGAAAAATCCCTATACCACTTATGTGTTCGCTCTCGCATGCCCATACGCATCGGCAGCACTGCTTTAGCACTGGTTTTTGTTAGGCACCCAAGAAAAAATAAATCAAAAACAAAAAAAATTAATTCGTGACGTCACTGGTGACGTCCTAAAATAAAGTAAAAGATTAAAAAATTGAAAGGAGGAGGGTTGCCGCAGAAGCCCTCCTTTCCCGCTTCACATGCAAGCGGAAAGCGCTCGTGCCTTCTTTCAGGTCCACTGGCTGCTTGGGCGATGCGGTCATTCGTAAAATTTTGTTAATCTTTTTTTTATTTTGCAAATTTTAGGGGCGAAACTCCTCATAGCCACAACCGTTCGTCCCCCGTAGTATGTAACAAGTATAACATTTTCACCTCCAAGGTGGTGCCGGTGAGGGACTTCTTTTGTGCGTTGTTAAACAATAAGAGATAGTGCTCAATGTACATACCAATGCCTGCTAAGGGGGAATGAGAGACAGGAGCATTCGGCTTTTAGTTAACGCGCAGGCTGCTATTAACATTAGCAGCCATTGGCATGTACATTAAGCACTATCTGACAAGAAAGGGTTGCTACGTTATACTCGCTGGGTGTAACCTCCTTAGCTTTAGAAAGGTTGAGCGAGCGTTGAGCCGCAGTGCCATGAATACATGAACTTGAATATACCAGGAATGAACTCGAGGTGGTTAAAAATGGGAAGTTGATACGAAGCGCAAGCCGTCAGAAAGTAAAAGCCGAATTCTCCGCCTCTCATTTCCCATTAGCAGCCATTGGCATGTACATTGAGCACTATCTGACTGAAAAAGTTTGCTACGTCATACTCGCTGGGCGTAACCTCCTGGGTTTTCGAAAGGATTAGCGAGCGTTCGGCCGCAGTGCCATGAATACAGTGAACTAGTATATACCATGAACTCGAGGTGGTTAAAGGTGGGAAGTGGACCCAAAGCGCAAGCCGTAAGAAAGTGTGCGTGTGCCACCTCTCGTTTAGTCCTTGGAATCTCCGCTGGTTGGCGGTGCTTCTATATGGGAAATAAATGATGAAAAGATGCGAGATGGTGGTACTTGGAGTGTTGAATAGATGGACGAACGGACACATAGACAGATGCATGGATGGACGCATGAACGGACGCATGGACGAACGCAGGGACGGACGCACGAACAGACGCACGCACGGACGAGCTGATGTACGCATGGACGGTCACACTGACGGACGCATGGACGGACGGAAGCAAGAACGAATAGACGGACGAATTCTTCGCCCCACTCTCCATCATTCATTCCGTGGATATGCTGCCATTTTTTTTCGTGTGTTCTGAAGAGACGAAAGTTACCTTACTGATGTCTCAGTATAGGACGAAACTCAATCGGCACAAATAAAATGAACTTTTTTTATTACACGTATCATATTATAAACAACGCCAGGCCTGCGTGGTAGGCGCAGCACAGCCACAGCGAAAGCTAGAAGAGCGGCCTTACATATCCTTTTCAAAACACTCCTTGGGTACCTACTGCAAGCACACTTGCTTGGTACCCACTAGGGCATTAATAATAAACTTTTGGGTAGTAAGACGGCATTCGCTTTGCTATTGTTCGTCATTCTTTTGAGAAGCATGGTATCCGCTAAACACTTGCAAAGAATTATATAATTGCCCATGCAGTGGCTGACGACAATGAGCAATTATGGCTGTAGCGGCTATGTGCCACAGTAAACAGGGAAACAAGAACAAGCTTTTGTCATGGGTTGAAGCATTGGACGGCCAACTTGTTATGCTAATCGCATTTCGCGATGACTGGTTGTTCTTTTCCTGTTTTAAAACGCTTTAGAAGTCGTAATAACGCGATTGCTTTCCCGACATTAAGCCTGTCTAAGGCAAGTTTGACAACAAGTAACACGCACCGGTGTAGCTCAGTGGTAGAATACTGGGCTGGCACCCAGCGGACCTGGGTTCAAGCCCCATTGTGTCATTGGTACGAGGTTTTTTATTCCTATTTTCGTGCGATGAGGTTACGGACACTGGCGGCTACGGCGTACAACAAGCAACAGTGCGTGACCCGAAAAGTAATCTCATAACAGCTTTCACTGTAAAAAAAAAAAAAACCATGCACACACATGCGCGTTGTATGAGAGTGTCAGTCTATAAAATCATCTCTAAGTTACAACTGACATACGGACAAAATGAGCAAACATTGAACCCAGCATATCATAACCAAAACAAAAATTATCAACAATCGTCAGTAGGACACGTCGTATTGGACTCAATGACGTTTGTTATGTCGGCGCACATAGTTTTCTAACAGAACTTGGGTACCAAACGAGAATGTTCATAGGCATAGAGAGGCGTGAAGCGATCAGAAGTTTTTCGAGAAATAACGTCACTGGAAACACTGTTTTGGCAAAATTACTTGTCCTCGTTAGGCCAGTGGCTTTGCCATGACGAAGAAAAGTTGACATGTCAAAACGTTGGCTCCACCGAATTTTTTAAAATAATATTTATAAGCAGTTGGTCCATTACGTGTACTTGAGTGAAAGTATTAGAATTAGAAGTAAAGACTCACAAATTATCAGAGAAAGGCTACAAGAATTGTTTGAGCAGGAAGCAGTCTATAATTACTTGACATCATTTGACCTACACGCCAAAAGTAAAAAAAAGCTAAAACAATGTAGCCAAGCCAACTCGAATTCAAGCTGTTCAATGAACGCACTTTTCGACAGGAGCTTGGTTGCCGTCTACACCAATTAAGCAGGCGAGATCACACTTATGTCAGTCCAGCCAGACTTGGTTTACTCTTGTACTCATGCAAAATTAGTACCTGCTCAAATAATGAGTCCAAGTTGTTGTGCTCACCCGTTGCCTTTAGCAAACGCTGAGAAACCTTCGCGGAACTAGAAATCACCGGGTTAGCACGCTGCAGAGCCGTGGAAAAACATGTGTTGCCCGAGTAAGCCAACTTTGACAAATGCGCAGTTCACTTGTTTGGCGTAGCTCATTGCGGCTTCTGTTCTCTGTCCGCCACCACTTGCTCTCTTTAGAGAGATTTAGTACTGCATACGCTGCGTACGTGGCGGCGTTGCGTACGTAAGGACGCCACATTCCTCGTAGTGCGCATGCGCAAACCACAACGCGCACGTATCGCATTACGTACGCAGCCGCTACAAACGCACGCATGAGATGCGTGCGTGCCGACGTATGAGGTGATCGCGCCGCTCTCGAACAAGTTCGCGAAAGCGTGAGACTTCGCTTTGCAAAGCGGCGGCATCGAAGGCAAGCACCGACCGGCTCTGTGGCTTAAAATATGGCCATAATCTGGCTATAATACTTGGATTGGCTCATATTCGCTGTCAACAACACGTGCTTCTATTTTGATCTACCAGATTGCGCAACACGCTTCACGCTCGTTACGTACGCGGGTACTACGGCGTACTAAAAGCCGATTAGTGGCAAACGATGCCACGTAACGCTAGGCGCTTGCGTGATGCGTACGTAGCACCAATCCGCAGTACTAAAACTCTCTTTTATCTTTCCCGTAGTTGGCATGCCCGCCAACCGAGCGAGATAACTGAGCGCGATATAGCTTCTAATATCGCTGACCAAGGTGTGAGAAGGAGAAAAGGCAAGTTCTCTGAGCTCAAGTCAATCACTTCCCGCCCTTTGCCTGATTTTGTTAATTTTAAATCAGGCGAAGGTGTTGGTAGCCTTTTCTCATCTTCTAACCACTGCCACCACCTTCGCCTGATTTAAAATTAACAAAATAAAGAATAAGAAATACATATAAAGAAAAAATGGCAGCATATCTATGGAGTGAATGATGGAGAGTGGGGCGAAGAATTCGGCCGTCCATTCGTTCTTGCTTCCGTCCATCCATGCGTTCGCCAGTGTGACCGTCCATGCGTCTATCAGCCCGTCCGTGCGTGCGTCTGTTCGTGCGTCCATCCCTGCGTTCGTCCATGCAGCCGCCCCTGCGTCCGTTCATGCGTCCATCCATGCATCTGTCTATGTGTCCGTTCGTCCATCTATTCAACACTCCAAGTACCACCATCTCGCATCTTTTCATCATATATTGGATGGATGGATAGATATGGCTGTACCCTTTAGATCGGGCGGTGGCTAGCGCCACCAAGCCTTAATACTTAATGAACCCAAAACTACATTTTTTTTCCTTAAAAAGTGAGTTTGAGGATTCATACTTTGCAGTGAAGAGTTTAATTTTCACTCGTGCCTTGACTTTAGCCACCAATCAGATAACCTCCTTCTAGTTAAGTCTACTTGCTTAAAGTCTATTTTGCCCTCCCGGTCCCTAAACCCCAGTGCTTTGAAAAACTCTGCGCCATCATCCTGAACTATAGCGTGAAGCTCTTTACAGAACATTATCAAGTGTTCGGCAGTTTCTTCTTCCTCTTCCCACGCACTGCATACTGTGTCTACCCCTTCGTATTTGGCCCGATATGTCTTGGTTCGCAGTACTCCCGTCCTTGCCTCAAACAGTAGAGAACTACCCTGAGTATTATCATGGATCCTTTATTCTTTATTCAAAAAAAACCTTACAGGCCCCAGAACAGGGCATTGGGTAAGGGGGGGGAGGAATCGGAATGAACAGTTTACAGGCAGGATCAGTGCAAAAACAACGAAAAAGTATATATATATATATATAAATGAGATCACATTTTAGGCTATACAAGGCGAGGTAAATTTGAGGGAATACAGCACTTGTTGATATGAACATGGCGACAGAGGGATACATTTAAAATAAAAGACAAGGGGAATATAAATCACCGTTACGCAATGCACTCAGAATACAAAAACAGGGTCACATGGTGAACAGAGTGAGTAGCTGACGGCGAAATGTATCGGGATTAGATATGGAGGCTATGCAATCAGGGAGGTCATTCCAAAGACGAACGGCCCGAGGCAGTGGTGATGAATTGAATGCATTAGTAGACCCGTATATGCGCATGAAGCTGAACTGATTATGCAATCTGCGTGAAAAAGAGTGAGGTGTTTGAAGCTGAAGCCGTGTTCGTTTATTAGAGGTAATATATTTCTGGAACAGACAGAGAAGAGCAATACTGCGACGGCTATCCAATGACGGCAGCTGAAGGTCTGATTTAATTTGCGTTATGTTTGACGTGATGTCGTAGTTTCGTGATATGAAGCGGGCACCTCTATTTTGAATCCTTTCTACCATAATAATCAAGTAGTTTTGATGAGGAGACCAAATTGCTGAGGCGAATTCTAATATCGGCAGAATAAAGGTAAGAAAGGCTAGTTTTCGAATATTAGTAGGGGAATTTCTCAAGTTGCGGCGTAGGTAGCCCAGTGAACGTGATGCTTTGGCACAGCTAGACTCGATATGTGAGGCCCATGAAAGATTCTCTGTGAGAAGAACACCTAGGTATTTGTAGGAAGAAGTGTGGGAAAGCATGGTATTGTTCAAGTAATAGGAGAATTCAGAGTTTACGTGTTTACGGGTGAAAGACATTACCTCGCATTTTGTTAAGTTCAGTTTCATAAGCCACTTGTCGCACCAGTTACAAATATGGTTGAGATCTGCTTGAATGGTTAAGTGGTCATTACTGGAGTTTATAGAACGGTATATTATACAATCATCGGCAAATAGACGCATGCAAGAAGTAATCTCGGAGGGTAAGTCAATAATGTAGATTAAAAATAGTAAGGGCCCAAGGACGCTGCCTTGCGGTACGCCCGAACTAACAGAAGAAAAAGGGGACGCAAGATTGTTAGCAACAGTGAACTGCTGTCGAAAAGAAATGAAGTTTCGAATCCAGGTTAATGTTAAAGAATGAAGTCGTAGAGCAGATAGCTTAGAGATTAGTCGGCAATAGGGCACACGATCAAAGGCTTTAGAAAAGTCAAGAAAGATACAGTCCGTTTGAAGGTTGCTGTTCATGTTTGAGTGTAAATCGGTGGTGAATTCAAACAGTTGTGTGTCACACGAAAATCCCTTTCTAAAACCATGCTGATTAGGAAAGAAAAAATTGTTCGTCTCGAGGTGATTGTACACGTGTGAACTGATTATGTGCTCAAGCATTTTGCAGCATATGCAAGTTAAAGATATGGGTCGATAGTTGTCAGGCGAGTGAACATCTCCAGTTTTGTGAATTGGTTTTATTTTTCCTATTAACCAGTCGTCCGGTAGCATGCCAGATGTTAGAGATTGGTCAAAAATTTGGCATAATATTTCGCTTGATATGGGGAGGGTGTTCTTTAGTATCTTGGAATTAATGTTGTCAATACCGGCTGATGTGGATAATTTTAGGTTGTTAATGAGTGATCCAATGCCTCCAACAGTGACAGTAATGGGTTCCATATAGGCGGCGTCAAGTTCAGGAAAAGTAGGCACATTGGAAGAATCTTCCTGAGTGAAAACAGATGAGAAGAACCTGTTAAAAACAGAGGGGCAATCGGCGATAGGAATAGGTATTTTGTCAGTTCCATGTAAAGTAATAGTGTTAGTACCTCTGACCGGAGATATAGTTCGCCAAAATTTTTTGGGATTAGACTGAAGCAGGGAAGGTAGGTCTTGCGAGTAATATTTATCTTTAGCTGAGGTTATTGCTGAGCAGTAGGTTTTCAAACAGTGTCTGTATGCCTGCCATGCCCCATCAGTGCGCAAGCGTTTAGCCCTGTTGTACAACCGTTTCTTCTTGTTTCGCAGTTTGCTAAGGGACTTGCTGAACCAGGAGCTTAATTTATCGTTAGTTATGGACACTAAGGGAACATTCTTATCGACTAGCGCTGTTAATTTATCTCTGTAGAGTACCCAGTTTTCATTTACGGATCGACAAATGAAAGTAGGTAGTAACTCTTTGAAAAAAAATTGTTCTAGTTCTGTGTTAATGGCAGCGTAATTTCCTCTATTGTAATCGCGAATTCGTTTTGTTGTTTTGCCAGATACGGGCTTCGGGATGCTTAAATTAAGTTGGAGGAGGTTATGGTCACTAAAACCGCTCACATTTGAAATTGAAAGTATTGTGTCAGGAGCGTTGGTGAATACCAAGTCCAGAATATTGGAAGCACGGGTGGGTTCTTTGACAAGTTGGAACAGGTTGAAATCCAACGTTAGATTTATTAGTTCTAAAGACGCTTGACATGAGGATGACATGTGTTCCCAGTCGATAAGAGGAAAATTAAAGTCGCCAAGAAGATATACATGGTTAGATGGGCATGACTGAATGGCATGAGAGATGCTATCACGCAAGTCACCCAAAAAGGAATGATCAGAATCTGGTGCACGGTAACAAGCCCCAATTAATACCACACTAGATAACATAGACAAAGCTGCCCATACAATTTCGACGGAAGATTTCGAATCAATCCAATGCGAATGAAGGGTTTTCTTAATAGCAAGGAGTACGCCGCCACCGCGCCTATTTACGCGGTCGTTCCTATAAATTTTGTAAAGGTCGTTGTCAGGTAGTACTTCGTTATCTCTTATATCTGGATTCAACCATGTCTCCGTTAGTACTACAATATCTGAATCGCTATCATCAAGAAAAGAACAAAATGCGTCACGTTTGTGTAACAAGCTTCGGATGTTCGTGTACGCGACCGAGAGTGGAAAGGCTGCTTGGGGCACGAGATGCGGCGCGTGTGAGTTTAAGCTTACATCTAGCTATCTGGAAGATTGAGCAACTGTGTCATTAACGGCATCATACACATATACCTTCTTATCCAAGTGAAGCTTGTCAAGGACCAACTTGTACGGCTTGTCGAATGATCTGGCAAAAGCGACCAACTTTCTTCTGGCCACACGTGTTGATGGCGCAAAGTCTTCCCCAATCGAAAAAGTTGTTCCCTTAAGCTTACGAGCTGCAGACAAGATGCTCTGTTTGTCCCTGAATGAAGATAATTTTGCTATAATGGGCCGTTTTTTTCCAATGGAAAATTTGCCCAGGCGGTGTACACGTTCATACTGCACACTTGTAGTGGCAAGTTCGAGTTTTTCTGCGCAGAATTTGATGACCTTTTCTTCAGATGCTGCCCAATTTTCTTTTTCTTCATCCTCTAAACCGAAAAATATCACGTTGGAACGTCTTAATCTGTTTTCTGCATCGTCGCATCTGGAAGTTATTTGTTGTAGCTGACTTGAGATATCATGCAAGGCATTTTGAGAAGGAACTACTTCAGGGGAAGCTGGATCGATTGCACCGGTTTCAAGAGCAGTTACTTTCGCTATAAGATTCTGGATTTTTCCATTAGTAGTTGCTTGTTCCACCTTAATACCCTGAAGTTCAAGCAAAACAGACTTCAGTTCAGTACGAAGTTTCTCAATTGCCCCCAAAGCCGATTCGAAGGCAACACCCTCTGCCTTACTCATCGGGCCGGGGTTCGATTCAACATCGCCCGCCAGCAAGAGCAGCAAGTGAACAAGGGAAGAAGAAATGCATAATGAACAATTCAAGATATGCTTTTTAACGCAAGACAACTCTAATGGGCACGACACCGCAATAAGGCAGTAATTGTTCGTTTTGTAACACATGGCATGGTTCAAGTAACTAACCTGGAAGAAGATCATTCGTGAGCAGCGCATGGCGGAAGCAGTGCCGTGCCCGATGGTGTTGGCGGCTGGCTCCAATTTATGCTTTGCTCCGCTTGCGTCACCGGTAAACATGCCCAATCCGAGTTGCCAAGCGTTGGAAGCGGATGCATCCAGACCCGGCGGGGATCCGAGCGGGACCGGACTAAGCGGTGGTGGCTCGTCGAAGTGCAGCGGGAAAAAGCCAGGCAGCCAAGAGTGTACGGTCCATAACAGTGTGGCCTGGAAGAAGATCATTCGTGAGCAGCGCATGGCGGAAGCAGTGCCGTGCCCGATGGTGTTGGCGGCTGGCTCCAATTTATGCTTTGCTCCGCTTGCGTCACCGGTAAACATGCCCAATCCGAGTTGCCAAGCGTTGGAAGCGGATGCATCCAGACCCGGCGGGGATCCGAGCAGGACCGGACTAAGCGGTGGTGGCTCGTCGAAGTGCAGCGGGAAAAAGCCAGGCAGCCAAGAGTGTACGGTCCATAACAGTGTGGCCTGGAAGAAGATCATTCGTGAGCAGCGCATGGCGGAAGCAGTGCCGTGCCCGATGGTGTTGGCGGCTGGCTCCAATTTATGCTTTGCTCCGCTTGCGTCACCGGTAAACATGCCCAATCCGGGTTGCCAAGCGTTGGAAGCGGATGCATCCAGACCCGGCGGGGATCCGAGCAGGACCGGACTAAGCGGTGGTGGCTCGTCGAAGTGCAGCGGGAAAAAGCCAGGCAGCCAAGAGTGTACGGTCCGTAACAGTGTGGCCTGGAAGAAGATCATTCGTGAGCAGCGCATGGCGGAAGCAGTGCCGTGCCCCTTGGCAATTTCCTTGGCAATTTCCTGCTTAAAAGTTCGATAGATCTCTAGTGCGGACTTCTTAATCATGCCCATTTTCCACATGTCAGTCTCCGTTTCCTTCACTTTCTTCTTAACCGATAGTTCTTTTTGGTTTGGCCACCTGCTGTTTTCTAAGTATTTACCAGTCAACTTCCTGGTTCGCTTCCTCCATTTTGTATGGACATTCTTCATGTACAAGTAGCTGAAAACCTTCCTAGCCCAACGCTCCTCCTTCATTTCTCTCAATCGCTTCTCAAATTTTATCTTGCTGCTAGCTTCCCTGCCCTCAATTGATGTCCATCCCATATCACCTTGTACTCCCTGATTTGGTGTATTCCCGTGAGCCCCTAAAGCAAGCCTACCTATTCCACGTTGCTTAATTTCTAATCTTGCTTGAACTTCTGATTTCATGCACAAGACCGCGTTGCCGAACGTCAGCCCAGGAACCATGACCCCTTTCCATATTCCTCTCACAACATCGTACCTATTGTAATTCCACAGTGCCCTATTTTTCATCACTGCTGCATTCCTGTTACCTTTAGTCGTCACGTATATTTCGTGTTCCCTCAGGTACTCGGTCCCATTGCTTATCCATACGCCCAGATATTTGTATTTATCTGTTATCTCTAGCGTGACCTCCTGTATCCTAAGCTCACTACCTTCGTTGTCATTGAAAATCATGACTGCTGATTTTTCCTTACTGAATCTAAAATCTAACCTATCTCCCTCATTACCGCAGATGTCCATCAATCTCTGCAAATCTTCCTTGTTGTTGGCCATTAGCACTATATCATCTGCGTACATTAATGCTGGTAGTGCCTGATCAATAAGTTTTCCTTGTTTCACTAAACCCAGTCCACTTCCCTCTAATTTTGCCTCTAATCCTTGCAGATACATCATGAATAATAAGGGTGACAGGGGGCACCCCTGCCTAAGCCCCCGTTTTACCTTTGCAGGCTTGGATACCTGTTTTTCCCACTTTATAACTACCTTGTTACCTTTATAGATACCCTTTAAAATATTAGTGACTACATGTTCAACGCCTAGTGTGTCAAGTATTCCCCACAATTCCTCTTGAACCACGCTATCGTACGCTCCCTTGATATCCAAAAATGCTAGCCACAGGGGCCTGTGTTCCTTTTCTGCTATTTCGATGCACTGCGTCAGTGAGAACAGATTGTCTTCCAACCTCCTGTGTTTCCGAAACCCATTCTGCAGTTCCCCCAGCACCCCCTCATCTTCTATCCATGCCTGCAGTCTTTCCTTTATAATCTGCATAGCCAGCCTGTAGACCACTGATGTCACTGTTATTGGACGGTAGTTGTTTATGTCAGCTTTGTCCCCCTTTCCTTTATAGATCATGCTCATCCTGCTAAGTTTCCATTCATCGGGAACTTCACCATCGATTATTATTTTGTTCACTGCCTCACTCAAAGCCTGCTTAGAGTTCGGACCTAATGTCTTTATCAGCCTAATTGGAATGCCATCTGGGCCTGTTGATGTACTACTAGGAACCCTTTTCTCAGCCTTTTCCCACTCTCGTTGTAAAAATGGAGCCATTGCACCACTTGATTCGTCCTTGTCTATTGTGGTGCATAAAGGGCTTCTTTGTTGAAATTTTTCTGTCACCCTTGTTCTTATATATTCAATAGCTTCGTCCCCTTCTAGCCTGGCACCTTGGGCTGTAGTTATAAAACTCTGCTCAAGGCTCGTCTCATTTCTTAGGGAGTTTAGATGGTTCCAAAATTTAACAGCTGCCTTTCTATCTTTTTTATGTACTTCTGCGAGCCACTGAGCTCCCTTTCTTCTAATCTTTTCATTGATCAGAAGGGATGCAGCCCTTCTACAGCTTAGAAAGGTTTCCCATTTTCTTTCAACATCATCTGTCGGTTCACCCCGCTGCTTAACAGCTGTGTTTCCTAGAGGCTTCCTGACGTTATGCTATGGCTCTCTTAACTTCCTCATCCCATCAACTTTTGGGTTTGTGTCTTCTTTTCCGGGGTGACTTGTTACGCGTCTTAGCAAGCCCTTGCTCAAAGAGTCTAATTAAATTCGTGTATGTCCACACTGTCTTATTATCCTCCATGATTACTTTCTCAATTTGTTTAGTGGCTATTTCAATTTGCCTTTCTGAATAAAATTTTTCCTGTAATTGCTCCTCTTGTCTCTTTCCCACTTTCACTGCTCTTCCAAAACTTAGCTTGATACGTTTGTGATCACTATCCAGACTTCTGGAGCCACCTTCATCTATGTGCATTCCCCTGAGCTTATCATACATCCTATGTGACATCAGTGCATAATCTATTGTCGACTGCAGCTTTCCTACCTCCCATGTTATTTGCCCTTCACACTTCTCGGTCCTGTTGAAAATGATCAAATCAAGCCTTTTACACATATCCATGATCATTTTGCCTGTCGGGTCGGTATACCCATCTATATCTTCTATGTGCGCGTTCATGTCTCCTAGTATAATTATCTCGCACTCTCTTCCTAACTCCTGAATGTCCTTTGATATACACTCTACCATTGCCTGGTTTTCCTCTCTGGCCTTTGCTTCCGTCCACAAGTACACGAAACCAAGGAGTGTCATTTGACCTGCCACTTTCCCTTTTAGCCATAAATGTTCCTTGCACTCCTGCTTGACCCTTTGCCAGTCTGTACTTTTATGAATGAATGCCCCAATATCACCCCCCTTTCTGCTGCCTTCTGTTCTATTACAATATTCCCACGCGTAGTCCGGATTGTTCGGAGGTTGTTCCATGTCCTTGGGATGTGTTTCTACAAACCCGTATACCATCAGCCTCTCTTCCCTTAGCTGTTCTTCTATCTATTTCCACTTCAGCCTGTTCCTACCACCCTGCATGTTAATATACCCTATGTCTGAATGGGCTCATCGCTCGTGGCTACGTCTATTTATGCCCCGGAATCTACCTATTCCCCATATAGAAGCACCGCCATCCAGCGGACATTCCAAGGACTAAACGAGAGGTGGCACACGCACACTTTCTTACGGCATGCGCTTCGGGTCCACTTCCCACCTTTAACCACCTCGAGTTCATGGTATATACTAGTTCACTCTATTCATGGCACTGCGGCCGAACGCTCGCTAAACCTTTCGAAAACCAAGGAGGTTACGCCCAGCGAGTATGACGTAGCAAACTTTTTCAGTCATATAGCGCTCAATGTACATGCCAATGGCTGCTAATGGGAAATGAGAGGCGGAGAATTTGGCTTTTACTTTCTTACGGCTTCCGCTTCGTATCTACTTCCCATTTTTAAACACCTCGAGTTCATTCATGGTATATACAAGTTCATTGTATTCATGGCACTGCGGCTCAACGCTCGCTAAACCTTTCTAAAGCTAAGGAGGTTACACCCAGTGAGTATAACGTAGCAACCCTTTCTTGTCAGATAATGCTCAATGTACATGCCAATGGCTGCTAATGGGGATCGCAGCCTGCGCGTTTACTGAAAGCCGAATGCTCCTGTCTCTCATTCCCCATTATCAGCCATTGACGTGTACATTGAGCACTATTTTTTATTGTTCAACAACGCACAGAAGAAGTCTCTCACCGGCACCACCTTGGAGGTCAAAATGTTATACTTGTTACATACTACGGGGGACGAACGGGTGCCGCTATAAAGAGCTTCACCCCTAAAAAGAGAAGTTCTTTACAGGGGTATCAAATGCCCGGCAATCACTACTAGCGTGCATGTTCCTTGAAACCGAAACTTAGTAACAAGTTTCCGGGGCCTGCTTACGTCGCTTACATCGGTGAAGGGCAGGCAACGCAGTGACCGACCCAACGAGCATCGCGTGGGTCCTATTTCAAGGTGTCGCGCCTACACAGACGCTCGATTTGTGGAAGTTGCTAGTTGACCGGATCCCGAAACAGTTGCCCTGCAATTAGCGGTTGAGCGTAGGAAGTACGAACAGAAGGCTAAACGTGCTGCGGAGACACCGAATTCAAGGGAGGAGCGTCTAGCAAAGCGGCGTTACAAGGAGGCCGTTTGATTGACCATTCGGTGAATCTTGGCGAAAGTGCCAGTGCGACGCAGACATTCGAGATGGACTTCTAAATTAATCCTTTTGAAGTAGTATGCCGCGTGTGTGAAACACTGTGGCACATGGAAGACTTGACGCTGCTAATTATTGGCACGCGTGAAACGTTCAGATTAGCGACGAATCCCTTATCTCGCGCTACTTGTGTCCTGTCATGGGTGAGATATGCCGTTTCTAAACATTTCCTATAAGTTATTGTGTCAGGACAACTTTTCTTACGCAGCCTTCTAAACACACGCGCTCTGGATTGCGCTCATGTGGAGACGTATGCGCAAGGACATTTCTCCACTCTCCGACGGTAAACTACGCAGCAGTCGGAATCGGTTGCCAATGTGGTGCTCAGGAAGGTTCGCATCGAGCCAATAATTTCCTCTTTCAAATGATGAAGATATCATGTTGGGTTGCAGCTTGAGCTGTTATGAACACAAAACAGCAGGCGATGTTGTTGGCGTAGAATGATTTGCCGCTGCCGCCTGTGTCCGTAACATTTATAGCGCACTGAGAGAAGTGAAACCTGGGTGCGAGCTGAAATCAAACTCGGGCCACCTGGGAGGCAGTACAGTGCTCTATCCAACGGAATGGTGCCAGTACTTGAAATCATCTCAGACAAATGTTTGTTTACAAGGTTGTGGAATATCGTTAACAGATGCAATATCGCGTAGCAGAAGAATATTTTCCCGCCAGGTGTCAAACCATGCAAATTGCATGACGAGGGTGAAATTGGGGCCCTGAAATACTTTTCCACGTGAGGATGTCTTAGTATAGGAGTTTATTGTCTCTTGAAGTAGAGATATCGTGAAATGTTCGAAAGGCACCGTCACTCGTATAGTGTATGCACATGCGCGCAGGTTCAATATAGTGTACTCGGTTCATGTCTGGTGCTTGCCCAGCCTACCTGTCTCGTATTGCGTGTTCGTTTTCCTTCATCTTGCTCTGGAAAGATGCACGTGAGTTCCAGAAACCAACCACACCACCTTGCCGCCTCGAATACTTGTACTGCCACATTTTTCGTGATTTTGAAAGATTCTTGGGGCCCTTTGACGCAAAAACTTTGGTCTGTCTGTTTGTCCACCGTTACCGTGATTCGGGTACTCGAAACAGCACCAGCTGATACCCCGAATGGCCGACCCCATGAGCAGCACCCACCAATGTTGCTCAAGAATCAGCGCCTATCGCAGCGCCTCCGGAATACCCTTCGCCAATTTTCTTGCGCAGAACATCAAATAAATGTTTTGTTCACTCCCTTCACTAGCAAGACTATCGTCTTTCGACGACATTTGCAGATTAAGATGCAGATACGGGGCGATTTTTTTTCATATATCATTTGAGTTCGTCGCTATCACAATCACTGCTTCGTGCGGCGAAACAAACATTTTGATCGATATGCAAAAAAACGTATTGTTGCTCGCCCTTATTTATGACCGCAGGCTCCCAAGTGCACTCTCAACGAGTACTGCGCCTATGGATTTGTCGCCCGGTCATGCAGCAAGTGCCCCTGCTACGGATCTCATCAGGCAACCTGTGAGTACTGCTTGCAAAACAGAGAAAGGACAGAAGCAGAGTGCCTCGCTATGGTGCATGGTCTAATGGCGAAGGTACTCGGCTGCTGACCCACAGGTCGCGGGATCAAATTCCGGCAGCGGCGGCTGCATTTCCGATGGAGGCGGAAATGTTCTAAGCTTGTGTGCTCAGATTTGGGTGCACGTTAAAGAACCCCAGGTGGTCCAAATTTTCGGAGCTCTCCGCTACGGCGACTCTCATAATCATATGGTGGTATTGGGACGTTAGACCCCACATATCAATCAATCAATCAATCAATCAATCGACAAAGGCAGAGTGAGGAAAAAAACACTGCACGCGGCAAAAAGAAAAAAAAGAAATCAAAGCCGCTTTAAGCATAATTTAGCCTTTTGTAATTATTTATATCCTAACGGCACGTTACATGATATCATTAATGATTTCGTGTAACCTGTCGTTACGATATAAATAATTAAATAAGCATCCAATATACGTCAAGCACGTCGATTGGATACAGCTCATTCTGCGAAATAAAATTTCTCGCATGCGCGTCGAATAATAGACGCGCATGCTGACATGCGGGTATTTGATTCGTGCATGAGTGTTTCTCGATCATTTCTCCAAGTTAGTATATCGTTTGAGTTACTCCTTGCTTCCTTTTTGTGGTCGTTTTAATGAACCTACTCATGTACAAGGTATCTCTATCAATATTCTTGACCTACTACTTGTGAATCGTGACTTCTCGGAATGCATAGTTTCAGTTGATGAAGGTCTGTTCGATCACAAGCTTGTAAATGTTTATTTGCCCATACTTTCGCCTGTTGTCTCTAAACGTACGAAGAAACATTGCTTCAAAATCTTTGCTAAAGCCGATGATGCAAGCATAATAGATTACATTAAAACGTGCCTTCGTGACTTCACTGATACTGACAACAACGTATTCACGCTCTGGGAAATGTTCCTCAAAATGTGTCGTCACTGCATAAATACATTTGTGCCTAACAAAACAAAGACGGTCAATAAACAGATGTCGTGGATGACGGGTAACATATTGCAACTGAAGCGTAAACTAAAAAAAGCAAAAATAAGGGCGACCCACCCCAACTTATCAGTGTTATAAAAAGCAAATTGTCATCAGCGGTTCGAAGTTCAAAGGATTACTATTTCAACACGTGGCTACCTGGTTTCATGAAAAGTGCACCTGAAACATTTTGGGGATATTTAGGTGGCGCTAAGAGACCTGTCTGTGAGATAATGGTTGATGGAACCACTACAAAAACGTGAATAAAATCGCCGAACATTTTCACAATTACCAGACAGTTATAGGTAACTTGTTTCATTCTACTGTTTTTGAGGCGCACGAAGTGGACTTTATGTCATACAATGGTATTGTGTCAATGCTTTGAAACTTAAAGGCAACGAAATCATGTAGCCCAGATGGTATCCCAATTAGGTTTCTTAAGCATTATGTGGAATGTATCGGTAGATTTCTTTTGTGCTGTTCAGAGCTTCTTTGTGGTTTACTCATGTGCCCAAAAACTGGTAGACAGCTCCGGTAGTGCTAATTTTTAAAAACGGCAATCGTTTATCTGTAGAAAATTATCGACCGATATCTTTACCTTCATTTTGCTGTAAACTAATCGAGCATATCATGGCCAACCATATGACAAAATTTTTAGACAGAAATTTAGTGTTAACGAACTGCCAGCATGGCTTCAGGAAAGGCTACTCTTTTACGATACAACTGTTAACTGTAATTCGTAGTTTTGCAAGAACATTGGATAATAACGGTCAAATCGATGCTCTTTCTTTTACTTTAGCAAATCTTTCAATAGAGTCGTTCACTGTAACCTTATACGAAAACTCTGAGATTACAATCTTCCTAGCAATATAGTATCCTGGATAGCAGCTTATCTTTCGGATCGCGTGCAGTGTGTCACTATTGAGGGAAAAGACTCGAGCTGTCTTCCAGTTACATCCGGAGTACCCCAAGTAGCATCCTGGGGCCATTGTTGTTCTTGGTCTACATAAATGACATTGTCAACGTTGTTACACCTGGCACACATATCAGATTGTTTGCAGACGATTCGGTTTTATATCAGGAAATAACTACAGTGCATAGCCAAACCGACCTCGAGATTAGTTTGCACAACATACAGGTGTGGTGTGACAGATCAGGTATGTTTTAAACAAAGAAAAAAAACTGTCTGTCTTCGTATCACAATGAAAAAAAGAACACCCCCGTTAATATACACCTACACACTGGCCACCTCACCGCTATAAAAAAGTTGAAAACTCCAAATATCTGAGGGTGAAATTCTCAAACAACCTTTCGTGGAAATTACATATTAGTAATATATGTTGTTCTGCTTTCTGTAAACTTCGTTTCCTGAAGCCTAAGCTTAGAAGTTCCCCCGCCCACATTACACTACTGAGTTACATTACTTTAATTAGACCGAGGTTAAAGTATGATTGTAGTACATGGGATCCCTACACTAAACACAACATTAAAATAATAAAGAATGTCTTGAGAAAAGCTGTTCACTTCATTTACTCCAAGTTCAAGCACACCGATCCCCCCACACAGCTGATGACAGAAAGTTACATCCCCCTCCTCGAAACACGTAGGCAGATTATCTACCTCAATTTCCCTCAATCACTCATTAAACGTGAATTATCCATCGATCCCGCATTATATGTAACACCTCTGTCCACAAGGAGTACACGACATCATCACACACATGCTTTAACCCCTCATTTTGCTATAGGGCAGATATTTACAATTACTCTTTTTTTTTCAGGAAAGTGTCGGAGTGGAACTCTAGCCATGAAATTAATGACCTTTTTTAGGTTACCATAGTACCCGCATGAGGTGTTGTGTTTTGATTTTGTATGTTTTTTGTATGTTTTGTTTTGATTTTGTATGATTTTGTATGTCGGAGTGGAGTTCTGGGCACATAATGAATGGCCCTTTTTAAGTTACCACAATACACGCGTTAGGTGTTGTGTTTTAATTTTGTATGTTTTACTTTATTTTACTTGTGTTGTGTTACAGTACTGCTTTTTTGTTTTTTTATTGTACGCAGTCCGAGCGTGTTAACAAAGTTGAGTGTGAAAATTTGCGCAACTTTTTGTACTCACTGTACTGATATTTTGGTATTGTATTTCTTTTTTGAGTGTACTATGAGCGCCCTTCCTGCAAGGACCGAATTCTGGTCTGCAGTGTGGCAAATAAACAAAATAAAAATATTTGACGTTTCCTGTCAACTGACGAGTTGGGCGTGCCTGTTTTATCAACTAATCAGATACTTCTATGCGAATGTACATGGGTGAGTACGGCTCAGGACAATTTTTGCTAAGTACCGCGTCAGAGTTAGCCCAAGGCGCAAGATATATTTCATGAGTGAGTATGAGTGAGGACTTCCTTTTTTTTTGTTGATATATGGAGCGGCTGGCCGGTTAAAGTGTTTCGTAATTACTCGTATTCGTGCTGGACAATTTAGGAGCAACAAGTGTCATGGTGACGTGGCGAGAAAGGTGTTGTGCTAGCTTTGTAGCCCACTCCCGCACTACACACATATATTGATGATGAATAATGCGCTTTAGTGGACATGGCAAGATAACCAATAGTATGTCCGTATCAATGGATGAATTCCATAGAGGAATGGTACTGAACATTTACAGCGGAAGCACGAAACCTATCCTTAAAAGTTGTGAATGTGTGTTACCTTTCTTTTGTTCGTCAAACATTTTTTTTTTTTCGTGCAGGCGTTCGAAAGCAGCACAACAACCTGTGCAGTCCCGACAGCATCGTGCGCTTGGACAAGGAGATGGGCTACACCTGCGACAGCTGCATCACGGCCGCCTCGGTTCTTACCGGAATGACGTGAACATGTGCTTTACGAGCAAAAAATAAACAAGGATGGAAAACAAGCATTATGTGAACATGAATGCGCAAAAAGAGCGTTTAATGAGGAGGAGACTGAGACATTACAACTAGGCACGTGATTTGATGTTTGAAGTTGAAGCGCAGCTCACTTTTAATTCTCATTATTTTGGTCTTTTGTTATCATTCTCTATTTTTCCCTGCTTCTTGTATCTCTTTTTGTATCTGTTTGTTTTCATTTCTTTCTTCCACTTCCCCTTTCTTTCTATGTTTACTTTTTGTGCTTCGCTTTCACTCTTTATGCTTCGTTATCTCTATTTCTTTGTCCTAACTTCATTTTGTGTTTTCTTGTGCTCGTATCTTTTTATGTCTTTCTTTAATCTGTCTTTCTAACATTTATTGTCATTACTTTCTTGATTTCTGTTTGTTTTCCTCTTTTTCTTCCAGCCTGTCTCTTTCTCACTGTTCTTTTTGCCTTGCCGTGGCTGAGGTACTCAGCTGCTGACCCACAGGTCATGGGATCGAATCCCGGCTGCGGCGGCTGCATGTCCGATGGAGGCGGAAATGCTGGATGCCCGTGTGCTCAGATATAGGTACACGTTGAAGAACCCCAGGTGGTCAAAATTTCCGGAGCCCTCCACAACGGCACCTCTCATAATCATATAGTGGTTTTGGGACGTTAAACCACACATATCAATCAATCACCGTTCGTTTCTTTTTTTCTCTCTCTCTTCCTTTCTCTGTCTTTCCTTGCTCCTCTTTACCGAGCCAAGTTTGTTCAACGCTCTTCTGCTATTCTCGATCGCAGGGTTTGCCCAATTCCTGAGGTGCACACACTCTTGGGGAGCTTTCCGCAACGCTGCGCAAAGTACAGCGGGCAACGAAAGCTTCCCTGTTGGAAAAAATCTCTCTCGTTTTAATGAATCGGCATTTGAGAACCCCACAAAAACAAATTCCGACGGCACCACCACATTGCGGTTACCGTACAAACTAGCTCTGACGTAATGAATTGTGGCGGCCTCTGCTGGGGCCTGCCCTCTGGGCCGAGAGGTCACGCTGTCCATAATTCAAAATGACGGCTGCCTGAAGAGCAATGCTAATAATAGTATTTATGTCTGGGGTAACACCTCCTAAGGACCATGGTAGGATTCTGAGAGACGCGATAGAGGAGCGCTCGAAAAATTTTAGAATGGTCGGGGCTTGTCCCTTCCTTGCCTGTCATCGTAGCCGTGATCCACTCCAGCGCGCGCTCTGATATCAGTGGAGGCCACTAGTGGTGCTGTACGTCTTTGTCTGAAAAAAGCGCTTACTCTTCTATCTCTCTCGTACACATCGTAGTAGCATGAATGAAGACACGAGCATGAGTGCGGCGGAGGCGAGTGCTCACGAAGCTGCTGTGTGTGCAACCGTGAACGTTTAGTTACGGTTATGAATAAAGAACGTAGTACTCGGGGTTTTCTTTGCGGGAAGATGAGTGCGACTTAGACCATCCGCTGTTATTTAACATCCATTGACATCGCACTACAAACGGCTTCTAAGACTTCGCCTCCATCAAAACGCGACCGCTGCAGCAGGGATCACTCGTGGCCTTCACGTGAGCAGGTGAGCACGGTAGGCACTACATCAGCGCGTCGGACTCAATGGCACTGTTTATGCTGCCAATAGTACGTGTATTCTTAATGCAACGCTACATGCACAGCCCGATGACGTTGCCTCACCTGTCAAATTAAACGTATGTCCCCATCTAGAGCATTAACACTTGTTTACATGGGCATGATACTTTGGAAATGTGATGTGACACGGCTCTGTCGCATGAAAACAAACGTGGCTCTAAGCTGCTCTGTCACAGTATTCTATTCTCCTGGTCTCTCCACTGCTTCGCTGAGTCGTTTTCCTTCGTGGGCTGGGGCAGAAACCACCACACTTTTCTAGTATCAGTGCCCTTTAAATGAGCTCTGTCGCTGTTTTCCTAGTGTTAGAATGGCACCGTTATAGTCAGCTCCCTGGAATAACCTTGTTAAGTGAGTTTTTTATAACCCTGCTCAGCTGCCTCATTTTTTTTAAGAATCCGTACTCGAGAGCATGCTCTTCAGACTCCACGGTCCTCACATATTCATAGAATGTGGACTACCGATAAACAGCGTTTTCTGACGATGATGAAATGTCACGGGGCTCCTTCATAGAAGCCACTGAAAGACCCTGCTAAAACTGCGGAAGAGCTGCACTGGCACAGTGGGGGTGGAAGAGAAGGTGCGTCAAGCACCACGAGAGTTCCACGCATCGATACGGCCCAGACTAACGTGTGAGCCACTAATGCTGAATCGGCGACATCACCGATATCTGCGAGAGACACCGTTTAGCAAACGATAACCTTCAGCTGGCAATTTCTACTGAAAAGCAGATAATGAGAGACGCTCTTGAGACGCTACGTGTCCAATGCGGGAGCGTCTGTTCTCCAGATGGTTGTGCTGAATCATTTTTGCGCCAAGTTGATGAGAGTTGCGGTAACTTTCGCATCGCCTTTGCTACTCTGTGAAATCCCGCAGCAAAAGTTGCCTTCTGTTAGGGAGAGCTCTCGAAACGTTTTACCTCGAGTCCACCCTGATTCTATGACAGCGCCAGCTTCAAATTATGTCACCACTGGTGAAACGTCGCCGCGCCGTTTAGCAGCGCACAAGGAACGATGGGACTGCATCACACTCCACCGTCGATCTCGATGGTGCCGTGGTGACACATACTCGTGTCGTGACCAGCCTAGCCGAACGTGCGGCACGGCACGCGTGGTGCCAGCGAACGTCTAAGCACCGCACGAGTGCATAGAAAACGCCACTAGCGCCGCCGGACGAAGATGGCACATGAGTAAGCCCCCCCCCCCTCCCCGACACACCCACTTATACACGTGTGCCTTTAGTGGTACTGCCTCATGGTATGCTAACGCCATAACATTTACGAATACGGGCGCAAAATAGTCGTTATTTGCTCAAAGTTTCGCTAGATGTCTGCGAGGCCTCCACTTTCGACTTTCTTACGCACGCAGAAGTCGGTGAAGGCGAATATTTGACGGCAATGGTACGCCCTCTCAGTGCAAGAAATGCAGTCGCATTTCCTCACAATTCTCTTCAGGGAGGTGAGGGCATTTTTCTGACTACGCAGCTGTTTAAGGGACTGACTGTCGTCATGTCTCGTGTTGACGTTACGCGTGTCGCCCGTACCATGCGCTTAAGCCGAGCAGACAGCATGTTTGGAGCATCAGCATCGCCCATGGGACATCTCGCCTGTCCGATTCAGCGAAGCAGCAGCGAAACGCAAGCATCGGGAGAAACACTGGCGAAACGCCAGTTTTGTATAGCCTAGCAAGGTGGTGGGTAAGGGTAGTAAGCGTGAGGAAGGAGATTTGATAGCTGGGTGAAGAAAAGAAAGAGGAAAGGTGAGTGTAAAGTAAAGCAGAAGAAACATGTGACAGTACAGTGCAAGGATAGCAGAAAGAAAAGGAAAGAGAACATCTTGTGAGCCACGAAGTAACAAACTCAGCTGCTTTACCACCGCGTTGTAGAATCAGAGGAAAAATGAGGCTCAAAATATGTATATTACGTGCTCCTGTGAAATTTCCAAGTCTATATGTGCATGGTTACATGCTCATGTGTTTTTCCTATGGTTAGTTCTAAACGCATAGAGAAAGGTGGAGTCGCTACTCAAATACCGGCAAATTTGATGACAGTATGTGCTGTATATCGCAAGGCCAGCTATGGCACCTACGCATTTAACCGCAAACATTGAAATTACCCTATGGAAAGCTTCATTTTCATAACTAGTGCGTTTCTTCATATCACCAGCTCATGCATCAGCCTTAAACAAGCGTCTTAAGTTGTCCCAAGTATCGTTACTAAACAATATCATCGCAATTTTGCGGACAGTTTTTCTAACTACTTCTCTAGTAAACATAGAACGTGGGCCAGTTACGGGGCCCAACGCACAACCAGCCAGTTCCTTTGGGTGCATGTAATCGCCCAGAATGCACTCGAAAGTGTTGCCGAAATACCACGTGCGCCGCAAAACGCCATTGCACTTTCGGCTGCTGGTTTCATTGCCAGCGCAGTCGCGCATGCAGAAAGCGAGGAACAGCAGCTGCTTCTCACTGAGCGTCTCCAGCTCACCTGGCAGCCTCAACGAGCTTCGCTGACTGCCCTTCAGACTCAGGACTTGCAAGACAGCTTCCAGCGCTTGGCCAGCAGTACCGGCTGTCTCACTGCAGCCCATGGTTGTTGTCGAAGCGGGCTTCCCCACTGGCAAACCGACAGTGGGCATGTGCTGAATTTCAAGCTTCACCCCGGCTCGAATCAGTGCTTCCAGAACCACGAAGCCAACACCGGCGTAGTTGAAGCTCGGCGGGAACTCACGCTGAGAACCACGGCCGAGTGAGCAACGACGTCGGTACGGTGAGCCGATCACCCTCCAACACGGCCTGGTAGGACAGGACATCCTCTGGGCCAGAATTTGTGTCGGGAGACTCTAGGGCGTCTAGCTCTCGCTGCCTGAAAGCCATCAGGGATCGAATGTAGGACCTAAAAAAGGAACCACTGTCGCCATCTTCTGTGCTGCTGGTAGTTGATGCGCTGCAGACCGACGTCTCAGCAAGAAGACGTTTCGGGTCGAGCAGCTGCAATGTGACATTCGTGGCCCCTACATCTAGGAGAAGGCCCTCCAGAAACGCGGCAGCAGACAGGATGGCGTCGGCGTCGACGTCCTGAGCCATGACGACCGCGAGAGGCGCAAGACCCGCGACTTCATACACGGCTCGAAAACAGCGTTCTTCGGTGTACGAGTTCGACTCGTCCGGCATGCGCAGGCGAAAGTCAGCGAATGGTCCCAGCTGCCGAACCACTTCCCAGGCCACGTACTGCGCTACGGCCACTGACGTCATGTCTCGAAAGATTCGGTTCACGAATGCCGCCACAGGTGCACCCTTGACGGCGGCCCTGTTCCAGAAGTGCCCCAGGTACGTCCTCCAGGCAGGATGGTCCAGGATTCCGCGCTCAGTTAGGTTAAAGAAGACCAGCGTGCTGTCATCCTTCTTCATCCTGGAGAAGAGGCGCAGGATGACGTCTTCCGTGTGCCAGACCGATCCCACCATGAACGTGATCACCGCGCGGGTCGTGATGCCCAACAGGGTGAACGTGCTCCCCAGGTATTCCTCGTACGAGTGGTTCTTGATTAGTGCCATACGCCGTTGCGCCCACTCGGCCAGATCCCTGCGCCGACGAACGATGAGCAGGTGGTTTTCGACACCGAGTTCGAAGAGCGTATTGATGCCGTAGCGAACGACGAGCTTCAGGACGACATCCAGCGGATCCACGACCGGTTCGTGTTTGTGAACGTCGATGTCATGCTCGCGCATAAAGCGTAAAAGCTGTCCCACGCCTTTAATCTCGTCCTTGGTGACGGAGACGCATCGCTGGTAAAGTGACGCGGAGACCTGCAGCTGAGTGGGTGCTTTGTACTCCAGTGCCCAGTGTGTCAAGAGCGTGCGTACCCTGCCAAGGATTTGGTCGGGCGAGTCTCCGATTGGCTGAGCGGTGCCCGTGAGGTTATAAGCACCGCACGAGAAGAGGTAAAAGTCGTCGCAAGGGTCGGTGCCCATATCCACGGTGTTGACGATACGAGTGGCCAGCCGCAGGCAGCTAGGCGTGAAGCAGACCCCTCGTTTGGCCTGAAGCCACTGAGACACGTCCTCGCCAAAGTAGAAGGCGGCGCACGAACCGGACATGGCCGCCATCAGGAAGCCCACCACACAGGCGGCGTTCCACGCTCTTGAGGACCGAATTTCCGCGTCTGCGAGAAACGGCTGTACCTGCAGACATGGGAAACACTTTTAGCTGAGCACAAATTCAGCCCGACTCAATCGAGCAGCGACCGAGTAAATCATAGAACTCGCACAACTCGTTAAGCAAGCTCCAACAGCAATGACAGCCTTTATTTATAGAAGATCTGTGCTGACTACAGTAATTTTAAGGAAGTGTTGTGTAAGGTCATTTACTTACAATACTTAAGCGCGTCAGCGATCTTCAGCGGGCTGCTGCGCTACAGACGTCAGAGACGTCAACAAACCATGTTTAAAGGTCATCACTCCACTCCGATTGCGGAGACTATACTTGAACTCAAGATAACGATCCGAAAATTGTTGAGCCATTTACTTGGGGGCCATTTACAAATGATTTAAAAGGCTCATGCAGCTCACCAAATAAACTTACTCTTGCAACTTATCTGTAACAACTTCTTCCTACTTCAGTATTTTAAGTGACAACTGGGAGGATCTGTAGAATCCTAATATTTTTATAAACTTCTAGCATTTCCATCCCATCATATATTCAGATGTTAGTGGGGTACCATACAAAGCTTGTACAACGCTCCCTACTAAACTTAAGCCAGTTGAACGCTAATATATTTAAGAGGAGCAAAGGCATACATTATCGTCGAACGAATGTATATCACGCGACATTCTCTTTTCCTATTTACGGTTTGAATTCGGGCTGTGTGGATACAGAAAGCGAAATAATTTATTTTACTGTACTTTTCGTAATACTTCAAAATTATCGATTCCTTGTACGCTTATACGACCAATAAGGGTGTTGGGTACTTCATTCCCTCTAGAATCTTAAGCGAACATTGACACAAGCTTTTCTGAATAACTCATGCTTTATCGGTTAGCGATGCTGTGACATGCTGCTGTGACCTTGCTGGAGAGGCGCTCCTCTCGCTTATTCAAATAATCATGCCTACTTACTGCGTGTAGAGGCACTGGTTAGCTACAAGGACTCGGAGGGCGTCTCCTTGGTGGCATCTCTTCTTCTTCTCTTCGTGCTTTTAGCAGGTCGTCCACACGGGCCTATTGATCTGACGTCTCTATTAACTGAATTTAACAGTAAGCGTCAAATAAAACCAGCTGCACCAATTTAGAGGCGCGTTAAAGGCAACCTCACGTACAATCCACACGGCCCAAAATTTGTGAAATCGCTCTATAAACAAAATAGGTTAACTTGCAGTTGAAACACGATGGTGAAGCGACACGACTTGATGTTGTTCTCCTTGATTTTGCTAATGTTTTTTTTTTTCTCGTCATGAATTATTTTTATTTATTTCTTGTGTTTTTGTGAGTGTCTTTCTCTATTTGGCTACTTCTAATTTTTCTTTAAATATATTTATTTTTACTCAATCTTTCTATCGCTCTTCTTCTTTTTTCTCTGTATTTCTCTCTCCCTTTCTGTATTTATCAACTCAAATATTTTTTATTTCTTGATGGTCATTGCGTTTCGTCATGAAAAAACCAGGACAGATGTTGGGGGTGTGAAGAAAAAAATGAAGAAAATGACGAAGACAAAAAAGAGGCAGAAAAGAGATCGTACCAGTTCACTGTGATTATAACTTTCTGTGCGCGGCTCACGGGCGCCTTAAAATGCTCCGCACGTAATGTGCCGTGAATGTCAACGTTATTCAGTAGTCTCGCAGTGTTGTCCTTTTTACCCAACGCTACAGAGTGGCCACTATGTGGTGTACCAATCGCCCTGGCACACCTGACCCTCGAGTGCCCATGGCATCTAGACACAGGTACATCACCATCGCTAAAACATAGCACAATTACACAGTAAAATGAAGGCTTCATAAAAACGTAGGAAGCCATGCTCGTCTCGGAGGACTGGAACAGCAAGGATACCTTTTTTTATTTGCAACAAAAACTTGCCTATAAGGCATAATGTTTTTTCGAGTATGTTTGTTAAATGTGCGCCGTTCATCATCATCATCACCATCAGTCTGACTATGTCCACTGCAGGACAAAGGCCTCTCCCATAATCTGCCAGTTAACCCGGTCCTGTGCTTGCTGCTGCCAATTTATACCCGCAAACTTCTTAATCTCATCTGCCCACCTAACCTTCGGTCGCCCCCTAACCCGCTTCCCTTCTCTGGGAATCCAGTTAGTTACCCTTAATGACCAGCGGTTATCCTGTCTACGCGCTACATGCCCGGCCCAGGTCCATTTCCTCTTCTTTATTTCAACTATGATATCCTTAACCCGCGTTTGTCCCCTAATCCACTCTGCTCTCTTCTTGTCTCTTAAGGTTACGCCTACCATTTTTCTTTCCATTGCTCGCTGCGTCGTCCTCAATTTAAGCTGAACCCTCTTTGTAAGTCTCCAGGTTTCTGCTCCGTAGCTAAGTACCGGCAAGACACAGCTGTTATATACCTTCCTCTTGAGAGATAGTGGCAATCTGCCTGTCATAATTTGAGAGTGCTTGCCGAATGTGCTCCACCCCATTCTTATTCTTCTAGTTACTTCAATCTCGTGGTTCGGCTCTGCGGTTATTACCTGCCCTAAGTAGACATAGTCTTTTACAAATTCAAGTGCACTATTACCTATCTCGAAGCGCTGCTCCTTTCCGAGGTTGTTGTACATTACTTTCGTTTTCTGCAGATAATTTTAAGACCCACCTTTCTGCTCTCCTTGTCTGACTTCGTAATCATGAGTTGCAATTCGTCCCCTGAGTTACTCAGCAATGCAATGTCATCGGCGAAGCGCAGGTTACTAAGGTATTCCCCATTAACTCTTATCCCTAACTGTTCCCATTCTAGGCTTCCGAAAACCTCCTGTAAGCACGCGGTAAATAGCATAGGGGAGATTGTGTCCCCCTGCCTTACACCCTTCTTGATTGGTATTCTGTTGCTTTCTTTATGAAGCACTATGGTAGCAGTTGATCCTCTGTAGATTTCTTCCAGAATGTTTATATATACTTCATCTGTGCCCTGATTCCGCAGTGTCTGCATGACGGCTGATATTTCTACTGAATCAAACGCCTTCTCGTAATCTATGAAGGCTATGTATAGTGGTTGGTTATACTCTGAGCATTTCTCTATTACCTGATTGATAGTATGAATGTGGTCAATTGTTGAGTAGCCTGTTCGAAATCCTGCTTGTTCCTTTGGTTGATTGAATTCTAATGTTTTCTTTACTCTGTTAGCAATTACCTTTGTAAATAGCTTGTATACTACAGAGTGCAAGCTGATCGGCCTGTAATTCTTCAAGTCCTTGTCATCTCCTTTCTTATGTATTAAGATCATGTTAGCGTTCTTCCAAGACTCTGGTACTCTTCCCGTCAGGAGACACCTCGTAAACAGGGTGGCTAGTTTTTCTAACACAATCTGTCCTCCATCTTTCAGCAGATCTGATGTTACCTGATCCTCACCAGCAGCTTTGCCTCTTTGCATGCTCTCCAAAGCTTTTCTGACTCCTTCTATTATTACTGGTGGGGTGTCATCTGGGTTACTGCTAGTTCTGATAGTATTAAGGTCGTGGTCGTCTCGGCTACTGCACAGATCTCTGTAGAACTCCTTCGCTATTTTAACTATCCTATTCATATTGGTAGTTATTGGCCTTCTTTGTCCCTTAGTGCATACATCCGACTTTTGCCTATCCCAAGTTAGGCCGGTGTTATGTCTGAACTCAATTAGTGTCATGTGGAATGTGTTTTCTTGTATCCAGCGGTTTGTATCCAGTTGTCTTGCATCCAGCAG
The DNA here is from genome assembly GCF_013339725.1 of Rhipicephalus microplus. Classification (NCBI taxonomy): domain Eukaryota; kingdom Metazoa; phylum Arthropoda; class Arachnida; order Ixodida; family Ixodidae; genus Rhipicephalus; species Rhipicephalus microplus. The sequence continues at coordinate 103,160,687 of NC_051168.1, read as the reverse complement.
CTGTTTCGCTGTAGCGAAAGCCGGCTTTAAGAAGGTGACGGGAGTGTTCTGGCTGCGACCCTTTACATGTCCATAAAAGGTGGTGTGCATCTGCTTGCATCGCCGGAGTGGGACAATACGAACACGTATCACCAACCTCGTAAATGTGACCAGTTCCATGATAATATAAAGGTCGGTGTAAGGGCCATCCCTGCCCGCAGCCTCCTAAGCACAACTTCCTCCGCCCTAGTAAGATGAGGGGGGAGGAAGCAGACACACGTTGGTATGAGAGCAGGTGTATCCTGCCTTAGAACATTTTTTACGGGTATGGAGTAAATTAAGGGGCTGAGGTGAAAGAGGAATGGTTGGAAGGTTCATGCCTGGAGGGCAGTGCACCTGCTGGTCAGCAGCAATGTTGTCTGGGTTTATAGCATGGCCTTGAACCTAATGTACTTTTACGCAAGTAGCTCTATTATGGTTCAGCTCATGAATCGTCTCACAGGTCTCCCTCACCTCGTGTACTTTCTTGGGCTCCTTATTAGCTCGTAAAGAATCAATGTATACGAGCAAAGATATCTACTTGCCAGGGTCAAGAAGAAAGTGAAAGGCACTGACTTCTTGGACTGGATAAACCTCCCACCTTCAGGAATGAAACCGAAGGCTAGCCCGAAAACATTGTTTCGAAGGAAACGTCTGTTGATCATCGCCATTCTGGATTACATATAATCAACAAAAAAGCATGAAAATTGATGTTCTCATTGCTTGACCCTTCTAGCGGATTGCTCCTCTCCAAAACACTGCATGGGCCACGAAGGTTCTCTGTAGGTCAGTGTTGGTAGAATATATGGCGGTGTTCGTAAATTGCCCAGATGCACAGATTAAGGAAAATAATGAATGAAGCGGGTCGACACTACTTCTAAGCTGAGCTAGCCTCCAACGCAGTCAGGAAAGGTAGAAAAACCTAAAGGTTTACTTAGGGTTCAGCGATCCTTACCTATATATGCCATTCAAATACTTCCTTAGGTTTCCTCTTGAAATTCATATAGCGTTCATATGCTTTCTACATCATCATCATCATCATCATCATCATCATATTAGGTAAGCAATGCACCAGCAATACCGGAGGCCACCCTTGCCTCGCCTAATACTCTTTTCCGGGGACCTTTAGTAACGCTTTTTCATTAATGATCAGAGTAGCCAACAAGTCTATATGTGAGAATGGTAGCTGTGATAAATCATTATAGCGCAAATTCTCTATGATTGCAGCTGTTTCAAGACATCCAAATGCATGTGACATACTTCACAGTTGTTCATTTAGAAGAAGAAAAAATCCTGGAACGCTGTTTGAGACCAATCCTGAGCCAGAAGGAGTGAAATGTGTTGTTGCGCTTCGTACGGATATGTGTACTTGAGACAGTATTTGCGAAGTCTAGCTTTTTTTCATTCTCGTTTTCTATTACGGCAGAGCAAAGGGGAGGGGAATTGGTATTATAACAATAGACCTTTTCCCTCAAGGCTCCCTGTGCGCCGCCATAGTCCTCTTTGGGCTGTTGTTAGTGCACGTAAGCCCGAAGAAATACACTGCCGAGGCTGTGACGTTGGCTTTGGTGCTCTCGTGCAACAGCCCAGAAAGGAGGAAATCCTCCTGTCCGTAAAAAAAATGGGGGGGGGGGGAGTCCATAGGGTGGGAGGTGTTGCGATCAATCTTAGCCCCTTTTGACGGGGCATCGTTGGCACGGGAAGATGGTAGGAAACGAGAAGGCAGGAAGGTTAACCAGGCATCTGCCTGCTTGGTTACCCTATACCCTGGTGGATAGCCAATTCGCTAGAAAACCTGCGCGAAGGAAGAAAGAAGGAGCGAGCGCAATCCAAAGAAAGTTAGCTTTGATCTTCACGCTCGCTCCATTATTGACTTCTCTGCTGACCCGCAGGTCGCGGGATAGAATTCCGGCTGCGGCGCATGCCTTTACGATAGAGGCGAAAATGCTGACACCCGTGTGCTGTTGTGACTGGGGGAATTTGTCGGGCCTTGAGCCATCCAAGGGTCAGGGCGAAGACGGGCCGAGGAGCCGGAGCTGATAACTTGAACGATTTATTTACACTATTGAAGGTAGCGTGTTACATGGAGTAAGCATCATACTAGATGATGGAAGGAAGCTCTCTCTCCGAGCGTCTTGCGCTCGCGTTTTTATGCCCCCGAAGAGAGAAAGTCACACCGCCTCCTTCCCAACCCAGGAAGGGAGGAGAGGCCCGCCCAGTTCGCTGCCCGGCGAGGGTGTAACACACACAATACACGACACCACTGGCACAGTGCGAGAACGGGGAGTCGGACGCGCCGAGATGACTCCTCGAGGAAACATCGCTCGGGAAAGGCGCCATGGAACGTGAGGAATGTCCCCGAAGATGAATACAAAGCGCTCGGCTCATTGTCCGCTGAATGTTGACGACCCAAGCAATGACCACTCCTTCTAGGCAGCCCAGACAGCGAACAGCCCCCCCCCCCGGTAATCTGTCGGTCGTGCGTGCCCAAAGGGCTTTTTGGCAAGACGAGCCGACGACTCCAAGGAATTCGCAGTACTACTGCTGTGTTGTTGCCGATTCCGGACGTCTCAGGACGCGCTGCGAAGCCGGAACCATTCCACGCGTCCAAGCGGCGCCCAGACATGGGGGCCGATCACAACAGCTCGTCCGCCACCGGGAAAAAGGACTCGTAGATGGGCAGCCCAACGCTGCACCTTGAAGAGGCCTGGCAGCGCAGCAGCTCTGGAACGGCTGCGGCTCAGGTTTTCTCTCTCGCTCAAGTGGGGTCAGCAGGTCCGTAAGTAGCACTCTCCGTCGAAGGGGCCCCCGCAGGTCGAAGGCTGGGACTGACATTAGTGATCAAATCCGCACAGTACCCAAGCAGCGACAAGGCGGTACACCACCCCTCCCGAGATATGCCAGGCTACTGAACTCTTAGCCCGTTGTCGGCATAAAAGCAGCCACACTAGAACGTTGCCTGGAACGTCCCCAAACAAAGCAATATGGCAACGCTCCTAAAGTTTTGAAGAATTTACCTTAAATAAATTGCACTCAAGCCGCAAGTCGCATAGCCTTGAGGCAAATGGCGAGTGAGAAGTGAGAAGGTCGGGAAACTCAACTAACAAATTATATCCCTTTCTCATCGTCTGGCCGTGGCAGGCAGACTAAGTAACAGGTTCACCATGCAGTAAAGGTTAAAAAAAATCCAAAACGAAAAGATACACGGAATGACATAACAAAATAAAAAACCCGGGCTGTCGTAACTCAATCGGAATGCGCTTGCTCCTTATCACAGGAAGCCTCGGCTGAGAGCATCAGCATTTCCATTATCCCGCCCCTTTTTGTAGCGGATCTCAAAATTATGTTCTTGCAGTGCCAAACTCCATCTCAGTAGGCGGCCATTTTTAGGCGACATATTCCGAAGCCATGACAAGGGACAGTGATCTGTCTCGACAAGAAAGGGCGAGCCGGCCAAGTAGCACCGAAGCTTGTAATAGCCCACACTAAGCATGCACACTCTTTCTCTGAGGTGCTATAAGCCTCCTCACGTGTGGAAAGCTTACGACTAATGAAAAGCACGGGGTGCTCCTCTCTACTTTCATCTCGCTGACTCAGAACAGCCCCAAGACCCCTTTCACTAGCGTCGCACTGAAGTACAAAAGGTCGGTTATAATCCGGAGCTCGTAAAATCGGTTGAGACGTCAGTGCTGCTTTCAAAGCCTGGAACGAACTTTCCCTTAACTCGTCCCACTGGACTTTAACGGGCTCTCCCTTCCTTAAACTGTCGGTCAGAGGACTGGCGATCTGTGAATATTTGGGGATATAGTGTTGGTAATATCCAGTGAGGCCTAGAAAGGCCCTGATATCAGTTTTAGTGACAGGTCGGGGATAGTTCTCGATGGCGGCAAGTTTTACCTCGTGGGGCCGCCGGCATCCTCGCCCAACAATGTGCCCAGATACTCTACTTCCGCCTGTCCCAATTGACACTTTTCTGCTTTAACAGTGAGGCCCGCGTTCCTTAAGCGCGTCAAGACGTCCCGCAAGTGGCTCAGGTGTTTTCCAGCTGTCCGAAAACACTGCAATATCATCTAGATAAGGAACAGGTCGGCTGTCTCGCGCCCGCACCACGCACAGCCGGGTTCTTCCAATCTTTCTTTAATTCCTTCTTGTATTCTTTGTTTCTTTCCTTCCTTCTTTCTTTCTTTCTTTCTTTCTTTCTTTTTTTCTTTTATATTCTTTTCTCGTTCTGTCACCCATCGCTACTTCATCATATGCTTCGCATGCATATATGAAGTGCAGAGTTCGATTGAAACCCGTCTGGCCGGGAAAAATTATGGCGGAAAATCGTTGAGCAACAACCCCGTTGCGGAGCCGAAACATCGTTTTTTGTGTTTGATTCAGTGATTGGTCGGTGCTCGCTATTTTTTTTGTTTCATGGTTCGCATAATTGTGTGTTCTGCTAGCGTGACCTGGTAGACAAGTAGTAAGGGCCCTCGCCATCCTTCCGCGTGTGCGCCGGTTGAAGTCCCACGTCTCCATCAAATGTCATTCAGTTTCATTTATTTTTCTCCTCCTCCTATACACTTCTCTTCTCCACTCCTCCTCATTTGTTATTTCCAACAGGTTGCTAGGCAACGAATGATGACGTCATATAGATCGACGAGTTTTTTTTTTTTTTTTTTGCGTGTGCCGAATGGCCTGACCTACGGCCTAAAGTAGCTGAGCTGTTAAACATCTTACGCTAGACTTTGCGGTAAGAGAAGTTTCAGTCAATCCCTAAGCAGTGTATACCATTAGTGAAGCTGGCTTAATTATAGCTTGCAGCACGTGCGAAACATAAGCTTCGCTAGAGTGGCCTTTCTGCGTACTCCAATACATAATCTCTAATGCTGTATTGTTGAGGTTGTGTCGCAAAGTTATTGATGAAGGTGTAGCTGTATTTTCAAGCAAGACGAGACTCTCAGGAACACTGTCTAAATGAAGATCTCATAGATCTCCAACATCAGGAAAATATGATAATTGCTCCTGTCCTGACAGTTAATTTTTCTGTAGCTGCGATCATCTCAAGATGACCAAAAACTTTGTTTTGGGCAGTTACTTGGAAGGTAAATTCATTAACTTTGTAATTATATGAACTATGCGGTTATGCGAAACGAGAAAATTAAACTTCTTCATGCGGAGAAACCATCGAAGGTTTGAAGTATAAAAAAGCGGCTTCTAGTGATTGTTGAGGCACAATGCATTTCTACTCAATTTAAAGCAAATCCGAAACCAAAACACCCATAGGTGCAACAAGCCCCGACCCAGCATGACTTCACTGTTTAAAATCAACGGGTAAAAGAGTTGTAGTTCTGCCACGTTCATTACAGTATGTGTACCAAGCTTGCTATATTTACAAGCGCAGCCTGTATAACCACAAAACAAGTTGGGTAGATGGTTGACGTAACGAGGCTTGCTGATTCTGGATGTCTCAAAATAATGTCGCTGTTGAGCACTTCCGCAATTCGGTTTCACCGCTGAATTCGAGTGATTTTCAGTACTTGACAATTATTACTCAGGCCACTTTTTTGAACTTTAAACTGCAATGCATTGTTCGCATGAAGCTTACTTCGATTCTCCCATCTGACACAACCGCATGACATCAACAATTAAAAGTGTTATTTTAACTTTCTAATTACCATACCAAATGATGCTGTTCTGTTTTGTTCTGTTTTGCTGTGGATAGGTTGAGGTCCATATTGTCTCAGCTACTTCATGTCACAATTTCTGCAGTGAAAAAAAAAAGAATAATACTGAATGAAGTGCGTCAAATACGCGAATGAAAAAGCAAAACTAAGAAACAAACTAGCAAGTCTTGGCAGACGGCATCTCCCATTAAAGAAATTACTCGGACCATGGCCCGAGATGCATCTTCAGAAAAAGGCGAACATCTTCCTGATAGACCTCTTCATGGAGACCGGGCTGTATAAGCGCCTGTGACACAGTCAGGGGTTGACATATGTGAAATGATGTGTTGTGTTAGTGCATATACTGACCGTAGAAAAGAGAGGTGTGTGTGTGAACATATTATGACTGTGTGAACTGCTGCAAGCAAGTGTACATTGGCATAATTTAACTGGTTTCAATGTGCTATTATGTTTTTTGTTTGTTAATTATATAGTACCAAGTGATGTTCTTTGCAATCTTTAGATGCCTGCGGCTACAGAAGAAGTATTTGTGTAGGTATTCGATGAATGTTGCCTTCCTCAAATTTAAAGGAATTAGTACATTTCTTGAAACATTTAAAATATACATCGAGGCAGGTTGCGCTTCTGTCCAACAAATATTTCGAGGTTTTATTGTATTGTCAGTGTGATATGTTTTTTAATAAGTACGTACTTAATAAAACAATATTGTGGAGCAGGAAGATCCGGCAGCTTCATCGAGCACGCGCAAAGCACCTTTCTGGGAACTCCGTTGATAAAGCATTTCCTTGCCTTGTGTAAAGAGAAAACAGAATACTTACGCAACTTGAAAAGTACAAAAAAATAAAGAAAAGAATGGCAATGAAAAATTCAACACGTTCTTTTGCAAGACGGGAAAGAGTTTTTTTTTCACTTTTTTTCTTGTAAAGAGGCAGCTCTACGTGTTCGGGAGTTTTAAATGGAGAATATACGCACTGATTCACGTGTATTCGCGTTGCTCATTTAGGGCTTGTTTTATTGTACAGAAGGCACTTTCGGCTTACATTTCTATGAGGAGCTTGCAGAGAACCTTCACACTGTCGTCTCGAAGAAGAAGAAGAAGAAGAAGCAGAAGAAGAAGAAAAGAAGAAGAGAAGAAGAAGAAAAGAAGAGAAAAAGAAAAGAGAAAGAAAAAAGAAGAAAAGAGAAAAAGAAGAAAAGAAGAAAAAGAAGAGAAAAAAGAAAAAGAAAAAGAAAAATAAAAGAGAGAGAAGAAAAGAAGAAAAAGAAGAAGAAAAAGAAAAAGAAGAAAAAGAAGAAGAAGAAGAAGAAGAAGAAAAGAAAAAGAAAAGAAAAGAAAAAAAAGAGAAAAAGAAAAGAAAGAAGAAGAAGAAGAAGAAGAAGAAGAAGAAGAAAAGAAGAAGAAGAAAAGAAAAAGAAAAAAGAAGAAAGAAGAAGAAGAAGAAGAAGAGAAGAGAAAAAGAAGAAGAAGAAGAAGAGAAGAAGAGAAGAAGAAAGAAGGAAAGAAGAAGAAGAGAATAAGAGAAGAAGAAGAAGAAGAAGAGAAAGAAGAAGAAGAGAAAGAAGAGGAAATATGGGATCTTGCGTTACGAATTGACCATATCAACATGAGCCACGCCGTTATTGAGGGCTCTCTACCCTTGCCTCGAGCAAGGTGCGTATCGGTCAAACGGGTCGGTGTGGTCGAAAATAGCACGCCGTAGCGTTTTTGCGGTAGCACCAAGCCCCTTCAACACTCACTGTCGGGACTGCGGCTGCGTTTCAGGCTTTTAGCGTTGAACTGAGCTCAAAAGTGGCCGCTCCTAGCTGACAGGAGAAATGGACCCGGATGCATGGTCGGTTATGACGTGAGAATAAGTGTAAATCGACGCCTTCACATCCACAGCCAGAAAGAACGTCCGTAAATTATTTAATAATAGAGATCTCATATTGACGTTAAAAGACAGGGCATGCAAACGCGGACACAAAGGCGAAGGCACCACAAAAGCCGCCTATCAACTGAAAAGACGCAGGAAAAAAAGTGGGCACGAAAACTTATCTGCGCCTATCCAGGCAAGATGCGATACCTGTCAATTCGAAACACTTGGAAGTCTGCGTGAGAGAAAACTGTCCAGACATTTGATTTCTTATTTATGCAGGCTAATCAGTGGCTGCATTACGCACGCGCTGGCACTATTATCGGTATGCTATGCCTCAATCACTAGACGATAGTTTTTTTTATAAATTTCCGTGCACTGACATCGCACAGTATAGACCCATTCCATGTTTGTGAACACAGGTGGGCCGATGTCGACATTAGGGTTAAAATTATAGCACCATCCGCTCGTAACTTCCGCCATAAGCGCTGAGGGCTTCGATGTGCGCCAACAAACAAAACTAAGTCGTGAGACGCGACTCACATCCAACCGCGACGCAGTTTGTCGGCATACCGTCTTTTTTTTTTCTTGTTGCTTGACGCAGAACACCACATGCACCATTGAAAACCCAGCAGAAACTGCGGTAGGCGTACTCGCTCGCTGGATTTCGTGCCGACCAGTTGTGCCACCGCGATCTCCGACGACAGCGCAGCTCTGGCCGACTGGCTCGCCCTTCGCCATCGCCTGCCACCGACAAGAGCTCTGGCCGAATGGTGCCCCGTCCTCGGACTCCTGCGACCGTGTCCATCTTTCCTATCTTCTTACTTCCGTCATTCACGGTCCTTGCGCCTCGCTCTCTTCTCCTTCTCTCTCTCTCTCTCTCTCTCTCTCTCTCTCTCTCCCTCTTTACTTTTTAATCATATCCTTTTAATCCCTCCTTTACCCCACCCCTCGTGAGCTACTGTTGAGGTGACCTCCTCTTGAGAAACAGTTACGGGGTTTTCTCTTCTTTTCATTTAAAATCACTCCCACTGCGGTAGGCAGAGCGTCTTTTGCCTAACAAGGCAGCGCCACCGCATTTTCGTGAAGTAAGTCCGGTAGAATTTGTCTATACAGGGATCTGTTGAGACGCGTCGCTCGGCAGAGCTGCGCAAGTGAACAACTCGCGTCCCAAACAACAACTGACTTTTATTATCACCCTTCCTCTCGAACATAACTTTCTCGTGCGGGCGCATGCGCTCTCTGCACCGCACACAGAAGCACCGCTTTGCGTCGCCACAGTACTCCCCCCCTAGTGAGTGCGCGCACAACGGCCGCACTCGGACGACCCACTGCGGTTCATAAGTTCATGCGCACCGGGGGTCTCGTACACCGTCCACTCCGCGTAAACCGTTTGAGGACTTGTTGGGGCTGCACTACGTGGTCTGCCGGGGGTGCCTGCGAAGATGGAGCTCGAGGTGGTGCAAATGCTTCGCTGTCGGAGTCCACGTGTGCTGATTTTACGCGGTCTAGAGAAACCACGTCGTGACGACCACCTCTGTCGATTGTAATGTGCTTGTCTGCCCGTCGCAGCACCTTGAAAGGCCCGTCGTACGGGGGCCGGAGTGGAGGCTGTACGGCGTCGTGCCTCACAAACACGTGAGAGCAAGAGGAGAGTTCCCGGTCCACGTAGACTGGCCGGGCTGCGGGTGGACGCGGAGGAACAGCACGTAGCTTGCTCATGATGTCTCGCTGTCGCACGGCGTAGCCCGCGTTCGCGTACACGTTTTCGTCCTTGCTGGTAGTGAAAAACTCCCCTGGGAGGCGAAGCGTTGTTACGTACACCAGTTCAGCGGAGCAGCATCTAATATCTGCTTTCAGAGCCGTCCTAACGCCCAACAGAACAAACGGCAGTGCCTCTACCCAACTGTGACTCGCAGTAGCCGTCAGGCTCGTCTTCAGATGGCGATGGAACCTTTCCACTATAACGTTGCTAATCGGATGGTAGGCAGTTGTTCTGATGCGGTGAGTACCCAAGAGCCGGGTGACCCTTGCGAACAGGGCGGACTCAAACTGCGTTCCGCGATCCGTAGTCACGGTTGCCGGCACTCCGAAGCGGGCCACCCAGTGGAAGATAAATGCGCGGGCGACGGTATCAGCAGTCATGTCTGGAATGGGCACGGCCTCCGGCAATCGCGTGAAGCGATCGATGCAGGTTAGCAAGTAGCTTTGCCCCTGGCACAACGGCAGTGGTCCCGCAATGTCAACATGCACATGGGCAAACCGACAGTCCGGCAGAGGGAAAGATCCCAAGGGGGTCACAGTATGTCGCTGAACTTTGCAGCGCTGGCATGCGATGCACTTTCGTGTCCAGTATCGGACGTCCCGGTTTATTCCTGGCCACACGAACCTCGCTGTGCATAGCCGTTGCATGGCTCGAATTCCGGGATGCGCCAAGCTGTGCAGCAAGTCAAAAATGCTGCGACGGAGGTTCGAGAGGACGAACGGTCGGGCCTGGCCTGTAGACATGTCGCAGCATACGGATCCTGTGGGTTCTGCCAACGATTGCAGCTTCAAGGCGCTGGTTGAAGACGTCAGTAGACGCTTCAATTCTCCATCACTGCGTTAAGCCGTCGTAAGTGTGGTGAAGTCTACGCCACTCGGCAGGCTGATGGCATTCACTGGACCGCGCGAAAGAGCGTCGGCAGCAGCATTATCCGTGCCACTAACATGGCGTATATCTGTCGTGAATTCTGTGATGTACGACATTTGGCGAAGCTCCCGTGCCACGTGAGCACCGGAATCGGAGTTCACGCGCGTTGCGTAGGTGAGTGGCTTGTGATCCGTGAGCACAAAAAATTCTTGTCCTTCCACATAATGTCGGAAATGCCGGATAGCCGCGTATATGGCCAGGAGTTCCCTACCGAAGGTGCTGTACCTTCGTTCGGTCGGGCTCAGTTTTCTTGAGAAGAAGGAAATCGGTCGCCACACTCCGCTCACCCTCTGCTGCAACACGGCTCCAATCGCTGCATCGGAGGCGTCCACCATGACGCACTGAGGAACACCCAGCTGCGGGTACGTGAGCATGGTGGCATTTGCGAGGGCTTCCTTTATCATCCGGAATGCTTGTGTGGATTGGTCGTTCCACTGAATGGCAGTTGCCTTAGATCCAGATGCCGCAAGTAGGCTGTGGAGAGGGTGAAGGATGTTGGCGCATTTCGGGATAAACCTACGGTAGAAATTCACGAGTCCCCGGAACTCTCGAAGCTGGCGGAGGTTTTTCGGCTGTGGAAACTGCCATACTGCTTCCACCTTGTCCTTCTGGGGCTGTACTCCGGCACTTGAAATGCTGTGGCCCAAAAATGATAGTGTCGGTACCCCAAACACGCGCTTTGCCGTATTGATAACGATGCCGTTCTCTGTCAGTCGCTGAAGTACGTAGCGCAGATGCCGCTCGTGCTCTTCAGGAGTGCTGCTAGCAATCAGAAGATCATCGAGGTATACCTTGCAAAAGTCGAGGCCACGGACAACGCCATCTATAAACCGTTGAAAAGTTTGGCTGGCGTTGCGTAAGCCGAAAGGCATGCGTAGGAACTCGAACCTTCCGAATGGCGTTGTTATTGCGGTATTGGGGATATCCTCCGGTGCTACGGGTATCTGATGATATGCTCGCACTAGATCTATTTTAGAGAAAATGGTAGCACCATGCAGGAAGGAGGTCATGTCATGAATGTGCGGGACTGGGTAACGGTCTGGCACGGTTACCCGGTTCAGCGCTTGATAGTTCCCGCAAGGGCGCCAATCACCGTCTGTTGATTTTGGGACCATGTGAAAAGGTGACGCATATGGGCTGGATGAAGGACGTACTATCCCGAGTTCCATCATGTGGGCAAACACCTGTCGAGCCAACCGCAGCTTCTCGGGTGACAGGCGCCGCGGTCGCGCACAGACCGGTGAGCCTGTGGTTTCGATGTGATGCAGGACGCCGTGCTTTACTTCTGGAAATGCCTGTGGCTGTCGTGTCAGCTCTGGGAACTCTTGTAGTATTGCAGTGAAGTACGCTTCTCCCGCCGGACTAAGCAAGGCCGGGCTGATAGGGGGGTGCCAACACGGCGTGCCTTGTACCACTTCCCGAGAAACGGGATCTTGAAACCGTTTATTGCGGACGTCGACCAACAGACCGAAGAACTGGAGAAAGTCTGCGCCTAGTAAGGCGAATTTGACATCAGCAGCTATGAACACCCAGCTAAACGTTCTGCCGAAACCGAAGTTCAGCGACAGCGAACGATGGCCATATGTTGTTATCACCGTGTTATTCACAGTTTGCAAGGGCGATGTACTAGATTTCTGTCTTTCAGCTTGTGACGCCGGTATAACGCTCACCTCGGCGCCTGTGTCCACTAAGAAACGTACTCCTTTGTTGCAGTCGGTAATAAAAAATACTGAGGGACGACTTGGAGGCAACGTAGTAGCACTGGCCGCCCTCAGTGCCTGCCGCGGCTGTTTCCCGAGTGCGCGCACGGTGGGACACATTTACGCGCACTACTTCCGAACCTCCGATGATACCAACAGATATGCTCGTGCTGCTCTTGTGATAGCGGCGTGTTAGGCTCAGTTATCGTTTGCACCCTCCTGCTAGCGTGCAAAGCTGATACTGTTTCGGCAAGTCGAGCAATCTCCTCACGCATCTCTTGAAGTTCGTTTAGAGGCTGTTGCGCTTGCACGGCAGCCATGGGTGTGGGCGGTGTCATTGCTACCAGTTTGTCAGCAAGTTCGGCGGCTGTGGTTAAATCCTTGTGCTCTGAGGCCGCGATGACCATGCGGACGCCTGCAGGTAACTTTTGCAAAAAAAGTTCTCGGAGCAATACTCCATCTATCGTGTTTGATGTTCCGCCAAGCAACAGTTGCATGTGCCGCAAAAGCTGACTAGGAGTACGGTCACCGAGTTCCGTGCCGCGAAGCAATTGCTGCAGTCGTTCGGAGGACGTAACTCGGCGAATAAGGGTTTCTTTTAGCGTTGCATATGCGTTTTCGACAGGTGGTGCGAGCAACAGATTCCTGATTTCACTGGCTATGGCGGGCGGCAGACTGCTGACTACGTAGTGGTATTTCGTAAGGTCTGCGGTGATTCGTCTGGCTGCGAACTGAGATTCCACTTGTATGAACCAAAGTGCGGGGTCCGCAATCCAAAAAGGGGGCAGCTTATCGTCGACTGAGGAGACTGTCGGAGGGGCGTCGGTCGTGGACGTTGAATCCATATTGCGGCTGGTTCGACACTCCGGTCGCTGTGTCTGTATTCCGAGTCCGGGTCACCAATGTTGAGACGCATCGCTCGGCAGAGCTGCGCAAGTGAACAACTTGCGTTCCAAACAACAACTGACTTTTATTATCACCCTTCCTCTCGAAGATAACTTTCTCGTGCGGGCGCATGCGCTCTCTGCACCGCACACAGAAGCACCGCTTTGCGTCGCCACAGATCTAATATGTTGCCTCCGTGGAAGCAGTTGGCCTCTCGACGATGTAACTAATAATATCTGAGGTTCACGTCCCAAAACCACGGTATGATTATGAGAGACGCCCTAGAAGAAGGCTCCGAAAGTTTGGACCATGTGGTGTTCTTTAACGCGCTTTGACATTGTGCAGTTACATAGGCCTCTACCATTCCACCTTCATCAAAATGCGATTGCCGTGGCTGGTATAGACACTGCGACGTTCAGGTGAGCAGCCAAGCACTTTTAGCCACTGATCTGGACGCGACTATGTCACAGCTGTATGTTTATGTGTTTCACTTCTGAATAATAATTTTTGTTTAAAGTGAGCCCTTGATCTCGCCATTTCTTCCTGTGCGTCCATATTGTTTTGTGTGTGTGTGTGTGTGCTGCTTGCTACCAGAAAATTTGAATGTTGCTTCAGCGTTCTTTGTTTTCTTTCTATTTTTTATGTATGGCCATATCGCCAGAACCGCCCATGCTAGACGGCCAAGGGCCGAATTGCTGCTTTGCTTATTCAAACTAAGTGCCAAAACGGTGAAAGCGGGCAATGTCGAGAAATCTGACAGCGTCCAGAAGAGGCTGTTAAACACGTCCAACTCGATTCAGCTCTAAGGGTCTATCGGCGGTCGCTATCACCACGCTTGCTAAAATCACCCGCTTGATCGGTTTCATCACCTCCGTTTACGCCACAAAAACCGACGGATTGTGTATTTTGACGACCAAGCGAAGGCGCGTCAGCCGGCACTTGATGCGAGTCACGTCGTAATTTTCACAATATCCGCTGCCGCTTCTTCGGGCCTCGTTGTTGCCGTGTGTCGAAGATGTAGCGAATGAGCTTTATAACTATAAACTAAGAACTACACATCTCAGCCGTCTTATGTTTAATTCGTCGATGGCGTCATACCCACTTCTTCGTCGTCATTACAACACAAGCCGGCGCTTACTTTTGTTATTTCATCGGTATTCGCCTCTCGGCACAAATCCATTTTACGTTCAAGACGTGTGCCGTAAGACTGCTTAAACAATTTATAAAGAAAGGAGAATGATAGCCCAAGATAATCTAAACATCAAGGACGTGTCGTTAACCGCGTTCTTCGCACGCTGGTCACGCGAAAACCGGTTACCTGTCACCAGAGGAAAATCCTGCGCAACAGACATATTCAACGTGCATAGCCTGGTCAGGTGAGTGAGCATTCGAACGCTTGGGCTGCGAGCTTATCTTCTGCGCAGCGAACGTGCGTGGATCGAAAAATGCAAAAATAAAACCTGTCAGGGGTGTCTCAAAGAGCTTGTGAACATGGTATGTGTATTAGTCCGCACTCTGTTAGCGAGACGGTTTGGTTTCCCTTCCACCTAAACAGTGATGAGCACGTCCGAGCGTCAACAAGGCCACCCACGAAACAAGAGATAAGTGCATGCCAGCAGTCATACGCCCCGAAGCCCTCGGATGTCGCGAACTCGGGACTAAATTCTGACGCGTGAATAACGCGTGAAGTGATTTGCCTGTGCCTTACGCAAGTGTCGGGCGGAGCGGGGGGAGTTCGAGGAGGGGTCACGTGGTTAGACTTGATGCCGCCTGTGAGCGCGTAGTGGAAGGCTCCGCCTGAGAAAACAAAGCGCCCGCGTAGAGACATCGAAAAACTGAGCGGGGGTGCCATTTTTACCGGGCTCAAAACTTTTGCGCTGCTCGGCCAGTGTGAATTCCGTCACGGTCGTCATGCACCCGGTTATCCTGGCTGTTCTCACCGGTGAGTAAGGTATCGGCTTGAATTTCGTGTGTCCTGAAATGCGTGGTCCTTGTATTTTTGATAGGCTTCGGTATTGGGCAAGGTTTGTTGTTCGCTTAGCTTCTCCTCAGCGTTCCTCTCCAAAACAGTGTCCGAATACTGATAAGTTGAGGACAGTGACTTCATTTTACTGAACGTGGATCTTTGAGTCAATGAATACCCAAAGGCAAGTCACGTTGCATTTTATGTTTACAAACAGAACAGCGCGAGAAAGTAGTTCCTATTTCTTGTTTCAGACATGTTAGATTGCGCGTTTTTATTGCTGTTGCTTTATTTTCAGATAAAACACATTGTTTTGCCTTGTTCCGAAGCGCTACATATTCTTCTTTTGATTGCATTGAAGCTTTGGGTAACTTGCAATAGCTACCCTAACACTCACTGTCAATAGCGGTGGATTCCGTCCTCTGTGGTATGGTCGTATATACGAAACTTCTGTCATGGATGACCCGAATCCCTTAAAATCGCATGTGGTGCTAACGAATCTCCACGTTCAAATGATAGGCTATAAACAAAACTACGTGATTTACGTCGTGCGAACATTTAGCAGTTACATAAAGCGGCACTTAACACGAGCTGCTATTGTATAGGGGAAAGTATGTATTTTGCAATATGTTACGTTTGCAAAATGTTATGTGCTTTTTGTTTTGTTTTTTATTTTACCTGCATGTCTGTCGCAGGGGCGCGTGTTTTGAAGAGTACGTATACACCCAAAATTACATAACTTGCTCGAACTATAGCAGTTCTGTAGGAAATGAGGCAGATCAAGTTATTACCAAACAAGATACTCGGAATATGTTTCCCGAAGAAATTCAACCTTGCCCTTAGATCACATTTCAGCCAACATATCTGACAGCAGAAATTATAAGCAAGCCAGCTGGGTACGGGAGTAATTGCCGAAGTACTGATTGAGTGCACAGTGTGAAGGAGTATCGTATGACGCACTATAGCATTTTTAACGCTACAGTGTAAATAACAGCCTTGCTGATGAAAAAAGTCGCAGCTTTGCCGCTAAGGCGAAGCCATGAATGTGATAGCAACAAATTGTAAGTTCACGTACAGAATGGCGAGCAGATCGAAACGTGCCCCGCGTTTTTCACGCACAAATGACGCATGAAACGTACTCACAGGTAGAGATGAACGCGAATACGCGTCTTAGTTGTTACTTCATAGTGTCTGAAAAGCGCGCCTTTTTCGCAAACGGAGGCTGTGCGACGATACCAGTGACTATTGTGCGCCCGGTAAATACAACAGAATTGTTCCGACGAAACCCAAAGGCTAGCCAAGACGTACGATTTCCCCCACTACAAGATAAGGGCACGCTATCAAGCGTACACTTCCTTATTTTCTACGCGGTCCAAAGTAGGCGTGAGAGATAAGAGCAGCCGCGCGCTCGCTGCGCCATTTTGCTGATAACGCAAAAAACACGATAGTCTACCCCCCCCCCCCCCCCCCCGAGATGCCTTCCAACAGCAGTAAGTGGTAGATATAAATGGCTTGCCTTTTAAACGTTCTAGGAAGGACCCTATGGTGGTTCAGTGGTTAACGCCTCGCATTGAAGACGCCGAGGTACCACGTGTGATTCCGCGTGCCGGATTCTTCTTTTCTGCATTTTTTTTTCATTTTTGCGTTTTCATATGTACAGATACGTATACATATACGGTGGATGACATCGACGCCGACAGAAAAATTTAGCCGTGGGAGTCCATATAATTGTTATCGCAATAAAAGAAAATTGGAAAGTCCAATCTGGTTTGATGAGAGCACAAAGTAGCCTCAAGAACAACATAAGTAATTCCTTACGACTATCGCTTGACCTTAAGCCGCTGCGCGCCGCAGTATTTCGTGCTCGACAGCTGACGCTAAGGTCGCGGTTGTGATTTCCGGCGGGGCGGCAGCATTTCTACGCATGCGAAATGCTAGAGGTCCGTGAACTTTGATTTAGGTATATCTATCACTTGGTTCTGCTGCATTTATTCGTAAAATTATTGATGCCTTCGTGTCACCCATGTCCGCCTCGGGGAAACAGTGGCTGCAGTGGTCGGCTGCTCGCCCAAAGGACGCGGCGGGCTCAATCCCAGCCACGGCAATCGCATATTGATGGAGGCGATGTGATATAGGCCTGTGTACTGCGCGACATCGGTGAACGTTAAAAAACAGCAGATGGTAAATGGTAAAAATTTCCGGAGACCTCAGCTACGGTGACTCATATTCATCTCGTGGTTTTGCGATGCGATCTTCCGGATATTATTTTTATTTGCATCACCTTTGTAATAAGTATACTATGTTCCATCGACGCTTGCTTGTGCATATGCGTATTTGAAGCTTGCGGGTATGAGTCAGTTGTACTGCCAATGCTGATTGTGGTCTTCTTTATTTTTCTTGCAGGCTTGTTGCACAGTGGCTTCGCAGCATGCAACAACGTGACCTGCACCACTGTGAGTCGATTGTTCATTGGAATTAAGTTATATATTCTTCATATATTCTAGGAATCGAAGAAACTTTCTCCACATTCTGGTGTCCTGTTGTTGTAGTTTTTACCACTTTCATTTCTATACAATTATAGCCGCTTAATATTGCTTAAAAGTGACGCGTAAATCAACAACTTTCATGTCAAACCTTTCAGAACAACGACTGCACGGATGGAAAAATGTGCGTCACTCATTACAACTACAGCTCAGGGTCATACTGCAAGACACAGGGTCATTGTAAGTATAACATATCGTACTGCCTGTATTCGAAATGATATCTTTTACAAAAATGACGTTCAAAGATGAGCTCCAAAATACGATTCAGCTAATGAGCTAGCGACTGTACTATTGGTGTCAAATGAAACGAGAACAGCGGAGCACGTGGATCTAGCATTAGCAAAAGTACAGTGAGTGCAGTCACACACATCCAGTTCAGCAGCTGTGGTGATTTACAAATGTGGTGATTCACCTCTAATTTGGCAGAGACGGGTTTTCTTTCAAGCGTTGGCTCTAACGCGATCACAATTAAAGGTATAGGCGTCATACTTACGGTCCTATAGTTCTAGTTACACGGGGTAGAGTACGGTCCTATAGTTCTAGTTACACGGGGTAGAGGTCAGAATAGATTCATGGGGATAGAGTTACACAAAGCCGTGAAACTCTATCCCGCATCGAACGCATCTTCGCAACTTTCTCCCTCTGCCTGCTCGCATAAGCACCCCATACGTTTTCCGCGTCTCTACATATCATTAGCCCGCCATTGGACCACGTACGGCCAGTGTTCTCATATGCAACCGAGCTAACAAGTGAATAACCATCTCAAAAGAAGCCGAAGAAAACGACTTCACTTTCGGCAAAAAGCGGGGTAGAAGCTGAAATTTCATGAGTTTTCAAATGATCTACGTATTTTCATGTTAAAAATAAATGTCGCTCAGATGCAAAAAAGAGTTGAAAAAGTCACTCTCATTATTTCATGGCACGAAATTGTGCTCAACTACGAACCAAATCGCATATTATTTTTAACATTTTCTCCAGTGCAGTAGTCCATTTTGTTGAATGCAGGTGAGCCAGTGCACGGTATACGTTCAACTTCTTGCTTTCCCCCACCACATGTCTGATTTCTACCCTCAGCTGCTTAAAGTCATCGACAAACACGCTATTGGCGAACGCGATGAACACTAACATAACTATACTTGCTGGAAAAGTGCCATAAGCTCGAAAAAGCGACAAACGATTGAAATTCTACAATTGACTCGGCAAAAAAAAAAAAGGCCAAATTCACTCTTTTGTAAGTGGTACTGGCAAATCTCCGTATAGCCCTCTTACTAGCCTGCAGTGGCCTGACATGATGTCCGCTATGTTCGGGCGAGATGGGAGGCCCCTTGTCAGGGCTGCCCTCGAGCCACCCTCGCTTACTTTTCACATGCGCAGGACTGATGGAGAGAACCTGGTAGCCTTTGGTTGTCGTAACGTCACTATATACTTCAGAATTGAAATAGCTGCGAAAGCTCATCCTAGTTCATACAAACTTCCCAATTCAATGAAATTATGCGAGCGTCCCAATTACATCCTTAAGTCGAGTTTGACATGTGTATCATCTTGAATGCTAAGAAATATTGTGGAGTATCATGCATAGCAAGATAAATTGCCCTTGGTTGGATGTGTGTGCGTGTACGTTTCGGTTATTTAGACCAACCGCCACTTTGACCACGATACCAGCGTCCAAAAATATTGTGTAACCTATTGTCCCATTTCAGTAAAGGTGGAAGTAGAGGTGTGACCTTGCACCTCCACTTTCGCGTATTCACGAGACATATACTAAGCTGTTAGCCTGTGATGAATTTTTGAACATCGGTGATTGTGACCTGTCGCCTTGGTCCAACGAAAGTTTGAATGTATTTTGAAAGATTTAATTCGTTGGGTAGTTGGGCACTCATTTTGAACGCCCAAAAGGGCAGAATCTGTAATCTACGACATTATTTATAAACATCCCTGAAATAGTTCAACTTAATTGATGCATTATGAAGACGAAACCTTTGTTCCATCGATAAAATAACAAACTTCTTGTATAATGCACTACGAAACAGACACGTTAATCAATGGCCACTAAAACTAGAACACAAATACTTCTCGATATGATGTTGTGCATTTCAACTATATAATTTGCAGAGAAATATGTCGCACTACAACGAATGGTTCTCGGAGATTACACGCCACTTTCCTCTTGTCTTGCTTTCTGCAGGCATCTCTGTCACGGACAAGACATGTTCCGTAAGTATTCAATACAAACATTAAATTCATCAATATGGAAATAATGGCTCTGTCTCTACAGTTGGTCAGACGTTCAGGAAGCACGAAAACAAAACAGTTGCATTACTCCCAGTTTTGAGCACGCAATTCACTTTAGTCGCGCTATCCAACTATTTCTTATTACTCAACAGGTAGGATAGCGATATATGCATGCCACTCGTGGCCTTGATATATCCCTATCCATAACTATAGAGTTGGTATGCTAAAAGAAGTGCGTGATGCTTGCAAATGGTAGATCGTGGAGCTAAGTCGTGCAATCGCTATAGCAAAACCAAAGAGTTGAGTCTGTGTAGCGCGATTCCCGTCAGACAAAGAGATAATTGCGGATACACTGACCTCTAAGGCCTGAAGCAGACCGGACTTTCCAGATACATCATTCAAGTGAATAATAGCGCAGTGCCGAAAGAAACAAACGACATGAACACCTATTTGATCTGCGCTTGGGCAAAAAATGTCAGTTCCAGTAACCATGCAGCATCAAAAAACAGTGCACACCCACACGAAATATAGTTGTTTTGTCGTTTCTATTCATGATGGCTTATCGAAAGCTAATATTTGAGAGTACTTCAGCTGTTGATGACATACCAAGCTTCCGTCATACAAGGCGCTTGTAAAGTTTTTCTTGCTTAGCTTGCGAAATTCCGTGTGAATCCGTAAGCGAGGCTGGTAAGGCATACCACCTAATTCATTCATTTATTCACTGTTTATTCAGACAAAAACAATGATTGCCTAGGTTGAAGGGACTAAAGGCATATTACCTCTGCCTGACTAAGGTCCCTCCACCCATACATTTGCTTAGGTGAAATGGAACAAGGGATACGAATTTCATTCTGCTTTTGAATGAGGGGACACAAAATTCAAATTCAACAAGTATAACAGACGTCGACACATACGTTTTAAAATAACACATTACAGTTATCACGAATTTGCAAAATCCAATTTGCAATTTCCATCACCAATTTGCAATTTCCAAAAGTTACTCTGTTCGTTCATCAGTGAGCCTCTGATATTCGGAATGAAATCAGCCTGTTTTTTTAGTTTTCGTCTAAATGCTCCTGCATTATAACATAAATGAAAATTAGAGGCAAATACTTGATGACAGACGAAGAGCAATAAAACCTATAAGAAGGATGATCGACCATCCATAGTACGTCATCAGTCATGCTCGTTGTTATTTAATAGGTTTTTTATCACAACAAACAGGGTTCAAACTGCCCAATTGTGAGATCTACCAATTGTAAAGTATGCAAATGAATACGTATCTGTTCTACGTGCATCTTTCTTGCTTTGCGCAATAAAGACCAGTAACTACATCCCTAAAAAATGATATCTAGAAGACAAACGACATTTTGCGAATGGTCTGTGGGTAGCATCTACAAATGAGTGCATATGCCTAGTTTCTGCGACATATGAGGATGTTAACAGAGGCGAGCCTTGACTTTGCAAATTCAGCATGCATTCCGAAATGACTTATATTTGTTACTAAGGCGACCTTGTTACTCCTTCTTTCATAACGGCGTTTCGTTCAAATATGCTTCGCGGCCTTTCCTTAGTGAAAACCAGCAAATAATAAAGACACAAGTTGTGTACGGAGCATTGATTGCGATTTTTAGTTATATTACAATAATTTGGATGTAGATGTGAAAAAAGTGCAGTGGACGAACACACAGCAAATCGCAGGCAGGGAACGAACCATGCAAGACCCGCTTTTCTGATAAAACAAACTTTCTGATAAAAGAAACGACCTCTCAACGCTTTCCAGCGTGACGAGCACTCGAAAGTCTACCTGCGTTATTATAAACATCTCTCGTTGGCACAGTTTTCTTTTTTTTTGCCTGATTTCCGTGCATATGCCTTTTGTAATTATTGTTTGAGATGACTATTCTGAGATTTCCATTGTTGCTCGAATTGCATTACCGTGGTAGTTTTGGATTGTCAAGATTTCTGTGAACCAAAAAACGAATGAAAATACTACGGCTTCACTCCGAAACGAAATAACACACTCCTGACCACTATTGCAGACATTTGCAAGGTAGCTCCTTCTTTCACCGGAGACAGCAGAGACCTGCTGAAACTCAATGTCAAATAAACAAAAAAATTATACCTGGCGGAAAAAGCTAGGTGTAAAAAACGACTCCTGTTTCTACACAACAGAAAGCTAATCAAACATTCTCTTATGTTACAGTGTCATACTACAAACGGCTAGGCTTCCCAGTGTGCCAAATATATTACAATGGAGCATCATGCATTTCCAACGGGCGGTGTTCAATTGTCCTAGGAAGCCATATACTATGTAGTGTGGTACTGAAACGTCACCACAAATATTCCAGTAGGTCTCTGTTGCATAGATTCTGGAGTCGTTTTGGATAACTATAATATATTATTTCAATATAACTTACTTTTTGCTGCCATTTTCTCATTCAGTTAAGGCAGGACGCTGTTGCTGCCATCGAGAAGCGGCACCACGTAGAGATGTCTTGAAATCCCGAGGATTTAACATTTCGGTTACGTTTTCATTCCGATCAAAAATGATGTTTTTTTTGTTTTACGTTTTTGGTTCATGTTCTGTTCCGACGCACTGGCCTAAGCAGTCTTGAAAATATTAGTTAAGCGCATCATTTGTCAAATGTAATGTACGAAGTACTCATTAAAATGTGTAGAAAGCAGAGGGAATTGAACAAAAAATTATTCTGCAGAATAAAGGCTTTACATATTTTATGTGATTTGTAGAAAGACTGGATACATACACAAACTTTATGAGGTGGAAACTTTGGGTGCTATACAGATAGTCTATAGTTTCCAATTGTGCATTCCTTAATTATTGCCGTAGAAGTTGATATGAGCCCATGCAATCTTCGCTGGAACCATACACGTGGATCTATCACACCACCTGGGTGTAATAACTGCTGAACTAAATCGCTATACATGTTCTGTAAAAAATGTTATAGAAATATCAAAACCTATGTTTATATAGTTCGTTTTTATCAATTATTATTAAGCGCTGTTCACATATCTCCAATTTTAAAGCACGGTGGCTAATTATCGAAAACCTTGAGTTGTATTTCCTGAATCGTCATCTTTTTTCATAGCAAGTAGTTTTACTTATATGTCCAGAAACATGCTAAAACTTAGCTACCTTTATTTCAGTGCCTCGAAGGTTACACCTGCCGAAAAAAGGACTGCCCGAAATCACCTTACGAATGTAAGAAATACTGCTATGCATTTGTCATCCTAGACAGTGTTCAAACTACATGCCAGCCACAACGCGTGAGAGAGCGAGAAAGAGAGAGAGAGAGAGAGAGAGAAAGACGGGCCGGTCAAACAGGACGAACTTCAGTTGACAAACCTGTACCTAGGCCAAACGTGAACGTATGTATGAGGTTACAAATACGCCTTAGATGTAACATATTTACAGGCAGTGGACATCAGTAGCTTTAATATATTTATAAGCTTACTATGAGTCCAAGAAAACTCGACGAAGCTTTAAAACAGCCACATGATTACTGTTAAAAGATTATGGCGCCTTTATCACAATATATTATTACTGAATGTAACATATTGTAGACAGGGAGTCCAAGCTCATGTGAACCCATCGACTGCCTATCATTTGCATACTGAAATAATGGCACTACAGAAATGTCAGCATCACCTGCCCACACACACATTATTCTTTTTCCATCTCTCACCTAACTAACACATCCGCCCCTGTACATTTGCATCCCCTAACAACCGCAACTTCGTCCATTTCACTTCACTTTTTTCTTTTCAGGTGTCATCCTTGAAAACCACGAAACGAGGTGCGGTGGCGAGAAGGTGCGTATGCCTTCACCTTTTCTCCCGGCAATTCACGCGTGGTTTTGCGCCCTTCCTGTAAAATGAGGCGAATATATTTGTATCGACCCGAGGCTCACTCACTGAATCTGATAACTGAGCGTTCATGTGTAACAGCATTGCGGCGCCATTCAGTGCGTTACCCGATTATGGCACCGTCACAGCGATATTAAGGTGCCGTCAGCGCTTTGGGTTCAATTTGCACTTCCGGAAGCAAAATTTTGGTAATGTTAATTGAAATACCACATTACTTGTGTAACATGCCCTCATTTCTAAATACCTGTTCGAGGGCATGATTGTTATTTAGGTACTACTACAAGTGATGACCTAGGTATGATAAGGTTGCAGGATATCCGTTGCGCAGCAGCTCACGTGACGCAGCGTCTTTGATTTTGCGTGGTCCGTCACGGTGGTGTAGCGGTCAAGGTGCTCGGCTGCTGACCCGAAGGTCGCTGGTTCGATGCCGGCCACAGCAGTCGCATTTCGATGGAGGCGAAATGGCAGAGTGCCGTGTATTGGGGGATGTAAGTGCACGTTAAAGTGCACTGACATCACACGCCGTAGTGCAGGGCTGCGGAACTTTCGACCAGAATGTCGAAATTCCCACAGCCCTCTACTATGGTGTTCTTCATCATCATATTATTACGAGGCAGTGGGCATGGCCCCATTGTCGTAGACTAATCGAAGAGGAAGAAGTGGACTGAGTGCCCGAAAGGCTGGCAGCCCTGGTGGTTTTCACCTACTTGTAAATATTGGTAATACACTCATTTCTTTCTTCCGTGTGCTAGTAATTTCTGTAACAAATTGGTGGACGTGCAAAGCGCCATACAACGGAGCTCCTAGTGGTCGTCAAATTGGAGTTCCCGTGATGAAACACGGGGCTGATCCCACAGCCACCTCCCCATCGGCCTCGGCGACGCCTGCACCATCCACGGCAACGCCTCCACCAGCCCCAACCCCACCCACGTACATGCTGCTGACGCATCCGAAACATCCAGGAACGTTCTGCGGTACGCAAGAAGTTCATGTTGACGACTGGATAGCTGACTACGAACGTACCAGTGCGCTCAACTGGTATGACCCGACTCGCATGGTGGCCAACGTGCTGTTTTACCTGAAAGGCACGGCCAAAGTCTGGTACGAGAACCATGAGGAGGAAATGGGCAGTTGGGACATATTCAAAGAGAAGCTTCTCGACTTATTTGGGAAGTCCGTCGGTCGAAAGGCGGCTGCAAAGAAGGAGTTCTCTATACGTGCTCAGACGTCCACAGAGCCGTATATCTCGTATATACAGGACGTGCTGGCTCTATGTCGTAAAGTCGACAATGGCATGTGCGAGTCTGATAAGGTTGGCCACGTCTTCAAGGGGCCGCAGGTCGCGGGATTGAGTCCCGGCTGCGGCGGGTGCATTTCTGATGGAGGTGGAAATGTTGTAGGCCCGTGTGCTCAGATTTGGGAGCACGTTAAAGAACCACAGGTGGTCAAAATTTCCAGAGTCCTCCACTACGGCGTCTCTCATAATCCTATGGTGGTTTTGGGACGTTAACCCCAAATATCAATCAATCAATCAATCACGTCCTCAAGGGGATAGCGGGCGATGCATTCAACCTGCTCATGTGCCGGAACTGCGCGACCGTCGAGAAAATTATTCAGGAATGCCGGCGTTTTGAACAGGCCAAAAGCAGGCGTATTTCAAGATCATTCCCTCGACTGCCGAACACCACTGCGACGTCCTCCTGCGAAGATGGACTTACCTCTGATCGGCAGGCTTCACCGGCGTCTGAAATTACGCGAATCGTCCGGCAGGGAATCGAAGCAATTACATCTGCTATTCCCACCAACGACCACGTCGATTCGCAAGTACCTCAGGTTTGCTTGGTACAGCCGATTTTGCGGGAAGAACTTAGCAGTTTGGGCTTCGATGTCTGCGTCGTTGCTCACTCTCGACCAATTGGCTTCCATTCAAGGTCGCCGCCTCGCCCCAGGTCACCGCCCGAGGAACGATCTTTTCCACGCTCTCGCAATCCGGCCGAATGCATGGCGTCTGCTCTGACTGGCATGGCATCTGCTTTAACTGCCGCCGCATAGGGCACGTCGCACGGTATTGCCGCAACCTTTGGTCTTCGTCCCGAACACAGTATAACACTGCTCGCCGCACCGACAGCTACCGCCTTTTCCAGCCTCCTGCACCGATCCCCGACGGCTACCGCCGCCTTCCACCCTTCGATGCCCCTGATACGCAGCACAGCCGCTCACCGTCGCCTCGACGTCACCAGTCTCGTTCGCCACCTGGACGTCGCCCGTCGTCCCCTTCTCCTCTACGACAACGCCGGACCTCCCCGCTCAATTCTTATCAGGGAAACTAAGCAGTGCAGCTCTTAAAGGTGAAGCTGCATCCTCGATACCGACCTCAAATCCTCTCCTTGTACTGCCGACACGACGAAATTTGATCGACGTAGACGTAGACGTTGACGGCCTGACTGTTTCTGCACCTATTGACACCGGGGCACATATTTCTGTGATGAGTGCCCGACCTCGTCGCCGCCTGAAGAAAGTTCTCACATCGGCTGCTTGTGGCATTATTCGTGTCGCCGACGGAAGAAGTCTTGCAATCACCGGAATGTGCACAGCACGCATCACAATCGCCGATCACCCCACATCTGTTCTTTTTGGAGTTATTCATCAGTGCCCCAATCACCTGATTCTTGGATTGGATTTGTTGTCCACTCATGCCGCTCTCATCGACTGTGCAACCAGCGTTCGCCGACTTGAACTGCCTCGACTTGGGGCTGTGCCGTCCTCCCCATCACACCGCTTGTGCGCTGTTGATTATGTTCGGCTGTCACCGCAAGCCACCACGTTTGTGGCCTTAACGATATCACCAACTTTTCCTGACGGTGACTGCATACTGTCTCCTCTCCATTAGTGAATGTGCTCATGGCGCGAAGGGCTGCTGTGCCGCGTACCATCGTCACTATCGGGGACAACTACGTTTAGCTTCCGCTTCTCAACTTTAGTAGTTCGACCCAAGTTCTCCCGCAAGACATTTCGTTAGGCCATGTTTCCCCGCTTGATGCATGTGATATCGTGGCATTAGACCCTGAAGACTGCTCGTCCCCTATTGCAGCCAGCCGAGCAAACGCACCTACCAATGAAATCACGATGATGATTGCCCCTGATCTTCTGCCCAGTCAGGCTGCGCAACTCCACCACGTTCTGACCACCTACCGAGATATTTTCGACATTGATGACCACCCTTTTGGTCAAGCATCTGTCGTGCGTCATCAAATACATACCGGCGATGATAGTCCTGTTAATCGGCGACCATATCGTGTTTCCCAGACCGAACGCCAGGTCATACAACGAGAAGTCGAGAAGATAGTCTCCAAAGGATTCACAGAGGCCTCTTCAAGTTCATGGGCATCACCTGTTGTCTTAGTCAAAAAGAAGGATGGCAGTTGGAGATTTTGCGTTGACTACCGGGCTTTGAACAAGATAACCCGCAAATACGTATATCCGCTGCCACGAATTGACGACGCCCTTGACTGCCTTCATAGCGCGCGATACTTCTCATCCATAGATCTGCGTTTGGGCTATTGGCAAATTTCTGTCGACAACTTATACCGCGAAAAAACTGCCTTTGTCACACCGGATGGCCTTTATCAGTTCAAGGTTATGCCTTTTGGGCTGTGCAACGCCCCGGCAACGTTCGAACGCGTGATGGACTCTCTCCTCCGCGGTTATAAATGGTCCATCTGTCTTTGCTACCTCAACGATGTGATTGTTTTTTTCTCAACCATTTAAAGCCACCTAACTCGTTTGTCGACAATTCTAGCCGTTTTTCGTCGAGCTGGACTCCAGCTGAACTCGAAAAATTGCAATTTCGGCTAACGAGAAATCACGGTTCTTGGTCATTGTGTAAGGGCTGCTGGCGTCCAACCGGACCCTGACAAGATTAACGCTGTTAAGAACTTTCCTCTGCCTTCTACTACCAAAGATGTTCGTTGTTTTGTGGGCTTGTGCTCGTACTTCCGACGTTTTCTACACAATTTTGCTACAATTGCACGACCACTCACTGATCTTCTCATAAAAAATGCGCCCTTCTCGTGGGGCCAAGACCAAGCAGCTGCGTTTTCCCCGCTGATCCAGCTGCTCACTTCACCACCAATATTGGCTCACTTCGACCCATCCGCGATGACTGAAGTTCGCACAGATGCCAGTGCTCACGGCATCGGCGCCGTCCTCGCTCAACACCATGGGTGACAAAGGCGTGTTATTGCGTATGCCAGCCGCCTTCTCTCTACACCTGAGAAAAACTATTCGATAACGAAGTGCGAGTGTCTTGCCTTGGTCTGGGCTGTAGCAAAATTGCGCCCCTACTTGTATGGCCGGGAGTTTTAAGTTATTACAGACCACCACGCTCTGTGTTGGTTGACGTCGCTTAAGGACCCAACTAGTCGCCTAGATCACTGGGCTCTACGTCTCCAGGAATATAAGTTCGATGTAATTTATAAGTCTGCCAGGTTACACCAAGATGCCGATTGTCTCTCGTTATCCGGTGGATCCTGCTAGCCTCGCTGTCCATGAGAGCGATTCTTCTTGTGTGCTCACCATATCCGATTTGTGCGACATCGGAACAGAGCAACGCTGGGACGCAATCCTCAAGACGGTCATTGAGCGAGTACCTTCAGGACATTCCAACCCTTCGCTCCGTCAATATTGCCACTAGCACGTAGTGGGTTGACAGCAAGAGCGGCTCTCAATCTGGAGGAAAAAAGAAGATCGCATGCTTTCTTCTCTGCTCGAGAGCCAGCCACGACTGACGCATCGTCCTAGAGCTAGCTACCCGGTCGTTCAATAAATCCCCCAGTACTTGTGACTCATCGTGACAAACTCGTGGAAGGTGCTGGGTAGTCTCACGGATGCTGCAGACGCCCCCCCCCCCCCCCCCAAGGAAGCCGTAATACGATTCCAGTGTCAGTCAATACTCCCGTGCATCGGATCAGCCGCCGATGCCAGCCGCCGATCAGGGAATTGCCTCCGGAAGTCAACGATACTGCTCCCACCACGTCAACAAACATGACCAGTACTTCGGCACAAACCTTGCCAACCGGCACGGGAAGCACGTCGTCGAACCGCTATACGTTGGAAAGCCCACGGGCACCGACGACGTTCCATCGTACGGGGCGCGAAGATGTTGAGGACTGGTCAGCGGACTTCGAGCGCGTAGCCAACTTGAATCAGTGGGACGACGCGGCGAAACTGAGTCGTGTCTACTTCTATCTCGAAGACGGGGCTCGCACGTGGTATCAAAATCGAGAGGAGCAGCTGACGACGTGGCCAGAATTCTCTCGTAGACTTCTGCAGACATATGCCAGCGCTGACCACCAAGAAAGAGCTGAACGAGCTATTCTTGCCCGCGTCCAGTCGCCAAACGAAACTGTGACTGCGTACGTCGAAGACATGACGCGTCTCTTCCGACGGGCAGATTGAAGAATGACGGAGGACAAGAAGTTGCGTCACTTGATGCGCGGTGTCAAGGACCAGCTTTTCGCCGGCCTCGTGCGAAGCCCTCCAAAGACGGTCACGGAGTTTTTGTCTGAAGCCGTGACAATGAAAAAAATGCTGCAGCAGCAATCAAACCTATACGACAGGCAAGTCAGTGGCATGTCCACTGCTGACATTTTCGCCGCCGCTGGGACCAGCAATGACTCCTTACGTGAACTCATTCGTAATATCGTACGTGAAGAGTTGCAAAAGGCTTGTGTAACACCTCATCCTACGGTTAGCTCTATGGCAATTGTCATCAAGGATGAGCTGCACCAGGCCCTCCGGGACACCTTGCCTCCTGATACAGCTGAGTCAGCTCCTGCTGAATACCACCGTGGGACAACCTACGCGGAAGCCTTGAAACGCCCTGCTGCATCGCCGCCATTGTTCGTTCATCCTGTCCCTGCAGTTTCACTCCAGTCAGCGCAGCACATACCATACTACGAAGGCACGTACACGCCACCGCCCCTGCCCTTTGTGGTGCTTCTGTCGCCCATCGTTTGGTGCAACCGGTCCAGTACATCGACGATCGCCACTCGTCTCCTCGGAAGTCTGATGTCTGGCGCACACCCGATTATCGGCCTCTATGCTTTCACTGCGGAGAAGCTGATAACTTGTACCGCCAGTGCCCTTATCGCCGTCTTGGGCTTCACGGCTTCTCTGCGTACTCGCCGCCACCCCGTTAGGGTCAGAGACCACGCGACATCCAAAACTACCTCTCCCAGCAGCATGCACCACCGTCTGCCGGGCACCAGTCGCGCTCGCCATCACCGAGGCGATTTTCATCAACGCCCCAGCGGTATTCTACCGCACGATCTCCCAGCCCCCGCCGGGAAAACTAGCCGAAGCGACCTCTGGGGGCGGGGTCGCTGAACGTCGAAGCGCTGAAGACCTCCTATTGACGCAGAACCGTACAGAAACTGGTCCGACATCACCTGCTGCTGCAAAGGATAGCCGGCTTTCACTCGACATAGCAGTAACAATTGATGGTTGTGTAGTTAATGCGTTAGTGGACACCGGCGCAGACTATTCCATAGTGAGCGGGAAACTGACAACGCAGCTGAAGAAATAATCACGCCGTGGCATAACTCGCAGATTCGGACAGCTAGTAGCCATGTCGTTACTCCACTGGGCGCTTGCACAACTAGAGTACAGATTCAAGGGTACACATTTGTAGCAAGCTGCCTTGTTCTACGTGAATGCTCCCGTGACGTCATTCTGGGAGTTGATTTTCTACAGGAAAATGGAGCTATCATTGATCTGCAAGAGCGCTGCGTCACGTTCTCAGCCCAGCGAGCAATCAACGTGCAGGATGACGGAATGCGTGTCGACGTACTCCGTATTTCTGAACAGAGCGTGACGCTTCCTCCACGAGCCAGTGTTCTAGTCGACGTAACATGCTGTGGTTTGAGCGATGGCGATGTGGTGGCCGAGACAAATTTAGAACACCTCCTGCAGCAAGGCATATGTGTAGCGAGTTGGGTAATACACGTTCGTGACGGCCGATCTGAATTGCTCGTTACCAACTTTAGCAACGAGCATCGACACCTTTTCTGTGGCACTTCGATAGCGTTTGCCCACGAAGTAGCAAACGGAACCAACTGTCTCACGTCAGAAATAGTGGATGACGCAGACACATCAATGAGCAACATTGACATCAATCCTGATCTGTCCACCAATAACCAGACTGGGTTGCGAGCTCTCTTGTTCGAGTGCAGGTCTTGCTTCGCAAGTTGCTCAAAGATCCGCCAGACGTCCATCACTCAACATAGGATCATCACGTACGAGGATGCACACCCAATACACCAGCACCCCTACCGCACGTCGGCTAAAGAACGTGAAGCGATACGTACGCAAGTTCGCAAGATGCTTGACGATGGCGTTATCGAACCATCCAACAGCCCGTGGTCATCTCCAGTCATGCTTGTCAAAAAGAAGGACGGGTCGCTACGCTTCTGCGTCGATTACCGAAAGCTTAACGTGACCAAAAAGGATGTGTACCCGCTACCGCGTATCGACGATTCGCTAGATGTACTTCGTCGTGCCCATTATTTCACTTCTCTCGATCTCAAAAGCGGGTACTGGCAAATCGAGGTAGATCAGCGAGACCGCGAAAAGACAGCCTTCGTGACTCCAGACGGCCTATACCAATTTCGAGTACTGCCTTTCGGCTTGTGTTCAGCACCGGCAACTTTCCAGCGAATGATGGACACTGTCCTCACAAGGCTGAAGGGGCAGACACTTCTTGTCTACCTTGATGATGTGGTGGTCTTCTCTGCCACGTACGAGCAGCACCTTCAGCACGTGCGCAGCATGCTGGAGGCTATCCAATCGGCGGACCTCACTCTAAAGCCACAGAAGTGCCACTTCGGCTATGACGAACAAAAATTTCTTGGACATGTAGTTAGCGCCGAAGGAGTCCGGCCCGATTCAGACAAGCTTGCCGCTGTTGCCGAATTACCAGCTCCTGTCGATAAAAAATCCGTCCGGTGCTTCCTTGGTTTGTGCGCCTACTATCGCCGGTTCATCTATGGCTTTTCACAGATAGCAGAACCTCTGACTCGTCTCACAAGGGACGACACGCCGTTTGTCTGGGAAAACGAGCAACAAGCAGCTTTTGATGAACCGCGACAGCGCATGCAATCAGCACCCGTTCTCGCTCATTTCGACGATGATGCTGACACGGAGGTCCATACTGACGCTAGTAACGTTGGGCTTGGTGCAGTGCTCGTTCAGCGTCATGAGGACATCGAAAGGGTGATAGCCTACGCAGCCGCTCTCTATCCCGTGCCGAGGCGAATTATTCCACTACGGAGAAAGAGTGCCTCGCAGTCGTGTGGGCAATCACCAAGTTTCGCCCGTACCTTTATGGTCGTCCCTTCAAGATAGTGACGGACCACCACGCCCTCTGCTGGTTGGCAAGCCTGCGACCCTTCAGGACGGCTAGCACGGTGGAGCTTGCGGCTGCAGGAATTTGACGTCACCATCGTCCATAAGTCCGGCCGTAAGCATGAAGACGCTGACACACTGTCACACGCACCCCTTCATGTCGTCAGTCAGGAAGCAGAGGAAGACGAAGGCTTCCTGGGCGCCATTAGCTCATCAGACTTGAGTAAACGGCAGTGGGATGACGCAGAGATTCGTCCGATCATCGATCATTTAGAGGGTCAGGACACAATCATACCACGTCATTTATTCCGCTCGTTGCCGTCGTTCCGCCTTCGAGATGGTGTGCTGTACAAGAAGAACGCTCGTTCGAACAACCGTGCCTACCTCCTGGTGGTTCCTCGAGACATGCGAGACGACGTCCTCTTCGCTTGCCATGACGAACCCACATCCGGTCATCCGGTCTACTCACGGACACTTGCCAGAGTGAGTGAAAGGTACTATTGGCCAGGACTTTCGACAAACGTCAAGAAGTACGTCAAGAGCTGTCGGGAATGTCAGCGCCGAAAGCAACCATCTGTTAAGCCAGCTGGTTTGCTTCAGCCCATTGAAGCACCTTGCACGCCATTCGACCTAGTCAGCATGGACATTCTCGGGCCATTTCCCCTGTCTGCGGACAGCAACAAATGGGTAATCGTCGCGACCGACTATTCGACATGCTACGCTGAGACGCAGGCGATCCCACGAGCCACGGCTTCTGAGGTAGCAAAATTTTTCATGCGCCACATTGTGTTACGACAAGGTGCTCCTTCCAGTGTAATAACGGACAGAGGGACGGCATTCATGGCGCAGCTTATGGATGAAGTTTTCAAACTGAGCAACACCAGACACCGAAGGACAACTGCGGACCACCCGCAAACCAACGGACTTACCGAGCGACTGAATAAGACCCTCGCAGACATGATCTCAATTTACATCGACGTACTGCACAAAACATGGGACCGGATCTTACCTTAGTGACCTTCGCGTATAATACCGCCGTGCAAGAGACCACGCGATTCACGCCATTTTGGCTTCTACGGCCGCAAGTGCAGACCATGCTAGGACTCTATGCTACCGTGTCAAGACGAAGACGAGTTGGCAACTGACGCCGAAGAATTCGCAGAGCGTGCTGAAGAAGCCCGGCAACTCGCGCGACTGCACATCGGCCAGCAACAGCAGGCAGACGCACGACGCTATAACAACCACCCCAGAGAAGTGTTTTACAACCCCGGAGTTCAAGTTTGGGTGTGGACGCCCGTCCGCCGCCATGGCCTTAGTGAAAAGTTACTGAGCCGGTACTTTGGCCCATATAAAGTGTTACGCTGCGTCAGTGACGTGAACTACGAAGTGGTTCCGGACTCAACACCCCATGCATGGAGCAGGACACGACTGAGGCTGGATGTCGTTCATGTGTTGCGCATGAAACCATTTATTGCGCGTTGCTCGTAACTTTTCCTTTACCGTACAGCATTCTTTGTGTTTTTGTTTATTTGTGTGAACTTGCTTTCTCGTCATTGACGTTTCTTATATTGGCATGCTCTTCAATTTTTACTTTCACTTTATCCGAATTTCCAATTTCTTTTTCACGTGCCTATGTAGTAGCATCGCGGTGATGCTATGTACTTTTCTTTCCTCTTTTTGGGACTTGTTTTTTTTTTTGGAAGAGGGCATAATGCCACCGGCACGTAGTGGGTCGACCGCAAGAGCGGCTCTCAATCTGGAGGAAAAAGATGATCGCGTGCTTTCTTCTCTGCTCGAGAGCCAGCCACGACTGGCGCATCGTCCTAGAGGTAGCTACTCGGTCATTCAATAAATCCCCCAGTACTTGTGACTCATCGTGACAATATGTCCTCCACAACGAAATTCTGTATCACCACAACAAGAAGCCTGATGGCCCGAAATTTCTGTTAGTTATTCCTCGACACCTCATGCCACCATTCTTCAACATCTGCATGACGCTCTGTCGGCAGGACACCTGGGATTTTCACGCACTTATCACCGCGCGCGACAACGGTTCTTTTGGCTTGGCCTGTATAAGTTTGTGCACTGCTATGTCGCTGCTTGCGAGCGCTGCCAGCGTCGCAAACATCTTGCTCACCGTACGGCTGGCCTGCTCCAACTTATCGACATTCCCCGGAACCATTTTTCTGCGTCGGCCTCGACTTGCTCGAACCTTTCCCAACGTCCGTGTCAGGCAACAAGTGGATCACTGTCGCAACTGACAATGTGACCAGATACGCTATAACTCGTGCCTTGCCAAGTAGCTGCGCTACAGACGTCGTAGACTTTCTACTGAATGACGTCATTCTGCGGCATGGGGCTCCGCGCCAGCTTATGACGGATCGTGGCCGCTGCTTCCTCGCAAAAGTTATCGACGAAATCCTCCGTAGCTGCTCTACCGAACATCACCTTACTACTGCCTACCATCACCAGACCAACGGTCCCACAGAGCACCTCTACCGAACTCTTACAGACATGTTGTCCATGTACGTGCTGATCACCGTGACTGGGACGCAATGCTCCCCTACGTTACGTTTGCGCACAATTGATCAAGTCATGACACCGCCGGCAATTCTTCGTTCTTTCTTCTGTACGGCCGCAACCCTGCGTTGCCATTCGACGCACTCCTTCTTTCTGATACTACCAAACCAACGGTGTATGCTCAGGACATTGCTTCTCGAGCCCGCGTCGCTCACCAAATCACGCACACTGGGCTCACTGCTTCTCAGGCCTCACAAGAAGCCCGCTACGATGACTGGCACCGCGACGTTGACTACCCTGCTGACTCACTCGTCCTACTTTGGACGCTGCATCGGCGTAAAGGCTTGTGCGAGAAGCTCCTTCCACGATACACCGGGCCCTACAAAGTTCTCCGCAAGGTCACCGACGTCGAATACTTCATCACTCCCGTTGAACCACACTCATCTTCTGCCACACCACCTACCGATGTTGTTCATGTGTCGCGACTAAAACGCTACTACACTGCCAGTCCTGATTGACTTAGCGGCGCCATGACGGCACTTTGTCCGCCGGGGGTAATGTTACGAGGCAGTTGGCATGGTTCCGCCGTTGTAGACGCATCGATGAAGAAGAAGCGGATTCGGCGCGCGAGATCCAGCAGCCCTGGGATGTCATACCTATACCTGTAAATATTGCAAATACACTGCTTTCTCTCTTTTGTGTATTTGTAATCCCCGTAAATATATCGTTGTTTTCAGAGGTTAAACTCCTGATAATATTATTAATAAATTTGTGTTCTTTTAGTTTTGTGTATGTACACTGCGCATCTATGTTAAATATCCCTTATTGTACGTTTTTATTTGCCCCTCCCCCACAATGAACAAATCCACAGGTAAATATTATATATAAACAAATATCGTGGTCGGATGCCACAGGAATGACGTAGGTGGTACTTTTTGCCTTGCGGCGGGTTTTATCACACTACAAAACGCTGGCTAGACCACAAGTGAACTGGCCACCCTTACTGAACTCATGAGTTCATCGATGCATTTCTTCTCGGCCATTTCGACTTCGCCCAAATCCCTAATAGCAAAGTTTGTGGGGATTTATTTGTCACAATATATAGTATCGTTGTTACTATATATATAGTATATTATACTATATATATATATATATATATATATATATATATATATATAGTATAATATATAGTATCGTTTATTAGTGACAATTTTGGAAGTGAGCTGAAGTATCTGCAACAATGTTTGAGATCGCACTTTTGAAACACCTATATTGAAGTGAAATTGCGTTCAAGTGCACAAATACTGTAAGAATCGAGTATAGGTACCTGGGCGTATTGGGGGCGTTGTTAGGGGTTAAATATCGGCATTTTCAATGTAGACGAAAATATTTGACGTCCGCCTACTTAGATTTAGATGCACGTTGAAGATCTCTAGGTGGTCTAAATTTCCGCAGCCCCCCATACGGCGTCTCTCATAACCAATCATGGTTTTGGGGCGTTAAATCACATAATGTCACAATCATTATTAATAACATTACTTCAATAATATATTATCAGTATTATTGCTCTCATTGCTAATAATATAACTGACAGGGCTGACGCAAAGAAAGACTTGTGAAGTGGCACAATGTTTCATGTCACGAAGCCACCTGTTCGCTACAACCGCTAATAAACAAATTCTAATTGCTTCAAACGTTTAGTAAACGCTGGAGTCAATGGCTTCTTGAGAGCGCTGGTTACTTAGTACACTTCAAGAGGCCTTGAGAATACCTTTACTGAGAGTGTGCGATACGCCATGCATCAGTGATAAAGGCATTATTTTCGTTTTCGCTTCAGGCTCCCGTGTGCAAGGATGGTGAAGTGTGCGCCTACGTCTTCCAGAACATCCACTGCTACGAGTGTCCTTGCTACTACTCTCACAGCGTCATGTGTTCGTATATTCTTCATCTCCCGCTTGTAATTACGATATCTTATGAGTTTTTGTGTGTCTATCAGCATCGGTCAAGTGCACAAAGTATTTAATCTGTCAAAACAAGCATGCAACGGCAAAACTAATATCAAGAACTCGTTGATTTCGTTGGTGCTGAGGTTAAGTGTAGTTCCATCTCCCAGAAAACAATGCCGGGCTTACACTTGCCACTAAAAACATTTTGCAGCGTCTCTCGAGGCAACTAAACCAGGTGTCAAGTAAAACTGCGCATCGCGAAAGTAAGATGTAGAGGCCATAAGATGGAATAAATGATATATAAGTGATTTAACACACAAATCTGGTGAGGGCAAACCCCGTATCTTATAATCGTGCTCCTTCAGTGAACTTTGTCTGAAACAGATGTAGCCGTATAGACAGCACCAGGGATTTCATTGAAATATTGATCAAAACCTACAAGAAAAATACTATTAGAAATAAAAAGAAAGCCCACGTGAGGATGTATACACCGATGAGCCGATATTCACATTTTTTCTTTGTTTTTGGATAATCCAGCCGTGATCCGTTACTTGAAAATAGAGTCGAGTGCAAACCCTGATATCATGTCTCAATAGCATACTGTATGATATCCTAATGACAAAGATAATGTAAATAGGCACTCGAACGATGTTCACTCGTGTGTCAACGATGCATGATTTAGGTTTATTGGCGCACAAGAAGGCGGTGCATCGTAATGAAACGAGATGAGAAGCCGACACGAGTGCAGCACGAAGTATACGGGTGTTTGTTGGTTTAAGCTTTTATTCGTCAACTTAATGACTTGTCTTTTACGGAATTAATGCTTTTAGTTTTATGACTAGTGAGTGATCACAAGTGAATAATTCTATCTCGATATGTTGAGTTAACCTGTTCTCACTCTTAAGAAATAACTCTGTCTGTTATTCAACATATTGTTTATTCGTCGCCTTATTATTCAAGTTTTTCTCTTTGTAGAGTTCATTTGTAGCCTTCATTATTTTGACTGAGGTCACGATGTGAAGGATTTGGTTTAGGAATGATGTTGACGCTCAGCTTTGAGAACATTGGAAATAACCTGACGCGTTCACCTAAGCTTTCTGTATAGCCATGCGCTCATTAATCTATTATGGCAGTGTTCGTTAATGTCAAAAGCTCGCACAAAGGCCTCAAACTGATGGTTGTTTTGGATCATGCAATGTCACAGCACATGGCGTACCTGCCTTAGGCTGGTGCACTGTGGGCGTTTATGTCCGTAAGTAACTCCACCTATGCTAGACTCTGTACCGCAGGACAGCGAATAATTTTAGCAACCCGGGTTTCTTAAAGCGCAGTGACATCCCACAGAAGGTGATGTATAAGATCTACACAGTTACAGTTGCCGCACATGGGTGAATCCACCGCGTCGTGCAGTGCTGTTCCCAATATGACCAACGTCGCAGGCCACTCAAGCGTGCCTTGATGCCACTTGAGCACTGACCTTTAGGTGAAGGAAAGATCTTCGGAACCTGTTCTCACAGCTCGTGAGGCAAGGAAAGCAGGTGATAACCTTATGTGGTTATTGATAACAAATGAACTGAGAGATCATCCGTGTATGCTGCACAGCACGTGTGGGTTGGGAAACGGTGTGCCCTGATGTCTCTCCTTTACCACCCTATAAGCCAGACGCTGGATTTTTAGCCATTAGAAATTGCGTTTTTGACACCAAAAGTAGGCAGGTTTACACAATTCTAGGCACCCACAATGGTAAATATACGCACAATAATTTTTACAAAAATTTAGGTTTTCGAACAACCACGTGCGCGACGTTCGTCTACGACAGGAATGCAAAAAAAATGCTTTAGTTTATGGTAACACAAAGGCCTGCATGGTTTAAAATAGCCACGCAATTGTTCCTCTTCCTGCACGCTTTGCAGCACATTCTCTCCTGTTGTTGTCCAGCACGATGAGTTAAGTGTCCAGCGTCGAATAAACATGCTCCTGGGTCACTTTCTTTTCGGTATGGCTGAGAAGCACAGCAGAGGAGCCAATAGCCAGACCGCTAAAAGGCCCAAAGGGTCATTTAGCCTCGCTTTGGTCGGGGGTCCTATGACGAAGGATCAGTTTCTCCCCTGTGAACACCCTCAAGTGTCTTTCACCACGCTTGAGCATTTCGAGCTGGCGAGTGAAATGTATTCACTGGGCGCTCACGATCACGTCTGCTGAGATGTGAGATAGTATACGTGCCCCAGGAAGAAGTGAATTGTCATACTGAACACAGCTTGCCCTTGATCTCAAAGGCGCGCCCTCCATCAAGTAGGAGGTGACGTACAACAAGAAGTGGTCCTTGGTACATTATAGTAGGAAGTGAGAGTGAGAGAACTATTCGAGGCGTAATGTGTTGGATGTGCAACCTGTTGCCTCAATAGAAAAGTAGAACTTGACAGAACTATGAAGACGTAAAAACGGAATCTTTACGCGCTTTGATTCTTATATTTACCTCCATTCGAGCATGTTGCGAGACTATGCTCCCTCCATTTTGTTTGCGTTCACGTTCTCACCGCTCCCGCGTCATGCCGGCGCCAGCCCTGACAGCACTTGGGGTCTCTTAGGCGCGTCGCCTCTTCGTGGCAAAGATACATGATGCATGCCAGCCGCTCCAAGCGTGTGCGCATAAAGGCATCTTTCCCGCAGAAACAGGCAGTACACTACAGGAAATGCGGAAACAATACAACGAACCTTGCGTGCACGACCTAGCTTGGGAATCTCGTGCGCACGCTATATACCCCTGCGTGCACATGACGTGTTGATGCGTCAGCGTCGTGCCATCGTCCGGCTTCAAGTTGCTCCAATAGCGTTGACGACAGGAAAACAATATGGCTTCCGACTGGCAGAGAGAGAGAAAAAAAAGAAGGCGGGGAGGTTAACCAGGGCTAAGCCCCAGTAGGCTACCCATCACTGGGGAAGGAGAGAGGGAAAGGAAAGTTATGTAGGAGGAGAAAAAAGTCACTAATTGCGCCGACGCGTAGCAGTCTCACGTTTCACATCACAAACGTTGGAACAGTACGGTGTTTTTGAGGAAACGCAACAGCGCTTTTCTTGGCTTTCGGGACTGGGATGACCAGCGCCATGGTCGCAATACCTTCGTTACAGTGAAATCCTTTCTGTCCAGCTGATTTGAAACACTGCGGAGCTGAAGCTTCTCGTTTGTGTATGCCGAGCAGTAATATATAAGGTGTTCAATAATCTTATCAACGGCGCAGTCGTTGCAGTCCGCACTGTCGGCCATCCTAATCTTATATGAGTAGGCTTTGGTGAAAACTACACCCAGACGCAGACGGTACAACACTGTACGTTCTTCCCTGGAAAGGCCAAAGGGGCGGGTGGCAAATGTTTAAAGCTTACCTGTGTGCATTATGCTTTCGCGGCTCTTAATGAACCAGTGAAAAAGTTCTTGTGGTACAAAGCTCTTCACTGGACTCGTCGCTCGTTCTCCTCTCCGAATTTCACTGTATACGCTTGGACGTGCTGCTATTCATGGTTGCAGGAATAGCTTCTTTCCTTTCGCTCTTTGCGCCAACCATTCGCGCCATGTCAGTGCAATAGGGTTAGGTGGACAGTGCGTCCCATTTCACTGCGGCTAGTGGTTGTTTTCGGCAAGTGTGTCAAACTAGAGAACTTGGTTGTTGCACTTTATAGAGTTCTGAAGCATCAATCTTGCGCAGCTACAAGAATTACGGTCTCAAAATGTACTCAAGTTTGAATAGGGCTCATATAGGCGCCGTTTTTCGGAAACAGGCTTTAATAGGCGCTTACAAACCTCTAGGCCGAATTTCCTAAAGTATCCATTTACAGGCAATATAAACGCAACTGTAAAAGCCTTCCTCAACTTCTAATTCATGCTAGTATATCAGAACGCCATAATGAGAAAGCAAGCAACCAAACAGGCATTTGCCTAAAATCCGGTCTCCAATTGTAATGCTTCCCATTTATTGAGTAGCACAGTGGGCATAGTCTAGTTAACCTCTCGGCCTTTTCTGTGTTCTCTTTTACTCTCCTCGCAGACGTAACAAAAGATCGTTTCTCCTACATTTAGGCGAAGCGTTATGACGCTACTACAAGAGCGTGAATCCTTGTTTGCTCACTGGCTTTCAACATGACACTTCTGCCACGTGCAGGTCTCAAGATCACCAAGCAACACAGAGCGTGTGGGCCGAACGCCATTGCCGAAGTCAGCGGTCACCGGAAATACAGTTGCGATGGCTGCAAGTCGGCCACTGCATGTTCTTACTCCGCCAACAATCAGTCCTGGACCCTGAAGTCACTTTCGATTTCCGTGATGAAGCGAATGAAAACATTCGTCCGCTTCTGGAATGTCTCCGATGTTGATATCGCCCATTGTACAAAGCCAAATAAACGTCACTATCTTCACTCAGGAGAACTATACTTTAGATGAGATTCAGGCTGATAACCTTGCTGCCGATTTAGCAAAATTTTGATCATTTAGAACTGACTGAAATAGTTAGAATATCCCAATTACATAAACTTGCCAGAAGCTATAGTTAGAAAATAGAAATATTGATCGGTTTATTTGTTCATTTATTCACAAAACCCCCTGTAAGCTTCCGAAGAAGTGTTGTGTGTGGGATGCGGACTACGCAATGTAAAGATAAGGTAAGTAGAAGCTCTTAAACCCTGTTATACATGCTAAGGTACATAAACCTATGAAATAACGTTATATAATTTTAGTGAGAGCAAACTTCACATACAACTAATAAACAAAATGCAGAGAACTCATTTGTTAGGGTACTAAAATGTACAATAGTTAGGGAACAGCATGTACAGGATTTGATGGCAGGCAGAAGCCAAAAAACTTGAAAATACCATGAGGCAATTTTGTGGTGTTCTAATCTAGAATAGGGGAGGTATCGGACACAACAATCAGAGGGAGCCACACGGGATTGTTCGGGGCTATTGTGATGGTGAAGACGTGAGAATAGTCGCGGAATATGCATAGAAAGCACGGAGGCCCCGTTTATCGATAGATAAATACAACACGGTTCCCGAATATGACGTATTGAATAGAAATTAGGCGCTTTGAGCCTAGAGAATTGAATCAGTCTGCTTTGCACCTGGCTTATCTCAATCCCGCGTCCAAGATCACCACCGACTGACTCAATCACCACTTAGCATCCATTCACGACATAACCACTATTAAATTGTTGAAGCCGTCCCACTCTGCAATTTCAAGCTATGAGAAACAATGTCTGTCGATATTGATGCTGAATGAATACTATAGTTTTTCATGCGTTGAAAAAGCATTTATGAATTCCCTCCACTCTCCTGTTTGCTGCTTCTTTGGTCTCGTTCTTTTGTTCGATCCCTCACTCATTCTAGATAATACTCGTACAAAGTACCACCCATGGTGACGAAACCACCCATTCATGCCGAAACATTATAAGACAATCAATGTTGAAATTATGAGAAAGGTCATTAAATATTTCTAGTGTTACTTGCAAGGCTAGGTTGAAAGCTAGGGAAAATTGGTTTATTGTGCAAAGAAAGAAAAACAGTGCTAAATTTTGAACGAACACAAAGGAACACCTGCCTTCTTTTGTGTTCATCTGAATTTCATTGCTGTTTTCTCATCTTTGGGGAATGTTAACGAGTTGGATAAGTTAGTGCGCCTGAAAACGCGTTTACAGGAGTAGTTGTGCAAACGGCAAGATGTTTGTGCCGGTTGGGAAAAGGGAAGGGCAGTCAAGTGCTTACAGGATTACGTGCTTACCATGTTTTACATTGTACAATTACAACATACACGTACACAGAGACGCGCAAGCACACACACACACACACACACACACAAACACACACACATACACAACACAAACACACACAAGCACACACGCACGCACGCACACAAACACACGTATGCCCACACGCAAACGCGCTCGAGTGGTTACTCACATGAATGGAAAAAAAAATGTCAGGCTGTTGCTGCAAATAAAAGCTCTGGCGTCGGGAAGCTTTAAATAAGTTTCGTAGTGTTTTGGAATGCATGAGCTATAATTTCTATACTGCCACCATAAAATTGCAATTTTGGATTCACTATTGACGGAGTGGCGTTTCAATGAAGTTTGAGAGCAGAGTGACGCCATGGGAAGTCAGCAACTGGCGACATATGGCGAATCTGCCATCTGATCGTAACCCCCCCATTGATTTCAGCAATTTAGGCTGCATGTAGGATAAGGAGGAGGAGGACGATGGAAAGAAATGAAAAGGTCAAGCAAACGAGCACACAGAGGTGAGCTCGCCAGCTCAGAAACTGTGTTGACTCGTCGTGAGAATGTCCATTGCTGTGGAGCTGGCTTTCAAATACTCAGCAACCAAAACTTTAAAATTAAAATATAATTTTTTGTACGTGTTGTTTGACTGCGGTGTGTGGACAGCGTTGACACTGCATGCTATGGAAACAAAAAAAAAGTCCCTTTTTTATGTTGCTTTCATATCGTGCAGTACTCATATAGGTACAGGCACCCGTCTTGTCGCGCATCGCCCTTCATACAAGAAAAAGCCTTATGTCATCATTCCTCAACAAATATTATGAACTAAAGCTGCTCCCAAGGGAAAGCACCGAAGGAATGTTGCGCAGGAATTAGTTCAGCGGAAGCGAGGGGCCAATGACGGACAGCCCTCGCGAACGAAGATAGCATTGATAATTGTGACTCAATTAAGCAGTCGAACTTACATTACTGGTTGAGGGAGAATGAAGGAAATCACAAGTACGAGTTGTGACTGTAAATTGTAACAATGAGTGATCAAATCAAAAGTCCCCGTTTCGCCACACGGGCGAAGCAATGAGTACCTTAGCAATAAATTCTAGTGCTGTACGAACTAATGTTTGGCGCTAACACCTTTGGCATCCACCTTTGCACAACTTGACAAAATTCTGAGGTAAACAATTTTCTGTGTATTGATTCAGTTCCAGTGAACTGAAGAGCGCAGTCCAGGGTCCCTAAGATGATCCCGGTAATGTGTCGAGCCTGTTGTAGTTTAGTTCAGTAGGAAAAGCGCCCGCGCGTTTGTTCTTAGCTTGAGCCACAATGGCAAGCGGCCCTCTCCGGCTTTCACTTGCACATAGACCGCACGACGCGGGAAACGACGTCATTGCCCTTGAACTTATCACTCCAAAAATAAATGCGCTGATGCACATGCGTTTATGTAATCAGTCCGGAAACAAGAGCAGAAAAAGTAGACTAGAGCAGCCAGTTTTTAATCTTTGCGTAGGCCAACTTCACATTCCCGCAATAACACTGGTTTGAATGGAGGTTATCAAGGCGAATGCCTTAAATGTCTTATCAAACACAAAAATTGAGTGGTGCGGAAACTGAGCATGAGGGCACCGAGGAATCATTGGTTAGGTCACCCCATGACGTTCTAAGGACGTCACAGATCACTGAAGTTTGTAAAATGATTATGATCTCGCCATCGCGTCCCAGTGGCACCTTGTCACGTAATGTCACTTGACGTCGTCATCATGCGACATCATAGCAGCATGGTTAAGGGTGGGCTGATCACGAATGCATCGCAAAACAAGGTAAGCTGCCGGCGATCCCGGAGGCAGTGGCAAACCACGTTAAGTGCGGAGAATCAGGTGCCGTAGAAACCAACCTATGTTCAGTGTGTACGTTACCACTTTACGTACAAGTGGCGAAGTTGGCAGAGGCAAATAAACCTGGATCATCACCGTTACAGCACATATGTGTTGTTTGTAATTAGGTAGATGCCTTTGCCTACAGCACCCTTTCTCCAAAGGATGTCATAATATGGCGCTAAAAATAACTCGTGCACTAGTCACGATTTACAGGATCTGCAATGCATGATGCTTTGTTTATCGTAAGAATGATGCCCTACAAAAATGTAGCTCGCTGGGCGATAAGAGGCTGCGCATAAGAGCTACTTGGTTCATTCTCTCTAGTAGGAAAAAAAAACGCGTTGAAAGACAGGGCTAGGAGAGGACACAGACCACGGCTCCGCAGTGTGTGTCCTTTCGTAGTCCCGCCTTACAGCACTGTTTCCCTGTCCTCATATGAATTGCGCGAAAATGGCGACAAAGAGAGGAGCACAAGCACAGTGCGCCTGTGCACGCGTTTTCCGCGCGTTTATAGGGTGGGAGTGGTAATTAGTACATGGATCGGCCTAATCTTCGTTCTTTCAGCTCAGTGTGGCCTGTAAACGCTTTGTCGTACGAAGTTCAGCAGATGTTCAGCAAGGCTCCGCTTCACCACCTTGACCATATTGGGCTGACCTAGCCACTCTTCTATATTGGAGAAAACTACATTGTAGAAAACTACATTGCCAAAAACTGTCCCTCCTCATTAAGTTGCGTACATGGGGTGTCAAGCACCGTGTCTGAAATTGAAACACACATCAGTACTAAACCTGTCGTCGAGTTCCAAGAATCCAACACGTGCCCTGATTATCAGCAAAAGGCTGAGTAGACAACAGTGGCTCCACGTGCCTGCATTTTTTTTTATCGCGGTGAGCGAGTTTCGCTCCTTTCTTCATTCTTGCAGCTTCAGGCTGAAAACGGCGTTTGCTGTCCGTTTCTGAGAGATAATTTCTTGAAATAAAATTGCATTACGCGCACTTTTCTAGCAATGCATCACGTGTGGGCGACGGCAAACCAAACC
Source organism: Rhipicephalus microplus (assembly GCF_013339725.1). Classification (NCBI taxonomy): domain Eukaryota; kingdom Metazoa; phylum Arthropoda; class Arachnida; order Ixodida; family Ixodidae; genus Rhipicephalus; species Rhipicephalus microplus. The sequence goes on along the minus strand of NC_051168.1, from coordinate 103,115,706 downwards.
AGTTTTTCAGTTGACGCACACCGATTTGCAGGAAAAAAAAATTCATTACAAACGTAGTAGGAAAGAGCAGCCTCATTTTTTTTATGAAAAAGAACACTGGAACGTGTGGCGAAAAACTTCCCTTCGTACTTTTAATGAGGTGCAGTGCAGCGGCGAAAGTATGAAGTAAAAGAGGCAGGGTGATGCCGTTCCGTGTCAATATATTGTTTACAGTCTCGTCACCAATGTGTATTTATTTTACGCTATTCTCTACATCTATATGGCGGAAAATTTCAGTGAATAACGGTTGCGTTCGATTAGGATCGTTGCTATGCCACAACAACATCAAGTGATAAAGAAAGAATAAAAACTGCAAGATAGGAGGAGGGCATCAGATGAGCACATTGTGCATGCTATGGCACCACTCTCTTCTTTTAATTTCCCAATTATTCACTTCACTGCATTACAAGTGCGGCACGAGGCTATTTGCTTTGCGCTCACGCCTTCCTGTTTTTAAAAGTTACGGCTGTATGAGGAAAGTAATAGACGTTATGAAGTGGAAATTTTAAAACTTCTTGCCCGATGGTAACGCTCACTGGCAGAACGAAATTGATCGTTGGAACATGGCTGTAAGTAGGTAGCTTATGCTTTGATTGGTGTAAATGGCGCAGAGTTATGGACGCTTTCTGTTTATTGCGGATAACATATGGGTTGTTCGAGTTATTGGTGCAAGAGTATTCAACAGATCTGTATCAATGCATTGAAGATGACCGAATACACGTCATGTCTTTTCCGTATACCTTCCGGTATAACTGCGGTATACAGTTTTAAAAAAATAGAAGCGCCGTTATGTCGGAGCTTCGCTGCAATTATTTGTACGTGCATTATATGAGTGATACAGTGTAACAAATAGGAGCTTGAATAAAATACAATGGCGTAAAACGGCGTACTTAATTTTACAGGAACATTCAAATCAAAGCGAGAGTAGAAACAACTCGAACAACTCCTCAGCTCATTTGGTCTTCCGTATGCTTCTATTTTACATCTTGTCTGAACTACTTGTTTAGTATGAATACCATTGCGAACTGTGTTTACGCTTATCTAAAACCGGTACACCTTTTATTTGTGACTGCTTTTATTACACCTTTATTTTGGACTTTGAAAGGGGGCATTGTGAAAGCGTCAGCGCGTAGGCGTGCAATACCGGCACCGGAAAACGCTGCGCACTGAATACTCAGAACAAACTTGCATGAACCACTGATAGAAATGTTTGGCACGTGGCTTCGTCCACCTGGTGGGGCAACATATACCTGGCGTGTGTCACACATGCCAGGTATATATTTAGTCCACAAGGGTAACAGCCCGTGTGTGCCGGTGTTTGCCGCAGTCTATCGGTTTGCGTTGTGTGTCTCATGCATCTGTTGTTCAGCGGTGGCACCATGGTCTTCAGGAAGGAAATTGCTCTCACCTGCGTCGCGGCTGCTTTAGGTACGTTGTCAGTGAATTGCCCTTGTTACTTGTGTTCTGCGAGCGGGGGGCAACAATAAGTATAGGTACTTGTGTTTCCCGAATACCAAACGTGCTTTATCATTTTGAGGTTCATGGTAGCGCTAGCAGCCGGGGGCCTCGGAATAATAGTGATGCTATTTAGGGTTAAAACGAAGGGCCGGCTCACCACTTGTTCTTGCGCGGCCATGTCGTAAAACCATGGCTGCTCTGTCAGTGCGGTAAATGTCATATGCGGGTAGCACCAGGCTATAGGCGTGAACAGCAAGCACGTCGGCCTTCGTGGTTGACGAGCTACACGCAAAACAGCTGGCAATGCCGACAAACCGTTTGTAAAATCCGCCAAAAATTCTCGTTTGCACCCGTCGCGATGGTTTGATTGTTATGGTGCTTTCCTGCTGACTGGAACCGCAGTTTGCAGGATCTAATCTCGATTAGTCATGGCGGCTGCCTTTCAATGGAGGTGAATTGTTAGACCCATTCACTTAGTTGAATCTTAAAGAACCTATGGTGCTCAGGATTTCTGGAGCACCCCAAAACAGCGTTCCTCATAATTGTAGTCGGCTTTAGGGACGTAGAACCCCAACAGTTTACGGTTATGAACCATCGTTGGTATATCTTTGGTGCAGCATAGGTGAACATGAATCATATAAAACGGAGAGGAAAGAATTATTGAACTGGATCAGCGTAGAGCGTTTCCAAAGATTTGCACTTGGCGAATGACAGCGAAAATTCTTGTAAAATTTCACCATATTTTTAAACACATTTCGTTCTGTCGCAAAGCGGATACATGACGCATTTCAAGAAACATCCGAGTTGACTACATAATTTATGCAGTTTTTTGTTCATTCATGATGGCGCTTGTAATAACGCATGTGTACGCTTTAGAGAGGAAAAAAACACGTTATACGCACATGCGTTTCTACATTCACCTACTTTATTTTATTACTCTGGCGTAGGAATGTATTCCCAAGCAATGAACTTGCGCACTAAACACTCGTGCCGGATGTGACGATCTGCAACATATTTTTTTTTTATTTTTTGCTGAAACAGGGCAGATGGTTGTTGTGGTACTGACGTTGCCGCAGGCGGGGTCGGCCTGGGAGACCTGGCCGGCAATCGCTTTGCCTGAGCGACTCTTTCCACGTAGTTCGACACACCATGATTCCCTTAATCTTTTCTCTTAGACAACGTAAGAGTATGTTAGTCATTTGCTTTCTCATCAACCGCACACCTGTAGGAAGCACAATTTCCTCACATGGCAGCGTTACGAACAGTTTTTCTGGAATCGTTTGAATATAGTTATGTACAGACCTCTGAAAAACTATCAAGCTTCAATCAGCGCTATCGTTAACTGCTGCCAAATTCTCATACACAATTGTACTTATACACTTAAGATCTTTTTCAAGAACTTTCTCGGAAAAGTTGCGGAGAGGAGGGTTGGGAGTACAAGACACGCATGCATGCATTCTCGCACCAATTCGCGCCTCTGATCAATATTTAAATGGTGTATAAATGATGCTGCCTTGAAATACGTGTAAGCACACGCGAGTATGACCATGAATCTAGTTTAGGCTGACAATAAGTAATGCTGGAAATAAGTAGATAAGATTACAGGTCGGCAATCATAAGTAGAACTTGCCCAACAAATATATTTTGCACTTTGGACTCGCCCACGCCCACGAAAAGTTTCCTGGCTTCACTCGGGCTCTTACCGAGTTATTTATTCAATGGGATTCAAACTCGCCAAACTATTACTCACTCGAACTCGCTCATGGCTCGCTCGGAGTCTACGTGAGAGCAAGTGAGTCAACTCGTCAGTGAGGTCACCGACCTATGGTTATAGTTCATCTCACTCCTACTCGGATTAAGCCATGAATCTGAGTGACTTCGGTTGACTAATATTTTGGTGAGTCTGATTGAGAAACATTTCTGTGAATCTGAATACGAGTGAATCCACTTGAGGAAAACTCTCATGAGCATGAGCTCGAGCGAACCCTAAGGGCAAGGGATATTCGACGAGTTAGTTCGAGTGAACTGAGCGTAGTTTTGCCCACTTCTCGTTTTATCTACTAAACTTAGGCACTATATACTACTACCCCCCTTAAGTCGACTCACTTATACTTGGTCTACTCGCATATCAATGCAGTAGTGTTAATATGCCAGTGCAATAACAATTGAACAGAAGTGTATGAGTGAGTTTGAGGGCATTCTAAATTTTTTGTGGACGTATGGCTGGCGTAGTTCTTTCTCGTGCCCTATCTTTGTTTCTTGCGCATTCCTAAAGCAGATGGGCCTTATATGTTCATTGGTGCTGGCACCACGACCAGACCAGCGACAGGTTCAGTGCGAGCCACGGGTGGTGCAGATGGTAGCGGTTGATAAGAGGGCTCGTTTGCAGCCGCCTCTGATCTACCGCTGGTGCCCTGTCCAGACGCAATAAGGGTTCCGGATATTTGTTCCGCTATTTCCAATACTACCCAAAGCTGCGCAAACCACGGGGCCACGAGATCGCATACCCGCTATTATACGACACTTGTAATAGCGGCGAAACTCACTTGAGCTTAAATTTGGTGCACGTTAATTGTTTAAGGGTGCTACAAATTTTTTTTCGAGTCTTGCCCTACGGCATGCCGTACTCGCCATGCTTTTGGCGAGTACGGCCGCATTGATATTTCGTAATATGAACGGTTATATCGCATAGCTTATATTTTTTTGTACTCCCTAAACCACTCCAGATATTTTTCTAGTTTGCTGTTCCGCTGTACAACCCGGGACACCTGCAACCTCGCACAAATCGGCGGTTTTCTTGTAACGTGTAGGCATGTTCAAGCACTCAAAAAAACATTTCCGTCCCGTCGCGAACACCCGCACGCTCTCCCTGACCATCGTTTATCAGTCGCACGTGTGACATGACAAACACGTAAGGCGTACAATAGATAACCAGTGGTCAGTGAGCGTGTGGAGGTGAATACCAAGAGGCGAGCAACTCAGCCAACTGACGGCAGAAAGTTCGAATGTACACTCTACGAAAAAAAAAATTAAACTTTTTTTTTGCTATTTCCGACTTGCCACGTGTATGATATCCCCTAAATAGGCACGCAAACTCCCTTTGGGGTGTAATTGTACTCTCTTCTGAGAGTCATGTGACTCACAAGAGTAAGTGTGCCTTTTTCAGGAGTCATTCCCGTGGCAAGTTAAGAGCCACAAAAAAAAAAGCTACAGGCACTCGTTTTTTTTTTAGTGCTAGAAAAATATTTTCAGGCACGATAGGTCATCAGCTCGTGAAAGAGGCTTCATTTATGATCGTCCTCTATCCAGCAGTGGACATTAAATAGCCGTATGATGATGATTTATTCCAGCTGACTCCCTCTATCTGATTACATTTGGCATACTCGAAACACATCATAGCCTACGAGTAAACATTGACCGGCAGCTATGGCATAGATATGAGCGGTGGCAGTAATTGCTCTGCCGATCAAAGTGTTGCGGTTTCGGCCCTGCTATTATTCTGGTCCGAATATGATGCAGGCACGCTGGAGCACCGCGTACACTGACTGTAGCGCATAGTTTGAGTTACACCGCAGTATCGCGTGGCTAAGTGCACTGTTAAATTGTACAGTGGCGCCGATCGCGACATGTTACCGAGAAATAGTTTCTCTTTTCCTGCGAGTGCGCATCGTTTCGACGTGCTTTCATGCTCACCCTCGTTTCTCCCTACCGCGCTTTCATATTCGCAAACGACAACTTCGAGGTTCTACGCAAGCAAGAGGGGGGGGGGGGGGGTTGCACACTCTCACGAGCAGGCATCTCGGAACTATGCCATGATCAGCGCCACCGCACCACCTTCCAGTGTGCGCTTGGCCATGTTCAGCTCAAACTGAGCGCGATAGTAGGTTGTGAACCATCGGTTATTAAAATCTATACAGAGCCCGCCAATGTATGGTGTCACTCGCATTTCGGTGCAGTTTGTGGAGGCCGAGAACTGTTTCATATTGTGTACCACTGTTTGCGAAAAGAGCTGAGTTAATCTGCAACACCGTTCATTTTTCCCAAATATTCAGTGGCTGTGCTACAGTTGTCTGCCGCCGCCGCTCCTACTTGCTCATCGGTAAGCTATAAATATTTATGGGCTGCATTTTTAAATTGGGCTTACTTGTGGTCTGTTCCAAGTCAAAGGAAATACTTGTTGCATCAGTACGCCTGCTGCTAACACGATTCAACCTATTGAATGCATGCAGCGCGATGCCAGTTGGGCTTTTCAATTGTCACATACGTAAGAGGAAAAATTGCATCAGTTTCTTTTCTGAACGAGAAAAAGGCGCCAAGTCTTTTCAAAGGGAAAAGACTTGTGGAATGGCTCAAGGAACTAAGTAGATATCAACACAGCCTCCAAGTTCTCTCAACACGGCTTATTGTAGCGGGATGTTTCTAGTAAACGTGCTCGTGAATTTTGTACTTATCTGGTACAGACGGGCTCCACTAACTCGAAAGTAGAAGGCCTAGGCTAGGCAATATTTAAACTTTTCTTGACTTCGAACGCTTGATCTACCATAAATGTAGCGTTAAACTCTTCCGTCACGTTGACTGTCACTTCTTCTAAATTCGGAAACAAAATTTCGGTATCATTTTTTATAACCAACCTATTAACTCTGTACCAAAAATAGTTTTATCTATATATATCGATAGTTCAAAGGCATTTGAGGTGTATTTTTATAGCGTACTTACATCTGGACTTGACAACTAAAAAACAAGGAGTCGCCAGAACTAACTTCTCTTATCACAGAGAAGTGCAAATTTAAGGGCTGATTTTCTTTTTTCATACAGAACATTGTTCAGAACTGTGTAAAAGACAGAGACGGGCGGCATCCCTGCCTTCTTTCTCTAACTGGGCTAACTCAGATTTGTCATCGCAAGGCCTGTCAACGTAGAACCAAGACTGGTCGGCTGTTATCAACTGCAGAGAAAGAAACTGGGGCGCCTCCGTCAAGTTTAATAATAATGATGTGTGCTTTTATTGTTCTTGCTGTTTTACACCTGTGTGCAATGTTACGATCTTGCCCCTCCTGCTGGGGCCCTTAAATGGGCCTGCAGTATTTTGTAAATAAAATTAAAAAATTCGCAGTTCAACACTGCTGCCTCTCGTGACGCATAACGCTTGCTGCAAATCGGAATCCACCAGCAGTGATTCAGCCGCATAAACTGCACCGCATCGTAAACAAACTGCCCCTCACGGGGGATCGACTTATAGGCTTGCCTGTTGACTTCGCACGTCTCAGCGTCGGAGTCCTGCATTAGTCCTGTCAGGAGTGGTATACTTAGTGAGACGCTGACCCTGACAGTACCACACGCTTTCCGAAGACGCTCGGCCGACGATATCGTAGTCCCGGAATGACCACTCCCGGGTTTCATGGCACCGAATGTTAATAACCAGTACCAGTGGTCGCGTAACTAGGTGACGATTTGCTCACTCGATCAGGGCTATCTCCGCCTTTCTCCCTGTTAGTTCTCTGTTAGTTCGGAATAATGTTGTCTTATCGAGTAGCACTGCCGCACTTAAGTGACCTAAGCACCTAAGTCCATGCATTGCTAGCGGAAAAGTAGTCAGTTTATACCGCGTGTTACAAAGGAATGTGTCCGAAAACCTAAAGAAATTGTTGAAACCGATGTTATTTCAAAACCTTCAGTTATTTCTCCTGTAGTCGCATGCGTGTCAAGATGCATAAAGAAGCTAATTCGAAAGGTATTTGAATATTAAGTCCAGTTTTACTTATTGAATTTCAGCGTTTAAGCGCAGTTGGTGAATTGAAGCCCTTCATGCGAAGAACCCATTGCAGGGTCGAGATGTCGAAAGGCTGGTCTCTATATAGTAATCATGTAGTAGTGAGGTTCACCAAAACTCAGCGGTGAAACCGGAACTTGGAAGAGCGCAACTGACGTATTATTCCGAGACTTCCAGAATGAATGAGCTTCGTTATATCAACTATAAACAGAAATGGCATTGTACTTGTCCGGCCAGTAGTTGCAATTATAGCACGCATGACTCGCATGCGTGAACGAATGCGAGAGAATCATACCTGCGTGGCCCTTGTAAACAGCAGCCACGCCATCCTTGTCGCCTGCTTGTTGCGCTTTTCGGTGCACCGTTTTCACCGTTGAATCGCATTTCGCCACAGTGATTACGAAATGGCACATTTTCAGTATCAATAACGAAATGGCTGTGATGGGTTGCTTGCATGAACAGCTTCAGTTGTCCCACTTGACATAACAGCCGCGGCTCACCAGACCTGGCATACGTTCGCTAGGGTGGCCAGTCACAGTGTTAAGCCATTTCACGGTATCTTGGGTTGTACTTACCCTGACTAATTGCGTGTGAATGCAGGATTCTGACTGCTCCGGCGGTCAGCGATGCGTCGAGCACTTCAACATGTCGGTGAACTCTAACTGCGACAGCTACAAATACTGTAAGCACCTCTTTGATTCGACATAAGTTCGATGCGTGTATTCCCAGGCTTTTGCATGACCCTCACAAAATGCTTACATGTAATCTTTTCGCGGTGACTTCCTTTGTGAAGGCTGGGTGGAGGGCGCTCACGGCTAAGTGAACGTTTACGGTAAATGCGCGTTTTCTTTTATTTCTGAGCGTTCTAATGGTCGCACTTTTTTTCTTTCAGTAATAAAAAGAGCGAAGGGAAGGTTTTTCTCATAACTTCATGCATATGGTCCATCCCGCTTCTTCACTATTGCACGAAGGTCTTCTCTCCAGCAATGTAGCGCTTTTTATCGGCGTACAAGTGCGCCGTTTTTTAAAGCTTTTTATTTATGTCACCAGATGGTAACACGTATAGCAAAGGAATGGATGGTTTCGTGACTAGCGCCTCGAAACCGCTTATTTTCAATTCAGAAGCACCGGGCGCTGCTCGGCTTGACACAGCAGTACCGTGGTTAGTTGCCTCTTTTCTGTTAGTTTTGTATAGGCTCGGCCCATCCCTAGTGTTCCCTCGAATTTCGCTCGTGAAAGATTTTGCATTTGGAAAATCAAAATGCGCATTGAGTCCGCCGTAGGTTAAAAGCACGCTCAACTTCCTGCCACCTGCAATTCCTTACTTTGTTTCTGCAATCTCAACCGTTTGTACTAGCTGGCTACATGATCAACTTGCAGATCCTTTAAACCATGCACTGTTCATTTTCTTTCGCAGGTATTGACGTGTCGGATACATCCTGCTCCGTGAGTATCTTGTTCGATGTTGTTTCTTACAAAATTGTGGGGAGTTGTCTAAAGCGACATAATCGTCTGTATTGAGTCTTGCCAACAAAACCCACAAAATAAACAAAAATGCACGGATTATTTTTTTGTGTGTTAGCCATGCATTGTACGTACAAGCTTTGTCACGAGTAATTGCAAAGGAATTATAGGCTTCATTATTCCAATTTCGTTACTATATAGTCACATTGTGATATCCATGCAGCCTCGCCTCACACCTTCCCGCCCTGCTCATCATTCTTTCCTTTTGCTAAGTAGAACAACTTTCGCAAGTTACAACCCTATAGCACTCTCTGTATGTTAATTGCGTTGGTAGTGAATGTTCCTTAGCCCACAAAATAAATCTAGAAGCCCACGTGGTGACATTGTGTAGTTGTGATAACGCGAACGAAATAACGGGATTTTCTTCCCTTTGACTTGTTCGTATTTCATTTGTCCATGACTCTGCGTGTTCGTCCACCTGTAGGGGAACTCGCGTGTGCGACTGGCACCCATTTTTATTCTTACATCGATGCTCGTGCTCCCTCACTACTCTACTTTTGAAAACTCAAACTGGCGTTTTAACTTAACCTCTCTTGTATCCAGTGCTCTGATGGCTACACCTGCCGCCTGATGGATTGTCCACGTTCTCCGTATGAATGTAAGTGGCAAGGTCATTTCTCGTGCTCGGTTCTAGATTGGGTTCTTCATAGAAAAAAGATTCTTATCTGGACCAGTGAATGAAGCAAACACACCGATTAGCGAATACCAATGACATGGTTATAAATGCTAAAAAATCTTCATTTTGCATGAGCCATGGATCTTGCTAATAAGCAAAAAAACTACAATTGAGCTGTAATCAGTTTAAACAGCATTCTGTCACTCTAATCCACATTCGCTTCAGAGTAGAAAGACATATTTAGATGGAAGATTTGCTACCTATGGCTACGTGCCCTGATTGTGCACTTTGTACGAAGTTATTTCTTATTCCCACATAATGAACACAGCCTTATAGCACTAATACTCATTTGGCGCTCACTTGTTGCCCTTACGTATTGTGGCGCTGATTGTGCGCAGTAGGCTATTTATTTTACTGGTGTTACGAATGAGAACTATTCTTCGGGAGCATCTACGATAGGCCATTGCACTCAATGTAATGAACACGCCGATTATATTAGCGTAAGCACGTGCTGCTAGGGCTGTTAAATAGTAAGTAGAGTTGGGTAAATTAAATCGCCCATTACTGCTGTAAATGGCGTTTCATTTTGTCGCAATGAAATGATGCAGTTGGGCAACAACTTTGCTCGGGTTTCTCAGTACATTAAAATTTTTTGTACTTTTTGTGGAGAATTCAGCATTCTAGTTGTACAACAAATGAATAGATGAATTTTTATTATACGTGAAATCATTCATCTGCATACATTAGGGGTAGTGTTGTCCGACCCGGTGCAACAGCGGTTACAATGATTGGCTGCTGACCCTAAGGTCGTGGGTTTGATCCCCTCCGTGGTGGTTGGATTTCAATGGCGGCACAATGGTAGACGCCCGAGTACTGTTCGACGTCAGTGCCCGTTAAGCAACATACCATACTCAAAAGTTTTGGAGCTCTCCATGACGGCGTCTCCTAAGATGGTACCGTGGTGTTGGGGCGCAAAATAGCTGTTGGTAGCTCCATAACTAATCCTGGCATTAGCTTTTGCGTACTTTTGCGTAGCTGAAAGGTTATAGGTCTATTTCATCGCGCGAACCGAACGTTTCAGCCACGGTAGCCTGGCTCCCAGCATCTAAACACGCCTGCCTTTCTCATGCCGCGAATATGAGCGCAATGTTCCATACCATTATATTCCCCGTGAATTTCGGCCCTATGTTTACGTGATGCTATGTTTACGGTACTTTGGGCTGTATAAAGTCCTCCGTCGTCTCAGTGATGTTAACTATGAGGTGATTCCCGACAGTCCACCATGTTCAAGACGCCAAGGACATGCACCAGAAGCTGTGCACGTAGTTCGGATGAAACCTTATTTGTCCCAATGAACCCGTGGGCTGCCAGTGACTAATAACCCTTCCACCATGATGATGAAGCATTGGGACGATGCCTTCTCGAGAAGGAGGCTAATTTCACGGTTATTAGCCGTAAACACAAAAGGACGAAGAAGCCAGCATCACGAGTGGCAGTCTCTGGCGTTTTTCGAGGAAGACGACGTTGCGCGTCTGCTCTTGCGCTTTGTTTTTGTATGTGAATAGAACCTTGCTGTTAACGCCGAAAGGAAGCCTTGTGTCCTGTTCTTTGCACGTTGTGACACTATTCTCGACCTACAGGCTTTGCTATGTGTCCGCCGGGCGTGTGCCTCTTTGCCTTGCTTTGTGCTGGGAGAACAATGTTGTAGTGTGCATGAGACCGGGTTTTCAATTCGACAAGCATTGAAAGCCTGGCTTGGGGTACTTGATCAAATAAAAAACTTCATCTTGTAAGCCTTTTTTAATATACAGAGGGTTTTATGTATAGTGCACACGTTTTGACTGAAGACTTGAACTTTCGACTTTTCCAGTACGAAGGATATGCAAATCCTGACCTTCAAAGATTATAGCGCTACGAGTCCCGAATTTTTTCAGCACGCAAAAAATCTAACGATGGCAACGGCACCCCACTTGCATATAGTTAAACACATTCACAAGAGTTTCTGCAGAACGTATTTAAATTGCTGATTGGTGACAAGTACGCGTCAATAGAAAATTGAGGCAACGCACAAAGAATGTACAAGATATTGGTCGTATGTTATTATGATAGCTTAGTGGCTAACATGTACTGCTGCGGAACCTCAGGACGTTGATTTGGTTTTTAACCAAGCAGGGCGTATTTTGACGGGGCAGATGGCAATAATCTTCTTATGCTTCCATCCACGGGCACGTTGAAGAACTCCAGGTGGTCCAAATTAGCCTAGACCACAACAGAGGTGCGCTACTGTACACCCCACTAAGTACCTATAATCCCACCGTGTCAGTTAGACCCCCAAAAGTAAATTTGATTTTTTCCCTAGCAGAGCACCACATAATTATTATTCTCTCTGTATCGTACAGACGTAAAGTTATCGTGTTTCTACTCTTTCAATTCCTTCAGGTCTCTATTTAGAAGATACCACTCACCGATGCGGTGCATCAAACGTAAGTGAACGTTCATTTGTCTATTAGAGAGGTACAGCACAACGCAATTTAATTTCCAGCTCAGTGCAATGTGAAATCGCAGAAAAGTGAATACAACGCAGGCTTCTCGATACGCCGCCTTTCTGTTATTAGAACATGATTATCTCGCTAGCTTCAAACAAAACGTCCTGTTTTCACTATGAATACCTCAACCTTAATTAATCAGTGTAAAGGTAATTTTCTTAGAAATCGGTTTATTCATTGTTCATACACGGCTGCGCTGTGACACTCGTTTTACTTCACCGATATGAAACAAATATTTGCAGGCTCCAGTGTGCAAAGGAGATGAGACTTGCGCCTACGTCTTCAATCTAGTTTTTTGCTACAAGTGCCCCTGCTACGGACAGTTCAACGTCACCTGTGAGTACACGTCTTTACGGTGCTCTTCCGAAAAGCAGTGAACACTGCCGCATGTATAAGCACATATTAAACACACCGTGAGAGATACGCAGAAGGAAGAACTTGCCTCCGATGAATATGCTCAGCTTTCAAACTATGCATCGACTTTTGCACTACGCTCGCACCTGTGTCTTCTACTCGGAAACCTCACCATTATAAATTTCTATTCAGCATCCAGGGTGGCACGAACTAAATATAGATTCGTCCTAGCCCGTGTGTTCTCACTTTCAAATATTGTGGTCCTATATATTTGTTTTCCTTTTTTTTAGAGTGAAACTGTTCTCGGTAAACGCTTTCGTGTGCGGGAGAGACGTATATTGTAGTGGGATTTACCCACAGAAAATGGGCAAATTTCACTATGAATAAGTACCACTCCTCCCTCTGATCACTACTACCATAACTCACCACGACGCCCACTAATGCTCTTGCCACTTCAGTCACCCACTTCATGCCACATCATGCACACTTCATTCAACACCGCTGCACGCAACTCCTAGCTTCACTGTTCCATCGGTGTTCGCGAAGTCAAGCTGGCTGTCTTTCCTGTCCTTCTAGGACCTTTCTTTCACCAATTCCTTTACAATATTCAAAATACCATGAAGGTACCTCTATGTCCGCCTACAGACTTTGCTGTTTTTTGCATAGAGAACTTTGTTTGTCTCTTTTTAGTACTAGATGTGTTTACCTAATAGCGCGCCACAAATATGAAACATTTCTCAGAAGTCACAATAACCTTCCCATATACCCCATTCACAGGTCTGAAGGAGAGCAGCCAGTACCCGGCCTGCGGACCAAACAGCATCGCCACGCTCTACGGCACTGAATACACATGCGATGGCTGCCGGTCGGCTAGTACCGTGCTTGTTGCACCCAACTGACCACATGAGTGCTGCCTCCAACAGCCAACCTCTGTGATGAACATTGACATGCGGAAAGTGTAGGCCTGCTTCGTTTCAGCAGTACCAATACATGAACGTTATATTGTGTTCTTTAATAAAGCAATGAGTTCATTGAAGTTTGCCAATTCTCCGCAAAAAAAAAAAAGCAGTTTGTTTGTATTTTACGAAGTGTGGGTCCGGGGAATACATATATCGACGGTCCCATTGGGCGTCTTAACTCCTTAAGGACAGATGCACATGACTGTTTTTTTACTGAAATAAATGTATGCAAAACTATATTAGCTTTAATGCGAGACAAGAGGAAGGGCGCTGGCTAGGCCTTCTTTGTTGCGCAATATTGTTGTCGCGAAGTAAAAATCTAACACAAGGCTATACAGAGGTGTATAATACAGCACTCGCACACTCGTTCCACGTCCTTGATTCAAAATCTGTCCGCGCACAAATATGCACATTTACAAGTATTCAAGCCATTCAAATGCCTACGATTGAAGCATAAAACTTTTTCCTGAATCAGAGGATTGATACAGATGAGGCATTCATGCTGAACGAAAATTCACAGTCCATGCGACGAGCAGCATCTCAAAAATCCGAACAAAGCACACTCGGGGACAACAATGTAGAGTGAAACAAAAGAATATGTGTATTTTTCTGTACAAGGATCACAGTTCACAATGAAAGGCGCATCATGGCGTATAAGATTGCACAAGTGCATTTCCGCTTGCGGTCACACTCAAGCACGACACATTGCGACAAAACAAACGCGTGTATTACACAATAAAGCGCACGGCTCGGAACGCTTGGCACGGAGAACGTACTGGTAAAATAGAGCCAAATACAGCCCATACATTGCACGATAAGTAGCGTCACTCAAGATTATCTTCAGGCACAGCACTCTTAATGATAAGAGGAACATGCGTGATTTAACAAAAGAATGTCTCAACGTGTGAATCTTCGAGATGTTAGCATATATAGTGAAGCTCATGTTGACTCTCAGCCTCTTTTGGGACGTTAAGCAGAAACATCATCATTATTGGTCTTCTTAATTGCTCTGTCTTTAGTGTGTGTTCGTGTGATCGAAAACTGTATTATGTGTTCCTTCATAGCAATTATAGCGCGTAAGTTTGATTGATATGTGGAGTTAAACGTCCCAAAACCACCATATGATTATGAGAGACGCCGTGGTGGAGGGCTCCGGAAAGTTCGACCACCTGGGGGTCTTTTAACGTGCACCCAAATTTGAGCACACGGGCCTACAACATTTCCGCCTCCATCGGAAATGCAGCCGCCGTAGCCGGGATTCGATCCCGTGACCTGCGGGTCAGCAGCCAAGTACCTTAGCCACCAGACCACCACGGCTAAGCAGAGCGCGTGATCTTGTACTGCAGCTAAGCACTACTACTCGTGCAGAACTCGCTTGGGATTGTCGACAAAGAACAACCGAGCTGCTACTGTGCGTAGGTTTACGCATCAGATTGTTCACTAGTGTCGACCACAGCCCCTGAGGGTAGCGTTTTCAAAATGTATTGAAGTCCATGGCTGTAATGACTCTTAACCACACAATGCATTATATATAACGCAACGCTAATTCTCTTTGATAAGAACTAGCTGAGGCTGTGTGCCCTAATTTCTTTAAGGCTTTTTTAACTACCGTATTATTGCAGCTATGTATTCACGTATACCAAGATAAGCTCACGTCAAGCCCAAGAAGCAGTAGCGACTGGCCTTCTAACTAAAATTTTAGCCATTCCAGCTAAAAGTTCACTAAGACCATGTAGTCCAACGTCCGCCAGACTTTTTATTTTTAACCTATGTGGCTCTTAAAGCTGTATGACGTCTTCACGTAGACCAAATCTAGCCCACTTCAAGTTTGGTGAACAGTGGTGATTGTGCAACTTAAAAACCTGCCGTTCCCGAAATACGAATTATCCGCGTCGTTCTGTTATCTTCAGCGTACTCGATGTCATCGTGCATGCATGCTGCTTTGTTCTGATTGCCAGCACGGGAAGGTCTGATCGCTAGATTTCGTGCCAGGCGTTCTGGGCATCAAGCCACGTCACTCGGTAATTATCGCCATTCATACACAAGTCCACCAATTCTTTTGGCGTCAATGTCCATGATCTTAGCCGAGGGCTCCAGAGATCTGAAGGATGGGCGTAAGGACGGAGCGGAGGTTCTTGTCACCAGACGTGGAACTGAAGTCGATGCTCTTGCACTTCTGGCCCGACCGGTAGGCGGTGCACACTGTTCCGAGTAGCTCGCCGGAGTACCTCTCGACGAGTCCCTGGGCGAACTCGATCACGTCCGAATCGCACTGGCCCTGGACCACCTTGCTTACGCACTGTTCGAACACGTTGTACTTGCTATATGAGGAGAGAGAGAGAGAGAAAGAGTGCTCAGAAAGGAGACAGAGATAGCCTTCACACTGCAACTCTATGAAGCTATCACCATGGTTATTGAAACTGAATTTCTAATCTGAAGCGAGAAGTGGTTGCTCAGTACTCGGTGGCTATTTCATTGCTATACGTTCCACGGCATAAAAAATGGTTTAAAAAATAAAATAAAGTACAGAAAAACATATCGCAAGCAGTAAATAAATAAATATAACACGGTAATGAACAGTTCACTTCGCAATTGATTGTACGCGCGCCCACAATTTTGTCAAAGTTCCACTCACAGTGTACTGAACACATAACTTCACGTGTAGTTGTGCATGACCGTTCGTCACGTTCATGCGCAACTTCATGACGAATATGTCAGTTGGAAAGGGATCGGCAATATTAAATATTTTTAAACCACGTGTTCTTACGCGACGAAAGCTCTTTGTAAAAAGAAGGGTGTATCATAGCCGTACAATATAACTTGATAATCAAATAAACCATCGTATCGAAACTGAATAAACATGAACGGATAAGTGTATTAGAAGTGTGAACTGCCACAACTAATAAGGTTAGCCAGTAGAAACTGGAGCTGCAAGTGTGCCAGCGAATTCGACACATTTAGTGTCTTTTTACTTTTCATGGATGCTATTTGCCATAATTTTAATATCTGTGAAAATTAGCTATGTAAACCACCGAGAGCTTCTAATCAACTTCCAAAAAAAAAAAATATGCAGTTTAGCAAGACGCTTTCTTTGATTGCAACGCCTTATAGGAGGTCGGTTCATCTTAATTTCTTATTAGAGTACGCTTTAACACATTCTTTGCACTCACGTGCGAATTGAGAATTGATAAATTTTTACCTCCCCCTGACATCAAGAATAAATAAACAATACTTAGTGAAAGCCTGTTCTTAGGCATAGTGATCCGTGTTATCAAAAATACACCTGCAATTTCGCTTATTGTATAAATTCTGCCAGAATGATGGTAAGGTCGATGGGTCTAGCGGGCAACGTAGAGTGGTTAGTCAGACTCGACTATATATATATATATATATATATATATATATATATATATATATATATATATATATATATATATATATATATATATATATATATATATATATATATATTTATATATATTTATATATATATATATATATATATATATATATATATATATATATAGGCAGGCATGGTGGTTGAGTGGCCGTAGCGTTGCATATAGTCTAGTAGATCCTCCGTGAGCGGTCACAACGTGGTTTATTTCGACGTTTAGGCCTAGAGTCTGGCCTTCATCTGGCCTGATGAAGGCCAGACTCTAGGCCTAAACGTCGAAATAAACCACGTTGTGACCGCTCACGGAGGATCTACTAGACTATATATATATATATATATATATATATATATATATATATATATATATATATATATATATATATATATATATATATATATATATATATATATATATATATATATTGAACGCGTTATTCGAAGGTCGTGGATTCGATTCCTGCTCACGGCTGGTTATTTTTTCATCCACTTTTCTTTCTTCTGTCTTCTTATTTACATTCCATTGGTTCTAATAACTTCCCCTGTACAATCCTTGGCATTACTGTCTGTTAGATCTCATTAATATTGTGTTAAAACACGGAAAAACGAGCCCTTAGGTATACACTTCTTTCCCTTATATATATATATATATATATATATATATATATATATATATATATATATATATATATATATATATATATATATATATATATATATATATATATGGGAGAAAAGTGTATACCTAAGGGCTCGTTTTTCCATGTGTAGTGGAGCATACGCACCAACGCGTATGCGCCTTCGGAAGACAACGAGAAGCCCGTGCTCTGATTGCGCGAGAACCTGTGCCGCCTTTGCCAGACTTGCTGTTCGCCCATTTTTCCGTCGCGACCTCGTTGCGACTCCTCTGTTCTAATAAACATCATCGCATTTGGTGGAGGCTGCTGAGATCCCCAAGCAGACCTGGAGCTCCGCTCTCGCAAGTTGGCCAAAAGACTACCGTACAACATGACTGACGCAGTCGCCAACCAGCCCATCCCAGCACAGCCAGCACCATCGGCTGCCCCGTCGACCTGCCCCGGTGCTACCCGTCAGCGGGACCCACCAATCTTCAGCGGCAGTGGTGAGCAAGACGTCGAAGACTGGCTCTCCTTGTACGAACGCGTGAGTGCCAGCAACAAATGGGACAACGACTCCAAGCTTGCCTATGCCATCTTTTACTTGGCTGACGTCGCCAAGCTATGGTTCACCAACCGCGAAACCGCCATCGCCAGCTGGTCCACCTTCAAGACCCTCGTGACCGAAGCGTTCGGCCGACCAGAGGTCCGCAAGCTCCGCGCTGACCAGCGTCTGCGCCACCGAGCCCAGCAACCTGGTGAGACCTTTACTAGCTATATTGAGGATGTGCTAGACCTCTGCAGGCGTGTTAACTCATCCATGCCTGAAGAAGAGAAAATTCGACATATTCTCAAAGGCATCGAGGATGGCGCATTCCAGATGTTGCTGGCGAAGAGCCCGACCACGGTGGCAGTCCTCGTAAGCCTGTGCCAGAGCTTCGATGAATTGCGGCGTCAGCGTTCCATCGCCCGACAGAGTGTTCCATCACCAGATTCGATCTCGGCCGTCGCACTCGCCAATGGCAACGTTCACCAAGGAACTCTGTCGAACCAGATTAAAGACTTCATCAGGGAGGAAGTCGCCCGACAGCTTTCCCTGCTGCCGCATAGTGACGCGCCCACGACAAGCCTCCCTTCGAATATGCAGCAGGCCATACGCACTGAAATTTTCAATGCACTCCCTACAGTTCCGGCCTCTTACCCGTGCACTTCGGTGCCATCTGATCTCTCAACTGCTGGCTACGCACCAACTGCGCCGCCTTCACCTCTCAGCTACGCAGCTGTGGTCGCGCGGCCCCCACCGCATCCAGTCGCCTTATCGGCTCCACCTCCTCCGGCCTCGCCTCCAGTCTACAGGCCCCTACCTCGCTTTTTCCGTCCATCTAATGAGTGGCTCACCCGAGACAATCGTCCCATCTGCTTCGCGTGTGACATCGCTGGCCACATTGCACGCTTCTGCCGCCGCCGTCCCACACCTGCTAACGCATACTTCGGAGCTCCTACCTACGCACCGCAGCAGACCACCACGTCTGCATATGAACAGAGGCACTCCGACTCGGATCGCCACCCATCGACTGCTCGTTTCCCATCACCTCGTCGCCGATCGCCATCGCCTATGCGTCGTCGACCACCTCTCGAGGAGGGAAACTAATCAGTGCAGTTCCGGAGGCAAGAACTGCAACTTGTGCGCAATTCCCAAGGCCTCCATTTTCGCCGCAAAATGTTGTTGATGTCGATGTTAACGGAGTCGCCACATTAGCGTTAATTGATACCGGGGCCGCCGTTTCTGTGATGAACGCAAACTTTTGTAGGAAACTGAAGAAAGTGACCACATCTCTCAGTGGCTTGGTGCTGTCCACGGCTAGCGCGCAACGCATTCATCCCTTGGCTGTGTGTACGGCGCGTGTCGTCATCCGAGACGTTTTGTACGTCGTACAGTTTTTTGTTCTACCATCTTGCTCTCATGACCTTATCCTGGGTTGGGATTTCTTATCACGTCATGAAGCTATCATCGATTGTTCCCGTGCCGAAGTGTCCCTTGTGCCAACATGTGAATTTCCACCACCCGACCGCTCTCCTCTGCTCTGCAAAGTCATCGCTGATGACGACATCACCTTGCCTCCTGAAGCTTCGGTCCCTATTAGCCTTTCATGTCTGGCGCAACCTGACGGCACGGTGGTGTTTACGCCATCTCTGGTTTTTACTGAACGCAAGGGCATCGTTCTCCCATTTGCTGTTCTTACAATTGCGTCTGGTTTAACCGTAATGCTGGTCACCAACCACTGCAACTACGACCCCCTCATTGTGCCTACTCCCAGAGTCGCCAGGATGGCTACCCTTCACCCCGGGGGTATTGTAGTGGAGCATACGCACCAACGCGTATGCGCCTTCGGAAGACAACGAGAAGCCCGTGCTCTGATTGCGCGAGAACCTGTGCCGCCTTTGCCAGACTTGCTGTTCGCCCATTTTTCCGTCGCGACCTCGTTGCGACTCCTCTGTTCTAATAAACATCATCGCATTTGGTGGAGGCTGCTGAGATCCCCAAGCAGACCTGGAGCTCCGCTCTCGCAAGTTGGCCAAAAGACTACCGTACAACATGACTGACGCAGTCGCCAACCAGCCCATCCCAGCACAGCCAGCACCATCGGCTGCCCCGTCGACCTGCCCCGGTGCTACCCGTCAGCGGGACCCACCAATCTTCAGCGGCAGTGGTGAGCAAGACGTCGAAGACTGGCTCTCCTTGTACGAACGCGTGAGTGCCAGCAACAAATGGGACAACGACTCCAAGCTTGCCTATGCCATCTTTTACTTGGCTGACGTCGCCAAGCTATGGTTCACCAACCGCGAAACCGCCATCGCCAGCTGGTCCACCTTCAAGACCCTCGTGACCGAAGCGTTCGGCCGACCAGAGGTCCGCAAGCTCCGCGCTGACCAGCGTCTGCGCCACCGAGCCCAGCAACCTGGTGAGACCTTTACTAGCTATATTGAGGATGTGCTAGACCTCTGCAGGCGTGTTAACTCATCCATGCCTGAAGAAGAGAAAATTCGACATATTCTCAAAGGCATCGAGGATGGCGCATTCCAGATGTTGCTGGCGAAGAGCCCGACCACGGTGGCAGTCCTCGTAAGCCTGTGCCAGAGCTTCGATGAATTGCGGCGTCAGCGTTCCATCGCCCGACAGAGTGTTCCATCACCAGATTCGATCTCGGCCGTCGCACTCGCCAATGGCAACGTTCACCAAGGAACTCTGTCGAACCAGATTAAAGACTTCATCAGGGAGGAAGTCGCCCGACAGCTTTCCCTGCTGCCGCATAGTGACGCGCCCACGACAAGCCTCCCTTCGAATATGCAGCAGGCCATACGCACTGAAATTTTCAATGCACTCCCTACAGTTCCGGCCTCTTACCCGTGCACTTCGGTGCCATCTGATCTCTCAACTGCTGGCTACGCACCAACTGCGCCGCCTTCACCTCTCAGCTACGCAGCTGTGGTCGCGCGGCCCCCACCGCATCCAGTCGCCTCATCGGCTCCACCTCCTCCGGCCTCGCCTCCAGTCTACAGGCCCCCTACCTCGCTTTTTCCGTCCATCTAATGAGTGGCGCACCCGAGACAATCGTCCCATCTGCTTCGCGTGTGACATCGCTGGCCACATTGCACGCTTCTGCCGCCGCCGTCCCACACCTGCTAACGCATACTTCGGAGCTCCTACCTACGCACCGCAGCAGACCACCACGTCTGCATATGAACAGAGGCACTCCGACTCGGATCGCCACCCATCGACTGCTCGTTTCCCATCACCTCGTCGCCGATCGCCATCGCCTATGCGTCGTCGACCACCTCTCGAGGAGGGAAACTAATCAGTGCAGTTCCGGAGGCAAGAACTGCAACTTGTGCGCAATTCCCAAGGCCTCCATTTTCGCCGCAAAATGTTGTTGATGTCGATGTTAAGGGAGTCGCCACATTAGCGTTAATTGATACCGGGGCCGCCGTTTCTGTGATGAACGCAAACTTTTGTAGGAAACTGAAGAAAGTGACCACATCTCTCAGTGGCTTGGTGCTGTCCACGGCTAGCGCGCAACGCATTCATCCCTTGGCTGTGTGTACGGCGCGTGTCGTCATCCGAGACGTTTTGTACGTCGTGCAGTTTTTTGTTCTACCATCTTGCTCTCATGACCTTATCCTGGGTTGGGATTTCTTATCACGTCATGAAGCTATCATCGATTGTTCCCGTGCCGAAGTGTCCCTTGTGCCAACATGTGAATTTCCACCACCCGACCGCTCTCCTCTGCTCTGCAAAGTCATCGCTGATGACGACATCACCTTGCCTCCTGAAGCTTCGGTCCCTATTAGCCTTTCATGTCTGGCGCAACCTGACGGAACGGTGGTGTTTACGCCATCTCCTGTTTTTACTGAACGCAAGGGCATCGTTCTCCCATTTGCTGTTCTTACAATTGCGTCTGGTTTAACCGTAATGCTGGTCACCAACCACTGCAACTACGACCCCCTCATTGTGCCTACTCCCAGAGTCGCCAGGATGGCTACCCTTCACCCCGGGGGTATTGTAGTGGAGCATACGCACCAACGCGTATGCGCCTTCGGAAGACAACGAGAAGCCCGTGCTCTGATTGCGCGAGAACCTGTGCCGCCTTTGCCAGACTTGCTGTTCGCCCATTTTTCCGTCGCGACCTCGTTGCGACTCCTCTGTTCTAATAAACATCATCGCACGTGTTTTAACACAATATTAATGAGACCTAACAGACAGTAATGCCAAGGATTGTACAGGGGAAGTTATTAGAACCAATGGAATGTAAATAAGAAGACAGAAGAAAGAAAAGTGGATGAAATCCACGACCTTCGAATAACGCGGTTCTCTATATATATATATATATATATATATATATATATATATATATATATATATATATATATATATATATATATATATATATATATATATGCATTTGATTCGCTGAACAACAGGTACCTTTTCATGAAAAGTTATCTCACTACAGCCTATTCATTGGAGCTTTCACAAACCTCCAGCACGCTATTAAAAATCCTCAGCAATAGTGAAACAAACAGCTTGAGTGCAGATAATTCTGCTTCCTGCTGAGCAACACCAAAGTCTGTGTTTAAATGTAGCAGATCTATTAGCCCCAAGCTTCAGCGCAGCCCAGTGCACTTCAGCAATCGCTTTCGCTGACAGAGAACCATCGCTCATATACGCACCAGCATGCCCCGCCAATCCTTTGCTTGTTGGGAAGCTTGGAAGCCAAGTCGAGGTCAGCAACGAGACCGCGGAGGCACTTGTGGAATCCAGCGCCAACCTTGTTTAGGCACGGAGCGCTCCTGAGATAGTCTGTAATAAACGCATAGGGAGAAAGAAACGGATTAAATTTCTCGAAATCGAGATCAGTGCAGAGATGTGCGAATCGTACACACTAAGAAGAAACTCCTCTGGCTCTTTTTTTAGTTCTGGCTTGCAGTGCATTAGAATACATTAAAGAGACAGCGTAGTGAGAAATAACACTCGATTATATTGAGGAAAGTATAGGGGGCGGTATTAGCAGTAATTGTGACGTAAATGTGAAGAAGGAAAAGCTGATGAGAAGATACCTTGTGCCTGGCAGCGGCAAGTTATGTTTTCATCCACTTTGCTTTCTCCATATTTACATTGATATCACCACTGGTAACACCCCCTATATTTTCGTTAAAGTTATTGAGTGTTAGTTCGCAATAATATTACGTCTAACAAAAGAGAAACAAGCCCTTAAATATTTCCTTCTGTCCATCACTTTTCAAAGTGAATTATATACGTCAAATACGTGGCACGCAAGGATTTCCCAAGTCAAACACAATTTTTTTTTCTTGCAGTGTAAAGCAGCTGAACGAGTCGCACAACTTCTATCGAAGCACCTGATTATTTCGTATACACTTTCGGTATCAGCAGTAGTGAGCAAAATAGCTCTTCACTTGTTGATTGCAGAAGTTCCACACGTGAAGAGAACACGCGAAGAGAAATTATATCTAAGCATAAAGCTACTCTTTCGCAAAACTTGCATCTTGCTACGCGGGACACTGCGAATGCTTGTGTCACCAGCTAAACATATGGTTAATAAAATAATGTTCTGGCTGACCATTTAGGACAACTCCTCGGAGGCCTTCACACACCAATTTTCAATTACTCGTGTTTCGCGCCAGCGTACATATCCTCCTCCGTTGAAATGCGCGTGCGATTGTTCTAGAAATCGATGCTTTCCAGGAAATATATAGCGTGGAGAACCAAAGGCAATCCTGCTCTTTGAAGCGCTGTTAAGGCACGATACAGAATCTATTCTTCATGTGCACCACATTAATGTTGAATCTCTCCCCCTCCCCCCGCCGAAAAAAGTTTAACACAAATGTCCGCTCGTCGAACCACACTTTGGCTCTGCTTTAGGTAACTGGTGTCCGAGTCCTATATTTTGCCTATTAGCGCACAGGTAATGTGTATAAAAGGAATATTGGGCGGCCACATGTAACACTACTAGAATCATGAAAATAAGATGTCTTGAAAACCGCATGCAGCGTATGAAAGTTTGGCTTTTCAGAAGATGCTTTTAACAGTGCCTTTGATTCATTGCAAAAAATGACATTGAATGCTGCGCATTAATGATTTTGTTTCTCCATCCGGTTGTTCGTGTGAACGTAATACACAGTCGAGGTGAACGCGCGAGAGCATTAGGTAACCATGCATGGGATCACTAGGCGTAATTCTCTGTAGGCTAGAATGAAGCCGATACGTTAGCTTCACAACTCATAGGTATGTCTCAAAAGCGTATTTTTTTTTTTTGTGCCAACTGGATTTTTCAGTTATTCGGTACATATATAACATGGTAGACATCAGTTGAAGATGGGCTTATTTATTTTTAGGAGCCTGAGCACCTGTTTACCCTTCTAAATTTCAGATCAATCTTTCTAAAGACAGTGCAAATTTTCTGAAACTCTGGAAGAAATAAAAGCAAACATGAAAGTTATGAATTGGTTGTACCAGGGATTGTATATAATATGGTGCACCCCATGTTTGTCATTAGTTGACTTGGCAGGCATATAATTTGTATAAGCTAGCATAAATAGCAATTAAGTTTCAAAAAGTGATTATATCGACCACATAACGGCAGCTGACTGTTCAGATCTCAACCGTGCGCTTCATTCTTCGTGGCTTCGGCAGCGTGTAAACCATGAGCACCGATAAGGTATATGAGATTAAGGGCATAGAGTTTCCCAAAATTAACTAGAGGGTACTCTAGCGCTGCGATCGTTCAGCGACAATGGGAATGATGGGTAGTACGCACATTTGCCTAGTCTACGTACTTGCGGGCGGCGAATCGTACTTGCGGCTTCGTTTGTTGCTGGTTACGGTTTTGTTTTGGAGAAAAGAACGAACCCAGTTGAGCTTTGTGACCCGATTCGGAATGGTAAGACTAAAAGAATAAGGTTGTGAAGTGCGAATGCTTAACATTTGCAAATTTTCTTCGTGAAAAAAACAACTATAAGCCACACGAACACACACGAAGCCAGAAGCAGGCCAGAAGTACGAAAATTAGACAAATGTGTGTACTACCCATCGTTCCCATGCTCGCTGAAGCGCCGAGCATTGCAGCTCCCATAGACACTAGCGCCAGAGTTTCCTCTAGTGTATATTAGGAGACTCTATGATTAAGGGATGCAACCGCCGTGACTGTCACATCTAGACCCCTACAGATCTTCTATAGGGGTAGCTTTATTTAGGTTTCTTCCAAAAGTGGATCACTTATGTGCCTTGGCTACCGCGTACGCAGTCATCTCATGTCGCTTGGCATTACGCAGGCAGAACAATGTATGGACATGCATAGCACGGACGTGTATGGAGGCACAGACAGCATATGCATGGGCAGTGAGGTGGATGAGCATGGAAAGGAGAAATAAAAGGAGTAAGGGGGTGGCTAAAGCAAAGCGTAGCCATGTGTAGTATTGTATGACAAGAGATTGAAAAAGGAAAGTGAGGGCGAGGAAGCACAAAGGAGGGGGGTAGAGGACACCACTCATGGTGAACCAGTTTGCACCCTTAAGGGTGCCTTCCCTGTCTACCACTATAACGCGTATACGATGAGGGTGTTTTCACAGACCAAAACACCCTTATCGTAAGTTTTAAGGCCTCGATTTTTTTTCGTGGACGCAATACTAACGAACGGACTTACGGTGGCTGTTATCTGATGCCAGGGAACTTACGATGGCTGTTATCAGAAGTCACTGATGTAAATAGGCAGAAAGAAACTGAAACGAAAAGCTGACTTGCCACTGGCCGGTTGCAAACCTGAGACCTTTTCATAAGGTTAGGATCCTGCCGGTGGCAAGTCATCTTTTCGTCCACTTTTCTTTCTACCCATTCGCATTATAGTGACTTCTAAAACTCATACTTTCCCTGGTAGTATTGTCCGCTGGTTATGATTATTACAATCGCACAGTGTTAATTTAGAGGCGGCCAGCACCCTTAAGGGCGTGAACGGCTTTGCAGTAATGTCGAAAGTTGGGTGAGTTGGTGATACTTCATGATTACTTATGAAGCAGCGCACGACGACAGGCACAAAAGGAGCGGTGTCCCTATCGTTCCTTTAGTACCTGTCGTTGTGTGCTGTTTCATAAATAATCAGGATTTGCAGCACTGCATCATAAATTAAGGTTTTCGTTCCCGCCAGAGACGCCGAGTAAGGTGCATGCTTGGAACCAAATGTGCATGTGTCAAACGGAGCCCGTGAACGCTAGCGTTCCTGAAGAGCAGGCGAATGACGGCTTCCCGCCACTTACAGCGTTTGCGTTGAGTGCAACTGCGCACATTTTTTCGAAAGATCCTACTACAAAGGCGCAAAATCCGCAATATTTCCGCAGTTTCACTCACCTTCGCGATAAACGGAGGACTCATCGCACCGGTCCTCAATCTCGCTCTTGATGTCGTCGAGGAAGACATCGCCAATACCCTGGGAGACGCTCTCCGTGCAATGCTTGATGTAGTCGCGGGCGCAGGACTCCGCTTTGTTCTGCGTGCTGCTCGCCGAGGGGAGAAAAAAGCAACATACACGTTTGTCAGAGGGATTCGTGCCACCAGTGCGCATAACATGACAGCAACAACCCATGTCTGATTCAACAAATTGTTACAAGGCATGGAGGGCTTTCTACAAATGCAGACATCTAGTTGTACTTATCAGACGAAACAATCGCTTAGGCGTGGATTGCCTGAGCGAGAATTTTCAGCACACGATGCCTCCACAAACTCTTTTTTATGTATTTTTAGCCTCAAGCTGGCTTTTTCCTTCACTTCTTCTCCATTGTGACGGCGCCCATGGTCCAAACCTTTTTGTTGCGCCCTTTATTGGGGCGTTGAGTGCGTAAGCTAAAACGGGCTTTGTACTGATTTCAGTAACAAGCATATCGGCCGAGGATAGCAATGCTGTATCTAATGCAAAGTAATATCACTGGGACGAAGACTTGCAATGAGGTCAGTGCGACATTTTAGGCTAGTGTAAGTGTGATTCCACTAAGTTTTTTTTTTTTTACGCTGTTTTCTGTGTTTCAAGTTGGAGACGCTAGACAATCATTGTGCAGCTATATTGCAGAAACAAAAAAAAAAGATATTTGTCAATTTCACCAGCCATTTGGCGATTTGGCTTATACACTGAAAAATCGAGCGCTATACTTGAACGAATACAGAAGACAAAGGCGAGATACAGATGGCGCTCGTCTCTGTCGGGCTGTGTGTCCCGTCTTCGTCTAAATCACGTTCAGGCAGGTGACGATTCACCCACCCACAGAAAGACTCGAGTTCCTCAGGAGTGGTCGGAATCTTCTCCGAAGACCCGAAGATGAACAAGTCTGCCGCGCAGGCGTCCAGCTTCTTGGCGTCACAGTCGGGAGCGGCAGATGCAAGACTGGCGAGGCCTGTATGCAGAGAACAGGTCCTTTGAGCTCATTTTGTCTGTGAAATCTCTGGTAGTAGATTTGGCAGTAAATACATTTCTCGCTACTACTCTGGACGTTTTTAAAGTGTCTGGTAACTAGATTACAAAGTGCAGCTGGTGGTCATTGTCACCGCAATAGCTTGTTTTAAAGACCATTTTGTTGCAGTCAAATGCCGAGAAAGACTTGCGAATGATGAAAAAACAAAGAGGACATCCCCAAACAGGCGAGAAGACGCCTTCTTCAGTATCCGGACACGGGCCGCATAAACTCAGCGTGACGTCTCCTAACCATGTCACTAAGTACAGAGGCCGTCGAAAATTCCCTGGCCACGCCGCAATATGAATACGTTGTATTCATATTGGGGGCCTGGGAGCTTTTGAAGTACCCTATACATTTTACTTTCCCCAGAGAAATGAGAAGAGCGCGTTTCTGATTAGCTATGTGAAAAACTAGAGAGACACCACGAAGACATTGCGAGATGTTTACTTTTCCTCTCTTCTCTCACTTACTCACTGTCTTCTCCTCTCTCTATTCGTGTCCGTTAGAGGAAACATGGACCTTATAGAAGAACTGCCAGGGCAAACCTCTAAGATAGCCCGGAAGAGAACTTCGTTGCGTAGCGCTGAAACGAATTTTTCAGTAAATTGCCCGAGTGCGCATAGAACGAAACTACAAGGGTAAAAAAAAAGACGACGAACAAATATTTCCTAGAAGTAAACGTAACAATCAATAAAAAATGTATGTCAACGCGTGGTATGTTCAATGCAAGATCTCATTGATAACGGGACTCCGGAGTTAGCTCCTCCCTTCCGGTCATCTCTTTCCCTCTCTCACGCCCAGCCTATACTTGTTTGCATAACGTATCGCCATCCTGCAAGTTTTGTCATACAATATGGACAATGCGTGTAATTCCTAACTGCGTGCTACTGGTGTCGACGTATGCATTTACCAGAACTCGAAAAAAAAAGACGATCTCAACGCGCAATATGGCTCCACATCAGACGCTGATATCATGATTATCATTATCAGCCAGAATTGGCTTACTTCAGGGCAGAAGCCTCTCCCCGTATTGTGAATAATTCAGGTCCAAGGGCTTGATGTTGTCTTATTATCTCCGCCAGATTTAAAAACTCGTCTGCCCACCAGACTTCATTGCTCACCATCGCGGGCTTTCGTTTTCTTTGAATCCATTGGGTCACTCTTAATGGACAGCAGTTATACGGGAATGCGCGCCCCATTCTTGGCCAAATTATTCTTCGTATGTCTCATTTTTGAAAAAAAAATGATGTGGTGTGGTCAAACCATTATATGTTTTCTTTGTGTCGAATAGCTCGTTTTTGAAGGATTGTCAGCCTACCTAAGTTTGTTTTGCTTGAAGTGCCCCACATTATTAAGCGGTAATATAGCTGACAATGTACCATTGATTAATACAGCCGATATGTTAGCCAAGTCGGGGCCAGTCGCCAAAAAATCCTTTGGTTAGATCTAGAAAAGCTAGAATGTAATTTGTTTACGTAATGAATCCAGTTGGAATATATGAATAATACTCGCAGAAATTTATATACAGATATCCAGTCAATAAAACGAGTGTCAAAAAAGGGAGATATGTAAGCATCATTAGGCTTTATGCTACTATTGAAAACACTGTAATTCGTTTCAGACACATTCAGCGGAGGTTAGTTGAGAGATAACCAAATCAGCAGTTCATGCAACCAATGGTTCGCAGCTGTTTCCAAGTAAGCTAAATTTTCACCATAAAACAAACAAACTAATAGCGTCAGCGCAGAGGACCATGTTAAAGTGGATGCAGTATATTCACAATGCCGTTAATATCAATGTTAAAGAATAGGGGACCATGAATGAATCGCTAAGGCACGCCGTACTTCATTTCCTTCCATTTTGAACACACCCTGTTCTGGCTTACAAATTGAAATTCATCTTAAATATAACTCATTATTAGATTTAGGGCAGCGCTTCTGATTCCGTACAATGGTAGCTTTTGAAATAAATTGTGATGCTTTATTGAATCAAAAGCTTTTCAGAAACCAAGGAGAACACTTACAGTGTATAGCATTTTTTAGACATTGTACAGTATTTTCTCTTTGACAGTCAGCAGTGCCTATTCGGTGCACTTATTCTTGCGAAGACTGCATCATCCTCAGTTTAGGTTGAACACCTCTCAGAAGACTTCAGGTTCCTGGAGCATACGTTAGAACCAATAAAGTGCAGCTGTTATATACCTTAACCTCAAGTGAAAGTGGTAAACTACCGTAGTATCATATGTACTGTTGGTGCCACGCACACATCTTCTATGTCATGATCAGTATGGTAATTGTCACAATGACCATTATATTTGTATCTCTGTATATTACATTACCTACCCCAATTTTCTGGGGTGAAGCTCCAGGGCAACGTAGTAATCATAAGTCCAGAGTAACTCTTCGATGCACTCCTCTTCACTCCCGCCCCTCCGACCTATCACACTATTTAATAACCGTTAGGAACACAAACAGGTCCTTTTTGTTTAGTCTCCTTCAAGCAAGGAAAACTAGCCACGGACACTCATGTTCCACCCCTGTCTTCCTGTACTTTCGCTATCATCCGCATGTTCCGGCGGATGTCGCAAGCATGGGGTCATTTCCTCCTCAGGACGCAATATAGATATCCAATCAGTCACTCAGTTTAACACATCACAAGGAGTCAATTACAGTACCGGACGTAATTTTTGTTCCGCCAGATTTATCACACCATCGACACTGAGATACCGTATAAAAATAGTATTATAACCGTTGAAACCATTTCAAACTACTATAAGCTATTGGAACCCGAACATGACAACGTTTAATGCTAGAAGCTTATCTAGCGAGGCAAGTCTGTCTGTGCTATTCAAAAACTAGAGGGTCGTAAATGGGACGTAACAGGCCTCAGTGCGGTTAGGAAGACAGATGAGGCCTATAGAGTGCTACAAAAAGGGCGCGTTTTTTGCTATCGTGTCTTGGCTGACAAAAGGAAAACTAAGGGTGGGGTTCCTTGTTCACAGAAATGTAGTTGGTAACATAGAGCAATACTAAAAATCATTAGAATAGTGGTAGTTATCGTAAGTAAACTCAACAAGGGATACAAGATCAAGGTGGTACAGGCCTACGCGCCTACATCCAGCCATGATGGCGTATCAGCTTAAGGCTTCTATGAAGACGTGAAATCAGCAATGAGTAAGGAAAAACACGGCATACTATATTGATGGGTGACATCAATGCCAAGGTAGGGAAGCAGCAGGCTTGAGACCATGCAGAATGGAACTATGGCATCTTTACTAGAAATTTCAGAGGCTAGCTATTAGTATAATACACCGAACGCAATAATTTAAGGTTCCTAAATACCACCTACCGCAAATTAACGACCAATATGAACGGTAACTGGACATGAAGGAGCCCTCATGACGAAAGTAAAAATGAAATAGACTTTATACTGAGCGCACACCCGTACATCGTGCAGGTTGTGGAAAATGCTTAGCAAGGTACAATGCAGTGACCATATAATGTTGAGGTTTCTAATCCACTCGAAGTAGGAACAACAGAAACTGTTCCGACAAAAGCAAGTCAAGGACCTGTTTGTGTTCCTAACGGTTATTAAATAGTGTGATAGGTCGGAGGGGCGGGAGTGAAGAGGAGTGCATCGAAGAGTTACTCTGGACTTATGATTACTACGTTGCCCTGGAGCTTCACCCCAGAAAATTGGGGTAGGTAATGTAATATACAGAGATACAAATATAATGGTCATTGTGACAATTACCATACTGATCATGACATAGAAGATGTGTGCGTGGCACCAACACTTAGAGGCAAAGTACAGGAATTCAGAGTCTCACTTCAGAACAGATAGTTGGCTCTTATCGAGGAAACCAGCCTTAGCTTTGACGCAATCAATGATAATCTGACGAGTGTCGTTACGCAGTGAGAAGTGGAAGTTGGAGGTATGGTATTTAGACAGGACACTGGCAAGCTGTTCCAAAAAACGAAGAATCTCATTAAGAAACGTCGAAGCATGAAAGCTTCAAACACGAGAGACAAAATAGAAATGGCAGAGCTTTCTAAGCTTAATAATAGGCGTAAGGTATCCGATATAAGAAGGTATAACATGGAGAGAATTGAACATGCTCGTAAGAACGTAAGAAGTGTCAAAGCGGTGAACCGGAAACTTGGGATATGCGAAAACCAGATGTATGCACTGAGAGACAAGGAAGGCAAAGTAACTACGAATATGGATAGGATAGTAAAGTGGCGTAGTACTTTCACAAAGATCTGTACAGCAGCCGGAACAACCATGACTATAATGCAAGAACTAGCAGTAACCAGGGTGACATCCCACCAGTAATCACAGAAGAAACCAGCAAAGCCTTGAAGGGAATGCAAAGAGGCAAAGCTGCTGTTTAGGATCAAGTAACATCACACCTACTGAAAGATGGAGGACAGATTGTGTTAGAAAAACTTGCCACGGTGTTTACGAAGTGTCTTCTGAAGAGGAGGGCACCAGAATCTTGCAAGAATGCTAACATTATCTTAATCCAGAAGAAAGGAGACGACCAGAAATTGAAGAATTACTGGCCGATGAACTAGCTCCCCATTCTGTATAAGCGATTTACAAAGGTAATTGCTAACAGAATAATACAGCATTAAATTTCCATCAACCAAAGGCTCAAGGAGTATTTCGAACAGGCTACACAGCAATCGACTACATTCATACTTTCAATGAAGTGATAGAGAAATGTTCAGAATGCTTTCAACCACTATAGATAGCATTCATAGATTACGCGAAGGCATTTGATTCAGTAGACATATCAGCAGTTACGCACAAAATGCGCAATAAGGGCGTGGACGAAGCACATTGTTATGAGAAGATGACAGGAAATTTTTGTATTTACAATATTTGCAGTCACAGTAATGCGGATAAAAGCGACCAAGATGGCGACAGCAGGCACCACCTAGTCCTTCACTTCTTCGTCCTCTAGGTAAGCGTCGTCTATTTCTCGGGGCGTCGTCTATTCGCGGGAGAGGACAGACATCTCTCTTGGTAACTTAGTTGAGGTGCCGGTAGTCGACGCATAATGGCCAGGTGTTGTCTTTCTTTTTTACAAGTACCACGGGTGACACCCGAGAGCACGAAGATAACTCGATCATATCCTGAGCGAGCAACCTGTCAACTTCCGTTTGATTGATGCTGCGCTTGGTCGCCGAGATACGGTAAGGGCGTCAATGAATGGGTCCTCCGTCTGTGGTGCCGATTCAATGGGTCACCAGAGATGTTTGGCCAGGTTTGGGTGAATTGAAATCAAAAATGTCGTGGTATAACGCCAACTAAAGGCGTAGGTCCTGGTTATGATAAGAGTCAAGGTCCGGGGCAATCATGCGGTCGAACGCGGAGTGTCGGGCTAGCAGCGTGGCGGCCTGGAGGCGGCTGTGGGGCGTCAATGGCCAGGGCAACGGGGTCGTTTGAGTCTAAAGGTGATACAGTGCCCAGCGCGATACCTTCAGGCAGCAGTTGTGCGGAGCGTTAAATGGTAATGACAGGTTTGCAAATCTCTTTCACAGAAAGAGTCACAAAAGAGTCAGGCAGAGCTACACGTCGCGTCAGAACAGCGTCCAAGGAGGGGGTATTCAAGCAGTCACCATCACGTACCGGCGGGTTTGCGTTAAATGGGGTGTAAGTTGCGGTACCTGGGCGCAAGTGAACAAACTAGACGACACATAAACGTGGTGGTGACGAATGTGAGGTCAGGTGTAGCAGTAAGTTTTTACTGAAACAAACCAGAAAAACAGTCGATGAGGGCAGAATCCGTGCTCAGAAAGTTGTGGCTGAGGATTAGGTCATGGGGGCACTCGTCCAGAACCGCAAAGAGAACTGAAGTCCTGTGGTCATCGAAGCTCACACGCGCTGAACACATTCGAAGGATGGTAGGTGTTCAGCCATCGGCTACGCGAACAGGTGATCCAGTGGGTGTAACTACTTCACGAAGACGGCCAAAAAGATGAGCGCTCATGACTGATAAGTGAGTACCTGTGTCGATGAGCGGTAAAACAGGCGCGTCATATATTTCTACGTCCAAAACGTTTTGTCGAGTTGCCAGAGCTAACAGAGGATTTCCAGGTCGATAGGTCAATGCAGCATCACCTCTGGGAGCTGCACTGGTCAGTTTTTTGAGGAGAAACAGCGTGAGAGAGGCGAAGGGGATTGACGGCACATAAGTCACCAAGAACGTCACTGGGTTGGGGGGACGGCGAGTGGTCATAACGAGGGGTCGATGTTGGGGCTTAAGGGTTCGGTGGATCCTCATGGCCTTGCACAGGAGAGGATCGAGTGTCGTCTGTACGACATGGTGCACGAGGAGACGATGATTGACGATAGCGATAATTGCGAAAAATCGGGCTGATGCCGTTGCAATTTAAGCATATCGGCCGGTCGTCACATTTGCGCCACTGGTTCGGATAACGGTACCTGGAATCAGTCAGTTGTAGCCGGTAGCATTAAACAGGGCTCACCAAGGGACGACTCAGGGCACATACGGGCTGGATACGTGCATTAGCCAGTTCTTCGCGCTTGATGAATGAATGACATTGTCGGGCGGGCCTCCTGGTGAGCACGAGCGTGGGGAGTAGATGGAGTTGCTGCCTCAGTCTCTCGCCACACAAGACACAGGAAGTTATTGGTACTAGGCGGCGGCTGGATCTGGACGTCTTCGCACGACGACGTGGCGTAGTATTAGGGAAACTCGGGCAAACTGCAGCGTGACTCGTCGGCTCTTTTATTCTTCGAACCGTCAGCACTCCCTGATGATGTCGTAAATAGTGGAGCAGTCTTTGA
The DNA here is from genome assembly GCF_013339725.1 of Rhipicephalus microplus. Classification (NCBI taxonomy): domain Eukaryota; kingdom Metazoa; phylum Arthropoda; class Arachnida; order Ixodida; family Ixodidae; genus Rhipicephalus; species Rhipicephalus microplus. Next base: position 103,081,596 of record NC_051168.1, on the reverse strand, counting down.
ATACAAGCAAGTGAAAGGCGTTGTCAACGATGCCTGCAAGAATGTGACTGACTTTGTTGGCTTCTGGCATTTGGCTATCATTTTGCCGGCATAAGGATAAAACGTCTTGTATATACATCATGTGCGGATTCGCTGAGGTTCGGGCATGGCACGAGAGTTATTTCTGGGTGGCTCGTTGGCGTGTGATGGGCTTTCCGAAAACGTCTTTCATTTTTTGTTTACATGCATCCTGGCTGGCCAGCTACTCTTCGTGCGTGTCGAACCACACATCGCAGTACCCCTGCAGTAGTAGCTAACATTTGCGAGCATCGAAGTCGGATCCCAGCGATTGGTCTTGCTGGCGCGCTCGTAGACGGCCAGCCACTTCTCCACGTGCGCGATATCAATCTCGCAGAAGGGGCCAGGGACTGGGATGTGCGTCACAACAACATGGCTAGGTGCATTCAGCATAGCGGGAGCTGGACTAACGGGACTGCCGGTTGACATGATGGACTGTCCAAGATGAGGCCCACTTCGAAGTTCCGTGATGTGCTCCGGATGTACTTAGCACCTCCATCAAAGATGTCACGGGGAGATGACAGAAAACGGGTGTATTTACAATGTTCACTGTCCGAGTAATGCGGGTAAAAACAACCAAGATGGCGAGAGCAGGCACCACCTAGTCCTTCACTTCGTCCTTTAGGTAAGCGGCACATAACACTATATAAGCATACTGAAAAAATCTACAGAAAATTGATTAGTTGATATGGGGGGGGGGGGGGCTTGAGGTCCCAAAACCACCATAGGGTTATGAGAGACGCCATAGTGACGGGCTCTGGAAATTTCGACCATTGTAAATTTCTTTATCGGGCACCCAAATTTAAGCACACCGGCCTACAGCATTTTGCCTCCATTGAAAATGCAGCCGCCACAGCCAGAATTTGATTCCCCGACCTGTGGGTCAGTGGCCGAGTACTTTAGCCACTAGACCACCGCGGCAGGAAATCTACTGAGGATCAACTGCCAACATAGTGCTCCATAAAAAAGGCAAGAAACTACCGATAAAGACTGCTGCAAGGCAAGGGGATGCGGTCTCCCCAATGCTATTTACCACGTGCTTACAGGAGGTTTCCAGAGGCCTAAAATTGGAAGAGCTAGGGATAAGAGTTAACAGAGAATACCCTAATAACCTGCGCTTCGCCGATGACAATGCATTGTTGGGTAACACAAGGAACAAATGGCAATTTGAGATTGATGAGTTAGACAAGGAAAACAGAAAAGTAGGTCAGAAAATAATATGAACAAAACTAAAGTGTTACAGTCTCGGTAGGAAACAGCACTTTGCAGGAGATGGAGAGGCGCTGGAAGTTGTAAAGGAGTATGTCTACTTAGGACAGGTAGTAACCACGGAGCCCAGCCATGATAGGGAAATAGCTAAAACAATAAGAATGAGTTGCATCACATTTGGCAAGCATTCTCAAATCATGACTGCTAGATCGCCACTATCCTTCAAGAGGGAGGTAAATACCAGCTGCATCTCGCCAGTACTTCATTACGGAGCAGAAACCTGGAGGCCTACAAAGAGGGTTCAGCTGAAATTGAGGATGACTCAGCGAGCGATGGAAAGGAAATTGATAGGTGTAACCTTACGAGACAAGAAGAGAGCATAGTGGGTCAGGGGACAAACCGGGGTTAAGGATATTATTGTGGAAATCAAGAAAAAGCAACGGAAATGGGCCGGGCACGTAGCGCGTAGGAAGGATAACCGCTGGTCATTAAGCGTAACTGACGAGAAGGCCAGCGGGTGAGGGGGAGACGGAAGGCTAGATGGGCAGATGAGATTAGGAAGTTTGCGAGTATAAAGTGGCAGCAGCAAGCAGAGGACCGAGTTGACTGGTGGAACGTGGGAGAGGCCTTTGTCCTGCAGGGGGCGTAGTCCGGCTGATGACGATGATGATAAACTATTAATTGGACTATAAATATAAAAGCCGATCTCATCGAGGCAGTTAGTCTGAACAAAGAAAAAAAAAGCTCGACGGTGTTACCGTAGCACACACCTGTAAAACATTCAGCAGTGGAGTTAAGCGAGGCTCGTACGAGGCACAATTCCATTCATTTGGCGGGGTTTGGGAAGATAAAGTGGGCTGGAGTGGAATAAAGTTCCTTTACGCACCTACAAGCATGAGACAATAGCCAATCCGAGACATGACTGCAGTGAAGAAGTACGCAGCTGCGTCCCTTTTGAAGCACCACGTAATAAGTGAAAGCACCTGTGAGGATCTGGAGTACTTCAAAGGTCCTCGTCGACCCGCGTTCTTTTTATAGGAATTCACAGTCCAGTGGCGAGGGCCACTTTGTCACGGCTGTCTCGGAAGGGCGGAGAGATGGTGAAGGTGTTACGAGAGGAAGGAGAAAGTCCGGTGAGAGGGTGAGAGAACGTTGAAGGTGAAAGCCATTGCCACTGAAACCTGACTCCTCGCGAGCGGCAAATGCCCTTGCCTGGAAGCGTCGCAACATCTTACGCGGCGTTGGCACACACAATCGGTCGGCAAGGTCTCCTCGGGTGTGCTGTACGAAGTACGCCAAATTACAATCTCCCAGCGCACATCGGCTTGATGTCGTCGAATCGCGGCGTGCTTCTGAGTCGCTCGTATTGTGTCAATTAGGCGTACTCAACTCCGTGCCTGCGGACATGACCGCCTGTTCGTCCTACCAACGTTATGCTTATTATTAGGTCCCCTGTTCTACTGGTTGTTCAGGCTAGCCGCTGCGTTGTATAGTGGTTATGATACTCGGCTGCTGACACGACGGTTAATCGTTCGGTCCCGGGCCCAGTGATCGCATTTCTACGGAGGCGAAATACCAGAGGTTTCCGCACTTATATTTATGTACACGGTATTTAATCTAAGTGGTATAAATTTGCATACCCTACGCTGCAGCATGCCTCTTGACAACAGCGTATTTTGTGCACTTAAAACCACAATATAATAATAATAATAATAATAATAATAATAATAATAATAATAATATAATCACAATACCAATAATAATATTATAGTAGTAGTAGTAGTAGTAGTAGTAGTAGTAGTAGTAGTAGTAGTAGTAGTAGTAGTAGCAGCAGCAGCAGTATTATTAGTAATAGCAGTAGTAGCATAGTACACTGTAGCCTTGCGGCTATAATGTTTCTCTGCTGAGCCCGAAAGCGCTGCTTTGATTCCTGGCCAGTGCGGCAGTATCTCAATGGAGGTGCAGGGCATGAAAAAAAAATGTCTACCTTTAGTGCCGGGCTAAAAAACACAGGGAATCGAAACTAATCTGACAGCTCTTACTATTGTGCAACTCGTAATCATATTTCGGGGCTGGCCCAAATAATACCACAAAAAAGTTGAACACTGTCTGAACTTCTGGGCCCGTAGACACATGATCACTAAGTTCCAAGTTCCAGCACGTAGCGACGCCAGCACAGGGAAAGAAACATAAAAGAAAAACGCAGACCCGACCAGTCTTTCTCTTTGTACACTGATATTTTTTTTCTGGTTTGCAATTTTGAATCTATTTTGTTCTGGTGCTCGCAGAAAACAGACCTTACACCTAAAATTACACACAAGCTCTGACGTTCGTTTGATAAGTAAGCGTATTTGTTATCAGTAAGTGTAGTTGTTACTTGAAACGTGTTAATGACGAGCGTTACTACCAAAGCTCCAAAACTGTACCAGTACGCTATTTTATATGACTTTGGAGTCTTCGTGCATCTAATGACAAGTGCTACAAATACTAAAGTCCAACAAAAAGTTCAAGCTATACTAAATCTGGTTTTCTTTTTGTTTATTTTAACTTATTGCTTCTGTGACGAGCAGTATCATGAATGTAGTGCAGTGGGACACAAATCATAGAAAATACAACATAATGGCAAACAAAATATGCGCATATGTACACGCAGAGGTTACAAAACATCAAGGGGTATGTATGGAACCATTGATATCTTATATTCCATAAATTTTAGCGGTGTCATTTTCGTCAGTCCACGAGGTGAAGGAATTTTCCCAAACAACATGCCAAAATATAGCACGTTAAAACAATGAAAAATGATTGCTCGGAGAAAGGGAGAAAGTGGCCGGCACGACGCCATATTTCCTGGTGGATGTGAACCAGGAGTTCAGTCAACAACAATATTTAACCATTCGGACATGCTATAAGCTCAACCTAGAACAAGTAGGAGAGGATGGGTGAAATTTCGCCCAGTATATAGTTTTCCGAAGTTGGCGTTACCCTCACCACCTCAAAGAGCTTTTGGAAGAAAGCTTTAGCTATTGGTTCGACATCGATTGTCAGCTAAAACTGGTCGTGAAGGTTCGGTACGCTAACCGAACTCAGGGTGTCCTGGATTGACGGCGCCTATGCCTGATACATCCTCTAAATGAAGCTGTTTATTGTTCAACGGCACTAATACAGAGAAGGACACAGAGCAAGTGAAAGACGTACAGTATAAGTGTGCAGACATGGTGCTCTTCTGCTATATTTTTATTTCTTTCATTTTTTTCTTTCTAATAAAAAGAAAATGTAAAAAGGAAGAGGAAGGCATTGCTTCAAACGCCAGCCCAGAAACGGAAATTGAGGATCTTTAATTTATTATATCTCTTTTAAGCGTCGTCTGCGGGTGAGGGGAGCTTTTTTTGGAACAAATTTAATGGTCAGTGAATACACACTTCGTTTGAATATGAAACACGCATCTCCAAATCGGGCTGTAACTGCGTCGTTATGCTTGAGAATCCATCTCCCTATCAGAGTTTGTAATATTTTAGCACTTGGAACTTCAACCCTCCCTCAGCTATAGCTTCAACCTTACACCTTCTATAGTGTAAGTTCTTTTTTTCTTTTTGCCACCCTCCCTGAGGACGTTTGCCCGCATCAGCATTGACTTAAACGCTCTGTTACGAACGTCACTAGACTTAGGCGTTTTGGTACACTAAAGCTATTCGGATTTATGGCACGAATGAGCAGTGATCAGCTTAGCCAAATTCTCATAATCTACTATGGCCAAACTACAGTCACCCTCTCTCCTCCCCTAAACGAAAAGAAAAAGATCATGTAAGAAACGCTCTAGTAAGGCACCTTTGTAAAGAATGACTTACCAATCGTTCAAACAGATGCCAAGCGTTGAACGAACAAAAAAACTATTCGTTCCGCCTCACATCACACATCGCGTAAGGTGACAATTCCGTTACCTATAGCAATGCAGATCAGTGATTCTTCTTTAAGAAGATGGAAGTATAGCGTGTTATCCACATACGTAGTTCAGTTAAACATCGTTCAGGAGACGTTCCCCAATAATGCCGTAGTTGCGCAATTCTAAGCAGCACCTTCTTTTGGTATGTAACCTTCAAATGTGTGTGCGCGTCAGAATCAGGCTTGAACGTGAAGTCAGTGTCAAGTTTCTTTGGTTTTTTTTTGTTTTTTTTTTTCATTTTTCGTATAGTGCAAGATTTCCCGCGCGTTAAAATATAAGCCGGGGGGGGGGGGGGGTTGGGAGGTAGAGTGATGAAAGTATGGTACTTTCCCATGGGCAACTGTACAAAATGTACTGGCCTACAACCAACTAGTGTGACGGAAGCATAGCTTACGGTTTCTAGGGAATCACCGATGTAGAGATACGGTGTTCACGAAGCGATGTAATCTCTTTCTTGACTTTGCCTGAGTGACCTTGCAAAGGAACTCGCTGAGCTCAGCGCGACCGTCGGTGCAGGCAGCTGCCTCCCGACTATGACTCAACTGAAGCGATGCCAATATGCTCGCCTGCACTTACCTAAGTCTTGGTTTCACACCAAGCAACGAGTACGTTACCTGGCACGCAGAGTGCCACGATTTCGACTGCTGCTAAATGTACAAGACACTGCAATGGCTGTTTTGAGAGAGCCCCCCAGTCCGTGTCAGAAAGGACGTCGCTGGGTCTTGTGTTGGCGGGCATTAGATGGGGATCACTGTTTTTATGGTTCAGCAATGATCATAATGATGTCTGTGGTTTATGCATCGAAACCATGCATGATGATGAGAGACGCCGTAGTGGAGGACTCTTGAAGTTTTGAACATCTGGTGTTCTGACATCGCAAAGTACATGGGGCTCTACCTTTTTGCCTCCACGGAAATGCGAACGCCGCAGCCGGGTTTGAAATCACGACTTTCGGGTCAAGAACCATTTGATAATATATTGGCTTACTGGCACTGTGAGAGTGGTAGTAGCGAGCGATTGGCCTTACAACTGCTGTTGTTGAGCATTTAAAGAGTAGCGCGCGAGATTCGAGACATTAGAGAAAACGCTGTGTTACTTAGTTTTTGTAAACTATCAGTAGACAAATGCTTACGGGGCAGTAAAAACGTTGGCTCTAGAACCTCTGTGAACTGTTTTCGCCTGTATGATACCTTTTACAACCATCTATTTAATAATTATAACTTAGGTGCATAATGTATGCTAGAGCTGCAGCTTTGTGAAAAAGCGTAAATTATGACACAGCGTAGTGACAATTCCGCAATGCACAAGCGTCGTGCATCAACGGCATCGCATCAACGTCATGTATACAGAAACTCCAATCTGAAGCTTTTTTTATTTCCGCTCATCGCATATTCCTCACGGAGAGAGAGAGAAACAACATTTATTAAGAGTCCGGCGATGACTAATCGGGGTGGGCTTGAACCCCGGCTTAGGCATCGGCCGCAAGCCCTTGGGCTCAGGCACCTTCCTCGGGTCGCTGGATGGCCAGTTCCTCACGAAGCAAGGAATTTTTTTATTGCATTGATTGATCAATTCACTGATTGATTGGTTGAGTGGCTGGTGTAATGATTGCTTTTTTGCTGACTGACTGATAAAGGATGTCATCTGACTGACTGATTGATTAGTTAATGGACTGCTAGATTGTTTGATTGATTGATTGATTGATTGATTGATTGATTGATTGATTGATTGATTGATTGATTGATTGATTGATTGATTGGTAAATTGATGTATTGCTCGACTGAGCACGTTTTGTTGTCATCCTTACCAATTTCAGACCTGATGCTTTTTTTCCTCCTTTTCACAGTGGCAAGTCAGTGCATGAAAGCTCAGGCTGATCTCTGTGCGTTTAAGTAATGACCTTTGCCTGGCAACGTCGGCTCAGGATCGAACAAATTTCATTTAAAGCTTTATTATTCACCTATTTGCCGTCTTGTATGTTTGAATTTTCGTCGCATGGTCTGAGCAACAATGGATGTTGCCCAGATCGGTATGGGTGTTGCGTGCTATGGTACTATATACAATTCTCATTCCAAACAATGTATCTTACTGGGTATATTTTCTTTCCTGCTTATTTACCGGAGAGCTGCTGTAATTAACGATCACCGAACGTTGCGGTTCTCTGCCGACTTACGAAAGCCGCACGGCTGAATCGTATTATTACTGTCACGGAAACGAGCCGTACAATAAACGCAGCTCATCTGCTCATTCATACGTTATCGCACTGTTTATGGCAAGCACCGCGGCTGACGCATTCAGTTCAGGCATGGTGGCATTTTCGAAAGAGAAATGACGTCACTCAATCGCCCGTGGTACGGCACGTGCTAGCAGGGAGAAGGGAGTGGGGTCTCCTTCATAAATAATGCTTTCTCGCAGGGACCCCGGAAGCGGCACCTTGACAACATCCATTACGACGCTTACGACGGCTGAGTTGCGGTGTTTAATACAACATCTAATCACCGCTTGTGAATCAACATCTCCAATGTGTCTCTCTCTGCTAGACGTCAACAACAGAATCATAATATCTGAAGAGCAGCCATTAAGACGCATGTGCGTGCCAAGCCTTTCATGATTACGGCCGCCACGAGCTCGTCGTCTTTATAAATAAACATCACCCGCAGATCACCTTCCGTCTGCGATCAGCCGGCTGGGACGAGTGGATCGCGCAGAGAAACGACGTTGGCGCGCGTGGAACGTAGAAGGGTGCATATAGACCTTGGGAACCGTGCGAAATTCGCGCCCCCCTCAGAGACGATGGCGACATGTTTTCGATCGCCATCCTTGGAGACGGAGTCCCTGACGGAATACGGTAGCTGAATGCGCCATGAACTTAGATAAAAAAAAAACGCTGTTACGGACGCCACGTTGTTTTAATAGTTATACCTGTACACGCGGCATGGGAACACGCCGTAAATACTCTAGAGATCAAGACTTCACATGTGACAACGTCAACGACGGCAAAACTCGAGGCTCTGTGCAATGCACTGGAACTCATCAATTCGGAAGAAAAACCAGGTAAATGGGCTGTGTTTTCTGACATACTATAGATGCCCTTTAAACGTCAGGTCAAGCCAGTTCATATCCGAGATCTTGTCAGAGATATTTAGTGGATTAGATGTCGCAGGTAATTTGAAAGTAGTCAGAAACATGTACAGAAAGTGGTAGTTCTTTTACATGACAATCACAGGGAATTGAATTTAAATAAATCTGATCGCATGAATTAAAAAATTTAAAATATTATGTTATCTCAATCTCCGAGTTGTATCTGTCTTCACGGTATTTTTGTGCATTGTTATTTGATGGCCTCATTCTTGCTACTCTATGTGCTCTTATTCCTCAATGTGTAATTTATATCTGTTGAATTAATATCTGTGCTTTTATGCGGTAACCCAGGCCTGCCGTGGTGGTCTAGTGGCTAAGGTACTCGTCTGCTGACCCGCCGGTTGCGAGATCGAATTCCGACTGCTGCAATTTCAATGGAGGCGAATATGCTGTAGGCCCATGTGCCCAGATTCGGGTACACGTTAAATTACCCCAGGTGGTTGAAATTCCCGGAGCCCTCTACTACGGCGTCTCTCATAATCATGTAGTGTTTTTGGAACAATAAACCTCACATATCAATACTGTAACCCATATTTCTTATTTCAATCTGAATAAGGAGGTCTGATTGCAGTCCCTGACTTTGGGACCTTCTTATGTATATTATATCAACGTGCACCCTTTGTACTAATTCCAATAAAATTTACTTTGGCTCTTATTCTCACAAAAGTAAAGCCTTCAACTTCATCAAATATAACATGTTGAAATAACACTTCAAATGTGCAGAGCATTTTCAATGAAGGCGAAAACGATTGAGGCCCGTGCGCCTACATTTAGTGTCACTTCGAAGAACCCCAAGTGGTCGAAAATTCCGTAGCCTTCTATACGGTGTCTCTAATATTCATATGGTGCATTTGGGACGTTACACTGAACCTGCTAATGTTATTCAAATTTAAATGAGAAATGCACATAAAGCAACATTCGCGCAGTTTCTTCAAACGTGACATACAGCATGGTTAAAGAATAGTAAAGGCAAAAAAGTTTAACATATTATATTGATACATATCGTGTGCAATAGGATTGTTCGGCCATTTTAAAAACGAAAATGGTCTGCTGAAAAAGTGTGCACCTCGTTGTGTCCTTAGCAAGCTTGCAGGCTAGCGTGTAATTAGTCCCACATTAAATGTTGTCAGGGGGTCGTCACATTGAAGAAGGCAAACGTGCGGCAATGTCTGGTCAGCTAGAGGCGGATTCTGCCAGTCGCTCCCCAGCCATATTTTAACCAGTACAACAATTCCCGAAGACAACTGCGGAAATCTGCTGCGCCAAAGAGAATGTTTCCGACGCACCATACGAGCACTCATACCACCGTGTGGTTCCGACCTCCCTGGTGGGCTTACCCGCTTAGAGGAGGTAGCGCTTTGGAGACTTCGAGTGGGGGATGCTCTTACGTCGGCAGTTACCGCCCACTGGCAGCAACAATACCGCGCACGCTATGGAACCACCTGCTCCTTTAGTGACGCTCTTATAACTGCCTTGGACGTGACACAATTTGTGTGGTCATGCCCTGGCCTAGAGAAAGCGCGCCTTCGTCAACTTCAAACAACAGGTCACCGGCCCCGCCACGGTGCTCTAGTGGCTAAGGTACTCGGCTGCTGACCCGCAGGTCGCGTCATCTAGTTCCGGCTGCGGTGGCTGCATTTCCGATGGACGCGGAAATGTTTAGGCCCGTGTGCTCAGATTTGGGTGCACGTTAAAGAACCCCAGGTGGTCGAAATTTCCGGAGCCCTTCACTACGGCGTCTCTCATAATCATATGGTGGTTTTGTGACGTTAAACCCCCATATCACTCAATCAACAACGGGTCACCGTCGCGGTCGCCCCCGGACTTAGAAGAGTGGTTAAGAGGACCGTTCCATTGATCTCTGTTAAGCTTTATGTGTGCAACTTGTTTATCTAAGCGTGATGAAACTGAGTTTATCTATGCTTGTTATGCCAAAGAGCAATCTCTCGAAAAAAAAAGAAAGAAGGCAAACGTCGGTGGGTTTAGAATGTAACTTTTCATGAAGGTGAACTTTTGCCAGACAAAGGAAAAATCAAACTACAAGCGATTCACATTGTACACTGGTAGCGCCGAACAGAGCGTCGGCCGTCAGTAAAGCTTTAACTTCAGTAAGGCACGTCTGGATAGATAGATGTGGTACAGAACATCTGGAAATTATCGGTGGTACTCTCCTCAGGTCTCGAATAAACTTCAGTACTTACTTGCTCTGCGTAAACTTAGCATAATAATCTCGACCAATCGTGAGGCTTCTCAAGAATTGCAGAGTAGTTTACGCCGAGCGTTGCCAACAGAGAATAGGGTTGTAACCAGAGCACATCGAAATACTGCCCTGAACACTATACTATACTCCTCAACTTTTTGTTTTTTAGAGAACGCCGCGTAAACGACAGAAAAGGGTTGGTAACAGTGAGTGTGACGTCACACAGCACGATGTCGAGGGGTTGTGTCATGTTGCATCGTTCTATTTGTCCGAGTGCAGCCGTTTCTTTGTGTAATTCGGTTCCAGGTCCGTTCATTCATTCGAGCTGCGTAATGCGAACGTCATGTCATGATCTTGTGTGCGTTAGGGTCCCACCTGACCCGTCAAAGTGGTCTAGTGCTACCGCTGTTCGACCGCTGACGCGAAGGTCGTGGGATGGAATCCGGGCCGCATTGAGATGGAGGCCAAACTGTCGAGGCCCATGTGCTTATATTAGGCACACGTCAAAGAATCCTTGATGGTCAAAACCTCCTAGCCCTCACCTACAGCGTCCCTCGTAATCATAACATTGTTTTGGAACGTGGAACCCCAAAGACTACTCTTCTTATGGATACACCCGGCCTGACTCGCTCGCAAGTTTGCCGGCGACAGGAGTTCGTGGGTGAAGTGGCCACTGCCATTCGTAGCGCACACGGGTCTGCATCGGAACACCCGAGGCTGTGTTCCGTGCGTTGTAGAGACGAGTGGTATACCAGTGGAACGTGCTACTTTTCGTGGATTTTGCCGAAGCACAAGGTGGAAGGTCCTGAGCATTGAAGCGGAAGCCTGATGCGCCGCCCGCGATTCTCGACCCTCCTAAGCGTCAACTTCCTGAACGCTCCAGTTCGGCGAAAAGAAAAACGGCGGGAGGTGAGTGCTGATCACTTAATGAAATGTGCAGTCGTGGCCACCGCAGGATTTTACAAACGTGACTGAGCATTTCCATAGAACATTAAACATAGGCGTTTGCGTTAATGCGTAAGCTCACGGAACCATACGCTAGCAATGAGAAGCTCTGTGGCATACAAGTGTCAGTGCGTGGGTAAGCCCTTGTTATTTACCATAGCAGTATAGCGTAGCCAAGGAGGGGGGGGGCATTCCAGGCCCGTGCCTTTCCCCTTTCCCGTCCCGTGATTTCTTTAATATCAAACAGATCACAAAATGACACTAAATCGCATCTTCCTGCCCCCCCCCCCTTAAGATCAAGAAGAGCTCCTTCCCCTCCCACACCCTTCGAAAAAAAGCTTTTTGTCGGCGCTTCCGTACCTATGACTGAACGATTATAATCATTGCCACAAATCCTCTCACCCTCACTACAAGCATTCGCGTGCTCTGAGTATCTCGTTTGAACTGGGCACTGCACCGTAAACATAGGTATAACATAAAGAGGGAACTGTATTACGACATCACACAGCCATCAAGAGTCGTTGCATCTAATCAGTTTGCGAGCAGGGTTAAGCGCGAAAGCATCGGCTTGCCGGAGAAGAAATTTTTCGTCATTACGAAGGAGCTCGCGTAGCAGAAGTAACCGAGTGAAAACATCGACCATGCCGTATATATAGAGCGCGCTTCGTATTCCGTACTTTGACATATTCATAAGGAGGATAAACATGCAAGGAATTCCACAGTATGTAGTAGTCCTTATGTCCTGCCTTGCATCGGCCCTTTTTGGGCCACTGATTTTGCACTGAAAAAAAAAAGGGAGCACTTCTTTCTTTTTTAACATTTTTGTGATGCACGAAGTAGCTTTTCAACCCTATTCTGCTCATGAAAAACTAACTTCTTAAGAAAACAGCTACTTTAATTTCTTCACGCAAAAGTGAGCAGTTTTTGTCAAACAGGGGAAGAGCTGTGTAGCCGTTGAATTCACCGAACAGCACTATCCATTTATTTTAACCATCAAGCTATTCATAATCATTATCTTACAACTATATTGGTCATATTGATTAATGAGCTTCATTACCGCAATCTTTGAATGGTGCGATAGCCGTGATTAAGTAACAAAAGCACGGCGTGATCTGGCTGCTTGAGTTCTCGGCCTGTCTTGAGGGGTTTTCCACATCGAGCACCTCTTACTAGTGTCACCGAAGCAACGCAACGTACTGCATGGTTGGTTCACTGTTACAGGAAACACGCGAACTTGTGGTTCCCGCTCAGCGCAGCGCCATGCACAGCAAAACGGTGAGCACCAAGCACATACGCAAAACGACGCAGAGGCGGCACATGCCGTGCATCATCTCATAGTGAAGCGCCCCTTCGCCTGAGCGTAGCCGGGCTGTCGCTGCCTGGCGTGATATCACACGTCAACACCACCGCGAAAAAATTGCCGGAATTCCTATTTATGAATACACGGTTTGAGGACTGCAAGCATTGTACCCAAAAAAACTTCCGGTTACTTCATTTACCAGGCTCCTAACTTGGAAAGTGAAAGCACGTTCTCAAGTTCTTTTCAATGGTACGGAAAGTCTCTCTTTAGCCTTTTTTTTTTTTTCAGATGAAAGCAACGTGCGTGAAGTTCGAAGGAATCTGCTATTATTTTTATGTAGCTCAAAAGAATATTTATTTGAATAAACTTCGCCAAATAAAGGAAGAAAATTGTAAAAAATGAGCGGGCTATTTTTGAAAGCTCTTCTTGCCCACCAACGCTATTAAGGCACATCGCTGGACGAAACAAGATGTCATCAAGGGTCTGTGTTCTTAAACAGTGAAAGGGTCTTATTTGAACCCATGCACTCAACGATAAGGCTTGCTCGGCTTCATTCCTCGGCTAGTTCATTGTTGCAACAGGTGACGAAATAGTGTAAAGCGTTCAACGAGACACGAGAGAAAAAAAAAGAAACAGCAGCACTATTTCTTCTATTAAGCGCTGTTGTCATCCATTCTTCATGTTGCGTGCAGTGGAATTTTGAGCACCCTTCCTTTCCCTGATTTATGAAGAATATATGTAGCAAGTTAATGAAGACAAGGTCGTCAGTGTGAGTGTATTTTATTATTATTATTATTATTATTATTATTATTATTATTATTATTATTATTATTATTATTATTATTATTATTATTATTATTATTATTATTATTATTATTATTATTATTATTATTATTATTATTATTATTATTATTATTATATGTGCTCCTACAAACCCTAAAGAAATACTGTTCTCCACTTTGCAGGTCATGTTAAAAAGGAGAATCTATCACCCTAAATTTTTCCACGGCCCACCACTCCTTCGAATTGCTCGTGCGTGAAAGGGCTGCCATGCCACCGCACGACTCTTGATGGGCGACTCCGCTGCACATCCATGACAGTGTGACCGCGCGCGAGCTATGACGCAAAGTGGTGTCTCAGTAGCACACAAAGCGGGACGTGTACGGCCTCTGCGTTGGTTTAGCGCGTGGGTTCGTTTTTCGCAACTTGTGCGGCATGACGCTGAGCGGAGCGTGAACATCGCGCTCTCGCGTTTCCTGGGACATTCGACCGACCTGTACATTTTTTTTATTTATTTATTTATTTATAATACCCTCAGGGCCAAAAAGGCATTAAAGAGGGGAGTGGGTAAATACATGAAAAGTACAAATAAAACAGTGCAATAAATACAAATAAACAATACAATAAACACAAATAAAACAATACAATAAAATACAGATAATATTAACACTTCTGCAGAATGTATAAAAAATAGTTAGTTCCAAATATACAAAAACAGAAGCAATAAGCATAGGTAACAGGTTTCCTTGGTTATACAATGTTAGCTAATGTTTCTTGAAAAAGTTTGAAGTCAGTGATGGTTGCGACATTCGAGGGAAGGCGGTTCCAATCATGACATTACTCGTCTATGCTATCTGACTGTTTTCTTTCTCGAATAAATCGATATTGAATATAGGACGGTATGGGTACAGCTAAAACATCAGGAATCAGCTAGAGCATTCCTAGAATAATAAACATAGTCCACCCCATCAGAGCAGTGGTTATAGTCGTCGGCTGCTGAGCCAAAAGTCGCCGGTTCGATCCCCACCATGGCGGTCTCATTTCGATGGAGGTAAAATGGTAGAGTCGCATGCACTGTGTGATGTCAGTGCCCGTTAAAGAACACCAGATGGTCGAAATTTGCGGGGCCCTCCACCGCACGTTGTTGCTCATAATAAGATGAGCGTTTTGGGACGTGAAACTCTAGACATTGTTATTACAACGCTAGGTGTACGAACGTTCTCCGATACCGAATGACGACGGAACCCGAAGAAGCAATGCCTCAGACGCCCTGCAGAGCATTCAAGCTTGCGTCACTGCTTACGTAAATAGTTGTTCACTACTCGATTCCTGATTAAAGAAGTGATCACGACTGCTTTTTATCGCACGTATTGGTACGACCGTTGACTTCATTATGCAATAAATACCTTTATCGGTTCGTTCATCGCAATGCCTGAGGAGGTAAACGGAACTGCTAGTGACAAAATAGGGTAGTGCATCAACGCTATGGTTACTGAAGGACTGAGCACAGTGCATTCTAAATATGTCTGTCTGCCTCTCTGTACGGTGCGACAGTCAACAAATCGAACGAAAGGGATCTGTGTCCTGTGTACAGCGTTACAGAATAATTTGTAGCTTCCGGTGACCTCCGACAAGCGATACGTTGCTATCTGTTTTTGGCATCTCTGCAGGCCTATGCCTTTTCCTTTTCGTTAACGAAGTTCGTATCTTGGTTCGCCCGCAAGGACCCGGCGCCGGTTTGTTCCTTCTCCGCGCTGTACAAGTGCTCCCGATACAGATCAATAAACCTCGTCGCCACGTTCACCACCGATGAGCTTGAAAGCACGTAACTCCGTACATAATGTATTCCTGCCACAAAAAAAAAATATAGGAGACAGAAGGGGTATTAAAACGCGTCGCAATGCCTACCATCGATGTACGTAAGGTATCTATTTTTTTGCTTGCAGTAGAGTTTGCCTTTGATCGGTGACTTTGCGGAAAATATATTATATTTTATTGGCCCCGCCGTAGTGGTTTAGTGGCTAAGGTACCCGGCTGCTGACCCGCAGGTCGCGGGATCGAATCCCGGCTGTGGCGGCTGCATTTTTAATGGAGGTGAGAATGCTGTAGGCCCGTGTGCTCAGATTTGGGTGCACGTTAGAAACCCCAGGTGGTCAAAATTTCCGGAGCCCTCCACTACGGCGTCTCTCATAATCATATGGTGGTTCTGGGACGTTAAACCCCACATATCAATCAATCAGGATTAGAGGCAATTATTAGAGGGTAGTGGACTTGGCTTCAACCTCTCTTTCGTCAAACAAGAAAAATTAATTGAACAGGCACTACCAGCATTGATGTACGCGGATGATATACCTCGAACACCAGCCTTGATGCTTCCTTGAGAGTTCACCCAACCATCAGGGCTAGTCCCATCTTGTTGAATGCTTTTTCACTCCGTTCATGAACTCTCACACCTGGCAAAACTGTGCGGCAAAAAAAAAAAATAAGAATAAAGCCATCAGGTGCCATTCTTGAGAGAAGCGTAAGTAGAAAGAGATCTGCGCACGCCGACCTTACTTTTTCTTGCCTGTTTGCAGTATAACCGTATAGCGTACAGCGAACACGTCACGCAAAGTAAAATCGGCACGTGCCACAACTATAGAAGATAAAACGAAAAATAACGTCAGCGGAAGCTCGCAACAAGCGTGATATGTATCCGCGTCCATGAGCCGGAAAAGCACCAATGCAGAGACGAATCATTTGCTAATAACCAATTCCGGAACCCCGGCAATGAAATCACCGTTACTGATAAGGACATCTCGGCGCTGCTCACCTGTGCTTTGCGCCTTGCGCATCCTAACTCTATGTTGTGGCTGTCTTGCCAATTATACGAGTGCTGGTCACTTAGCATGTGTCAGTTGGTGCGAGGCCGAATGCACAACTTGAGTCATCGTGTGCGGCACCAGCGTGTTTGTTGACTCACTTTTGTACCCTTTACGCGGGCCACTCAGATAGAGGACGAGTATTCAAGCAGAGCCCTTGTCCTTCGAGTGTGTTCGTTTCCAGTGAAATGTCGGAGCGTTTTTTTTAATCGTTGCCAGGGCATGCATAACTGTCTTGGTGCTGTCGTTTCTTGTGATCGTTGTCGTAATCATCATATTCATCATAATCATAATTATTCCCTTCTTCGTTGTCGGCCTTCGAAACTGTGACTCGTATTAATCATATGTGGCATTGGCCGCTATTCAGCAGGAAAATGTTTCATGAAAGCAGAGAGTGCCTCCATTTCTCTTGGAAACCTGCCCTTGCACTGTACAAATTGGAGCATCACAGGGAGAAGAAAAATACTTGAATAACAGTAAATTAATATAAGTATGAAAAACAGATTTAATTGGACAAGTGATTGACATAAATAACGATGTCTGGCTTGAACATTCCTCAAAGTTTAAGCTTTAAATAAAAAGATATATATAGCCAAAAGTGCCCCAGGTTCTATTCGATGTACTAAATTTCCAACGTTGTTTCCTCAATTTTTCTGCCCATAAAACGAAACAATAAAGCACTCCTTTGTTGACTTATATTACGCCAAATTGAGCTAAACAAATGCTTATAACAACCTCTGCATGTATCACCAACCAGAGTTGATGCAGGCTAATACAATTTCTTGATGAATATTCACACCGTCATGCATTCGATGCATTGTGCGCCTTGTACATAAATGGAGAAACGAGGTCAAAACAGAGTTACCGTGCTTGCGTGACAGTCCGCTGGTGAAGTATACACGTAGTTTATAAGGTACACGAAGGCAACACAATACGTGTGCTTTCTCTGTTTTTCAACCTACAGTTTCACTTATAAACAAATCCTTGTGGCCCGGTTAGCTTAGGCGATCAAAGGAACAGCAAGTCAGAGGCAACCACAGACTGTGACGCAGTTGTAACAAAATAAAAATATTCGAGGCAACGGTGAAATACCCAGGAAGGGACGAACGCCCATTAATAGAATCTGTGACCGTAGTAATATTGGTACTTGCAGCGCTTTACATACTAATGGCTGAGATTTCTGTTGCAACCGTGTTAAATAAGAAGAACAGTCAATTTCGGAAAGTTAATTTCGTGTGCTTAATTATTCTCGCAGTTACTAATGTAATCATTCATTAGAGTTGCTGAAATATTTTTAAATGAACTTCAAGTAGGGCAATTAGAACAAATATAGTGTAACACTATAGCCGCTGAAGCCATGCTTCCGGGTGGAACGTATGATTTGTGGTAATGGTGGTAGCGTAACATTATTTGGTGCGAATATTGTATAAGCACTATTCATGACAGTTTGTTTCGGATTTTCACATTCGGTAGGCGTAGCGAAGTTTGGTCAGAAATAATTTGCAGGACGTGAAAGCCAAGGTCATTCAAGGAGAAAACTCCCCGATATAAGAGCAACTTACAACCTGCATGAGAATTGAAAACTTTGAAGAAGTTGGCAAGGGTTCACCTTGATTCGTCTCGATCGGTTCGGATTCAGCCTGCTTCAAAGGAGACCCAGGAAGATAAGCATTTCATGGTCAAAAGGTGAAATCGGCACGACAAGGCTCGAATTATTGCTTTCGAGTGCAACGCAGTGCTTGCCAGAAGGCTAAGCACCCGCGACGTTTAGCGCAACGTTCCTCACACCGACAGAATCAGCAGTCGAAGCATGCACGCAGGAGACTTGGAAAGAGAGAATGTCACGTGAAATAATCTTGGTCCGCTGCCGGAAAATGGTAGGTGCACTGATTCACGAGTGTACTAAGCGACAAGGACGTCATCGCCCGCAGTGTATTGATACAGTCATTTGAAAGCAATCAAGCAGATGGTTTTAAGAGCAGCTGATACTTGAGAGAAAAAATGAAGTCGCATGATTATAATTCAAGCAAGCGAGGCCCTCGGTTGGGTTCTTGGAGTTCCTTTCCATAAATTGAATGAAGTTCATCTGATCGGAATGACCGAGCGTTAGGGGAGAATATCCGCTTAGCAGTGGTCTGATGCTGTTTCTAACGCCTATGAGCAGCATGCGAACATTTATAGCTTACTACCGAGAAATCTCTGCCTCACAAAGAGAGCCGAAATTTCTCAATTTACTTCTGGCAATGAGATATTCTTCTAAATATTGCACGCATTTCGCGCTTCAATGATTACGGAATAATCTTTAGCTTCTGGAGCTAGTGCGGAACTATTTGTCAGAACATACGTCAGGCGGGAGGGTACGTTTTGCGAATCAATAGCTCGATACCTCACCAAGTTCATCAGCATCTATTACAAATAGTCAAGTATTATAATAATTTTGCTACCACTTTCACCCTTATAGTCCTCCTTGTGGCAAGTTCGTTTTTCAGTTGTTTTGATAACTTCTTCGTTATGATGCCTAACATTCTGACACTAGGCTACAATCCATGTCTTATTGTTAATCACAACCGTCTTGTGAACTCAATACCCCGTCGCAGGCACACAATTGAACTTACCTTCTTCATTATTCGGCATGACCTATTCTGACGAGTATCGGCACAACATGTAGATCTCTCTAACGAGCCATGATACCGAATCTTCGCTGATAATCTGCGTTATGTGGTTTATTCTTTGGGTATTCACAAACAAGCTGGTGAAATGTCCACTTGTTTAGTTTAGAATTTAATTTATAACGAGAATTTTAATAAATACCCAAGCAGCCTGAGAGTACGACAATTTTGGCTAGATATGACATGAAGGAAATGAAAAATTAAGGTCATCTTACAGTTTTTTATTTTGAAGAGAGTCCTAATTTCAAGGCTGGAACAATTTATTTCGCGTTCGAACGTGTAGATGAACTTATCAATATAATTGTTCTCACCATATTTGCACATACTCGCCATATTTATGCCTTTCGCTCTGAACCGTCACCAGACCACACCGTGAGCATCCGTGCATTTACTTGCTAAATTATTTTCGCCCACTCTCTGGCTAAAGTTCCGCTCTAGCTAGAGATTTCGGAGAATTTCAAAAAATTTCGCATTTATTACTAGAAGCCGCTTTTCGGAAATTTTAAAGCTGCGATGGGTTCTTTGCATGAAGGACTTCAATGCTTTTGTTTGAGTTAGCTGCCTAACTCCACAAATTAAAAAAAAGGTAAACTATTTACCATACTAATTACTGTTACAAATGATGTCTTCAACTCTCTTAGGATGCCTGCTGCTACAGAAAAAGTAACTGTGAAGACAGCAACCATACAGCACCTGTTGCTGATTTTAAAGAATATTGGACTAATCTCTTTTAACATCCCGTATATATATCTATATATATATATATATATATATATATATATATATATATATATATATATATATATATATATATATATATATATATATATATATATATATAGATGAAATAGATGATCAGAGTTTCTTCCGGCTACCGTAATAAAAGATATAAACTTCGAGAATAGTGCAGTATAGGAAACAAAACAATAAAATATTTATTTAATCCTAACAGTTTCGGCTGGTGGACCAGCCTTCTTCGGAGGATGTAAGTGAAATGATACAAGTTCCCGTAGCAGAGGGTCATCCTCACAGTTTAAAGACCCTCCAAAAAAAAAGAGAGAGAGAAAAAGACAAGCGGGCGAACGAGGTAGCAACAGACAACAAGAAGCAGAAGAAGGAGAGGAACTAGAAAGGAGTGACGGAGAGCCGCCGGAAACGAGCGGGTAATTCTGGCATTGTTACTGGGTATAGGTAAGACGCGCCGCCAGCGGAGGCGACCAAGAAAAACGGAAAAATGTGGAACATGTTGCCGCTTACTCGCATCCCACACATGGATCGAGTTTAAGTTCACGTGGTTTGGTGGCTGGCTCGCGGCGTCGGGCCACACACACACACACATACACACAAGAAGCATACGACCCGCTCCAGCTTTCGGAATATAATGGCCACATTGGAAAGCTAATGTGCCCTCTCCCCCTCCCTCCACATGCCCTCTCTTGCAGAAAAATGTACAACCAGTCATACTGAAAATAAATAAATGGGTATTCTTGTAAAGGATGAAAATATATAAAAATAAATAATACTAAAAAAGTACTCAGAAATGAAAATAAAGTCTAATAATACTAACACAATCCGTTTGGTTCACGTAGCATCGAATTCGTTTAGTTTCGCTATATTGACCAACTTGCGTGTGCGACTTCACGTATGTATAAATAAATTAATTGAGTAATTCAATTTCTGTGTTTCACGAAACGTCGCGGAGACACGTCAGTCGCCCAGGGCTCTCGTTGATTCCGTGGGTAAGTGATCTGAATTTCTTTATAAAGTATGACTCCCGCTGTTCGCGCTCCCGTCTGTTCTGGAAGCCGGATTGTAGGAGTATGACACTTACGCGTTCGAAAGAGTGACCAGGAAGATTGATATGTTTGGAGAACGGCAAATTGGGGAGGCCCTTTACGTGTGCCCTGTGGTTGTTGAAACGCAAACGGAACGCGGTTTCCGTGTGTCCAATATATTCCTGTTTGCACACCTCACAGCGAATTTTGTATACCGCATTGGCTGAGTCACAGTTAAGGTCGTCTTTAATTTTGTACACATAGTCTTAACAGGAGGCTTCGGCCGTATCTGTGGTCACCATGTGTGTGCACACCCTGCAGCGAGGTTTCCCGCATGGTCTACAGTCCTGATGGTGGTCGGATTTGTGTGTTTTCGTTCTGACCAGTAAGTCTTTCAGGTTTTTATTTCTTTGGTAAACCACCTTGGGCGCAGTCTGAAAAATGGCAGAGAGGCGACTACTCTGTTTAAGTATGTTGAAGTGGCGGTTTAGTATAGAATTCACCCGAGGGGCGGCGGCGCAGTATGTGAGGATTAAATTTGCCCCTGAAGTTATATCATCTTTATTCCCACCTTTTTCTCCCATTGTTGATTCTCGGTCCAAAGAGCGAGCGCGCTCAATTGCATTGTCAATTATTTTTTCGGGGTACTTTTGACGCAAGAAGGCTGTTCTCAATTCCTGTGCGTGTGTGTCAAATTGCGTGATTTCAGAGCAAATTCTTCTGTATCTGTGGGCTTGAGAGTAAGGAACACCTGTTTTGCAGTGATGGGGGTGACTGCTATGGAAATGCAGATACTGTTGGCGGATACGTACACGTATTCGCAGAAGAATGTTCACTTTCTGGATGTCACTGTATCACTCAGTGGCACCACCATATCTACTTCCCTGTATAAAAAACCAACAGACCGCCACCCCTGTCTTCACCCCTGTTCCACCCCTGTCTTCCTGTACTTTCGCTATCATCCGCATGTTCCGGCGGATGTCCCAAGCATGGGGTCATCGCCTCCTCAGGACGAAATAAAGATATCCAGTCAGTCACTCAGTTTAACACATCACAAGGAGTCGATTACAGTACCCGACGTAATTTTTGTTCCGCCAGACTTACCACACCGTCGACACTGAGATACCGTATAAAATAGTATTATAACCATTGGAACCGTTTCAAACTATTATAAGCTATAAGAACCCGAACATGACAACGTTTAACGCTAGAAGCTTATCTAGCGAGGCAACTCTGTCTGTGCTATTCGAGGGACTAGAAGGTCGTAAATGGGACGTAACAGGCCTCAGTGCGGTTAGTAATACAGATGAGGCCAATAGAGTGCTACAAAAAGGGCGCGTTCTTTGCTATCGTGTCTTGGCTGACCAAAGGAAACTAAGGGTGGGGTTCCTTGTCCACAGAAATGCAGTTGGTAACACAGAGCAATACTAAAAATTATTGGAATAGTGGTACTTATCTTAAGTAAACTAAACAAGGGATACAAGATCAAGGTGGTACAGGCCTACGCGCCTACATCCAGCCATGATGGCGTATCAGCTTAAAGCTTCTATGAAGACGTGAAATCAGCAATGAGTAAGGAAAAACACAGCATACTATATTGATGGGTGACATCAATGCCAAGGTAGGGAAGCAGCAGGCTTGAGACCAGGCAGAATGGAATTATGGCATCTTTACTAGAAATTTCAGAGGCTAGCTATTAGTAAAATACACTGAACGCAATAATTTGAGGATCCTAAATACCATCTACCACAAATTATTGACTATTATGAATGGTAACTGGACATAAAGGAGCTCTCATGACGAAAGAAAAAATAAAATAGACTTTACACTGAGCGCACACCCAGACATCGTGCAGGTTGTGGAAAATGCTTAGCAAGGTACAATGCAGTGACCATAGAATGTTAAGGTCTCAAATTCAGTCGAAGTAGGAATGACAGAAACTTTTCCGACGAAAGCAAGTCAAGGAGCTAGTACTTAGAGGCAAAGTACAGGAATTCAGAGTCTCGTTTCAGAACAGATAGTTGGCTCTTATCGACGAAACCAGCCTTAGCTTTGACGCAATAATTGATAATCTGACGAGTATCATTGCGCTGTGAGCAGTGGAAGTTATAGGTATTGTATTTAGACAGGACACTAGCAAGCTCTTCCAGGAAACGAAGAATCTTATTAAGAAACGTTGAAGCAATAAAGCTTCAAACACAACAGGCAAAATAGAACTGGCCGAGCTTTTGAAGTTTAATAATAGGTGTTAGGTATTTGATGTAAGAAGGTATAACATGGAGAGAAGTGTGAAAGCGGTGAAGAGGAAACTTGGGATAGGCGAAAACCCTATGTATGCACCGAGAGACAAGGAAGGCAAAGTAACTACGAATATGGATGGGAGAGTCAAGCGGCGGAGGACTTTTACAAAGCTTTCTACAACAGCTGGGACAACCACGACCATAATGTAAGAACTAGCAGTAATCCAGATGACATCCCACCAGTAATTACAGAAGAAATCAGGAAAGCCTTGAAGGGAATGCAAAGAGGCAAAGCTGCTGTTGAGGATCAAGTAACATCATATCTACTGGAAGACGGAGGACAGATTGTGTTAGAAAAACTTGCCACCGTGTTTACGAAGTGTCTTCTGACGGAGAGGGTACGAGAATCTTCGAAGGATACTAACATCATATTAATCCAGAAGAAAGGGTACGACAGGAAATTGAAGAATTATAGGCCGATCAGCTTGCTCCCCATTCTATATAAGCTATTTAAAAAGGTAATTGCGAACACAATTAGTACAGCATTGAAATTCCATACACCAAAGGATCAAGGAGGATTTCGAACAGGCTACACACAATCGGCTAGATTCATACTATCAATGAGGTGATAGAGAAATGTTCAGAATGCATCCAAGCACTATATATAGCATTCATAAATTACGAGAAGGCATTTGATTCAGTAAAGATATCTGTAGTTACGTACAAAATGCGGAATCATGGCGTGGACGAAGCATGTTTTTACGGGAACATAAAAGGAAATTCTTGTATTTACAATAATTGCAGTCACAGTAATGCGGATAAAAGCAACCAACATAGGGACGCCGGGCACCACCTAGTCCTTCACTTCATCATCCTCTAGGTGCGCGTCGTCTATTTCTCGGGGCGTCGTCTATTCGCGGCAAAGGGTAGACGTCTCTCTTGGTAATATAGTTGAGGTGCCGGTAGTCGGCGCAGAACGGCCAGGTGTTGTCTTTCTTTTTACAAGTACCACGGGCGACGCCCAAGGGGTCGAAGATAACTCGATGATATCCTGAGCGAGCATCTTGTCAACTTTCGTTTGATTGACGCTGCGCTTGGTCACCGAGAAATGGTAAGGGCGTCGATGAATGGGTCGTCAGTCCGCGGTGCCACTTCTATGGGTCACCAGAGATGTTTGGACAGGTTTGGGAGAATTGAAGTAAAAAAAAAAACGTCCTGGTATCACGCCAACAAAGGGCGTAGATCCTGGCTATGATAAGTGTCAAGGTCCGAGGCAATCATGTGGTCGAACGCGGAGTGTCGGGCTAGCAGCGTGGTGGCCTGGAGGCGGCTGTGGGGCGTCAATAGCCATGGCAACGGGGTCATTTGAGTCTAAAGGTGATACAGTGCCCAGCGCAATACCTTCAGGCAGCAGTTGTGCGGAGCGTCCAAAGGTAATGACAGGTTTGCAAATGTCTTTCACAGAAAGAGTCACAAGAGAGTCAGGCAGAGCTACACGTCACGTCAGAACAGCGTCCAAGGAGGGGGTAATCAAGCAGTCACCATCACGTACCGGCGGGTTTGCGTTAAATGGGGTGTAAGTCGCGGTACCTGGGCGCAGGTGAACAAACTAGATGACACATAAACGTGGTGGTGACGATAGTGAGGTCAGGTGTAGCAGTAAGTTTTTACTGAAACAAACCAGAAAAACAATCGATGAGGGCAGAATCCGTGCTCAGAAAGTTGTGGCTGAGGATTAGGTCATGGGGGCACCCGTCCAGAACCGCAAAGAGAATTGAGGTCCTGTGGTTATCGAAGCTTACACGCGCTGAACGCATTCGAAGGATGGTAGGTTTTTCGGCCATCGGCTACGTGAGCAACAGGTGATGCGGTGGGTGTAACGACTTCCCGAAGACGGCGAAAAAGAAGAGCGCTCATGACTGATAATTGGGCACCTGTGTCGATGAGCGGTAAAACAGGCACGCCACATATTTCTACGTCCAAAACGTTTTGTCGAGTTGCCAGAGTTAACAGAGGATTTCTGGGTCGACAGGTTAATGCAGCATCACCTCCGGGAGCTGCACTGGTCAGTTTTTTGAGGAGAAACAGCGTGAGGAAGGCGAAGGGGAGTGACAGCACATAAGTCACCGAGAACGTCACTGGGTTGGGGGGACGGCGAGTGGTCATAACGGGGGGCCGATGTTGGGGCTTAAGGGTTCGGTGGATCCTTATGGCCTTGCAGAGGAGAGGATCAAGTGCTACCACTTTGCTACCACTTTCACCCTTATAGTCTCCTTGTGGCAAGTTCGTTTTTCAGTTGTTTTGATAACTTCTTCGTTATGATGCCTAACATTCTGACACTAGGCTACAATCTATGTCTTATTGTTAATCACAACCGTCTTGTGAACTCAATACCCCGTCGCAGGCACACAATTGAACTTACCTTCTTCATTATTCGGCATGACCTATTCTGACGAGTATCGGCACAACATGTAGATCTCTCTAACGAGCCATGATACCGAATCTTCGCTGATAATCTGCGTTATGTGGTTTATTCTTTGGGTATTCACAAACAAGCTGGTGAAATGTCCACTTGTTTAGTTTAGAATTTAATTTATAACGAGAATTTTAATAAATACCCAAGCAGCCTGAGAGTACGACAATTTTGGCTAGATATGACATGAAGGAAATGAAAAATTAAGGTCATCTTACAGTTTTTTATTTTGAAGAGAGTCCTAATTTCAAGGCTGGAACAATTTATTTCGCGTTCGAACGTGTAGATGAACTTATCAATATAATTGTTCTCACCGTATTTGCACATACTCGCCCTATTTATGCCTTTCGCTCTGAACCGTCACCAGACCACACCGTGAGCATCCGTGCATTTACTTGCTAAATTATTTTCGCCCACTCTCTGGCTAAAGTTCCGCTCTAGCTAGAGATTTCGGAGAATTTCAAAAAATTTCGCATTTATTACTAGAAGCCGCTTTTCGGAAATTTTAAAGCTGCGATGGGTTCTTTGCATGAAGGACTTCAATGCTTTTGTTTGAGTTAGCTGCCTAACTCCACAAATTAAAAAAAAAGGTAAACTATTTACCATACTAATTACTGTTACAAATGATGTCTTCAACTCTCTTAGGATGCCTGCTGCTACAGAAAAAGTAACTGTGAAGACAGCAACCATACAGCACCTGTTGCTGATTTTAAAGAATATTGGACTAATCTCTTTTAACATCCCGTATATATATATATCTATATATATATATATATATATATATATATATATATATAGATGAAATAGATGATCAGAGTTTCTTCCGGCTACCGTAATAAAAGATATAAACTTCGAGAATAGTGCAGTATAGGAAACAAAACAATAAAATATTTATTTAATCCTAACAGTTTCGGCTGGTGGACCAGCCTTCTTCGGAGGATGTAAGTGAAATGATACAAGTTCCCGTAGCAGAGGGTCACCCTCACAGTTTAAAGACCCTCCAAAAAAAAGAGAGAGAGAAAAAGACAAGCGGGCGAACGAGGTAGCAACAGACAACAAGAAGCAGAAGAAGGAGAGGAACTAGAAAGGAGTGACGGAGAGCCGCCGGAAACGAGCGGGTAATTCTGGCATTGTTACTGGGTATAGGTAAGACGCGCCGCCAGCGGAGGCGACCAAGAAAAACGGAAAAATGTGGAACATGTTGCCGCTTACTCGCATCCCACACATGGATCGAGTTTAAGTTCACGTGGTTTGGTGGCTGGCTCGCGGCGTCGGGCCACACACACACACACATACACACAAGAAGCATACGACCCGCTCCAGCTTTCGGAATATAATGGCCACATTGGAAAGCTAATGTGCCCTCTCCCCCTCCCTCCACATGCCCTCTCTTGCAGAAAAATGTACAACCAGTCATACTGAAAATAAATAAATGGGTATTCTTGTAAAGGATGAAAATATATAAAATAAATAATACTAAAAAAGTACTCAGAAATGAAAATAAAGTCTAATAATACTAACACAATCCGTTTGGTTCACGTAGCATCGAATTCGTTTAGTTTCGCTATATTGACCAACTTGCGTGTGCGACTTCACGTATGTATAAATAAATTAATTGAGTAATTCAATTTCTGTGTTTCACGAAACGTCGCGGAGACACGTCAGTCGCCCAGGGCTCTCGTTGATTCCGTGGGTAAGTGATCTGAATTTCTTTATAAAGTATGACTCCCGCTGTTCGCGCTCCCGTCTGTTCTGGAAGCCGGATTGTAGGAGTATGACACTTACGCGTTCGAAAGAGTGACCAGGAAGATTGATATGTTTGGAGAACGGCAAATTGGGGAGGCCCTTTACGTGTGCCCTGTGGTTGTTGAAACGCAAACGGAACGCGGTTTCCGTGTGTCCAATATATTCCTGTTTGCACACCTCACAGCGAATTTTGTATACCGCATTGGCTGAGTCACAGTTAAGGTCGTCTTTAATTTTGTACACATAGTCTTAACAGGAGGCTTCGGCCGTATCTGTGGTCACCATGTGTGTGCACACCCTGCAGCGAGGTTTCCCGCATGGTCTACAGTCCTGATGGTGGTCGGATTTGTGTGTTTTCGCCCTGACCAGTAAGTCTTTCAGGTTTTTATTTCTTTGGTAAACCACCTTGGGCGCAGTCTGAAAAATGGCAGAGAGGCGACTACTCTGTTTAAGTATGTTGAAGTGGCGGTTTAGTATAGAATTCACCCGAGGGGCGGCGGCGCAGTATGTGAGGATTAAATTTGCCCCTGAAGTTATATCATCTTTATTCCCACCTTTTTCTCCCATTGTTGATTCTCGGTCCAAAGAGCGAGCGCGCTCAATTGCATTGTCAATTATTTTTTCGGGGTACTTTTGACGCAAGAAGGCTGTTCTCAATTCCTGTGCGTGTGTGTCAAATTGCGTGATTTCAGAGCAAATTCTTCTGTATCTGTGGGCTTGAGAGTAAGGAACACCTGTTTTGCAGTGATGGGGGTGACTGCTATGGAAATGCAGATACTGTTGGCGGATACGTACACGTATTCGCAGAAGAATGTTCACTTTCTGGATGTCACTGTATCACTCAGTGGCACCACCATATCTACTTCCCTGTATAAAAAACCAACAGACCGCCAACAGTATCTGCATTTCCATAGCAGTGACCCCCATCACTGCAAAACAGGTGTTCCTTACTCTCAAGCCCACAGATACAGAAGAATTTGCTCTGAAATCACGCAATTTGACACACACGCACAGGAATTGAGAACAGCCTTCTTGCGTCAAAAGTACCCCGAAAAAATAATTGACAATGCAATTGAGCGCGCTCGCTCTTTGGACCGAGAATCAACAATGGGAGAAAAAGGTGGGAATAAAGATGATATAACTTCAGGGGCAAATTTAATCCTCACATACTGCGCCGCCGCCCCTCGGGTGAATTCTATACTAAACCGCCACTTCAACATACTTAAACAGAGTAGTCGCCTCTCTGCCATTTTTCAGACTGCGCCCAAGGTGGTTTACCAAAGAAATAAAAACCTGAAAGACTTACTGGTCAGGGCGAAAACACACAAATCCGACCTTCATCAGGACTGTAGACCATGCGGGAAACCTCGCTGCAGGGTGTGCACACACATGGTGACCACAGATACGGCCGAAGCCTCCTGTTAAGACTATGTGTACAAAATTAAAGACGACCTTAACTGTGACTCAGCCAATGTGGTATACAAAATTCGCTGTGAGGTGTGCAAACAGGAATATATTGGACACACGGAAACCGCGTTCCGTTTGCGTTTCAACAACCACAGGGCACACGTAAAGGGCCTCCCCAATTTGCCGTTCTCCAAACATATCAATCTTCCTGGTCACTCTTTCGAACGCGTAAGTGTCATACTCCTACAATCCGGCTTCCAGAACAGACGGGAGCGCGAACAGCGGGAGTCATACTTTATAAAGAAATTCAGATCACTTACCCACGGAATCAACGAGAGCCCTGGGCGACTGACGTGTCTCCGCGACGTTTCGTGAAACACAGAAATTGAATTACTCAATTAATTTATTTATACATACGTGAAGTCGCACACGCAAGTTGGTCAATATAGCGAAACTAAACGAATTCGACGCTACGTGAACCAAACGGATTGTGTTAGTATTATTAGACTTTATTTTCATTTCTGAGTACTTTTTTAGTATTATTTATTTTTATATATTTTCATCCTTTACAAGAATACCCATTTATTTATTTTCAGTATGACTGGTTGTACATTTTTCTGCAAGAGAGGGCAGGTGGAGGGAGGGGGAGAGGGCACATTAGCTTTCCAATGTGGCCATTATATTCCGAAAGCTGGAGCGGGTCGTATGCTTCTTGTGTGTATGTGTGTGTGTGTGTGGCCCGACGCCGCGAGCCAGCCGCCGAACCACGTGAACTTAAACTCGATCCATGTGTGGGATGCGAGTAAGCGGCAACATGTTCCACATTTTTCCGTTTTTCTTGGTCGCCTCCGCTGGCGGCGCGTCTTACCTATACCCAGTAACAATGCCAGAATTACCCGCTCGTTTCCGGCGGCTCTCCGTCGCTCCTTTCTAGTTCCTCTCCTTCTTCTGGTTCTTGTTGTCTGTTGCTACCTCGTTCGCCCGCTTGTCTTTTTCTCTCTTTTTGTTTTGGAGGATCTTTAAACTGTGAGGGTGACCCTCTGCTACGGGAACTTGTATCATTTCACTTACATCCTCCGAAGAAGGCTGGTCCACCAGCCGAAACTGTTAGGATTAAATAAATATTTTATTGTTTTGTTTCCTATACTGCACTATTCTTGAAGTTTATATATATATATATATATATATATGTACAATCATAATGAGATATAACAGACAGTAATGCCAAGGAATGTACAGGGGAAGTTATTAACATTAATGGAATGTAAATAAGAAGAAAGAAAAGTGGATGAAAAAATTACCAACTGTAAGCAGGAATCGAACCTACGACCTTCGAATTACGCGTTCGAGCATCGAACGCGTAATTCGAAGGTCGTAGGTTCGATTCCTGCTTACAGTTGGTAATTTTTTCATCCACTTTTCTTTCTTGTTATTTACATTCCATTAATGTTAATAACTTCCCCTGTACATTCCTTGGCATTACTGTCTGTTATATCTCATTATGATTGTGTTAAAAACACGGAAAAACGAGCCCTTAGGTATACACTTCTTTCCCTTATTATATATATATATATATATATATATATATATATATATATATATATATATATATATATATATATATATATATATATATATATATATATATATATATATCGAAACGATATCGAGAGTGGGGTGCGAGCAAAGAGTATTACGCCTCTCCCTTCACCTCATGACTACGGGCATGACCTAAGGAATCCTCCTAGGAATGAACAACGCAAGAGTCACCCTTTTATCTCGTTTGACGTGCCAGATCATTCTGATCACGTCAAAGTCATGATGTCAATTTTTTTTCTTTTCGTATTATTTCGTGCTTCCTCTAGATTCAGCGTTCATACTTGTGCGATTGTCAACTAAAAAGCAATTATTGCGCATATCTGAGGCACCATAACCAAGTGTATAAATTCTGTATATGCGTCGTTTACTAGAAAAGTACATAATTAATTCTAAGGCACGTAGCGTTTATCATGCTGCACCGACCATGCAACGCTCGCACGAAGAAGCGAGTGTTTCCAACGCTTTGCTTAGACGACACGGTGGTGGCACCTACCCGTCGCCTTGCGTTCTACACCTTATCACCTCTGAGAGAGGCGGGCACACCCGTCTCAGAGCCAGCGCTACGCTTTCCAAGAAAACTGCAAGATGGCGCTCGTGTTTCACGTGTGAAGTGACTTGATGCGCTCGTTAGCCTCCGCTGCACGCTCGAGGCACTTTAACGCGGTGCCTACAGAACACAATTCACCGATTTTCTTGCACAGAACATCAAATAAATCTTTTGTTCACTCTCTCCACACGCAAGCCTATCGTCGTTCGACGACATTGGCAGATTAGTATGCAGATACGGGACCCTTTTTTTTTTCCTTTCGTACTATTTCGTGCTTTCTTAATATACATGCAAAGCGGCGAAAACTTTCTGGAGCGGAGTGAGCAGGGACCGCAGGCAGACGTCATCCACGCTCGTCATCATACTGGATGGCGTAGCATTTGTATTGATACGTGGGGTTTAACGTCCCAAAACCACCTTATGTTTATAAGAGACGCCGTACTGGAGGGCTCCGGAAATTTCGACCACCTGGATTTCTTTAACGTGCACTCAAATCTGAGCACACGGGCCTACAACATTTCCGCCTCCATCGGAAATGCATCCGCGCAGCCGGAATTTGATAACGCGACCTGCGGGTCAGCAGCCTAGCAGCAGCCTTAGCCACTAGACCACCGCGGCGGGGCAAGGCGTCGCATTTGTATTCCCCGCAGACGTCGCCCAGCAGAAACTCGTCGTAGCGTTGTAGCAACTGCTGCAGGAACTCGACTGCTTCCTTCGGGCCGCTCGACTCGGCCTTCTTGCGCCAGCGCCCGAGCAGCTTCTTGTAAACGCTACGAATGCGAATTGAACAATATAGACACCGCTTGTTGGTGGGCCGTTTGGTACGTACTAAGAGTAAAACAACGTGCTGAGACGTGTTAGAAAAAAAAAAGGTACGTATAAAGAAAATGGTGGGTGTAACGTCAAGAACCAAGAAGAGAGCAGAGTGAGTTATCGAACAAACGGGTGCTGAGTATGTTATATAGTTGAAACCAAGGAGCGGAAATGCACATGCACCGGGCACGTAGCCTGTAAGCAGAATAACCGCTGGTCATTAGGAGTACCTGAGTGTATTCCCAGAGAGGGAAAACGCACGAGGGCGAGACAGAAAGTTAGGTGGGCTGATGAAAATAAATGTTTGCAGCTATAGGCGGCAGCACAAAGCACAAGGCCGGGTTGATTGGCGAATCATGGGAGAAACCCTTGACCTGCAGTGGGCGTAGTCATGCTGCTGCTCTTGATGATGCTGACATTACAGCACTGACTAACAACTCAGTTTGTTATCCCTGAATATGCAACAAATAGAAAGACATGTGACGGCACAACACCATCAAAGCGAAGCGCCCGAAACGAGAGTACAGGTGCAGTGGGGAAAAACCTTTTAGTGGAGTCACTTCGCTTTGATAGCTTATGAAGTCGCATAAGTTTTTCTATTTATTGCTTGAAGTCTGTTTTTAGTCAGCGGTGTCTATGTGTTCTTTTTTTTTTCGTGTACTGTCCCTTCTTGGCGCGCTGTTTCACGCTCAACCATTTCGAGTGTGGATCGATATTGCATTCTTAAGGCTCACTCACACCAGAGACTAAAACTTATCATGCGACTATTTGCAACCGGCGGCGAAACAGCAACTGAAGGGGACCAATGTTCATTCATGAGAGTAACCCGTCGACCCACCATGTTCCCCTTAGTCACATTATTATCTCCACGGAAAATACGATATCACCCTGGTCGCTCGCATCTGATCGGTTCAGAGGCTCGCGACTGCAGTCGAGCGAATGAAAAGTCAAACAGCGAGTGACTGAGCCAAGACTCTGAAGCCAAGGCAGTTATTTGCAATTCTTTGCTATTTTGTCGCGCAAACAGTGGTAGTCGAAGGTGTGTACGACGCTTCACACACTGACGCATTTCTACTGAACGGACTTTCGACTATGCCCATGCGTACGCGACAGCACAAACATTACTTCGAATCGTTCTCGAAATTGGCTTTGAAGCCCACAAGCAATACACGCACGCAAGACAAGCCTGAAAGGGGTCGTGAAAAGGTCGCTCCTAAATCAATCCAATAACCGCCGGCTGCGACACACGCTAAGTAAGCGATGACGTCAGTGTAACAAGAGTAATCCTGCATATGAGCGATTGTATATCACGGGGCAGCATCCATGCTCAATAGCTTTTCGAGGCGAAGTCTCGATATGCGTCCATACGGGTCCACTCTTCGTAGGCTGATGTCATCTAGTCAGTGTGTGTGTGGCTTCCAGTGGTTCCGCATTGTCGTTTTAGGTGCGGCGTTTCACAACCCCTTAGATAAGACCCTTCGACACTTTTTGAATATGATCAGAAACATCTGCCAATCGGCAGCAGACCTTCTTGAATATACTGAACATTACACTGCAGCACATGGCTTGGAATTAGGAGTAAAACTTTAAGCTCACTTAGAAAGCCCTCGATATTTTATCGACAAACGCTAAACGATGTCGGAGGCTGAATTTGGTCTTCGGGGATAGTGCTCTTCAGCGAGCGAATGACCTTTGTGTGCTCTGTAACTTCAACGGAAACTTGCAGTGAAAGCACAAGACATACAGACTCCCCAACCTTGCGTACTGCCAGCGGTACATGTTGTACATGGTGTCTCTTAGAAAGTTAAGGAAATACGGTGAAACAATACGACAGTGCTCCTCTTTTCTCGCTAGTTGTGCTTAGGCTTCTCCCAGTTCTGTCACAGCGCTTTACCCGAACAATGTGTTCCTCGTTAAGAATGCTGCCGACAGGCAACAATGACGCGTGGCAAACACACAGTAACTTAAAAAAAACATTTTTCGTGTTGGGCTGCGTTGGCTTCCAAAGCACAAACACTTGGAAAGAGGGAGTACTACCGTCATACCGTACTGCATTTCCGGCATGCGGCGCCGTATTCGCATGCTGTATTTCCGTAACTTGCCAAAAAAAACTCTAATAGCTTGCCGTTAGTGTGCGGATGCATTGATACTCTGTGGCCGAGTCGTTTTAACGCCTTGGGCTGCGATAGGAGGCATCGCAGGTTCAAATACCCGATCACGTGCTGCAAAAAATATCCAGTACTGTTTTTCCTTGTAGCTTCTACATATCTATTGAACATGACAGTGACACTGAACACTGGCCAAGAGTGTTTATATAATTGCTGTCGCAATTAAATTAGCACATAAGGAAGCCGAAAGTGAATCCTCCTAGCTGAGAAACCTTGCACTTGGCTGTGCATAACAGGCATGCTCATGTTCTTGACTACATCCCTGATGTTCTTCGTTCCACCGAGATGCCTGTTTATAGATTACGTAAAAGTATGATGCAAACAGAGCAGTGCACGGCGCACACAGTTCAATGTGCTTTGTGTATTTGCGCATCGCCTCCACATATTGTTGCCTTGTTAGACAGAGATGGACAGAGGGATAGATAGATAGATAGATAGATAGATAGATAGATAGATAGATAGATAGATAGATAGATAGATAGATAGATAGATAGATAGATAGATAGATAGATAGATAGATAGATAGATAGATAGATAGATAGATAGATAGATAGATAGATAGATAGATAGCTAGATAGATAGATAGATAGATAGATAGATAGATAGATAGATAGATAGATAGATAGATAGATAGATAGATAGATAGATAGATAGATAGATAGATAGATAGATAGATAGATAGATAGATAGATAGATAGATAGATAGATAGATAGATAGATAGATAGATAGATAGATAGATAGATAGATAGATAGATAGATAGATAGATAGATAGATAGATAGATAGATAGATAGATACTATGACCACTGCGAGTGGGGAATGTACCCTCACGTTAAGCACACTTTCATTCGGGTCACCCACAAAAATCTCACCCGCAAAGCGTTCTACTGACCAGTAAACG
Source organism: Rhipicephalus microplus (assembly GCF_013339725.1). Taxonomy (NCBI): domain Eukaryota; kingdom Metazoa; phylum Arthropoda; class Arachnida; order Ixodida; family Ixodidae; genus Rhipicephalus; species Rhipicephalus microplus. Next base: position 103,046,825 of record NC_051168.1, on the reverse strand, counting down.
CCTTCAACTCGATATTTCCCTGTCAACTGCGAGGCGACGTCAATGTTGGCGACGGTGTACTTCGTGCAGGTGTGTAAAAGAGGAGCCTACGCTATTTAGGTATGGTGCGTACATAATGGACCCTGCGTGAAGAACAAATAAAGTTCATTATGGACAAGGGGATCAAAACTCTGCAGTATGTGCCATGTTTTCCTGCAATACGACCACTATGTCACATATTAATACATGGTGAGCCCTATGCCAGCATAGCCAGAACTTTTTTTCGGCAACGCAAGGTCCGACTCCACTTTCCGTATGTCCGAGTCAGGGTTTGTATTGATATGCTTAAGAAAACTCGTAGCTATGCTATCTCATTCATAATCTGAATTACGGTATGGCGTGCAGGCGACGCAGGGCAAAGAAAGGTCACGGGTTCGAGCCCAGCTGTGGCGGCTGCGTTTCCGATGGAGGCGCAAATGTTGTAGGTCCGTGTGCTCTGATTTGGGCGCACGTTAAAGAACCCCACGTGGTCGAAATTTCCGGAGCCCTCCACTACGGCGTCACTCATAATCATATGGTGGTTTTGGGACGTTAAACCCCACATATCAATCAATCAAGTTGTTCCTATTTCTCTGCCATATACTCGCAGGCGCGCGCCGCGCTGCGTTGCTTTGACGCATGCGCGTTTCAGCACGCCCGGCGCCCCTCCGTCACGAAAAAGAGACGCGGTGTTCCCTGGGTAACGCATCTGTGTGAAATGCAGCATGTGTGTGAAATGCAGCATTTCGCACCGGTTGCCGTCGGGGCGCGTCGACGGACACGCGTCGCTGGTCGCACCTGGCGTCAGACTATTCAGTGCTCGCGTTTTGTTAACGTAGCGTCACTGTGTCCAGCGTGCGCGCGCGTCAACGCTACATTGGAGTAAATTGTGCCCTTCATGATGGGCTCGCGGTCGTTTTGCTAGCTTCACACACACCGAATTTCATGTTACGTGAAGTGAGTGGATGACGAAGGTATTTGACTAGTGCAAACATGATAACGATGACATGCATGTCATGTAAGAACATGACAACATACCACGCTTATGATGCGCTCGCGGCCGTTTCGCTAGCTTCTCTTGTATCAAACTTGGTAATTCGCGACGTGAATGGATGACGAAGGTATATGAATGGTGCAAGCATGATAGTCACGACATGCGTGTCATATAAGAGCATGACCACATGCTACACTCATAGCGTGCTCGTGGCAGTTTTGCTAGCTTCACATGTACCAAATTTGGTATTGCGTGACTTGAATAGATGACGAACAAAAATGCCGGGCGCAAACATGATAATCATAGAATGGAAGTCGTGAACGGCCTAATTTACGTCCACCTCGTAATGCTGTGTTAATCTTAAAGTGTCATATCAACCTTCCTCATTCATGCTTCGCATATCATCGATTCCCACTGAACGCGGGATCTGCTTTTTTAGATGCGAAGCATTTCTTAGCGAACTTCGGTGACTTTAAGCGTTTTTATCTATCTAGCCGGCTACGACTTTTAGCTCTCCTGGCCCTCACGATAATGATAGTGGTACCAAACTTGGTATGGCATCGCGTTACTCTATTAAGAACATATTTGACTAGTGATAACATGAAAATCATGACATATATGTCATGAATGTCATGATTTATATTTCATGGTCCTGCAGCTGTTGCGGTAGTTTCGTTCACATGGCATGCTGCAAAACTGGTTTGGCATGACAAGATTGCATGGCAAACACAAGCGACAGACGCTAACATGATAATCATGACATGCTTGTCATGGAACAACATGACTACATGCCACGCTCATGATGCAATCGCGGCCGTTCCGCCAGCCTCACATATACCAAATTTGATATTACGGTACGTGAATGGATGACGAAGGTATGTGACTGGTGCAAACATGATAATCAGGAGATGCCATGTCATGTAACAACATGACTACATGCCACGTTCATGATGCGCTGGCGGCCGTTTTGCTAGTTTCACTTATACCGAATTTGGCATGATTATCATGATTACCAAACATGATTATCATGACACGGAAGTCATGTACGGCATCATATACCTTCACCTTGTAACGTTGTGCTGATCATAAATTGACATATCAACCTTTCGCATTCGTGCATCGCATATCATCGATTCCCACTGTGTGTGGGATCTGCCAAATTTTCACCTTGGATTCGCTAAGAATGCAGGAGCAACTAACACAAAATTGTAAAGAAACATATGTCACCACGTTACTAATGGACTAGAAGATAGATGTGCCACCACAAATGCTTCAAAAGCTGCTGCAAAGGTTAATTGAGAACTCTCATTGCTGGACAAAACATGGAAGAACCTCCGTAAATTGACTTGGGCATGTTTTGGGGTTTTGTGCACTGATCACATTGCTAACTCGTGTGTCTCATATGAGTATTAGCAGTCGTTTGTAACTTCTAAGATCTTAATGTGACACATGTTGAGGTGGCCACCCTTTTCCTTCCCGGCACTGCCACGACAATGTGCACTTCATTTTTATATTTGTTATAGGTCTCGCCCATTGATACCACAGAGCGCACGCACACTTCTTGGGAAGGTATATATGTACATGTGCATTGGGTTTCTTTATTTCATTGTGACCGGCAGTAATTGTAGGGATGCAAACATATAGTGATGGAAATATGCCACGTCTTGGTTTATCGGTGTGCTGTCTTGGATATAAATGTACATAGGTGGTTTGTTCTACTTATTGCTCTGTTCCATTTCTTGAATGTATATAGGCATACACAGAATGAATTCTAAAGTGCTGTATATGCCAAGCGATATGCCACCTTGTGTATCTTGTGTTTCTTTCTTGTTTGAAGTTAATAAACTTCCCCTTGTACAGCAGGGTTCTAACCGTGTATTTGCAGTTTTACACGGCAGGGACGGCTTTAGGCTCTCCCATAGTAGAGTACCTAGTACCCTACATTGTTAACAACTATTTCAAAACACACAGGGTGCTAAAGTGCAGCCAACTCTTGGGAAATTTGTCTTAGAGTAGCCACGGGACGGCTTTAATCTCTCCCATAGTAGAGTAAATAGTTCTCTGAATCGTTACCCCCCCTTTTTTTTAGCACACTCGATCACAATATTTTGCTATTGCGTAAGTGTGTAAATTGGTTTTAGCGGGACGGCTCAGTGCTCTCCCATAGTTGAGCACCAAGTACTCGAAATCGTTTAACTTTTTTTTCTAAACACACTCGCTCTGTTAGTCCGGAGTGACGTGTTTAGTAACACTGCTAATTTTTGTCGATACGGCCTCATCAAGTGTAATGACACGGGACAGGTTTCAGCTCTCTCATAGTAGAGCACCAAGTACTACAAACCGTTCACTACTCTTTCAAGGCGCACGTTTGAATTTCAAATATAAACTTTGCGCCTAAATTGATTCAGAGTTGACCTCCATTCTCAGCCTCTTGGCTGGGGCCGTATATTGTATCTGTTTTTGACTTACCATAAGTCTGTACGAGCTAAGCAGCATGTTTCAGGGCGTCCTTGGGCTGGTGGGCCCCCCTCATGGCAAGCCAGCCACCGAAGGCTTTAGCTTTCGACGTTGTCGTCCCTGAGGGGACTAGTCCCGAAGACATCGTTGACACGACGTCTTCAATAGTAGGAATCGAAGAAGTGTACTTCATTCAGCACTTTGGAGGCCAGAACTACCAAGTTGTCGTCCCTGAGGGGACTAGTCCCGAAGACATCGTTGACACGACGTCTTCAATAGTAGGAATCGAAGAAGTGTACTTCATTCAGCACTTTGGAGGCCAGAACTACCAAGTTGTCGTCCCTGAGGGGACTAGTCCCGAAGACATCGCTGACACGACGTCTTCAATAGTAGGAATCGAAGAAGTGTACTTCATTCAGCACTTTGGAGGCCAGAACTACCAAGTTGTCGTCCCTGAGGGGACTAGTCCCGAAGACATCGTTGACACGACGTCTTCAATAGTAGGAATCGAAGAAGTGTTCTTCATTCAGCACTTTGGAGGCCAGAACTACCAAGTTACCACCAACAGTGAGGCCGCACTGGCCCAAATCGTGCACGCGTCACACCTCATCATCCGAGGAGAGCGCGTCGCCATCGTACCGCTGGGACCCCAAGTGGGCCAAGTGACTGTCCTGTTCCTGCCATGCTGCATACCCTGCGAAGTCCCCGCACAGGCACTGTCCCCCTACGGGAAGGTGCTACACATCAGCAGAGAACTTATGGGGTAACGTCCGACCGCGATCACTAGAACACGATACGTGCGTATGGAAATGAGCACCTCGTCACCGGTGCCCAACTACCTCAAAGTCACAGGCCACCGTGTTACCTAGGACTACAGAGGAATAAAACGGGTGTGCCGTCGATGTGGTGATAGTGGGCACTTCCGTTTGAACTGCACAGCCCCTTCTTGTGGACGGTTCAGGGCTGGTTGTTCAATTTGGGATGCCCACGTTGATTTAGAGAGTCGGCTTCAATTAGCTCGGCTACATAAAAAATATGCAGCTTTAGTTACTTTAGACATCGCTAAAGCATATGATACCGTGGAGCACTGTATTTTGATAGATCGATTAGAATACCTTGCTTTTCCATCATACATAGTAGCGTGGGTTCACAATTTTCTTGCGGACAGGAAATTTTATTGTTTTAAAGATGAGTTTTCATCATCTACTCATACCCAGATGAGGGGAGTACCGCAAGGCTCGGTGCTTTCCTCGGTGCTACTTAATTTACTAATGAGCACCATTCCACGTATACAGGATATAACAACTTATGTTTATGCAGATAATATCGCATTTTTTGCAATGGCAGATAACATTCAGACCTTATATGAACAGCTGCAGACTTACCTTAATATATTGGAGAGCTGGCTCAATGGCAACAGCTTTTTACTTAATCCGAGTAAATGGGCCCTTCTTGTTTTCCCGCTGCAATACCCTGTGAACATCTCTCTGTCTTACCATCATGAGGATATATCACAGGTGGAATCTGTTAAATACCTTAGAGTAATTTATCACACATCGCTTAACTTAGGACCTCATATCGAAGATATTGCCGGAAAATGTGTGCAGGCCATTGGCATTTTACGTAGGCTAAGCAATAACCGCATAGGTATGAGAAGAGACACATTGGTAATGATATATCGCATGTACGTTCGTCCCATTTTGGAATTCGGTTGTGCACTTTTCTCTGGAGTTCCAGCATACAAGTTGCGGCCTCTAATTCTTCTGGAAAGAGAAGCTTTGCGCTTAAGTCTTGGCCTTCCCAAAACAGTTGCCAACAATGTGTTGTATCTCGAATCGAGGGTCCCTCCGCTTTCTTGTAGAATTAGCCTTCTGACTGTTCAGACATTCTTAAGAATTTATGAATCACCATTACGACATTCAGAAACAGCCTTTATTTCCACCCCGGAATCATTTTTTCTGCTAGATGGCCGCGATTTCACTCGCCAAAAATTATATTTGTGCAAAATTTACTGGAGCCTCTGAACGTACGTATATGCGACATCATGCCGAGTCGGGATAATTTAGCCCCGGTGGAAATTCAATACGATGACATTTTTCCTAATGATGCCAAATTACTTCCCCATAACACTTTGGATGGTTTACTACAAGGTCACCTGCGCCATATTACAACGAACGTTATTATTGCTACAGACGCATCGCAATACGACGAAAAGTCAGGGGTTGGTATTTTCAGCCCAATTTCAAATTGGATTTGTTCCCTTCGACTACCCGATTTCATGCCCGTTTTTGTGGCTGAGTTTCTGGCAGTAGTGCTCGCCTTACGCAAGTTAGATACAGCAATTACATCAGCTGTGATAATAACAGATTCCCTATTTCTCTGTGCGGCCCTTTCTGTTGGTGCTGATAATCACGTAACAAAGGCGTTCCGTGCACTAGTACATGCGCATTTGAGAAAAGTACGATTAGCTTTGGGTGCCTGGACATAAACGATTGTTTCTAAATGAAATAGCCGATTCCTTAGCCAAGTCATCAATCAGCCAACCAATTCTACCGCGCTGTCCATCATCCGCTAATGTGCGTGCTGCTCGGTTCCGCAGATGTACGCTTATGCAAGTCTTTATAGGTTCAGCACTAATAAACTCTACAGAATATCGCCATTTATTATATCCCTGGCGAAGAGACTTTTGCCGCACTCGAAAACAAGAGGTAGCTATCACAAGGCTGCGTTGCTGAGTACCAAATCTGAATTTCTATAAACACAGGTCTGCTCAGACACCTTCGTCACTGTGTGCATTCTGTGATGAACTGGAAACAATAGACCATTTCTTTTTGACCTGCAGGCAGTTTAACACATTACGAAAAACCCTATTAGAAATACCTTTACGTGGTATTGGTATGGACTTATCTCTGCCTGTCATTTTGTCTTTTGGAGCTTCCATTTCTGGTTTCTCTAATGCGACAGTATGCGCGGCCGTCCGGGACTATATTGATGAAACTAATAGGTTGACTAATTAACCAGTTTCATTATCCTAACAGGTTCACATAATTATATACGTATAAAATCAGATTATTGCACTATACTAGGAATAAATTTGTTTATGTAAATATTTGTATGCATTACATTAGGCACCACACTTTCCTAGGCTATCGGTAATCTTTTTGTTGAACCTCCATCATTCCAAATCTGAACAGTAAATTTTGAAACCACTCGATTCTTGGCCAATGCCCCACAGTGGGTATGCGCCACTAACAATAGGAGAACAACAACAACAACAACAACAACAGCAACAACAACAACAACAACAACAACTATGGTCTATGGTAATGACTGGAAGGGATGTTCGCTGCCATGCCACCACTGCGGTGACCCACATGCAACCGTCGCCTGCACCATCCGACAGTCGTACTCTGAGGTGGCATCCAAGGCATTCCCACCACTTCAGCCAGGAACGCTGTCCAAGAACAAGGGCGGGGGTTCGTCATTACTAGCTCCTGTCAACGGCCAAAAAGACCAAGAGGCGGAAATCACAACGCTGCACCAGATGGCTACTGTGTCCTCAGCCAGCCCGGACCCGGTAGTTTCTACAGGCTTAGTGGAGTCCTCCAGTGCCCCGCGTCCAGTGATCATGATCGCTGAACAGGCCGAGCCTTCGCCAGACAAGGCACCTTTTGGGGAATTCGCCGAAGAAGGTGATTCGACATCGTCCGCTCATCCTACAGCTGCGGAATCAAGCCGATGTCAACACGTCATCAAGGAGACTTCATCCCATGGTGACGAAGTCTCCATAATCGAGGAGTCGAGCACCACCACGAGTGTGACGCCACTACAGATCGATGAAGACGCCAGTCTCAGCGACGTAAGCCAGAACAGTTCAGATTCCTTTGCTCCGTCCTCACTAAACAGCCCTGGCATGAAACGCCACAGAGTATCTAGCAGTGATTCGAAAGGCCCCTGCAGAGACAAAATTCCCCTGCGGACTTCATCGCGGGCGCGGAAGTTTCGTGCCTCTGGTGGGTTGCCTGGTCGTAGAAAATTACTGAGCTGCTCGTGGGGCACCCGCTCCCGCGTCTGCTAAAGGTACCTCGGTTTTTCAGTGTATTCATATTGGATATAACTTCTCGCCGTGGCTCTAACTTTCAGAGTTCTAGCCTTTAACATTTAGGTTTTCCGCAACCCACAGAAACAGGCTGAAGTATTGCATTTCGCGGGTTCAGTGTCGTGTGACTTACTGTTCAAGCAAGAAAATAATTTTTTAAGCTCTCTGATGTACTCGCTTTCAAACGCGCATTTGGTGTGGATTCTTTCTTTTCGTACGCCAGCACGCATTCTACTGTTTTATATTTAACTGAATTCTTTTGCGGGATCATCATGTTTCTTTCGATGCAGTCGGACTCGTGCTGGCGTTCGACTGCACCTCTTGATTTGTCGGTGTGTACGCCCCAGCGGCGTCTGTGAATTCTCGAACTTTTAAAAGCGAAGCCTTTCTTAGCGAATTTCGGCGACTTTGAGCGTATCTATCTATCTATCTATCTATCTATCTATCTATCTATCTATCTATTTATCTATCTATCTATCTATCTATCTATCTATCTATCTATCTATCTATCTATTTATCTATCTATCTAGCCGCCTATGACATTTAGCGCTCCTGGCCGTTTAGACAATGGTATCGATACCAAACTTGCATGACTGTAGCATGACTGTATGAAGAACACATTCGACTAGTCATAACATCAAAATCATGACATGTATGTCATGAATGTCATGATTTACATTTCGTGGTCCTGCAGCTCTTGCGGTGGGTTCATTCCCATGGCATGTTGGAAAACTGGTATGGTATGACATGATTGCATGGCGAGCACAAATGACAAACCCTAAGACAAAAATCATGACATGCATGTCATGTAACAACATGACTACATGCTACGCTCATGATGCGCTCACGGCCATTTCGCCAGCCTCACATATACCAAGTTTGGTATTACGGTACCTGAATTGATGACGTAGGTATGTGACTGGTGCAAACATGGTAATCAGGAGATTCCATGTCATGTAACAACATGACTACATGCGACGTTCATGATGCGCTGGCGGCCATTTCGCTAGCTTCACTTATACCGAATTTGGCATTTCGGGACAAGAATCGATGACGAAGGTGCGATATTGGTGCAAACATGAGAAACAAGAGTAGCGTGTCACGTAACCACATGACTACATGCTACGCTCATGATGCGCTTGCGGCCGCTTCACTAGCTTCACATGTACCAAACTTATTACGTGACGCGATCGGACGACATAGGTAAATGACACATTCAAACATAATAATCACTACATGCGTGTCAAGTAACAACATGACTACATGCCACACTCATGATGCGCTCATCGCTGTTTTGCTAAGTCACATGTACCAAATTTGGTATTACGTGACGTCAATAGATGACAAAGGTATGTGACTGGTGCAGACATGATAATCATGAGATGCGTGTCATGTGAGAACGTGACTACATGCCACAGTCAAGGCGCCAATACATTTAGACGTGACGCGGTGTGCGTGCTCAGCGGCGTTCATTTTGTTGTGTCACGCCGGCGTTGCCACGCCAGGTGCCTGCACTACCATATACTCGCAGGCGCTTTCCGCGCTGCTTTGCTTTGATGCGTGCGCGTTTCAGCGCGTCCGCCCCCCCCCCCCCCCCCCCGTCACGAAAGAGGGAGACGCAGTGTTGTCTGGTTAACGCATCGGCACGAAATGCAGCATGTCGAATTTCATGCCGGTTGCCGTCGGGCCGCGCCGACAAACGCTTGTCGCACCGGTCGCGCCTGGCGTCAGACTAGAGAGTGCTCGCGTTTTGCTAACGTGTAACGTCACTGTGACCAGATTGCGTGCGCGTCAACGCTACATTGGAGTATAATGGGCCCTTCATGACGCGCTTGCGGCAGTTTTGCTAGCTCCGCATATACCAAATTTGGTGTTACGTGACGTCAATGGATGACGAAATATGTGACTGGTGCAAATATGATAATCCTGACAAGCGTGTCAAGCAAGAACATGACAACATACGACGCTCATAGCGTGCTCGCGGGCGTGTCGCTACCTTCACATAAACTAAATTGGGTATCACGCGATGTGAATGGATGGCGAAGGTAAACGACACATCTAAACACAATAATTATGGCACGGAAGTCATGTACGGCATAATTTACGTTCACCTCGTAACGTTGTGTTGATTTTAAGGTAACATATTGTTACGGGGAAGATTTATTCACCGAGAGCTGGTCTTGCTAACGGCTTGAAAAGCGCACAGTCATGCAGGCGAACGGGAGAAACTCGAAAGTCCAACCCACAACAACCACGTTGTCGTCTTCTTCATTTGGGTGCCAATTCAGCTGTGTCGGGGCGACAGTTCGATACACGTATCATCACCCCGGTCCGTATGGCACCGTCTTTGTGCCTGTTAAATGAGCGAGTCGGCGTTGTGTGAAGACTCCGCACCTCCACCAAAAGATATTACGTGGAAGCTTTATTCACTGAGAGCTGGTCTTGCTAACGGCTTGAAGAGCGCACAGTCATGCAGGCCAACGGGAGAAACTCGAAAGTCCAACCCACAACAACCACGTTGTCGTCTTCTTCATTTGGGTGCCAATTCAGCTGTGTCGGGGCGACAGTTCGATACACGTATCAATATTAACATTTCTTATTCGTGCTTCACATATCATCGATTCCCACTCTATGTTGGATCTGCCATTTGTTCGCTCTCTTGATGCATTCCTTTGCATCAAGAGAGCGAACAAATGGCAAATGGCTTTCCTTTGGAGGAAGCGGCATGCTCTCTTGATGCATGCCGCTTCCTCCAGGACTCTCCGTCTACGGAAAAATTTCCAGAACGTTACGCGCGTCACTAATTGGTGCTGATATAGCTGATTTAGATCGCTTCAAAGAACAATGGCGTCACCATCGCAGTGCGTCGGGCAGGGGACCTCGCGTTGTATGTCCAAAGAGGCTTCATTGTTATTAAAAAAAACGCATCGCCTACCGTGATGCCAGCCTTTCCCCCGTCATGCGGGCATGTCAAACGGAGCTCGTTGAATGATACCGACGTACTATGCGCGCTTCTTCGCTCTCCGCTGCAGCTTGGCGCTGTACAAGTGCACCGTGTGCGCACCCTGAGGTGCTGAGGTATGCACGCAGAGCTCTGCTTTGTACACCAGGCTCGCCTGCCCACTCGCTAAACTCAACCGCGCCAGCTACTGCGGGTACGTGTGACTTTCAGGCGTTCACTCAACACTTTCAGACAATGGCTCAGTCTGTTGCTGGTGTCAGTTACGCAAGATCTCTTTCTTAACATCCCGTGTTGAAAAATTTACCACATGATACGAATATGTCATACGGCGTGCGGCTGTCACCACCATCCAATGACAAAATAAAGCGTGCATTGGACGCAATGAAGAAGTGTTCGGCCCCGGGCCTGACAGACTCCCTGCAGAGTTTTATGTACACTTCTGGCTTATCATCGGCCCATTTAAGTCACGGGTCATTCGCAAGTGTTCCTAAATATTACCCTTCAAACCTTTTTCCACAGAGGCCGTATAACTCTAGTCCCCAAGAAAGACCAAATGTCCATGCGACGAGAAGATTGGTTCCCTGTTACCCGGCTTAATGTAAATTACAAGCTCTAGGTCAACATTCTCATGCGCCGAATCAGACCATCTCTTGCACCATTAATCAATCCCCACCAAGTATGTTCCGTTCCACGATGAGAAATACACACACATACGTGGTTAACGCGAGACATCATTCAGTACACCACTAGCCGATGTGCACAAGGACAGTTGCTTTCCTTAGATCAGGAGAAGGCTTTTGATTTCATAGAACATGGCTACTCACTAATTGTTTTACGTGCATTCGGATACCCGGATAAGTTCATTGGCCTAATTCACGTGATCTACACTCATTCAGAAAGTACCATTTACATAGATTCCAGGGAGAGCCACCCTTTTCAAGTAGCGCGTGGGGTTCGTCAAGGGTGTCCTCTTTCCCCAGTTCTATTCATCCCGGTATTAGAGCCCTTCTTAAGGGCCGTTGAACGTGACCCGCAGATTCAAAGCTTGCCCCTACCTGGTAACACTGAAGTGAAGTCACTCACTACATATGCAGATGATATTACTCTATATGTTCATAATAAACAGTCGCTGCAGCATGATCTTGATACTTTCCATCATTTCGGCATTATTTCCGGTGCAATGTTAAACTTTTCTAAGAGCCAGTATTTCTTTATTAGTAACCCCAACGGTCGTATCAACATCACTTCGCTTTTACAGTGGTCTCCTAGCCCTACAATATTAGGTGTTACTTTGCCTGCATTTTGTGTACAGGACAGCATGTGGTCATCTGATGTGCGAACTCTTCAAAGTGACATAAAAGAAGCCAGACACTCGACTTCCCTCCCTCTCATGGAACGCCAATACTTAGCTCAAGCCGTTTACCTCGGAAATTTTTGGTACCTTTTCCATTCTGTAAAACCACTGCTCCACGTGTCCAAGAAAGTGCAAAACTTCATCAGTTCATTTTGTTGGTCTGGTGGCACAAAATTTTTGTCTCGTCCGGTGTTAGCTCAACCACGAGATCAAGGTGGTTTTGCATTCCCCGACGTTTTCGTCATGCCTTCTACCTTGTGTCTCCACACTTTACTGCGAATACTAAGCAACAATGGTACGCCCGCTCAGACACTGGCTCGCTACAACCTTGGGCCATCACTGCGCGTCTTCCTGCTGGTTTGCCAAATTAACCAAGGTGTCCAATTAACTGAACTGCCATCTTTGTATCGAGTACGTCCTTCTGGCATTTACGTCCTTCTGGCATTTCACTGATATTTAGAGGCTACGTGCTCAGAGATAGGGGTGGCCAAATCTAAAGTGGTGGACACAATGGCCGCCCTGATGTGGCCCTTGGTGCCCCAGCATCGCCAATCTATAATGAACCACCTTCGGAGACCAATAAATGCAGCAATGTTGCCAGGACATCTCCGGGGCATTATCTGGTTGGGCTGGGGCTTGCTTCCCACTTAAGATCGGTTGCAGCGATGGCAGGTGGTTCGCACTTCCACTTGCCCCAATGGCGTCAAGATCGAGACCAATCGACATGTGACAATTGAATGTGCAGTCTCGAGCCTTTTTTGGCGTGCGGGCTATGCTGCTTTTCGGTTTCAGGGTGTTCGAACATTCGTGTCCAACAGCCGATTCCCTTGCGGGCGATTTTCGGCACTTTTAATTGTTGCGGGGCTGTTCAGCTTTTGGCGAAACCGATGCGAGGACGTGGCTGCAAGCTGCCACCGGCGTGCTTTGTGGCCGATACTGGGCCAAATGAGACGAGAGATCCTCGCGTTTTGCTCTGAGAAGCTTTTCTTCTTCGGGGAGCATGAGTTTCGGTGACATTGGTCGTGCGATTTTGTCAATGTTGAACACGAAAGGGTAAAACTCATTTTTAGACCGACGTGGTGCTAAGTAGCGCCCGTTGGGTCATTATTCATGATTTCGTCTGTAACCAATTGTGTTTGATTGGATCTATTGTATCGTTGTACCATTCATTGTGTCATGATATCCCATGAATTCTTGTGTACACGTATGCCAAAATTCTCATGTATATTAGAGCAACGTAGTGATATTTGTCGTGGTACATAGATGTGCCAAAGTGTATGTGCCCTATAACTGGAATGTTATGAAACCTTTGTTTTTGTACATGATGTAAATAATTGTTTTCTAAACACGTAATCTATGTGCTCACCATGAGGTTCTGCGCTTTGCGAAAAGCTCCCTTCTCAACCCGTCGAGTCCACTGGGAACTCAGGCCGCCAGATCTTCTCGTGCGTTGCCACCGGCACGTGATCAATCAGTTTTCATAACTCACTTTGCCGACACTGCTCATACGACCATAACATCGCATCGCGGTACCGCCGAGGCAGCCACATTGCTAAGTAGGCTCCTCCAACTTTCATCAGAAGTAGCTGAACAAATTTGCACAAGTCCGTCAGCTGAGGAAGGGAAAGAGGCACTGTCTTCCATGAAGCGTGGCTCGGCCCCCGGGCCGGACTGGTGGGCTGTTAAGTTTTATGTAACGTTTTTGAACGACATTGGCGCTCTTTTTACCTCTATTATTTGCCGCTGTTTTGAGACCTTTGATTTTCTCGACAGCTTTCGCGATGATCGAATTGTTTTAGTACCTAAACACGACCCATCGTCAGTTCGCCCAGAGGAGTGGAGACCAATTACGCCCCTCAACGTTGATTATAAAACTTTCGCAGCAGTTATCACTCGGCGTTTGAGAAGCCTGATGCCTTCCTTAATAGGTCGTCATCAGGTGTGCTCTATTCCTTGAAAAAATCCACAGTGTTTCCTTTGTTACGCGTGATATAATTGCGTACACGTTCGCAACATCAGCTCGGGGACTCTTGGTTTCACTTGTCCAAGAAAAGGCATTCGATCGTCTCGAACATAGACTTATATTCACCTTAATGGCAGCGTCTGGCTTCTCCCAAAACTTCATTGAGTTTTTCAGAAACGCATACCGAAATATACACAGCATGTTGTTTCTTGATGGTTTAGATAGTGCTTCATTTCCTGTTGCCCATGGTGTTCGCCAGGGTTGTCCTCTATTTCCCTGTACTTTTTGTACTCAGCCTTTAACCATTTCTTCGCTCGCTAATTGCTGATTCATACATTTGAGGCCTTCCACTACCAGGTAGTGGTACCGTGAAGGTGACTGCATTTGCTGATTACATCAAATTGTCTTTGAAGAATGAGGACAGTTTATCCCGTAGCCCATATATACAACTTTTTGCTCAATATGGCAGTATTACAGGTGCTACGCTAAATTTTTCAAAATGTTGATATATATTCAATGGTTCGCCAGACGCCTGCCTAAGTCCCTTTTTCGGTCTTCAAAAAAGCTACTCCATTCGCATTCTGGGGCTTGGCTATATTTGCTACGGCATGTCAGCCTCCTTGTAGGTTCCAGTAATCAGAGACGTAAAACGACACATCCGGAAGGCACATGAGTATGATTTACCGACAGTCGGAAGAAGGTATTTAGCACTGACTGTGTTTTGCGGTCGTGCATGGTGCATATCTCATGTCATACAGCCCCCATTACGAATAACTAGGTCGTTGCAATCCCTGATTGGTTCATTTTTCTGGCCAGATGGAACAGAGCTGGTTTGCCGAGCAGCACTTGGGCAATCGCACAACTGCGCTGGATTCACATCCCAATCCGTGTCTGTTCGCTGCCGGCTGCTTGCCCTGCGATTCCTACTTCGCTTGTTGCACGGTGATCAGTGTCCCGCTCGTGATCTTGCCTACTATTTCTTAGGCACCAAGATACGCTATTTGCTGCCAGGTGCACGACTTGACTCTGCATCGCAAGCACTTCACGTGCCTGCATTTTACTCCACGGCCATACCATTTTATCGACACGCGCAGAAAGTTTGTTCCGATGTTGACATTCTAGAAAGTCGTATTGTAGATACGACGGCGGCCTCTTCTGCTTCCTCTGGAGCCTTCAGCTTGTCTAGCACTCTGAGACATGTCTCGTGGAGCGCGATAACGGCATCGTTTTTGCCTGGTGATCTCCATGACTTCATGTGGCGTCTTGGATGGAGAGTACTCCCAACACCGGACAGACTAAAGATGTGGAGCATGGTTCCCTCTTCCACTTGCCCTAACTGCCCGTTACAGGATTCTGACCATCATTGCTGCAGCAATGTGTCATTGCGAAAGTCTTTTGGAAGGCTGTTAACACTGGTTTCCGTGGCCTAAATGTTAGTCGCTTCGTCACACCTGGTCACTGCTCGCGTTGTCGCTTTGTGCACCTTCCAATAGCTGCGGGAGCTTTTTGTTTGTGGCGTAATAGGTGCGAAGCTGTTGCGGTAGCTCATCGTCGTCGTGCTCCCTTTCCGATTCTGAGGCGCTTTAACTCTGAATTTCTATGTTTTTGTCGGAGGAATTGTTCTTCCTCGGAGAGAAAGAATTTCTACGACAATGGTAGTGCCATTTTCTGTCCGTTGTTGATGGACGTGTTTGGTTAGTTTTTCACCTGACCTGGTTCCTATAGCCAAATCGCCTGTCAGTCTGATTAGTGCATGTAATCTGTATGTGTTCACTATTTCTATGTATTTGTGTACGCCCCGTATGCGTGTGGGTTCGTGTATATAAGCACTCCATTCTAGCGCTGTAAATTATAAATTACACGCATCTTGATACCTTTTGTAAATAGTTGCCCACATCTTCTGTAAATTCTGTATATAGATAATGACTAAACCATGCACATTGTGATTACCGTGTATATGTAGTGTATGTAGCGATTATTAACACTGTGTTAGGTATACCCTACGGACTGGAACACTTTTGTTTTTTTGTTTGTTTGTTTGTTGGTTTGTTTGTTATGAGGCTTTTTTATAAAGACACTGGTTGCAATAGTTAGTAACGTCCCACGATAGAATAATTTTTTTCTAAATACTCGACCTCATGAAGTGTCAGGCCCACGGAATGGATTCTTGCTCTGCCAAAGTACAGTACCAATACTCTAAATATTACCAACTTTTTCAATAAAGCTTAGTCTAATCAGACTAAGCTCCATTTATTGGATAAAAAAGTAAAGCAAAAAGCACCGTTTATGTTATTTCGTCGCCTAGCACATAAGTCTAATACAAGTGTTAGACGGGAGCTTGGAAGTCCATTGAACCAATTCTCAATTGACGCAACAGTCAGGCACGGGCGATACACTGTACAAGCTTCATAGCTTGTAAATCACCGAGTCTTCACTCGTTCTCATGAAGATGGTTGGTAACGTGGTGGCACTCTCTACTCAGCTTTGTTTTTTTTTTGTTTCTCCCCTTTGTTTTATTTTTCGAATTTAACATTTCACACGGGCAATTTCGAAGGCCATTCAGTCAATTTCCTGTCGAGTCAAAGGAGCACCCCACACCTCCGTCGAAACTACGAAAGCGGAAACAGCGGGAACGTGCCAGTGTTGACAAGTGGTGACAACGTGGCCAGTTTGGCGGCTGTACATCTTAAAACCCAAACATTAATTCGTAATTACGAATAAATAATTTCTTGAAATATTTTAACACAAATAATGACGCATGTGTATTGTTAAATCTCTCTACATTATCTTGATTGCGATAACGTCAGAACGAAAATAGATATTTTTAGCACCACACATGTTTTTGCGAGAAATACCTGAATCACTCAACGACCGTTAAAGACTGCCGTGTTGCAGTGTGACCACTATATCCAGAAGATGGTGCTGCAGGCGACCTTTCGACAGCCGTCGACTCGATGGCCTTTGAAGACGGCCCGTGTGACACAGGTGTATAAGACGTCCAAAAATAAAGACGGTAACATAATAAAGAAAAAAAAATATCATGCGTGCCTGTGTGTACCTGCGTGTGCTGTGTGCGTGTTCAATACAGGGAATCATCATCATCATCACCATCAGGCTGACTACGGCCACTGCAGGATAAAGGCCTCTCCCATGTTCCGCCACTTTGCTTGCTGCTGCCACTTTATACCCGCAAACTTCCTGGTCTCATCAGCCCACCTAACTTTCTGTCTCCCCCTAGCCCGCTTGCTTTCTCTAGGAATTTAGTCAGTTACCCTTAATCACCAGCGGTTATCCTGCCTACGCGCTACATGCCCGGCCCATGTCCATTTCATCTGCCTGGTCTCAACTATGATATGCTTAATCTCAGTTTGTTCCTGATCCACTCTACTCTTTTCTTATTTCTTAAGGTTTCACCTGTCATTTTCCTTTCCATCGCTCGCTGCGTCGTCCTCAATTCAAGCTGAACCCTCTTTGTAAGTCTCCAGGTTTCTGTTCCATAGCTAAGTACCGGCAAGATAAAGCTGTTATATACCTTCCTCTTGAGGGATAGTGGCAATCTACCTGTCATGATTTTAGACTGCTTGCCAAATGAGCTCAATCCCATTCTTATTCTTCTAGTTACTTCAGTATTGTGGTCCGGCTACGCGGTCATTACCTGTCCCAAGTAGACATAGTCTTTCACAACTTCAAGTACACTACTGCCTACCTCGAAGCGCTGTTCTCTTTGAGGTTGTGGTACATTACTTTCGTTTTCTGCAGAATTGTTTTAAAACCTACCTTTTTGCTCTTCTTGATTGATTGATATGTGTGGTTTAACGTCCCAAAACCACGATATGATTATGAGAGACGCCGTAGTGGAGGGCTCCGGAAATTTCGACCACCTGGGGTTCTTTAACGTGCACCCAAATCTGAGCACACGGGCCTACAACATTTCCGCCTCCATCGGAAATGCAGCCGCCGCAGCCGGGATTTGAACCCGCGACCTTCGGGTCAGCAGCCGAGTACCTTAGCCACTAGACCACCGCGGCGGGGCCTTTTTGCTCTTCTTGTCCAACTCTGAAATCATGAGGTGAAATTCGTCCCCTGAGTTAATCTGCAATGCAATGTCATCAGCAAAGCGCAGGTTTACTTAGGTGCTCACCATTAACTCTCATTCCTAACTCTTCCCACTCAAGGCCTCTGAAAACCTCATTCAAGCATGGGATAAATAGCGTTGGCGAGACTGTATCCTCTTGCCTTACACCCTTTTTGATTGCTATTTTCTTGCTTTCTTTGTGGAGAACTATGGTGGCAGTTGAACTCCATACTTGGATAAAAAATTGCGATTGCACCTCTATTGCACGCGTCCTGTGCAAGATGGAAATGACTTGATGTGTCTGCAGCTTTAATGTCAAGTTAGGCAACAATCATCGCGAAACTGAATCTAAGAAGAGAAACGGCATACGAGCGGTGTATACATAACGCTTCACACGCAGGGCAACTACACCACTATCAAAGAATGGGTTGTGTTAAAAACAACAGAAGCAAATGTGCGCCAACTCGTTGAAATTCACTTCCGTGTAGTGAATGTGTACGTTGGCGTGAAAGAAGTTGATGTATGTATTTTGTTCGTAAGAGCGCACTTTGCCCCAAGCAAAAACTTCCGTGCAACTGATAGAAGATATTTCTTGCGAAATTTCGTACTGCGATTTGTGAGTCTGTGATGACAAATGGGGCATCAGTGTGAGCTATATGCAGAGAGCAATAGCTACCTCCTCCGCTGCTTCGACGTGTCTAGTATTGATAGAAGCATTGGTTATTCATTCGTTCATACTGTCTACAACCGCAAAAGCAAAATGTCGGTGGTCCCGATGGCGCACTGCATAAATAAGGAGCACTTCGTCATTGCGTCCATATCTCTATACACTATTCTCCACTCATCGATTACCTACTTCGTCGGTGTAAGCATGCATAACCAAACTATGTGGCCCACAACCCAAGCAGCCAAGATGCTCTATTTTGCGGTTCAGCACTGTGTAGGGAACTCGAATCTGGGGTCCTGAGGCCTTTAAAATGCAGAGTTTGGGCGAAACATTAGGAATGATGGCCTTTTTCAGGCCCTTTCGGCCAAAGCCAAGCATGTAACTACATTTGAATCACATCGCTAAAATATAAATGTCTGAACATGAAAGGCACACTGATCATTTTTCCGCGGTCCCCGCTTCTAAAATACTCACCGTTAGAACAACTATAGCTGCTCCGGTGGTGAGCATTTAGAGTGGGTTTCAAAACTACCTCGTACTAGAGTGGCTTTAACATCTGCGGATGCTGGATGCAAGTGCACCTATTCGATGAACCAACGAAAAGAGATACCACTTTAATATATTTACGCTGTTCGCCCAACAATCGCTTCCCCAACTTTTCCCTAACTACGACCGAGAACCATCGCCTTTCACGAAACAAAGACTCAATTCATTCCTTCGTTCATTTCTAAAGAAATTACAAAATTTCTAAAGTTAATGCAGCTGCACTTCAGGTTCATATGATCACCAGTAAGTGCGCTGCAACCCACCCGTGTGGCTGGGCCTTCGCGACGACATAATGCAGATGTGAGACGCGTACAGTTATAGATACTGCTGAGCAAACATCTTGCGGAGCTTCCACGGCGTTGACTCTTGCGTATGAAACATAGCATGGACACACACAATCAGATGCTACTTCTAAAGTTAACTAAGCACATAATGAATATGATGACAATGAATAGACATTTAGCATTAGTTGCAACCTTTTGAGTTTACGTTTGAAAAACGCCTGTGAGTTGGCTTTTCCGCAGCAATGTTTTCCAAGTAGAAGCCTTTTTCCCAGACAACTTTTGCTGTTCTGACGACGTAGACTGCTCCACATTCCAGCGAAGGTGGGGAGCAAGGAACCTCAAAGGCTTTTCAACGCACACTGCCGGAATGACATGCCTCGTTGTACGCTACGTGCATACGTGGATGAAGAGAATAGTAGAAACGAAATAAACGAAAGGCAGGAGTCAATGACGAATAGTAGAAACAATTTTCCGTCTTGTCTATGATATAGGTTATTTGGTTGAAAACAAAACTTGCTCGCATGTTTTGCAAACTATTTGCAAACTATTTTGCAAACTGTTCATTCCGTGATTCTGAAGCTCGCGCTGTCGTCAATATCATTAGTTCGATTTATTGGCATCTAATTGCCCCAAACGTTGACAGTCGCAACGTGCTGTCAGGCGTCTATAGCCTCTAGCACTTTGATTAGCGGCGCGATCACGGAGCGTAGGCTCGCGTCCCCCGGTTTGTCGTCGTACTTGATCGCCTCGCACTTCGCGTTGGCCCAGTCGTTCGCGCACAAGATGCCCAGCATATTGCCCTCGTAGTGCTTCAGGAGTCTCTTGACGAAGTCGTGCGCCCCCTTATCACAGGTGCCGCGGATGGCGTCGCTCATGCAGACCTCCAGTTTCTTGTACTTACTGCGCAAGAAAAGGCAGACAAGAGGTGTCAACTCTGTCAACGCGAATGAAACTATACCAATGCAGAACCATTGTATCCTTGTAGCCGCACTAATTGTTGAAACAAGAACAAGTGATTGAGCTATCGTTGATTTCGTGGTTACCACTACTTCTTTTCACTTAGCTGCTGGGCCATAAGAAGCAAAAAAAGTATTTTGCTCAATGAGCTAAGAAGTTTCATTTTTCACCGAACACACTAGTCTTAGCCCGCAGAAGAAATATGCATTCGTGCACACGAGGTTTGTTCCGGTGAGTACTGATCACAAATAGCAGGTTCCTCAGAGAAGCGGTCAAGGACATTTATTGATACGCTACTCTTTTGGGACTTTTGTCTGTCACCATTTGAGGCATGCATATATATATATATATATATATATATATATATATATATATATATATATATATATATATATATATATATATATATATATAGGCAGGCATGGTGGTTGAGTGGCCGTAGCGTTGCATATAGTCTAGTAGATCCTCCGTGAGCGGTCACAACGTGGTTTATTTTGACGTTTCGGCCTAGAGTCTGGCCTTCATCAGGAATAAAGATACAGTTGATGAAGGCCAGACTCTAGGCCGAAACGTCGAAATAAACCACGTTGTGACCGCTCACGGAGGATCTACTTGACTACATATATATATATATATTATATATATATATATATATATAATATATATATATATATATAATATATATAATATATATATATATATATTATATATATATATATATTATATATATATATATATATATAGGCAGGCATGGTGGTTGAGTGGCCGTAGCGTTGCATATAGTCTAGTAGATCCTCCGTGAGCGGTCACAACGTGGTTTATTTTGACGTTTCGGCCTAGAGTCTGGCCTTCATCAGGAATAAAGATACAGTTGATGAAGGCCAGACTCTAGGCCGAAACGTCGAAATAAACCACGTTGTGACCGCTCACGGAGGATCTACTTGACTACATATATATATATATATAGATATATATATATATATATATATATATATATATATATATATATATATATATATATATATATACAGAACATGACGGCAATGGCCAAAACTCTCCGAATCGATTGTTCTACAACGAAGAGCAAGCTTTTGAGGCAGTGAGTTGCATGAAACCGACGACGACATTTCGGGGGAAGGGGGGCAGCACGGCAAAGCGACGCGTGCTTGGCAGTCAGAGGGTAAAAATTGGGCTAAACTCTAACCAAACTATAAAACTGGGACAGAAATATAGAAACTGCCTACAGGTTATGTCCGCACGTATGGCCGAAAGTCAAAACCTTATTTGAAGTGAAAACTGACATGTGGGCCTCCATATAAGAGGTCACCATGGAAGGGGCAATGCTTTCACGCCGTGCTGAGGGACTAACAATACCGCCCCATGGCCGCAATGTTCCGAACCCTGCTCTAAAAACAATGAAGCTGCTTTGTCCTAGTGATGCAAAGCTGGGTTACAGCAGAGCTGGTCAACACGTTCTGGTCCTGGCTTGGCGAGGTGGTGTTCGGTTTTTCCAAGTTTCGCAAGGTAATTTACGTATTGCCTATCAACTTTTTGACTATAAATTGATTTTCAGGACGTATCAGGGATACATTTTCTTTAGTCAGGCCAAGCTCATCCAAGCATCTTGCAGAATTTAGTCATTGATCAGTAATTTTTTATCTTTTGATAGGTTCCCAATTGGCTATGCCTGGGCCTTGTATTGTATAAAAGGCTGTAGTTGAAATATTAGGCCTTTACTATCGTGTGGCCTTCTATTTGGGCCATCGTCAAGACTTCCAAGCATTGTAATAGGTTTATTGGTTACAATTAAGTTAGAGATTTAGTATTTATTGGCATTGGCGGACTATTATTAGGCTTTAGCCATGTATTTGGACTTAGCGTAACACATACGAACATTTTATGCGCTTTAGCGAAAATTGAAGGATTATATATTAGCTGTTGATTTGTTATCGATGGACTACCACTATACTCGGCGAGAACTTATCTTGACATTACAGCGAAAGGACAACGGCAGCAGGGCTTCTGCACATTCGCCTTCCTCCGCAAGTATAGTCCACACCGTCATGTACGTCATGATTCATTTCAAAAACGGGCCCGCGGAAAGGGTGGCGCTAAAACTGGAAAGAAAAGGTAGCCACTCTTCAAATCGAAAGATCATTGTTTTTCACCTATGACTTCCTGCAACTGTTCGAGTCTCATATGAAAGCAGCAATATTTCCGCAAAGCAAATGATAAAATTTTCCAGTAAACTTATCTATTTTTCGCGTGATAGCAGGTATGCGTTTACGTTCTGTATCTTCCACAGTTCTGTCCAGAAATAATGTCGCCTAATGTAGATATTCATGGCGATACTCCCGTACCCGCCGGATCCATCTAGTGTACACCTATTTCCGAGACCGCCAGGCTTGCTGAAGAGTGTCGCGAGCTTGCCAAGATTTTTACGACGCATGAGCAAGAGCGACCGAAAAGTATTCATGATGGCTCCACCCCACGTTCTTTCCTGGTTCCCTCGTATAGCTCTCAATCCTAACCTCTGTAACTGGCCTTTCTTCCAAACTACTTCCGAAATACGAAGGCCCCTACCGTGGTCATCGAGCGCACATCTCCGGCCAACTATCTGATCGAACCAATTGAACAGTCTTCGGACATGCGCCGTCGCGGGCGCAACATCGTCAACGTGGAGCGCCTGAAGGCTTATTATGACCCGCTCGTAGTGACAAGCCGTTAGGTCGCCAGGCAGCTCCCTCTTGGAGCCAGGGGTAATTGTAGCGAAGCTTCCGAACTCTGAAATGGGTCGAACTCTGGAGTGCCTTCTTGTGGATCCACCCAGAAAAAACGCCGTTCGCGCTGCGAGTCCGTGCTTGGCCGTGACAGTCGTCATAGGGAATGATCGCTGGTTGTCGGGTGATGAACGCCTTAACGATGGCTAAGCTTAGCTCAACAAGTTTTAACTATGCTTATGTACACTCGACTGCGCTCTGTTAAGCTTGAATATATGAATTACACAAAGCTAGGTCGAGTTTTCACGAGTGCCGCACGCAGATCAAAAAGTTTAAGCTGTTCGGCTGTTGGAAATCAAGGAATAGACAACCTGCGATAGAGACATGGTCAGTTAAGGAAAGGTCATGTGTAATACGAAGGAATTGTCTCCCAGCAGGATTGATTGATTCAGTCATTCATTCATTGGTTCATTGAGTCATCGATTGAAGTGCATTTAATATAATTTCACGAAGTCCCCGCAATCAAACCCATTTTCACAGTTTACCAGCATCTCGAGCAGCATGACACCCACCACAACTTTTATTCTTCGCGACAGGAACGATGCTAGCTGAGCACAATGAACTTACATCCACACGTGCTTAGTTAGGTCGCTGGTGTGACCCACTTACCAGCAGCCACCGGTGATTCGCTGTCTCGGCTCCAACCTCGAGGCGACATCCAGGTCCATGATGAAGTTTTTGACGCAGGTGTGGAACTTAGAGCCCACCTTGTTCAGGCATGGAGCGTACTTTGTAAAGTCTGCATGCATAAAAAAAACAAAAAAAAACGTTCGTCATCTTCAGGGCTTGAATCAAACGACTACGATGTATTTCGGTACAATGACACATTTTCACTCACTAAGAACTTAAACACCACTGCAATGCTTACACTGATGCTCTGTTTCGCCAGCTCAATGGTGTTAGTGCCATTGCCGCGACTCTTTTCACATAATTTGTGGAGCGAGCGTGTGTCCCAGTGGAAAAGAAAGGGGAACCGACCAGGCACGAAATGGGGCGCAAGAAATGCACGGAAACCGCAACAATGAAGAAGACCATGGTTATCGACAGTAGCACCGACCTCTCCTTATATACGTTTAACAGAAGAAGCACTGTCCCCGAATTCAGCTAAGGCCGTCTTTACTTGGCTTTCGTTTGACGCTGAAGGTAACGCTTCTCTTTCGTTCAATAAGTGAGAATGATAAAGGGGAAACAACAATTAGTCAGTCCCACACATACTCAAATACGCAACATTTACGCCATATCCTCACCACTCTGCGACGAATTTACTGATGTTCTGATGAAGGCCGGACCCGCGGCCGAAACGTCAATAAAATCAATTCTTACGTGCGTCTTCTTCCCTACGGATAATCTTACCCTGACCCAGCATCACTTTTGTTTTTTTTGTTTTTAGTATATATATATATATATATATATATTATATATATATATATATATATATATATATATATTAATGAGATATAACAGACAGTAATGCCAAGGAATGTACAGGGGAAGTTATTATACCAATGGAATGTAAAAATAAGAAGAAAGAAAAGTGGATGAATAAATTACCAACTGTGAGCTGGTAATTTTTTCATCCACTTTTCTTTCTTCTTATTTTTACATTCCATTGGTTCTAATAACTTCCCCTGTACATTCCTTGGCATTATTGTCTGTTATATCTCATTATTATTGTGTTAAAACACGGAAAAACGAGCCCTTAGGTATACACTTGTTTCCCTTATATATATATATATATATATATATATTTGTCAGCGTGTTTGTCACGGAAGTAATGTCTTCCTTAGGAAACTGGCGTGACGAAAGAGAAATGATGGTGTGGCCCAATAAATTGAGAGAAAAGGCGGGCATTCTTGTAAAGTCATCTATGGCTGTTCTTTACCGACGAATTCCCGCAACAATTTCAGTCTCATAATATATAAAGCACCATTTATTTAAACAAGGCAAATGAGAACTTTTTCAATTAACTTGAATACTACGTTAAGGGGTATTAGTAAGCAGGCACTTTGGTTTTGCAGCTTCCACAGTGCTTTCAAGAAAACTTGTCATCAAGTATAGTTCTTGGCTTTGTTCTGTAGAGCGTAAAAATAGGAATTCATGTCGTTCGTCAAAGAAATTCTATATTGTAATTCCCGCCTGCGTATGCACACCCCTTGTTGAGTACAATGACAATAAACATGGGAGCAAAATAAAAAAAATAATATAGAATAAAAATGTTCTATAGCCCTAATCTCTTCTTTAAAGTGAAACATTTTATGCCTGCTTGTCGGCACTGCACGAAAGCTACATTTCTGGTACATTCCAGTGTCGGCCTTGGATCCGCGCCACATTATTTGCAAGTCTCGGCTTTCTTTCTGGTGCCATGTGCACTGAAGCGCACGCTTCAAAGTAATGTTATCGAGAAAACTCTAGTGAGCGTCGCTTATGTCATCAGAGCCTTAGCTTCAGGACATGAGCAGATTCTATTTGCCAATAAACCACACACGTACGAGGAAACGTGTACAAAGCGCACCAAGTGAAAAGTGATATGCCGCAGGACTCAGTGGCTGTAAGCTCGTCGGATGGATGAAATTCCATCCCGTTAACAAAGAGCCACCTTGTACTTGCCTCGACGATAGCCGGCCATATATATATATATATATATATATATAT
The DNA here is from genome assembly GCF_013339725.1 of Rhipicephalus microplus. NCBI lineage: Eukaryota > Metazoa > Arthropoda > Arachnida > Ixodida > Ixodidae > Rhipicephalus > Rhipicephalus microplus. Next base: position 103,021,017 of record NC_051168.1, on the reverse strand, counting down.
ATATATATATATATATATATATATTTATATATATATGTGTGTGTGTGTGTGTGTAGTTCGTTTTTATACTAATATTTATGTCTTCAAAAAATCAGGAAAAAATAGACCATCTCCCACAGAAGGAAACCGCGATGGATTGCGAAGCAGCGGCGGTGTGCATGGCGCTGACCCGGTGGAGTCGCTGCGTATGTGTCGTGCTCGGGCAGTCGAGCAACAGAAGATACACATCCTCGTCGACGAGGCCACACAAACATGTTGACGATGGTGCACGCTGAATACATCGTAAGAAGTACTTTGCGGAAGCACATGCGAGTCTTGGGTGATGTCTGAGTGAGCCGATACGTCTTAAAAGCTGAGGCTCTAATTTGCACTCAATATTAGGCTCAACCGCGTGCAGGATGGATTCCCTTGTGGTCTCTGAGAGAGAGGTCGGTCAGTGAAATTCACGTTTTGGTTTTTCGTAAATTCAGCGCACTGATATACACAAATGAGGTAGGTAGCTCTGTAACACCTACATAATGTCGGGTCCTGGCACGTAGTTTGATAAGAAACGATTCCTTCAGGAACCCGTTAAGAGCGGCTTGAATCTGACTTTGTGGCTTTGACATTACATCATCATCACCATCATCATCATCATCATCATCATCAGCCTGACTACGTCCACTGCAGGACAAAGGCCTCTCCCATGTTCCGCCAGTTAACCCGGTCCTGTGCTTGCTGCTGCCAATTTATACGCGCAAACTTCTTAATCTCATCTGCCCACCTAACCTTCTGTCTCCCCTTAACCCGCTTCCCTTCTCTGGGAATCCAGTTAGTTACCCTTAATGACCAGTGGTTATCCCGTCTAAGCGCTACATGCCCGGCCCATGTCCATTTCCTCTTCTTTATTTCAACTATGATACCCTTAACCCCCGTTTGTCTCCTAATCCACTCTGCTCTCTTCTTTTCTCTTAAGGTTACACCTACCATTTTTCTTTCCATTGCTCGCTGCGTCGTCCTCAATTTAAGCTGAACCCTTTTTGTAAGTCTCCAGGTTTCTGCTCCGTAGCTAAGTACCGGCAAGATACAGCTGTTATATGCCTTCTTCTTGAGCGATAGTGGCAATCTACCTGTCATAATTTGAGAGTGCTTGCCGAATGTGCTCCACCCCATTCTTATTCTTCTAGTTTCAATCTCGTGGTTCGGCTCTGCGGTTATTACCTGCCCTAAGTAGACATAGTATTTTATAACTTGAAGTGCACTATTACCTATCTCGAAGCGCTGCTCTTTTCCGAGGTTGTTGTACATAACTTTTGTTTTCAGCAGATTCATTTTAACACCCACCTTTCTGCTCTCCTTGTCTAACTCCGTAATCATGAGTTGCAATTCGTCCCCTGAGTTACTCAGCAATTCAATGTCATCGGCGAAGCGCAGGTTACTAACGTACTCTCCATTAACTCTTATCACTAACTTTTCCCAATCTAGGCTTCTGAAAACTTCCTGTAAGCACGCTGTCAATAGCATTGGGGCGACTGTGTCCCCCTGCCTTACACCCTTCTTGATTGGTATTCTGTTGCTTTCTTTATGAAGCACTATGGTAGCAGTTGATCCCCTGTAGATTTCTTTCAGGATGTTTCTATATACTTCCTGGACGCCCTGGTTCCGCAGTGTCTGCATGATGGCTGATAATTCCACTGAATCAAACGCCTTCTCATAATCTATGAAGGCTATGTATATTGGTTGGTTATATTCTGAGCATTTCTCTATTACCTGATTGATAGTGTGAATGTGGTCGATTGCTGAGTAGTCTGTTCAAAATCCTGCTTGTTCCTTTGGTTGATTGAATTCTAATGTTTCCTTTACTCTGTTAGCAATTCCCTCTGTAAATAGCTTGTATACTACAGAGAGCAAGCTGATCGGCCTGTAATTCAAGTCCTTGTAATCTCCTTTTTTATGTATTAAGATTATGTTAGCGTTCTTTCAAGACTCTACTACTCTTCCCGTCAGGAGACACCTCGTAAACAGGGTAGCTAGTTTTTCTAACACAATCTGTCCTCCATCTTTCAGCAGATCTGATGTTACCTGATCCTCACCAGCAGCTTTGCCTCTTTGCATGCTCTCCAAAGCTTTTCTGACTTCTTCTATCATTACTGGTGGGGTGTCATCCAGGTTACTGCTAGTTCTTATAGTATTAAAGTCGTGGTTGTCTCGGCTACTGTACAGATCTCTGTAAAACTCCTCCACTATTTTAACTATCCTATTCATATTGGTAGTTATTTTGCCTTCTTTGTCCCTTAGTGCATACATCCGACTTTTGCCTATCCCAAGTTTTCTCTTCACTGCTTTGACGCTTCCTCTGTTTTTCAGAGCGTGTTCAATTCTCTCCATGTTATACCTTCTTACATCGCATATCTTACGTCTATTAATCAACTTCGAAAGCTCTGCCAGTTCTATTTTGTCTGTTGTACTTGACACTTTCGTGATTTGACGCTTCTTCATTAGGTTTTTCGTTTCCTGGGAAAGCTTGCCAGTGTCCTGTCTAACTACCCTGCCTCCAACTTCCACTGCACACTCCGTAATGATACTCGTCAGATTATCATTCATTGTATCTACGCTGAGGTTAGTTTCCTCACTAAGAGCCGAGTACCTGTTCTGCAACGACACTCTGAATTCCTGTACTTTCCCTCTCAGTGCTAGCTCATTGATTTGCTTCTTGCGTATCAGTTTCTGTCGTTCCTTCTTCAAGTCTAAGCGAATTCGAGACCGTACCATTCTAGGGTCACTGCATCGTACCTTGCCAACCACTTCCACATCCTGCACGATTCCTGGGTGTGCACTCATTGTAAAGTCTATTTCGTTCTTATTTTTGCCATTAGGGCTCCTCCATGTCCACTTGCGGTTTTCTCGTTTTCGGTAGAAGGTATTCAAAATCCATAAATTATTGCGTTCTGCGAATTCTACTAGTAGCTCTCCTCTGGCGTTTCTAGTACCGATGCCATAATCTCCTACTGCCTGGTCTCCAGCCTGCTTCTTCCCTACCTTTGCATTGAAGTCACCCATTACTATAGTATACTGTGTTTTCACCTTTCTCATTGCCGATTCCACGTCTTCATAGAAGCTTTCAACTGAAGCGTCATCATGGCTGGATGTAGGCGCGTAAGCCTGTACTACCTTCATTTTGTATCTTTTATTCAGTTTAATTACAATGCCTACCACCCTTTCATTATTGCTATAGTATTCCTCTATGTTGCCAGCTATGTTTCTGTGAATAAAGAACCCCATTCCCAGTTCTCTTCTGTCTGCCAATCCCCGATAGCAAAGGACGTGCCCATTCTGTAGCACCGTATAGGCCTCATCTGTCCTCCTAACCTCACTGAGCCCTATTATATCCCATTTTACACCTTCTAGCTCCTCGAATAGTGCAGCTAGACTTCCCTCACTAGATAAGGTTCTAGCGTTAAACGTTGCCAAGTTCAGGTTCCAATGGCAGCCTGTCCGGATCCAGAGAATCTTAGCACCCTCTGCTGAGTTGCAGATCTGACCGTCGCCATGGTCAGTTGTTTCGCAGCTGCTGGGGACTGAGGGCCGTGAGTTATTTGACGTATGCATGTCGGAGGTAGTGGCCAGATACTGCACCAGGGTGGCCAATCCTTCTCTGGTGAGGGAGTGCGTTCCCGGCGGTGGTTACCGGTGAGTCCGCACCCCGGACCTCTTAATGCAGTTCTATCAACACGCTGATTTTTTTAATCCGGTTGGGAACTGCGCGGCACCGAGATTTGAACCACGGACCTCTTGCATGCGAGACGGATGCTCTAACCACTACGCCATCGCCGCACGACTTTGACATTACATCTCTGTGAAATCGCACGATAGGGCAGGACAACGTCGGTGCGCAACTTGAAACAATGATGTTTTCTTAGGTCCATTAGATGCCTTGTGAATGTTGAAAAGTTGACTGACAACGCTCCTCAAAAGTCAACACTAGTGATGATGAAAATCATAAATGAGCATGTCAACAGACGGCGTCATCACGACGTCGCCGTGGCGTCCTATATAGCTGCGCCATGTGATGTTATCGTCACAAGAAAGCAAATCAAATCGTTGCTTGGTGACAGGTGCACCAATTATCCAGGCAATTATCCAGGGTTCGGTGCTAGAAAATTGGGAAGCCCCTGGGTTTTCGCATTCAAGAGTTAAACACGGCAGCAACATCCTCTGCCTAGTGCTCACTTCAACCACTCAGAGCTGCTTTTTATTTTATGATGTCCCTCGAGGATGTACTGCGGAACCGTTCAACTTTATTTGTTTTTTTTTGCTTTTTCTTTCTTCCCTCTTTTTCTTACCTTTTGGAAATTTTGCTGTTGTTTTGCTCTCACTTTATTTCTATTGATTTCGTCCCCTCTTCTTATCTCTGTCTTTATTTTTCTTTCTCTTTTTGTTGCCTTTCCAATTCTTTCCTTCCTTTATTGTTCCCTTTATATTTCATGTTTGCTTCCGTTTTGCCTCTATCTTTATTATATGTGGTCTCACCTACGTTACGTCAAGCCATGACAGTATGAAGCAGCCCGGTCCCTAAGGTGTCTCGCACATATCCTCATCGAGGCACTCAAAGAAACAGAGGAAACAAGTTGAGCCGCATCTACGAAGCAAGTGATGCTGAAGAAGGCTCGTCTAGAGGTTGAATTTGGTAAACCGTGAATCCCCCGTACATGCATCCGCTTCACCGTCATACAAAGACGTGTCCTATCCATTTTTTTTTCAAACCTCCTTGCCCTATCAGGGGCAGGCAAGGTTTAAGACATTAAACTCCAACAACAACAAAACAACATTATTATTATTTTTATTATTATTATTATTATTATTATTATTATTATTATTATTATTATTATTATTATTATTATTATTATTATTATTATTATTATTATTATTATTATTATTATTATTATTATTATTATTATTATTATTATTATTATTATTATTTCTTTTTGCGGCGTCTTCACTCCCCGTATTCCGCGATAATCAGAGGATTCGACCGGAAGTCGCAAGCGCCCCGAGCCTCTGAATGGTGCCAACCATAGAGTTCCATACAATTATTGTACGAAACTCTATGGCGCCAACAATGGGCGCGCCAACGGACGCCCGTCCCGTCGGAGTTCGCGTTCTGAGAGCGTTGCGTCGCTTGCACAGCGTACAGAAACTCCGCGTCCTTGCCCTTCACATGCAAGCTGATCTCAAGGCAACGCACACCATGAAAATATTACAACAGCAAGTTTCCCAAATCACGCATATGATCCACCGCATCACCTAGCGAAGGCATGCACTTCAGGAGCAAGACATTCTACGTACAATTAATGCCTGCATAGTAAGTCGCATCACCTACCACGTCCCTTATGAAACCCTAACGCCTGCGCAAGAGAGAAGACTGGACATTCTCCTCCGCAGAGCCGTCAAGGCGGCGCTTGGACTACCTACGTAGGCATTCACCAACCGTCTCCTAGCCATGTGTGTAAACAACAACCTGAGGGAACTAACCTAAGCACAACTTAATAGTCAGCTGCGAAGACTCCGCAGCACCCAAGTGGGAGAGCGGCTACTCGTCAGGCTAGAGTACCCTCCGAATCGATGTGGATACAGCACATCAGGGAAACAGCTACCCACTGACTTTCGAGCAAGAATTAAAGTCGCGCCACTTCAACGCAATATGCACATTGAGCGCAACGCTCAGTGACGGCGGGCAAGGGTAAAAAACCTCATGTGCCTCATCAATCAGTCTCCTCCAAACACTCTCTTATACCACGACGCCGCTAGACACCACTGCCGCAGTTTTACAGTTGAAGCAGTGGTGACCAATGATCATGACGTAGTAGCCTCAATCAGCGTACCTACAAAGAACATATCTGAAGGCTAAGAGTGTGCCGTCGCTCTGGCGATTTTCCACGCTGCCATAAGCTTTCCTCACACAAATGTTATTCTAAGGCTTACGCATTCAACGGATACCTGCCGTGCCTTCACACGGGGCATTGTCTCACAGCACACACACCGAATTTTGAACACCGCATTCCACACGCCACACAAGTTCAGACGTGTCTGGACCCCTGGGAACGCCTCTCTCCCCGGTCATGCCTGCGCTCATGCAGCTACCCGAGCACTCACTAACCGGGATCCCGAGGAAGAGCTGTCCAACCCAGATGAGGACACAAACACGGAACTTCTAGGATATCGAGACGCTCAATTAGTATAGACGAGAAGGCATTCGGTACCCTCCACCACACCACACGCTCACACGAGAAGATGCAACTGCGGTGCGTCAACTGCAGCGAACAAATTTCCACACCTCTATTTCCTCCACATCCTCCATCCCACTTCTTACCCTGACAAATGCCCGGGCTGTGGAGCGGTACTAACGTTATTTCCCATAACGCTGGAATGTGAGCGTGCGCCTGCCAGGCGCTCTGCCCACTCCACTCCTATTCCTACCCTACAAGACTGGGAGGCCATGCTGCGTGATGAAAGCCCGAGTGGCCAGAGGGCGCTGGTGCGGCGGGCGCGAGACGTAGCAGCGGCTGTTGGAGCTCTGAACTGAGAGCCCCACCCAACATTTATCTATGATTGAATTGAAAAGCTTCTCTCTCTCTCTCTCTCTCTCTCTCTCTCTGTCTTGCACTGCGTGTCCTCTCATGCAAGAAGAGAGATGCACGCATCCATTCTGAGCCAGTCATTTGCTCCAGAGGAAGCGTGGTTACGATGGCGGGATGGATGAACAAGGCTGGAGCATTAGGAGCAAGCACCTAAAAGACTCCTTTTTGGCTTGAGAACGTGCTCAATATGTTGCAGGTGACCATGCTATTTATGGTTTTGCCTGCGTTAAGCCAAGCTACGATGGTATGCCACAGTCATAGTTCCTAAAAGGCTTCTCACTTAAAACTCGGAGGGTGCTTGAGCTTAGTCTTGATGAGTAAAACGCGATAGCATAATCCATCCCTCTGCGCATTGACTTCAATATAAGCCCAGCTTTGGTTCACGTGCATTTCCGAATCATCCGCATGAAAACGAATGCCTGTGCGCGTAACATTAGCAGTTTCAAGCTATCCTGTAATGCATTTTGCATGTAAAGCTGCGAAGAGTTCATTACGCCATAATTCTACCTTTTGAGAACAAGCGAGCACAGTCATACGCAAGGCAGCCTGAGAGCCCACACAGCTGCTCACGTTGTTGATGCTTTTGCTGATGATGATTAGATATGCCTGCGCGCTCTGTGTGCCTTCGAAACACTTCTTTGCGTTACGCGTTAGTGTATCCGAAACACCCTTCTCCGCGTGATTCACTGCTTCTTATTCACGTAAGCCTTTCTAGATTTTTCGGTCACGGACAACACCCACTTTTCACTAGCAACCAACGACATGGACGCCGCCGCTGACACTACGCTGATAGCTAAACTTCTAAGGAAAGAGCTGCGTGATGCTATCGCGCTAAAAAAGAAAAGATCGTGCTCGCCTTTGAGTCGTTGCAAGCAAGCGCACAACGAATACAGTGAGTCGTTTAATAAGGCGAAAGCCTTCGATACTTCCCCAAATACGAAAGTCGGCGGTTCACGTCAGCAGCCTTCACACGAGTAATGCGAAATACCGCCATCGTGTGATGACATCATCACGACGTGTCATGTTACGAAAATTTGTGACGTCAGTATGTCATAACGTGACATCACTTGATGACGTCGACACATTAAGTGGTCGCTTGGTGAAACGTATACCTATCACGGAGGCCACGAAAAACAGTGTGAGGCCAGAAGGCCTCCAATTCATCCCATCTTGGAGGCAGCAGGAAACGAGGTTAGGCGCACAAAACTTTCACAAGATGGTGTAGGTGATCACTGAATCGACTCAGAAGCAAAACAAGATTACTTTCGCCTTAAAGTTGTCCCAGACGATTGCTTAAGAGGCTCCGGAAGCTATATTGATTACGAATGGATGATGTATGGATGAAAAACTTTTATTGGGGTCCTGAAGGATTCCACCCCCGTTTTATAGGGGTCGCGGGTTGCTCCATCTTGGGAAGGGGAGGCCTAGCCTCACCGCCGCATCGTGTGCCTTCTTGACAGCCTTGAGTTTTTGTATGAAAACAACAGTCGTGAGCTATACATAAAAGAAATTTTCAGAAAATTCTCAATTTTTTTGTAAAGAGGGGCACCTCCAGAGCATGTGGTTAAAGTGAGTGAGAACAACTTTATTATTGTCTAGTGCAGACGCTGAGTTTGCCACGCGTCACCCGGCTACTCCCACGCGGGGGCCGGCAGGTCTAGCCTGATGGCCCTGTCGCGGGCACACTGGACGGCCAGGATTTGGTCATGAAGTTCTGGGCTGTGCAGAAGCGCATCCCACTCGGGTTTGCTATAAGTCGGTCCAAGCGACCAGCACTCCCAGAGCATGTGTGCTAACGTAGCGGTCTGCCCGTAAGCGGCGCAGGTGGCATCGGGGGAATTTGTGAGGATAAATTGCATTTAGGTATGCTAACGACGGGTACGAATGGGTTTGAAGTAAGCGCAACGAGACGGCCTCTGCTATATTGAGTTTTGAATGTGGCATTGGGAATGCCCGCCTCTCCATGTAGTAATACTTGGTAATCTCGTTGTGTGTAGTAGGTGTGTCTAAAATCACTGCGATTGTGGCAGTCTGGACAACGTTCTGAAATGTCGGAGTAATGGCTATAGGTTACGAGGCTGGGTATGTTACCGTCTGAAGCATGCCAAGAAAGATTGCCTGTGGCCTATACAACTTTTCGTGTGGCAATGGAAAGGACCTACCTCCTAATTTATAGTGCTTTGTGATCTCGTTGAAGGTATTCAAAATGTCCCCAAAATGAAGGTTGAGGCTGATTCCTCTGTCTGAGAAGCACAAGACCCAGCGCGGTAAGTGAAGCATCGTGCCTTGGAGTGGGCTAGCTCGTTGACATCATTTAAAATATTAACTAACAAGTAATATTTATTTATTTAATTAAGTAAAAAAGTAACCTTCTGAAGACACGTTCTAGGTAACGAAATCGTCAGATGGTAGGACAGAGCAGTGAGCAGTAACACATAGGATAGCACCGTAGAAAAGGTTTTCTTCTTCGTAAGGCACACCCCCACTATCCATTGCTGCCGCAGTACAATTTATTTGTTCACCGTATACTTGCAAAGCGCACCTCTCAAGGTGGTGTTCACTCACCGTCACGGTACGAGCCCGACTTGAAGCAGCGTTCCATGATCTCCTTCTTAATGTCGTCCAGAAAGTCGTCGGCAAAGCCCCGGGTCATGCCTCTCGTGCATCTCTGGACGTAATCACGGCTCCAGACCTGCGCCTCAGACTGGGACCTGCGTTGCGCGACCCCGCCACACGATTGAAAAGACGATTGCAGTGTGGTTTTTACGGGCAATCTTGTTTTTTTTTTAAGCGTTTTCGATCACAGAATGTAGTCCACGTGCAGTGCAACTAAGATCCACCAGGAAGCCTGTGGTTCGTGCGGTGTGTTTGAAGTGGTACGAAGACTTTCAACGATTGTTTCGACGCGAAAGCGTTAAACAGCTTGTTTCGTATAAATTAGTCGTGGGCATCGTCAGTTTTCAGCGAGAAATTACCATCTTATGCGTGAGTGAAAAATCGAGAACAATGTGAATAAAATCCTGGGTCAGATTGGGGATCTAAGCCGGGTCGTTCTGTTCCGACTGGTGATCGCACCCAGGTCGTTTGCGTGGCAAACAAATATTTGACGACGCAACCACGTATATACTTGTGAATACAGTTAAAATAACTTCCTCTGCTTAGAGATGCAGTGAAAGTAACTTTCTTGCTTTACAAATACACACGTCTTGCATACATGCTTCACAATACAACACAAAATTTTGCAGTAGTAATACATGGACAAGCGCCCATTGCCATTGAAAGAAGAACACAAACAGGAGGTAAAGGAAATGCGGAAATGTTAACCACTCTACAATGACCGGTGTGCTATCCAGCACTGAGGAAAGGAAAGAGCGCACAAACACCAAGTCCGTTGGCTTCAAAACATGTCGTTATTCTAATGCTTTCGTGGTTTAAAGCTGACAACCCATTACAAAAGGCACACACGTACGGCGGCTATTCCCTTAAGGCCATGTAATGGGTACATAGCAATTTTTTTAAGTACGCACTAAGAACATGATATCGCTGTTGCGTTCAACTCTTAAATGTGAAGTTTTAGAATCCCCTAATTTTGTTTTGCAATCAGGGAAAGCTGTCCTCCTTACAGCAAGCGTACTTGCTATCACACAATAGCTAACGAACAATACAGATCTGTTGACTGCTATTTTTCGTTTTCATCTTTCTTTATATTTTGATTGGCTTACTATGAAGATAGGTCACTTAATGTGCTAGTCTTGCTTTTTTGTAATAAAATACTACTCGCGAAATGCAACAGATAGAATAAGGATTAAACAAGGCGTTTTTTTATACGTTGCGTAAGCAGATGTTAGGGTTTTTGTATATGGCCTGCTTCTCCTTTTCACAGATATTGAAATTCGTTAAAATCAGAGCAGAGAAAATAATTTTTGACAGAAGATAACCAACAGAAATTTTATTTAATCATTGAAGTCATACAAATCGTCCACTCAAGTAGGAAGATGAAAAAAATAGCGCATCCTTAAGCGTGACCTTTGAAATCTGAACGCGATAGCAAAATCCTCTCCATAGTGCGTACTTCAAGCAGTTGATGCACACTTTTTAGGGGTGAAGCTCCTTAAGCCATAAGTTGTGTGTCCACGATGTATGCAGTAGTAGTAGGAGGATGAGGAGGTAGCCAACTCTGGTTCAGTCCTTGTAATGTCTACTGGATTGCGTTACTTCTATATGACCAATATATGATGAAAATATGCGAGATAGCGGTGCTTGGAGTGTTTAGTAGATGAACGGACGGACGCACGGGTGCACGCACGGACAGATGCTTGGATGGATGCTTGGAAGGACGCAGGGAGAGTCGCGCGGACAGACGGATGGACACACGGGTGAACGCATGAATGGACGCACTGACGGACGCACAGTTGGATGGTCGAATGGACGGACGGAAGCAAGAACAAACGGACAGACTGACGAACGCTTCGCCACACATCATCATGCACTGCGTGGATATGTTGTTATTCTTTATTGCATGAGGCTACTCGAGAAGTTTAAATTGTGGCTTAATGCAATAGACTCGATAAAGATTAAAGTGGCTTTTGTCAGAGAAACTTTCGCAAATGGCTGCATTCAGTGTAACAGATAGCATGGTTTGAAGCTCGAGCAATTATACGCGAGAGGTGATTTCGAACTTGCAATGGACGCTAGGGACACAGGGACGCCAGGGACCACTACGTGGTCGCCAGGGAATAGGGCGCCCTAATGCCTGCACCTTTTTTGAAGGGTTGCCGGCTGTAAACCACGAAGTCGTTATGTTAATCCCATGTTTTGATTCTCGATAGTAATGTATGCTTGTACCACACAATATTAATGCAATATTACAACTTGTTTTATGACACCCGTATACAGGATACGTGTGTTTGTAACGGATATGGTTGTTCTTTTTGCTGCATTTCTGAGAAGATGGAGTCAATTTCACACTGTTTTAAAGGAGTCGCGTAGCTGTGTGTTAGAACAACAGCTTACCACGCAAACGGCCTGAGTTAAATCCTCTATCAAACCCGAAACATTTTATTACTTTATTTGCATTTTTCTCAACATCTCGGTTCCAAACAAGGTTCTTTTTCGCTATCAGCCAACGATGCCCACGCTGACACCAACGCCAGAATTCCTGCTAAACGAGCTCTTTAACGCCTTAGCCACCGCGTACTGACCAGAGGTAGCTGCGTCACTCACACTGCCCCGTCTCAAAGTCTACGACATTCGCCATTTGGTGCACGCAGGAAATAGACGCGTGCGCCCATCCCCCGTGTATCCCGGCCACAATCCAATCCAATCCAATGCAGGGCGCGGGGCGCGCGCGTAACGTTCCATCTTCGTCAACGCCGTCTCAAAGTTCTTTTTTTTTATTCGCTAGGCTATGTATTCTGGCACTGTAGTCATACTGGAAAACTAGACTGAACGGTGCCTATTGCGTTAAAACAACACACGCACACACACACAAACTATACTTAGAGTACACTTGAGCTCCTGTTTCAAAAGTGGTACGTGATAGCGTACCCAAGCCCCGTGTCCATCAGCTCGTCTATTGCTGGCCTGTCTTCGCTTTCAGGTCATGCCCATGATGCTCACGATGACGCAAGAAAACGAACTTGTGCTCGACACCTTGCCCGTTTCACACTATTCGGGAATGCCTACTGTAAGGTTCCCACTCCACCATGATTTTTTAATGCGAAGCATTTCTTAGCGAACTTCGGTGATGTTGAGCGTATCTATCTATCTATCTATCTATCTATCTATCTATCTATCTATCTATCTATCTATCTATCTATCTATCTATCTATCTATCTATCTATCTATCTAAGACTTTTAGCTCTCCTGGCCCTTTCGATAACTGTATCAATACGACACTTGGCGTGGCACAACATGACTGCATGGAGAACATATTTGACTAGTCATAACATGAAAATCATGACATGTATGTCATTAATGTCATGATTTACATTTCAAGGTTCTGCAGCTCATGCGGTGGTTTCGTTCACATGCATGCATGTTGCAAAACTGGCATGGTATCGCATAGTCGCATGGCCATCACAATAGACAGACGCAAACATGGAAATCATGACATGCGTGTCATGTAACAACATGAGTACGTGCCACACTCATTATGCGCTCACGGCCGTTTCGCTAGCGTCACATATACCGAATTTCGTGTTACGGTACGTAAATGGGTGACGAAGGTATGTGACTGGTGCAAACATGATAATCATGAGATGCATGTCATGTAACAACATGACTACGTCTCACACTCATGATGCACTCGCGGCTGTTTCGCTACCTTCACATATGCCAAAATTTGGAATTACGTCACGTGAATGAATGACGAAGGCATGTGACTGGTGGAAACATGATAATCATGAGAAGGGTGTCATGTAAGAACATTAACACACGCCACACTCAAGGCGCCTATGCACTTCGACGTGAGCCGGCGCGCGTACGCGCTGGCGTTCGTTTTATCGCGTCACGCCGGCGATGCCAGGCCAGGTGCCGATATCCCCCTAGTAGAGATAGGTGGATCTGCCCACTGACCTTCATTGTGGATCTGTATGCCGTATGCTTGCAGGTACGCGCCACGCTGCGTTGCATTAGAGAGTTTTAATACTGCGTACGCTGCGTACGTGGCGGCGTTGCGTACGTAAGGACGCCACATTCTGCGTAGTGCGCATGCGCAGACCGCAACGCACATGTATCGCATTACGTACGCAGCCGCTACGTACGCACGCATGAGATGCGTGCGTGCGTACGTATGAGGTGATCGCGACGCTCTCGAACAAGTTCGCGACAGCGCGAGACTTCGTTTTGCAAAATGGTGACATCGAAGGCAAGCACCGACCGTCTCTGTGGCTTAAAATATGGCCATAATCTTGCTATAACACTTGCATTGGCTCACCTTGGCTGTCAACAACACGTGCTTCTATTCTGATATACCAGATGGCGCAACACGCTTCATGCTCGTTACGTACGCGGGTACTACGGCGTACTAAAAGGCGATTAGTGGCAAACGACTCCACGTAACGCGAGGCGCTTGCGTGATGCGTACGTAGCACTTTTCCGCAGTACTAAAACTCTCTATTGACGCATGCGCGTTTGAGCGCACACGACGTCCCTCCGTCACGAAGAGAGGCAGACGCTGTCTAAGTAACGTCGTCGGCGTAAAATGTAGCATGTCGCATTTCACGCTGGTTGCCAACGGGCCGCGCTGACAGACGCTGGTCGCGCCGGTCGCGCCTGGCGTCACACTAGATAGTGCTCGCATTTTGCTAGCGTGGCGTCGCTGCGCCCAACCTGCGCGTGCGTCAACGTTGCGTCGAAGTATATTGGGCCCTTCATGACACACTCGCCGCCGTCGCGCCACACGTACCAAATTTGGTGTCACGGGAAGTGAATAGACGACGAAGGTAAATGACACGTCCAAATATGATCATCATAATATGGATTTCATGTAAAACATGGCTTCATGCTACGCTCATAGCACGCTCACGGCCGTTACGCTAGCTATACCAAAGTTGGTCATCAGGTGACGTTAATAAATGACGAACGTGAATGAAACGCCCAAACATGATAATCATGCCATGGAAGTTATGTACGGCATAATATACCTCCACCTCTTAACGGTGTGCTGATTTTAAAGAAACCTATCACCCTTCCTCATTTGTGCTTCGCATATCCTCGATTCCCCCTGTACGTGGGAGCTGCTAATTTTTTTTTTCTTCGAAGCAGCTTCAAGCAATAGCATAGATGTCATTATGACGCAGCGAGCCTGCACTAGGTTCCAACTCGAGTGAAATGCTTTTACGTTATGCACTGCTCAGCGAACTTCGGCGACTAAGAGCGTACCTATCTATCTATTTATCTAGCCGCCTATGACTTCTAGCTTTCCTGGCCGTTTCGACAATGGTAAAGTTACCAAAATTGGTATGCAAAAACATGACGGTAGGGCGAGCATAAGTGACTGGTCATAACATGAAAATTATGACACGTATGTCATGAATGTCGTGGCTTACATTTCATTGTCTTGCTGCTCTTACAGTGGTTTCGTTCCCATGACATACTGCGAAACTGGTATGGTATGACATGGCTGCATGGCGAAAATTAGTGACAGACCCAAACATGGAAATCATGACATGCCTGTTATATAAGTCACGACTAGACGCCACGCTCATGGCGCTGTCGCGGTTACTTCGCTGGCTTCATATATACCAAATTTGGTATTACGTGACGTAAATTGGTGACAAAGGTAACTGGTGCAAACATGATAATCATGATATGCACGTCATGTATGAACATTACATGCCATGCTCTCGCGACCGTTTCGCTAGCTTCACATATACAAAACTTGGTATTACGTGTCACGTACGGACGACGAAGGTAAATTGCACGTCCGAACATGATAATCATGGCATGCGTGTCATGTAAAGCATGATTACATGCTACGCTCATAATGCGCTCGCGGTCGTTTCGCGAGCTTCGCATATATCATATTTGGTGTTACGTGTCGTCAATAGATGACGAAGGTATACGACTAGTTAAAACATGATAATCATTACATGTGTGTCATGTAAGTGCATGACAGCATAGCACGCTTATGATGCGCTCATGGCCGTTTCGCTAGCTTCACATGTACGAAATGGGGTATGACTTGACGCGAATGGACGACGTCTAAACACGCTAATCATCACATGTATGTGATTTAAAACATTACTACATGCTATGCTCATAGCGCGCTTGCGGCCGTTTTGCTAGTTCCACATATACCAAACTTGGTATCACGTGCGTGAATAGACGGCGAAAGTAACTGGCATGTCTAAACATGATAATCATGTCATGTATGTCAAGTAAGGTACAACGTTCACCTCGTAACGTTGGGCTGATTTCAATGACATAACGACCTTCATTAGTGTTTCGCATGTCATCGATTCCCACTGTACGCGGGATCTGCCATTTTTAAAGACGATAGTCTTTCTTGGGGACCTTCAGCGGAGGCATTCTAACGCAGTGCCTCCAGAATACCATCCACCGATTTTTTTGTGCAGAACATCAAATAAATGTTTTGTTCACTCTCTCCACACGCAAGACTGTCGTACGACATTTGCAGATTAACATGCAGATACGCGGCCAATTTTTAATTTGTATCTTTCTCAAATGTTTTGTTCGCAGACAACGTCAATTCTTAAGATACAATCACCACCACTGATACTGACGCCGATAGCCATAAAATTTTCTTATTTTGAAAGGACTTTATACACTCACCTTTCTATTTAACCATTGTCATTGATTACACTTTTTCCTCCCATCTGCCATCCCTCGGTGTAGAGTAGCAGGCTAGAGCATGTTATCGCTCCCGCCGACCACTCTGCTTTTCTGTAAATAAGCCTCTCTCTCTCTGTGTGTGTGTGCGTGTTCGTGTGCGTGCGGGCGTGCGTGTGTGTGTATGTGTGTGTGTGTGCGTGTGTGTGTGTGTGTGTGTGGTGTGTGTGTGTGTGTGTGTGTGTGGTGTGTGTGTGGTGTGTGTGTGTGTGTGTGTGTGTGTGTGGTGTGTCGCAATAACAGGAAAAGCTCTCCCGCGAAATTTTTATATGGTAAGATGACACTAGAGGTGACGTCCAGTCCAGCAACAACATTGACATTGGCGAGTCCTCTCAACACGCTTATTTCTGTAATATCATACTTTCCTTAAATTTTGCTATCACGCACCGGCCCTTCTAGGTGTACATCACGCGTTCTAAATTGTGTATATAGCAAAAGTGTTTGACGATTAAGAGTACTTGTTATTCTACCATAAGAGTGCAGAAAGCCATACCGTAAAATCTTCTTGATCGGTATGCTGTGTTTAGAAGAAATGTTCGACGACTTAAAGTACAAGGTAGTCCACTATGGGAGGGCTGAAAGCCGTCCCTCGGGCCCCGCCACGGTGGTCTAGTGACTAAGGTACTCGGCTGCTGACCAGCCGGTCGCGGGATCAAATCCCAGCTGTGGGGGCTGCTTTTCCGGTAGAGGCGGAAATATTGTAGGCCCGTGTACTCAGATTTGGCTGCACGTTAAAGAACCCCAGGTGGTCGAAATTTCCGGAGCCCTCCACTACGGTGTCTCTGATAATCATATGGTGGTTTTGGGCCGTTAAACCCCACGAATGAATCAATAAAGCCGTAACTCGGGTCTCACACTTGGCAAGGGGTGTGTGTGTGTGTAGACGAAGTGGTTCACGATTTAGCGTCAGAACAACAAAATGATCTCACAATTGAAGGGATGTATAGTTCAAGCAAATGGTTCGGAGAGGCGCCCCAAGACAGTGAATTCTTATCTGAAAGCAACCCGAAGCTGATGAAATCCGCGTGCTTGGGTGTTTTATTCGTCAAAGGCACAAAATTGAGACTACCCAGGGACCAAGTGGGCTGGATGGTTAATTTAATATCCAATGAAAAAAAAAAGTTCCGCCTCTCCGAAGGGAATCGTGAGGAAATGCGAAGGAATCGCGTAGCATCCCTAACGGCGTTTCGTGCGTGATAAATGTAGAGTTTCATACAATAGCGCCTAAAGGAGAATCTGGCGGCGCATTCGTGTACCCACATTGTAATTATGGGAAGTACAGGCTTCGAACTGGATCGCATTTACCAGTGAACGTTCTACGGATCTTTTTCTACAGTTTCAGTTTCGTTCTTTGCGTAGAGTGGGCAAGGGGGTGGGTGTAAAGGACTGTAGCTGCACCTTTGTTGTTCAAAGAAGCTGAAAACTGCAAGTCCTCTCAATTTACTGCAACGCTGGAGCTGTATAAGTAGTGTTTGACAGTTTAAGAGATGCGTCACTTACTCACCGCTGCACATAGATGTAGGGTCCCATGCTTGTACAGGATATTACATTGAGTTCACATTGTTGTTAAGGCGTCTTGCCAAAACTCGGTGAAATCAACTGCAAAACGACGCTGACGTGAAGTAGATGCACCGCCACGCTTTTTTTACTCGACTTTACAACAACACAAGAGGTGCGCTGGGGGCAGACCACTTGAACAGATGCACCTGGCATCGCAGCCGACAAAACGTCAAGCATTTCTCACCTAATACTGTTCTGTTATTTCTATAAATAGATATTGCATACTTTTGAGGGCAAAACAACGATGTTTATTTTGAAATATTGGAAACAATAATTCATTATATCTTGATGCCAAATCAGAAAAACAATGGCAGAGCAATGCATATTCTGATGGTTACATTTGTCCAGGTTTCACATTTACGGCCTAGACACAAAAACGTTTTGCAATAAACTTTGCGTAAAATGAAATGAAACAAGTTTCAATTAAACATACCTTCATATCACTTTGCTTTACACTCACCAAACAAGCGTTGCGAATCGCAAAAACGTGATCCATTCGAAGCAGATCCGAAGCCTGTACTTCCCATAATTCCTATAGGGGTACAAGCGCCACTGAAGAATCCCGCGTTGACACTAGCGCCAGATTCCCCTCTATGTATTATTGTATGAAACTATATGGTGAGAACCCAGCGTTAAAAGAACGTTTTTCGACCGTTACACCGAGCAGTCAATGGCACCGTTCACTGCACGTCACGTTTCAGGGGCAAAGCTCCTTAAAGGGGTACTGACACAAAAAAATTTGGCCTCGCGTTTTTCTGCTGCAATGCGTTGCTGTAGGGCTGTTAGTCTTGACACGACCCAGTGTTTGCTGCAGCACGCAAAAGATAAATAATTACAGACCCCTCATTATCGACCAGTTTCAGTTTCGGTTTCAGAAAATTGCAAAAACTAGGTGAACTGTCACCACCTAGCGTGGGCAACTCTTGACCACGTCAGCATGAGGAACTGCGACGCACTTCCGCACGATCCGCAACTAGAATTACTTTCGAATAGTAAACGGTACTGGAATGTCGCCAAACACTAAACTTTCTAAGCGTGTGCCACCAAGAAATATATACTTCGGGAACTAACTCGGCAAAAGAAAAATGGCGACTATGACGTCATCATAATTTGTTTTATTGACCGCAGCATGGTGACGTGAGGGAAGTTGGGGGTCCCCTCGGGGTCACCTCCGAGGGTGTCTATAGCGCTATGGAGTCGGTCGCTCACGCAAACTTCAAAATTAATTTAAAATACCTTTCAATTGCTATATTCGCTGTTGATATCTTGCAGATGGTATGCGAATGTTCACGAGAATTGGCCCCACAGGATTTCTCGGCCCCGAAATTTTGTGTCAGTACCCCTTTAAGCCGTAAGTCGTGCTTTCGCGATGTATATAGTAATCGTCGTCGTAGTAGGTAGCCACCTCTATGGCCGGACTAGGCACGCACGCACTCTGTTGAATTTAGGAGAAAACCCGCGCAAGGTAATCATAAATAAGAAGATTGTTGTTTCTGGTGAAATAACCTACAGAGGTGAGTATCGTTAATTTATACTCTAATAAAGTTTTCCTTCAACTTCACGCCTACTAAAGCAAAAATAGTAAAAGCAGGACCGTGCTTTGAGGACTATTTGACCAGAAAACGGCCAAGTTAAGCTCGCTGGGTGTAAGCTGTAAACACAAGGGCTGGGCCCTTAGAGTAATATCACTGTTTTAAGGTTGACAAATGAAAAGTTGCCTAGACAAACGAGGGGGGGGGGGACCATGGCTTCCCTATTTTCAGTCATGCGTCGGGATAGATTAGACGCCAGCATGTCTATTGAAAATCCTGTTTGATCACAACAAGAATGGGCAATATCTGTTGAATTCACGGAACAACGCTTCTATTACATTTTCTCGGTAGGTGAAATGGCTGGTGTCCAAGGGTGATGCGCAGTGCGCCGTGTACCGCACTTGCGCAAATATGATCACGAGAAAATAAACGTTTATTTCTACAGCGAAGCTGCATGTGGCTGGGTTCAGTGTCAACAAAAAGTTGAGGGCAACATAATGAGACGAAAAGCACAACTGCTAGCAGGCCTGTTAAAAACATGTGCGGTAAATACCGGTTAAGACCACGCTCGAAGCGTCAAGGGCAATAGGCAAGATTGGCAAGACACTGCCTTTCGCCTGAAGGAGAATTCGTGAAAAAAAAATTGCCCGCAGCTTCCCTCGGGGGAACACTGAGGAGGATGCGGAGCATATAATTGGTTAACGGGGTGTTAAAGTGCGACTTACTTGGGTCGATGGCTAAATTGGTTAACGTGGTTGTGAAATGGGGTGTTAAATTGCGACTTACTTGGGTCGATGGCTAAATTGGTTAACGTGGTTGTAGGAGGGGGTGTTAAATGAGTGAACACGTACACACGTATGCGAAAGGACGGCGCTGGTCGAAGGGACGTCGATCATTGTGTTTGTGGATTCGTTGGAATTCATTTCACCGCGACCTTGGACGTCGACGCGCCGTACAAACCAACCGACGAGCGGCAACTGAGCGAGCGAGCGCCGACCTTGAGTATATATACAGCGCTACGGCGCATGCACTGTCACCTGTTGAATGTTCTCGAAGGAGAAGCGCGCGCGCGGCACAGATGGCGACGGCGCGACGGCGCATGCGCTGTCAGCTGTCGAATGTTCTCGAAGGAGAAGCGCGCGCGGCACAGATGGTGGGCGACGGCGCGACGGCGCATGCGCGCGCGTCAGCTGTCGGATGTTCGAAAAGCGGTGCGGACGGCGCGGACGGCGCGGACGGCGCACTACAAGGCGCGAGTATAAGATGCTTCCGCATCTAAAAAAGAAAGTGCATTGCTGCTGAAATGCCTAACACTTTAAAGGTGCGTACGATAAAGTCAGAATGGACATTCTTAGGACTCATTTAAAATTTAGTTCCTAGCTGTGGTCAACTATGGATTGAAATTTTGTGCCACCCCTGAGCCATATGCTAAGCAGCGTCGCTGGTCATGATTTTCACAGGGTGGAACAGCTCGCACATTTTTTTAACAGCAAACCTGTTCTTGATCGAGTGCAAGGAGGGTTAAGAAAATTGACGGCAAATCCACGAGGTGAATGACGATGAGATTGGGCGAAGCTCCTGGAAGCAATACCATGAAATTTTCGTCTGTTTTCGCCTGGCGATATGCGCGCTTCCTCGCCCCGCCGCTTTCTATTGACGAACGTTTTCAAGATCCGCTTCGCGACGTTGTCGTGCTGCCTCGGCCTCTCGTTCCCGTACGAGAGTATCTTGCTGGCGCTGACGTGCCGCTGCAGCATCTTGTTCACGTACGGCGGAATCTTGCCGACGCTGCCTTGCTGATGCGGCTTCTTGTTGCCGTACAGCAGAATCTTGGCGGCGACGTCGCGCAGCTTCCCGGCGCGCTTCTGCCTCGCGTGCTCTCACTTCAGGGTCCTGTCTGAGAGCCCACGCCGCCACTGCCCGGCGCGCCCACCTTTCGGCATCCTTATCCATACGAGCACACACCGACGGCAACGAGCATCGACACTTACAAACCTGTATCGATATGCTTTTGATTATAAAACCGTTGCTTTAGAAAACACCTGGCGTCTTTCGTTAAGCAGCTGGCGTCTTCTTTTTAGTTTCGCTTAAGAAACATCTGGCGTCTTTTCGTTGTCCTTTTAGAAAACATCTGACGTCTTCCGTTGGTTTACTTCATCAATCAACGGCGTTTCGAAGAAAAAATTTTTATTGTTTAATCACGCACAGGAGAAATCTCACCAGGCACTACATTGTAGGTAAAAAATGGCTGCTACTGGAAATGAGAGACAGCAGAAGTCAGCTTTTAACACTTCTACTTCTACTATCGTTTCATACTAGAACATGCCAATGGCTGCAAATGTAAAATGAGAGACGGAAGAATTCGGCTTTTAGTTAACGCGCACGCTGCGATTTTTTTTTATTGTTCAACAACGCACAGAAGAAATCTCCCACCGGCACCACCTTGAAGGTCAAAATGTAAGACTGGTTACACACTAGTACTACTACTACGAGGGACGAATGGGTGTTGCTATAAGGAGCTTCGCCCCTAAAAAAATTTTTGAAGCACCAAAAACACTGCGTTTTCAGCCTGAATCAAGGAAGAGGAAGACGAAGAGGAAGTAATCCTGTTGACGTCCCTGCGTGTTCCACGTCAGGGACGTCCTCCTCATCTAGCCATGGCGCCATCGACGTCGTGGACGCCTTCGAAGGCGCAGGCCTTCGACGTTGCCGTCCCTGCGGGGACTAGTCCGGAGACCATCGTCGACGCGACGGCCTCAATAGTTGGCCTCTCAGAGGTACACTGCGTTCAGCACATGGGAGGCATGAACTTCCAAGTAACTGTCAAGAGCATGGCTTCCATGACTCTCATCGTCGACGCTGGCTACCTGACCATCGGTGGCGAGCGTATCCCTGTCGTTCCCGTCGGCCCGCAGGTAACTAACGTCGCCTGCCTGTTTTTACCAGCCTTCGTCTCCAACGAGGTACTCGTCCAGGCTTTGTCCCCATACGGCAAGGTATTGACTGTGACCGCTGGCGTCATGAGCGCAAGGCGCGGAGTTCTCACAGGCACACGCTATGTCCGGATGGAAATGAGTCCCACAAATCGCGTCCCCAACTATCTTCGCGTTTCTGGTCATCGAGTCACCTTCGACTACCGCGGTCTGCAACGTGTTTGTCGTCGGTGTGGCTCTAGTGGTCATTATCGAGCACAGTGCACAGCACCATTCTGTGGTCGCTGTGGCGTGCATGGACACGAAAGCGAAGGTTGCGACCGCCCCTGCCGACGTTGTGGAGATAACCACCCTACCACCATCTGCCCTGTGCGTCGTTCATATTCTGATGCTACTGCGGGGACCTTTCCTGCCCTACCGTCCGTGTCACCAACGGCAACAGATGAACGAGAACCCGAAGCTGTATTAGAAGAACGCCAGAATCCGATTCTGAGAGCTCCATTAAAAGATGAGGAAGTGTGCAGCTTGGCCAACCCGAGCGCGCCACGTCTGCAAATCTCAGCAATAGAAACAGCCACCGCGATTGACCTCGCGTCGGTCCCAGACAAACATGTCGTGCCATGTTCGACGTCGGCGCAAGCCGAGAAAGAAGCGCCGGTAGGCACCGAGGCACCGGAATCATCGTTAAACCTAGCAGCTGAGTGCCCAGAAGAAGCTGACGTCGCGAGATCTACGGGCGCTGGTGTCTCGCCTGGAACAGAATTACAACCGAATGAGCAAAGCCCTTTGGATCATTCCGAAAGCCAGGCTCGTGACTCCCTTGAACAAGTAGCAAGATGCCATGGGAGTTCTTTACTGACGCGTCTCGACAAGCAATCCGTGATCAAGGTCGTTGGAGGCGGCGACAACGTTAACGCTGCAGCCCTACCACCATCTGATTCGTCAGACAGCAGCTTCAGCCTCGAAGTCGACAGTAGCATCGGACTCCCTTCTAGCCCAGACAGTTGTGACGTGGAAATGCAAGCCCCGCGAGAGGTCAAGCGTGCTCACAAGTCTGGCACCAGCTCGGACGGCACCCACGACAGCCGCTCCGAATTCCAGCAACCGAAGAAACCTCGACCCTCTTCTAGAGGGTCGAATTGTGCTGTGTAGTGTACGTACTCCAGTTCCCCCGGACAAATCCCCGGGGTATACCGAATCGAAAACACGACCAGGTCAGTCACACATCTTTTTTCAATATGGCTGACACCCTGAAAATTCTTTCTTTAAATGTTCAAGGGTTCCGTAACCCAGTAAAGCAAGCCGAGGTTATCAGCATAGCCCGCGCAGAACATTGTGATATTCTGTGTTTACAAGAAACAAATTTTTTCACCATTGGCCACGTTCGTGCATTCAAACGCGCATTTAATTTAGACTGTTATTTTTCCTTCGCGACATCTCGCTTCTCTGGAGTTGGAATTATTATTTTTAACCGCGCTCTCCTGCGAAATCATCATGTTTTCTATGACGCGTTCGGACGGGTATTGGCTTTTGACTGCGTCCTATCATCCTTCAAGCTGCGTGTTTTGTGTATTTATGGGCCAGCTAGAGCAGCGATGTCTAACGATTTTTTCCGTGACCTGGACGTGTATTTTCTAGACGGTCGTCATGTTATACTCACTGGAGACTTTAATTGTGTATTAGACACGCGAGCTGACGTGCAAGGTCCAGGATGGGGTCGCTCTGATTGGAACGCGCGAGAGCTGCGTCGCCTAGTGCAACATTTCTCTTTGATAGATACGTACAGACTAGTGCATGGACCACAGTATGGCTGGACTTGGCGGCGTAGCACGTCGTCTAGTCGTTTGGATCGTTTCTATGTGCCGAGCGCGCTAGCTTCTTACGTATCGCACTCTGATGTAGTAACATTACCATCATCGCCTGTTTATATATCAGACCACCGACCAGTGACGCTCGAGGCTCACTTTCCCTTTTCATCATCAGCGAAACCTTGGCGTCTTGACATCCGCATTCTGCACGACGCGCCTACACGCTCCAGTTAATCTAGAAGCTTGCGGGCCTCTCTCTTGGGATGCGCTCCGGAGGTGTGGGACGCGCTCAAGACACAGTGGCGTTTACACTGCTCAGTAGCAGGGCGGGCCCTCAGACGCCGTACGTCCGAAGAACTAGCGGACACTGCCACAAAGCTGCGTATTGCTCTTCGGGTTGATCGACTAACTCCCTTGATGCGCGCATGGCAGCGAGAGTTAAGGGGTCGTTTTCAACGACTCATTGCAGCTTCGTCATTGACGGCGGCTGCTTGGCGTTGCAGACGTAATCCATGTGCTCACCCTGAGGTTCTACGCTTTGCGAAAAGCTCGCTTCTCAACCCGTCGAGTCGACTAGGAACTCTGGCGGCCAGATTCTTACACACTGCGTTGCCGCCGACACGTGATCAATCAATTTTCCTAGCTCACTTTGCCAAGATGGCTCGTACGACAATGTCATCACATCGCGGTACCACCGAGACAGCCACAATGTTAAGTAGGCTACCTCAAATTTCATCTGAAGTCGCTGAACAACTGTGCACAAGTCCGTCAGCTGACGAAGTGAAAGAGGCACTGTCTTCCATGAAGCGTGGCTCGGCCCCCGGGAAGATGGGTTGCCTGTTGAGTTTTATTTAACGTTTTGGGACGACATTGGTGCTCTTTTCACCTCTGTTATTTGCCGCTGTTTCGAGAACTTTGATTTTCCTGATAGCTTTCGCGATGGTCGAATTGTTTTAATACCTAAACATGACCCATGGTCAGTTCGCCCAGAGGAGTGGCGACCAATAACGCTCCTCAACGTTGATTATAAAACTTTCGCGGCAATTATCACTCGGCGTTTGAGAAGCTTGATGCCCTCCTTAATAGGTCATCATCAGGCGTGCTCTATTCCTGGAAGAGAAATCCACAGTCTTTCCTTTGTTACGCGCGATATAGTTGCGTACACGTTAACAAGATCAGCTCAGGGACTCTTGGTTTCACTTGACCAAGAAAAGGCATTCGATCGCCTCGAACATAGCTTTATATTTAGCGTAATGGAAGCATTTGGCTTCTCACAAAACTTCGTTGAGCTTCTCAGAAACGCATACCGAAATATACGCAGCACGTTATTTCTTGATGGTTTAGAGAGTGCGCCATTTCCGGTTACCCGTGGTGTTCGCCAGGGGTGTCCTCTATCCCCTGCGCTTTTTGTATTCAGCCTCGAACCACTCCTTCAATCGCTAATCGCTGACCCTTACGTTAGAGGCCTTCCTCTTCCAGGTAGTGGTACCGTGACAGTGACAGCATTTGCTGATGACATCACGTTGTATTTGAAGAATGAGGACAGTTTATCCCGTAGCCTACGACTTTTTACGACGTATGGCATGATTTCAGGTGCCGCTTTACATTTTTCCAAATGTCGATATTTATTCATTGGTTCCCCAGACGCATGTCTAAGTTCCTTTTTCGGTCTTCAGAAAAGTGACTCTATTCGTATTCTGGGGCTTGATTATACTTCCTACGGCATATCAGGCTCCTTGTGGAATTCAGTAGTCGAAGATGTAAAACGACACGTCCGGGAAGCACAGGAGTATGATTTACCGATGCTCGAAAGAAGGTATTTAGCACAGACGGTGTTTTGCGGCCGTGCATGGTACATATCTCACGTCTTACAGCCCCCATTACGAATCACCAGGTCGTTGCAATCCCTCATTGGCTCCTTTTTCTGGTCGGGTGGAACAGAGCTGGTTTGCCGAGCAGCTCTTGGGCAACCGAGAAACTGCGGTGGATTCGCATTCCCATCCGTCTCTGTTCGCTGCCGGCTGCTTGCCCTACGATTCTTACTTCGGTTGTTGCATGGTGATCAGTGCCCCGCGCGTGATCTTGTCTGTTATTTCTTGGGCACCAAACTACGCTATTTACTACCTGATGCACGGCTTAATTCTGCACCGCAAACACTTAATGTGCCTGCATTTTACTCAACGGCAGTAGCGTTTTATCGACACGCGCAGCAGGTTTGTCCCGATGTGGACATTCTTGAAAGCCGCATCGTAGATACAACGGCGGCTCTTCTGCTTCCTCTGGTTCCTCCAGCCCGTCTAGCACGATCGAGACATGTCTCGTGGAGCGCGATAACGGCATCGTTTTTGCCTGGTCACCTCCGTGACTTTATGTGGCGTCTTGGATGGGGAGTACTCCCAACACGGGACAGATTGGAGAGGTGGCGCATGGTCCCATCTTCCACTTGTCCTAACTGCCCGTTACAGGAGTCTAACCAGCATATGCTGAAGCAATGTGTCATCGCAAAGGTGTTTTGGAAGTCAGTTAACGCTAGTTTTCGTGGCCTAGGTGTTAATCGCTTTGTAACATCTGGTCGCTGCTCGCGTAGTCGCTTTGCACGCCTTCTAATAGCTGCGGGAGCCTTTTGTTTATGGCGTAATAGGTGCGAAGCTGTTGCGGCAGGTCATCGTCGTCGTGCTCTTTTTCCGATTCTGGAACGCCTCTACTGTGAACTCTTATCGTTTCTGTCGGAGGAATTGTTCTTCCTTGGGGAGGAAGAATTTCTGCGACAATGGTCGTGCCGCTTTCTGTCCGTAGTTGACAGACGCGTTCGATTAGTCTTCCACTTGGCCTGGTTCCTATAGCCAGGTCACCTGTTAATGTCTGATTGGTGCATGTAATCAGTATGTGTTTACTATTCTATGTGTTTGTGTATGTCCCATATTGGTGTGAGCTCTTCTATATATGCACTTCATTCTAAAGCTGTAAGTTATGTAACTTTTATGAATATTGATACCTGTTGTACATATTTTCTAACATCTTCACCAAGTCTTGTAAATTCTGCACATATATCATCATGTACATTGTCCATATTGTGATTAGTGCATTTATGTAGTGTATGTATAGTTATTAGTACTATGAACGATGGACATCCTACGGACTTGGACATTTGTTTAAATGTGTAATGTATGTTGTGCTTTGTCTTTTGTTTGTTATTGTGCCTGTTATACAGACGCTTGTCCCTTAGCTTTGTTGCGTCCCAGGAGAGAATAAACTTTTTCTAAACAAAAAAATTTAATCCTCTTTCGTCGAGTGTTTTATGTCGGAGATCCATGGTGACACAGGTGTGTGTTACATACATTGAGTCAAACCAAATACTCAGAACTGCTCCATTAAATATGAAGGCAGCAGTGAGCTTAACTAACGGGTATCTGCCACAGAAATCTGTGTGGCCTGTCCGAAAGCTGTCATTATCATAGATGCACATGTGCTACGAAAATCATGCGCGAGTCTTCGTCACCTCCACTGAAAAGGAACAACTCAGCCCAACAAATGGCGTGTGCGTTACCACAGTCACACCCCTATCGCGTGATACTTCGTGGTTATGATAAGTTGTGGTTATACTACCACCTCAAAGCTTAACAAAGGATCTTCAATTAGGAGCTAGGCAAGACGCATCTGAAAGGCTCACAAGATATATGAATGTGATAGCCTGTTGAAGAAAAGGATGCCAGCTTCGCTGTGTCATCAATGTCCGCGTTGCGGCGCTGGTTTAACACTTTTCAAAAGGCTTGGTATATACGTATAAATAGTGCTCCTATCTACGCTGCTTTGAAGTGCATACAGAAGCATTCGCCCCGTACTTGAGGTCACGTGATTGGTAGAAATGACACGATGATAAATCCCTCTCTTCAGCGTTTGTCATTACACTCTTTCAGTACAGAAGACATCTAAATTATGTCGAGTGACGTCCTCTGGTGCTGCGGTACTGTTTGTGATTCTATCTGCGTTACTCTTTATAACATCAGTAAACGTGGCGCGAAAATCAGTCATGTTTATCGATTCACAGTCCGCTGCAGCGTCGCTTGAAAGTGATGTAAAAACTTCTTTAAAAGCTTCGCTTTTATATGAGACCCTATGATAACAGTCAAAAGTAACAACAATGAACCACGTGATCGAATTTCAATAAATATAAAGCCACTGCAGTATTCCAGGACACACTGCAGCCGACACCACATCAAATAGGGCCCACAATAACGATGAAACAATTGCCCTCAAAATTTCACACATTGAAATCCATCTACTCCTGAGACAGATAGCCTGTAGCGTCATCAAAGACAACAGGTTCAGTAAAAAGTCGGAAAGTACGGACTCATATCTTATTGACCATTGCTTAAAACTTAGGATTCTATCAGAGCTGCGGTAAATTGGAAAATTTGAGATGTTAGTTGACTGCTTACGGCTTGGTACAGCGTTTACGCCACACTTCCTACACAGAATACAGCGTGCGTCTAGTACAAACTGTTCCTGCCACCACCTTGACGAAGGTGTACATCACCTGCTTCTGGAGTGCCCAAAATATGGAACAAAAAAATGTATTACGAGCAAGTTTGCAACCTTTATATAGGGGGTCCTTCAGAGTGAAAAAAATACTAGGCCCATGGTCAACTGCAGGTCTTCAGAAATAAGCAGCTGTCGCCTTCAAGAAGTTTCTTGAAGATTGAAATATTTTATAGCAACATTCATCTACTGTATGGAATGCCGCCTTTTCCTTCATACCATAGAAAATGTGTAATATTGAGATAGTATGTCTGATTTGTGTAATCATTTGTCTATGTGCGAATTTACCTTGTCTGTGTGGAACTTTGTACATATGAACCTATTAGACGTATCTGAACTGTCATGTGATGTTTCACTGTCCTGTATTTTCACATAGTTTTACTGTCTTGCATTTATGCCCTTATTGTTTTTTCTTACGACATATTTTGTCTGCTAAGTGAGAAGTAGTAGCCGGTGCTACCGTTATGGCACCAACGGTCTTCTATTTGATCATTTAAATAATGAAAAAAAAATACGTACCTGCAGAAATCTTCCCGGTCAGCGTCCGTTTCCGGTACCTTGTTTCCCGTGGCGAACAAAAACAGGCCAGCGGCGCAGTTGTCCAAAGAACGGATGTAGCACTTGTCACACGAGGGGGGTAATGCCGTGCACTTGGCGACGAGCGCTGCATACGCCCAATCAAAGAACGAAAGTAGCAAAAAATTAATGCAACAAGCTGAGCTATAGTTGCTAATGTATTGTAGAATAGCGCGTAAAAAAACATCTATACGGAGCAAGCGCCCGACGTGTTGTCTCTTGGTGTGTTCACATGTTTGTTTTTTTTTGTTTTTCGCGCTCTTTTACATTGTAAAGGAAAGTTATGTAAGCCCTGCACTAATGGTGTCAAGTCTTGTGGAAGTGTGGAGGTGGGCAGCCTTCTTTTTTTTTTCAATTTGGTTTGCTCTTTCTTTCTTTTTCACTTCTCCAGCTTTCTGTCTTTAGTTCACTATTTCTTTATATTCACTCTTACTTTAATGCCTATTCTTTTCTCTTTATTTCTCTCCTTTTTTATTTCTCGCTTGACTAGTTTTTTTTTGCCATTTTTATATGAACTTCTGCCTGCTTTACGCCAAGTGGCGACAGTGCATTACAGTCTGGGCCCACAAAGTGCTTCCTATTTAGCAAGAGAGCATGCAAGGAGACCAACTATATAGGTGTCCCGCGGCTCGCCCGAACTGAGGTTTATGCAATGGTATGACCCACTGAATAGTGTCGTCTTCTCGCGGAGACATTTGTGTAGCACTACTTCTTTAATATACGTCTTCGATTGTGACGTGCTAATTTGCCTTATATATCACAGGTTTAAGTTTTCATTTAATTTACTGTTTTTTTACAAGAAAGTTTCTGTGATATCTTAAATGATGGCGACATATTTTTTCTTGATATACAAACAACAACCAAGCGCAGGGTGCTATGAAAATTTAGTGGGATTGTCGTCGAACGCCGGGATTGTTGTCGTCGAGCCCCCCAACCAGAACCTTGGCTCCATCAATATTTTTTTATTTAAGAACTCATCTTCCAAACCGCTTCGAGTGGGTCATTTTATGGTACTTGTTAATGCGAACTTGCACGCATACGTATATTTTGCATGCCTTCTATCCTATAGGCAAGGAGTAGGTAGGCACTGCAGGTCATCTCAACGAGGAGAGGCAGAGCACGCCGACTAAGGAATACAATACCGTTCAAACAAACACAGCAAGAAATGCCATGGGACATTTACAAACAACTTAAAGCAAAAGTCGGTACGCGCAGCCAGATAGTTCGCATAACATATGCATTGGTACATCACAGCGTACGGAATTTTTCAAAACAAAAATGTACCATCAAAAATCATCTACGATAGGAAAAGGTGGGAAAATATGAGGAAAAAAATGGCAGGGAGGTTAACCAGTCTATAGGTAGCCGGTTTGCTACCCTGCGCATGGGAGGGGGATGGGGAGAAGAAAAAATAGAGAGGAGAGAGAGAAGAGAAATAGACACAGCACATTAAGCAGCACACGCGCGCACACTCAGTCATAGTCCAGTCTTGTCTTTCACGGTGTGTGACATTGCTGTGCTGTTACAGCCGCTTGTTCAAGCCCATGTTGCGTAGGAATTTCAACAGTGCTTTGTTGTCGGTGCACGCAAGAACGGACGCCAGTGACTGTTTCTGGATTTCATAAAATGGACAGATGCACATGATGTGGTGTAGCGTCTGTCCCTAGCAAGTGGATAGTCACCAGCAATTGCAATTGTTGCCTTGTTGACGTACATCTGGGCAGATTAAGGCACACTCTCAGTGCTTGGGCTTCTACTGCCTGTAGAACACGAACATTGGTCTTGCAGGTATTGCTTAGCACGGGCAAGCTATATCTCAGGAAACCGAGAAACAGGGCTCGGTGAAGTTCCATAATTGCGCCTACTGACATCCCCCACGTCTTTCCTGCCGGGAACTTGAACAATCAGGAAATAGTGGTCAGGCGCTTCTTCATAAAGGCCACATGCGGACTCCAACAGAGGTCCCTATCACTAATGATGCCTAGAAACCGGTTTGCTTCTGGCGCAAGAAATTGGTCGCCCACTGATTGAGATGACGTAAGTGGTCCTTTCTATGCGAGTGAAGGCCTCCAGCATGCTTTTTTCTGGTGATATACGATAGGGATGTGCATTATACATTGCTAGTTTTTTAAAGTAGCACAATTTACGCTGAGGGTAACATTTGAGCAACGCTGATTGCTTTTCAAGTGATTCTGAGGTGTTTTCTTGACAATGCGGAAATAGCCAAGAATCGGCAGATAGGTAAATTGCACCGTGGACTTCCCTGCGCCCTGCTACCCTGCACTTCCCCAGTACAAGGTAGCAAACTGGAACTTATTTTCTTATTAACCTTCCAGCCTTCCTCTCTCTCTCTCTCTCTCTCTCTCTCTCTCTCTCTCTGTATCCATTGAGTAAAGCATCTTAAAATCTGCAAATATTCCATTTAGGTTTCAAGGAACGCAAACAACAAGGACAATGAACGCAATAGTATGGGGATTATTTTTTTCGGAGAGCTCCAACTTCACCAGCAATATTGTATTGAGTGCACTGCAGCTTCAGCATCATCTAGTGAAATGTTTTTAAACGGTATCGAACAAAACATGTATAATATAATGTAGTGACAACAAAGAAAACAGAAGCTGCTGAAGACCCTTTCTCTAATAATTTTTTTTGTTGAGATTTATTGTCCTAAAACCAAGATATTGTTATGAGAGATGCCGCAACGGAGGGCTTTCGTATTTCCGACCACCTGGGTTCTTCCAGTAGGCACCTAAATCTGAAAAAAAGGGCCCCAAACATCTTCGCTTCTGCTGAAAGGTCTTGTTTTTTTTTTTTCAATTTCTTTTAAAGAAGATTTGATTTGACACAATGCAATTAACTAAGTGTAATATACAAACTTACACAAAAACTTATTTTGGTAATCAGGCGTCCGGAATAATAGTGCGATTCATACCGATATTCTGGTGGTTACAGCTTTGTATTGAAAAAAAGTGTGTTCCACGCTCGCCATCTTAGCTGCCAGTGGCGCTGACTAACGCTCCCTCACATATATGCACATCATTAATTGATGAAGTCTACGAGAGGAGGACCACTTCTGTAGATGTAGATGCAGCGCCTCATTCGGAAGTTGCAGTTTTGGTCAATGACGGCTGTGAGTTGTAATGTCAAAAACTTTAATCTCTTCACCTTCATATGAGTCCTTTTAAAGTGCCTCATTCGAAGGTTGCAAGTTTGGTATATGACGGCTACAAGTTGTGCTTCCACAATTTTATTTTATTCGCCTTCATATGAGACCTTGTCAAGTAAAGGAGTATTTTCAATGCATTTATACGGTCTCATATGTAAATGAATAAACTAAAGTTTTTTTTATTTTTTTTAAACACAAGCAATAGCCGCCATGCGCCAAACTTGCAGTTTCCGAATGAGGCGCTGCATCTACTGAGCTACAGAGGTAGTCGTCCTCCCGTAGACTTCATCGAGAATATATGAGGCATATAAGTCTGGGAGTGTTAGTCAGCGCCTCTAATAGCTAGGAAGGCGAGCGTGGAACATAGTTTATTTTTATATAAGAGTGGGACACCAAAACGTTGTTGTGAATTGCGCTATTATTCCTGACGCATTATTACGGA
Organism: Rhipicephalus microplus; assembly: GCF_013339725.1. Lineage (NCBI taxonomy): Eukaryota > Metazoa > Arthropoda > Arachnida > Ixodida > Ixodidae > Rhipicephalus > Rhipicephalus microplus. Next base: position 102,988,490 of record NC_051168.1, on the reverse strand, counting down.
AATTGGTTTTTGTGTAAGTTTATAGGTTACATCTCGTTAATTTCATTATGTGCCACAAAATCAGTGATAAAAGGTAGACTATATACATGCGAAAATATTATCAGCTACTTACACTAATGAAACTCAACCACTTTTAGTTACGCTGTCGGTCAAGGAAAATTCGATAGCATTCTGTGTGGTCTATAAAAACCGTTCTTGGCACCACCATTCGGAAACAAGCAACGATGGAGATGTAGTTTCAAGAAATACGATAAAGCTCTGAATTTCCCTAGCAGACCAGTACTAACTAAAGATTTCTAGTGTCATGTGAGGTCACTCTAGTATTCTGTTATATTAAAGCTTTCGTATTAGACTGACGCTGTTTATGCAAAACGCACAGAGTAAATGGCACTAGCGTGCCTTCTAACAAGGTGTTTTGGGCCATCTTAGCGAGGTCTTGCTTGATTACACTCTATTCTGACTCCCATCATGGCAGGCATGTGATTCTTTTTTTTTTTGTCGCAATGCGGTTCCTGCTAAAAAACTCTCGAACTGTTTTCCAAGCACAACTTCACTGTCTCCACGTCTCCGCTGTGGCACATTGGCTACAATGCTCGGTTGTTCGCTCAGAGGGTGCGTGTTTTATACCGGCCATGTAGGCAGCATTTTCAAGAGAATATTTAGAGACACTTAAAAGAAGGATGCTTACCAATGAGTAGCAAGCTGCGGTTCATAGCTCGACGCTCGGCCATTTTCGATTCCCACGAGAACGGCAAATGTGATTCTTCGACACGAATTCTTCTCTGAACGGTGAACTGGCCTCGACGTATCGTCAGGATCGACTACAGGTGCGTTTATATATATGGTCACCAAAGGCGGACAAATAAAAAGCCAGCCAAGAAAGTCGGTAACGTGGAAGCTCTCACTTTTCCAATGGACGTGTAATGAGCTTCGCCTTACGCCGCTCCGTGCGATTCACGGAAAGGCAGATATTATTTCATTTTTATTTATTTCCTGTACCTCAGTTTCGCTTTCTATTTCACGCGGGCGGGCTTTCAACGGTGTAGCACGGGACGCGCTCGCTTGCTGAAAGTGAAAAGCACACGCACCATTCTCCTCCTGTTCGTGCAACTTCTGTCATCTCGACTCAAGTTTCGTGGAACGGCATGGCTGCGCTGTTTCCAAGAGGAGCTCAAAACGGTATGGCATCTAGAGCCTGCAGAATACAAAATAGAACAAAAAAAGCAATACATACGGCGACGGCGAAAAAACGCTGCTTTCAACGTTTGTATTTTGGAATGATAGTTAACCATGCCAAGCTGGCTAGGCTGTGAGGAAATCTCGCTTACATGAAGCGCGGGCGAACTAATCCCGAGGCTGCGCTAGGTACAGTTGTTGAGACCAAGTGATTGTTGAGATCAAGTCGTTGAGAACAAGCAGTCGTTGAGACCAAGTGACAGCCTTCAAGTGCTTCGGCAAAACTATCGCTTCCGACGTCGTTTTCAACGCCGTGAGATTGTGTAAACAATTCAGTGGTCGACTGAAAATATTGCTGTTTATTTTCTTGTTTCCGAAATGCCGGCAGGAGATCGCAATAGAATGGGAGTATTATAACGTTGTGATTACTAGCGCTCCAACCTCATCACAACGAGAACAAAGAGTAGGCAACAAAAAGAGGCACATTTAAAAAATGTATTCTTTCAAGTGGTTCCACAAGTGCGATTAAAAACACTGCGAAAAAAATTATTGTTGAAGAGCAAGAATGGTTGCGCGAACGAGGGCATTAGTGGCGAACATTGCAGAAACACACGCAATGATTGCGAATTGTACCTTCACGTGTACCAAAAAATTTTAAAAAATGATTCTTAAGGGGAATATCATTTCCTCACATTGCTTTGTAACATGAAAAAATAACTTCTTGATTGATATGTAGGGTTTAACGTCCCAAAACAATATATGATTATGAGATACGCTGTAGTGGAGGGCTTCGGAAATTTTGACCACCTGGAGTTCCTTAACGTTCACGCAAATCTGAGCACATGGGCCTACAACATTTCCGCCTCCATCGGAAATGCAGCCGCCACAGTCGGGATTTGATCCCGCGACCTGCGGGTCAGCAGCCGAGTACCTTAGCCACTAGACCACCGTGGCGGGGCTGAAGCCGAGTATCTTAGGCGCTAGACCACCGCGGCGGGGCAAAGAAAAAAATATAACTTATAAAGTTGAAGTATAATTAGGCCTAGCAAATTGCGTGTTGCGCGAGGTGCTCAGAGCCGTTCACTATTATCGGCACACCAGCCGCCAAAGTTGATATCTGCTGTTCACCCTTGGATCAACTGTAAACCATACACTGGCTGACGAGGGCGCAAATTTAAATTGACGATGAGCAGTTGTGTAACCGCTGTGAAACCTGCTCAAGGAATCGTGTTTGAAAACGTCGATGCAGGCAGCACAAAGATTACATTGCTAGTTTATCTTTGTGCCTAATAGTGTCACTATTACACGAGTGCTTTCGGAGCAGTTGCTTGTAAAAATAATTTCCAGACATTCTTGGTGAGCGGCATGAGCGAAAAGAGTTAGAGATGCAATTTTTTTTCACAGTATGTTTTGTAACATCACTCGTACTAACCGGTATCTTTTCTTGTCCAATCTTGGTTACATCTCACCCCGTCCTGATCAACAAGATCAAGAGGATAATATGTAGGACGAACAACTTCAGGATGGTGTTTTTTTTTTTTTTCAGAACAATTCACGAGTGGGACAAACTGCCTGATGACATTATCTCTGTTGCCTCGTCGCGCTGGTCTAGTGGCTAAGGTATTCGGCTGCTGACCTGCAGGTCGCGGGTTTGAATCCCGGCTGCGGCGGCTGCATTTTCGATGGAGGCGAAAATGTTGTAGGCCCGTGTGCTCAGACTTGGGCGCATGTTAAAAAACCCCAAGTGGTCGAAATTTCCGGAGCCCTCCACTACGGCGTCTCTCCTACTCATATGATGGTTTTGAGACGTTAAACCCCACAAATCAATCAATAAACATTGTCTCTGTTATCTCCCCTGAAGTGTCTGCTTCACCTTTGCAGGATTTGCATTGTGAATAGTCCTCGTGATTTTCTGTGGGATATTTGCTTGTGAGTTTTTGTTCTAAATATGTCGTGCTGTTTCGCATTTCTTTTGTGCATTTGGATACTTACTGCTGTACAGTTGTTCAACTACAAGCTTTTGATTGGACTTGTCAGTGTTATCCTCTCCTTCCCTCTTCCCCATGCAATGCCGGAAAGCGCTCTGGCCATTGTAATAAAAACTTGCAAAGCAAAATTATTGGCAGGCTTTATCGCGGATGCCGCTTCTGAATATTGAAACCCAAATGTTTGTTTGTAGCAAAAAAAAAAGTGGAAATTCAAAGGGGCTCATTTTCATTTGTTAGACAGGATATTAATGATAACTAACATAGAATTATACCAAGAAAGGTATAGATCTTAATAGTACTAATTGTAATGTAAACATGACAATTACTGCTTATAGCATCCCCTACACTTTCCATAGCATCATTGTCTGTTAATTGTCATTTCTTGCAGGAACAAATTTTCGTAACTCCTCCATATTTTGCCGATTATTTTTACCCCATACATTCCTACAATTGAACCACTTTTCTGAAGACATCGTAACTACTAACAATCACCAAATTCGTAATCAGATTAACATTGTGTTATTGAAGCTTGCACATTATGTTACAATTGGTTATCACTTACATTTTGATCATACTTGTACTTACGAAATAAAAAGTCATAATGTTGGAAATAGGAAACGTTCCCGTTGTTTCTGTTCCATTGTTGCAATCGCTACCTTTTCGGACTGCCAATGAAAACCACTATTGCACTTAGTAAAAAAAAACAATTAATGGTTGAGAAGGTCTCATATGCACGCAATTTTGGCTGCTGACAGCTGAGGCTCATCAACGTATTTTCAGTGTGACGGAATAGTCGCAAGTTCTAAGGGTAAAAAACTATATCTCGCAGACTTGTTGGCACACGCATTCTAATGCATGTGTCATACATGCAGTATTTTCTAAAAGAATGGAACAACACTGATAAACCTCTCACCCATTTCTTGCGCGTGCTGTGTCCGAGAACGTGGGTTTTTCCTGGTGCGTTTTCGGCTTTTTTGTCAGGCTAAGAAACGATCATCCTGAAGCCGAGCCTCAGGCCTTACAAATGGCGTACGAGGGGCGTAAACACGTAGCTTTCATATGGCTGGCGGTGGCCAAAGTCTAGCCGTGCAGTTGAGAGCACGTGTTGTACTTGCAAAACATATAATACCTTGCCTGGGAGACTTAGTTTCAAGGAACCCGTACGCGTTCCTAAACAAAGAGTCACTATGATGGCGCTTACTTGGTTGATGGACACCTTCTCTACAGCTACGTAGAGCTTGGCACGCTTTTGATTCCAGCGTTTGAAAGGTGTGTGTCTGCGTTAGTCTAAGGTCACAGGCAGCATGCCATCTTCACACGTCCAAAGAGTGGGGTTACTTAAACTTCCCCAATAGTTTCAACATTCTGACCAAAACTATATACGATTAAACTATGGGTAACAATTTGTGGGAGCGCGTGAACGAATGACATTTGGCTCACTGGTGGTGTAGTTGCTCTCCTCTAGTTTGACCTTTGTTATATCTATGTCTACAGTTGTCTTCACCAGGATTTCCATTAGTGGCCACCCTTCAACAAATTGGATTTTTTAAGACTTCGTCTGGCAGAAAAGAAATTAGAAAACAAATACCGCAGGCCTCAATTGGCTGCTCTTTCTTCAGTGCCCTTTGCAGAACATCTCAGTAAAACACTGCGCTCTAGCAGCCAATAAAAACACGGTGGTGCTGGAAACTTATGTTGCAAAGGGACCCTATACAGGCACCACGAATGGCAAGGAACAGCGTTAGCCTGTGTAACATAACGGGGCATAAATTTACACTCCCAAGCAGTCATCACACAATGCCAATAGCACAACCTGAGTGTGGCCTCCTACTTACTCCGAAGTGCGCAGACGTGCTTCATTGTCATTGCCTACAAGTACCATCTAAAGTGGACATAATACTTTACAAACGTGTAGTGGGTACCTAGGGCATCTCCGGAAAGGCAAACAATGACGTATTTGTTGCTGTCCTACTTCACGAAAAATATTATTTACGGCTTCGAATTTGATGCCTTGCGGAAACCCAAAACTTCTGGCCTTGCCATAACACGAAGTTGCACGGACATTTAGCATCAGGCGAAATCGTAAGCGTCCACGATTGTTTTCGTAGATAAAACACACAGCAATCGAGCTTTTCTGTCTTGTCAGACGCGTGTGTCCGAGCTCCCACCGCCAGTAGGTTGGTGCTTGCGCAACAAGGCAGCATCGCAACGCGAGCGAGTGCTTGCAAATACGGAGTGGCAAAGTTCCGTGCGTGTTGGTGAACACATGGCTAGCACACCACTAACTTTGCCCACCATTTATGGTGATGTTACGCAAATTTTTCTAATAATGGTATGCAGTGCGTGTTCTCGTGTGCACCTGTCAAAAAAAAAACAAAAGAGAGATTCGCTATAGAATGAAGCTGAACTGTGCACCTTGAGTCAGGGGAGACTATGTGCAGCTGTACTGAATTATATCAACTGCACTACTAAAATGTGGTCGGTTGCTTAAAGGGCAATCTGCTTTCACTTTTGATATTTCAGACTTATTAACAGCTTTGGACCAAAAATACTCCATTTGACAAGCTTTCTATCAATACGTAAAAGCTATATACGGGAACACTAAATTTATAATAAAATATTTTTTTCAATTCACTTGTGGCTTGAAAATCCAAGCATTGATTGATTGATATGTGGATTATAACATTCCAAAACCACTATGTGATTAAAAGAGACGCCGTAGTGGAGGGCTCTGGGAATTTCAACCTCCTAAAGTTCTTTAAGGTGCACCTAAATCTGAGCACATGGGCCTAAATTTCCACTTCCATCGGAAATTCAGCAGCCGCAGCCGGGATTTGATCCCGTGATCTAGGGGAAGATCCAAGCAAGAGAGGAAATATTGTGTTCGTTGCTATGTTCTTGTTAATTCAAAATGGTATCTTTTTTTTTCAATACTAAAAAATCTACTCATGCCCCATGTATTTTGGTTTCACAATAAAACAAATCTACATTGCTATAGTGTCTAATTTACCTTGAGTTCTGGCTCTATTAGAAGTCTACCCAACGGCAGCTCTGGTGTATACCTACGCAAAGTTTCGAGTCTCTGGTTGTAGTAAATATGACTGCTTCATATATCTGTATTCCTACAGCATTGCGTCTATCGGTCTCACTGCTGTTGTGAGTGAGAAGAACATCGTTGTGCGCCATACATCTAAGTTATGAAAAGATATTGGGCGCAAAAAGCAAAGAGTGGTGGCGAGGGTCGAGAGGTCCAAATCCGGGCTGTCCAGAGGGCCCGCACTTTGGCGGAGGGGCTCGCTCTTCCTGTCCCCACGTGGGTGCGGCCCGCAGCCGACCCTCCCTCTTGAGGGGAATCGGCTCCTCAGGACAATTTGTAAATAAAGTTCATTGACTGACTGACTGACTGGCGAGGGTCACGCCTGTTGTTAAATACGAAACTGTAGTCGGTACTTGCGGATAAGGCTTACGTTGTCTAGCGTATTTTCACGGAGGCTATAGACAGAGCTTATCGTTGACTCTGTCAATAGCATTGTAGTAAGCTTCGAACTGCTCAGTCAGTTAAAGAACTTTATTGAAGTCTTCAGTGGCCAATTCTCCTTAAAGGGGAAGTTCAGCTGACGGCCGCCCTCATGGGGGTAGGGGCAGGCCGAGCCCCACAGCCAGCTCCTGTGTCCTCTGGACCGCCCGAAGTTGTACGTTGTATTCCGTGCTGGTGAGCGCCGATTTCCAGGCTTCAGAAGAGTTGAGTGAGCCTTCGTGCAGTGCTCAACATTGTCAAAGCATGTGGGGCATCTAACCATCGTTGCATGCAGTTAGCTCAGATTTGCTTTATTTTGTCCTTAAGTTTACTGAATATCTGTGCAGATGGGTACGATTTCGTTCGGAGAATTGCGAGGTTGATAATAATTATTTGCCAGTATGATTACCACTTGAGTATAAGAACAAGTCAGCTTTAGGAGGTCTCTATGTACTGTGTTACAAGAACGGGTCCAGTGCAAGCATTTCAACAGATTTCTCGAAACTTCCGTGGCACGAGAAAAAGACGGGGCAGAAATACTTTTGTGCCGATCACCTCTAACTTGACTATGACGAATTAACGAAAGCGCAAATGTAGTCAACGGCGACTTCAAAATCCAAGTGGGCAACAGCGTTCCTATAAGCAGTTCAGGCGAACTTTCAAGGTCCAAACAAGCAGCGTTGCTAAGTGGAGACAACCTTGATGATTCCGCTTACGATTCGCACGTGAGGGCACTAATGCGGCTCTGCAGGGCTTCAGTTACATCGGAGATGCTATGGCAGCTTGCGCGCATGACAATGATGAATGATGCACCGAAAGGCCATTCAATCTCCTCTCTAATTATTACTACGTTATTCTTTGCGCGATAACGTCACGTAAAGCGGGTGAAAACCGTCTGTTTTTGGAGGCTTCATTTTTTGTTCACTGAAACACACAGGCTGCCTAAAGGAAATCCAGGAAAAGAAAAAGCACCGCGAAAGCTAACGTGTCACGTGCTTTCGCACGTGACACGTGACACGTGAGCTTTCGACGCGTGAGTTCTCGCGCTTTCGTGACACGTGTCACGTGTCACGAAAGCGCGAGAACGAGTAGAGAGAAAGAAAAGTCACAATAGAGAAACTTACCCTGTTTCCTTACTTTTTAGCTCGCGCATAAATTTATTTGTCACCCTGCGTATCCTATAGACCACAACAAAGTTTTCATCATCATCATTCTATGTTCCTACAATGATAAGGTATGATAGACACAGTCGTGCTAGGTGTTCTCCGCAGGGGACGTCGACGAGTCCGTCCCGGAGTTTAAGGGGACGCGCGCAATACCACGACATTGCTTCCTAGATAACAACGACAACGTCAATTTCGCCTCTATTTCGTTCCAGCGAACGTGTGCGCAGAAACGAAACGAGACCTATGGCATGATTCCAAAAAAAATTGGCCCCGTCAGAAAATGTCGTCGAAAGATGATAGTCTTGCATGTGGAGAGAGTGAACAATTAATTTGATGTTCTGCGCAAAAAACATATTTGAATGGTATTTTGGAGGCGCTGAGTTAGAGTGCGTCGAGCGTGCAGCGGTGGCGTACGAGCGCAACGAGTCACGTTACACGTGAGACATGAGCACCACCTGGCAGTCTTCTTGCAAAACGAAGCGCTTGGCTCTGAGACGGGTGTGCGCGCCCGTCTCAGAGGTGATAAGGTCAGGAACGCAAGGCGACGGGTAGGTGCCACAACCATCGCGTCTTAGCAAAGCGTTTGAAAGACTCACCTTTTCGTGCAAGCGTTGCATGGTCAGCGCAGTGTGATAAGCGCTATGGTCCTTAAAATTACTTATGTATAAATTTTCTAGTAAAAGATGCACATGCAGAATATATGCGTAGTGGTATGGTGGCCCAAACATGCACAATAATTGCATTTTAATTGACAAGTACACAAGTATGAACGCTGAAGCTTGAGCAACATTGGTGGGCGCTGCGGATGGGGTCGACCGTTTCAAGTACCCGGTGCCGGTAAGAGTTGACAAACAGACAAATGGACAGACAGACAGACAGACAGACAGACAGACAGACAGACAGACAGACAGACAGACAGACAGACAGACAGACAGACAGACAGACAGACAGACAGACAGACAGACAGACCAACATATTTGCGTCGAAGGTCCCCAAGATAGACTATAGTAGAAACTGTTTTCTATAATAAAATAGAAAACAGTGACACAGGGTCACACGCTGTGACCCTTCAGTTCAGTTCAGGATCTTTTTACGGTGTGTGCGGTGGGTGGACTGTCTCCAGAGTGGCAGCTAAACATCGGTGAGTCGGAGTTTCACTACGCATCGCGATCAGAGTTGCCCCTTAGCGGGCCCGTGCCTCATACCTGGCAAAGCCCGGGTATGGGGGACAACGAGATGCCGCTAGCGCCAAGAGGAGCACCACTTATCCATCCCGCTCGACTTCAAGTTGCTGCAGGCTCAGCAACAATATCGACGTCCCATACAGAGAGCAGCGAGGCCTCGCAGTGCAAGAAGAGGCGTACAGAGGAGGAAGAGGTTGACAACGATGACGCTACATCGACGTACTCCTTTAATGACATGACACAGATGGATACAGAAGCACCCAAGGAAGACGAGGGAGCTTACACGGTGGTCACCCATCACAAGAACAGAGCTACGGGGATACCGGTGGTATTCAGACCAATCGCTGCCGAGGACTCCTTCTGGAAGGTGAATCCCAATCGCATAGCATCTGAGATAATCTCTGCTATCAATGAGAAAGTGACATCATCAAGAATCAACAGAGACGGAAGTTTTTGTGTTGGAGTACGGTCTTTGTACTCGGCAAACAAGTTACTGCTGATCAAGAGTCTGGCTGGATTGCCTGTGCAGGTGATGATACCTCAGTCTTACATGAAGACCCTAGCAAAATAAGAGATGTTCCACTCGAATACAGTGATTATGACCTACTGGATTATCTTAAAGATGCTGGAGTAATCTCGGTCACACGACAAAAGAGATGGGTAAGAAACGAAGATAGAAGTGCCACAATGCAGCCCATACGTGATGTAATACTCCAGTTTAGACATGACATGCCATTGCCAAAAAGAGTTGCTCTCGGCTTTACGGTTCACACTGTCGAGGAATACATTGAGCCGGCGGTAAGGTGTTACAACTGCGAGAGATATGGGCATAAGGCTAAGACTTGCAGGGGAACCAAGAGATGCAAGGTATGTGCGGGCGCACATGAGTACAAAGAATGCACCTCGAAGCGTCAACCTAAGTGTGCCAACTGTGCTGGACCACATCGGGCGTCGTTCTCAGGCTGCTCTCGAAACCGTTTGGCATCAGCGGCACAAAGAGAGAGAATTGTAAAAGGGTACCATAAGATACAAAAAGGTCCAGCACCCAATGCGGATATAGTCGAAGATGTTCCTGCGGCACAAAGAAGGGCAAAACAGTGGCGCCACGACTCTTATTCAGAAGTATTGAAGCGCTCAGCACCAAAACATCGCGTTGGAAAAGAAGTCCGGGCCCAGGAACATGCTGAAGTAGAACTTTCTACCGGGCCAGACACAGCCAAGGAGCCACTGACTACCAAAGGGAAGGGTCACAGCAGCTTGCTGAGGAAAACTTCTTCGAGAAATGCAATCTCGGCGGAGACAGCCGGAAGCGAGCAAGTCACTTTGCCAATAATCTTTGCGGCTCTCAAAGCAATTCTACGATCCCTGCCACAAGCAGGTCCTTTACCAGAAGTGAAATTGCTGCTAGATGTTGAGCATCTTCTCTTGTCGTAATCATGGCTACCGGACTATCTAACTGGTAGAAAAGAAGTGCAATATTCCAGTGGAACTGCAACGGTTTGCAGAATAAGAGTGGAGATTTTCGGAAATTCGTCGCTCAGCACGGGTTTCCGATTTTGTGTATTTCCGAAACAAGAGTATCCACTAACTTTCGCTTGTCCAATTATGTGGTGTACCAAGCAGACCGTCCTGCTGCAAAAGCAGAGTGATGTTGAGTGTGAGACGCGATATTCCGTCGACACTTGTGGCTACTTCAAAAACGGATGCGCCGGAATTTGTTAGATGCAAAGTGAAGTTTGGTAACGTTACTGTAACCGTAGTTAGTGTTTACGTGCACCCTCAAGCAAACGTTTCATACGCAGAGTTAGCTGCAGTGTGTAGATCTGACCATGATCCCATAATTATATGTGGTGATTTTAACGAGCACCATGAATTGTGGGGTAGTGAGCGTTGTAGTGTAAGGGGATCTGCTATAGTAAAAATATGCGAAGATTATGGTTACACTATAATAAATGATGGTTCTCCAGCGTTTCTACGGGGGCATAACTACTGCAGCGTACGAGACATTACTGTGTGCTCCTCTGAATTAGCGGCTGGAGCAGACTGGACTGCAGACGCTGACACAAGAGGAAGTGACCACTTGCCAGTATTTATATATCACCCAAAGTTGAAGAAAACGAGAAATAACCGCACAACAAGAATTACAAACTGGGCAATCTTTCGAGAACTACAGAGACAAAATCTTGAACCCTGTTCTGACGCAGAAACATATGCAACGAAGATAAAAAAATTTCTTACAAAAGCAACTCGTACAGTACCCATTCCAGGATGGGTATTCGGGTGTTGACGCTGAGTATGAGAGGCTTCGGGCAATACGACGCCGATCTGAAAGAAGATATCGCAGGTCGGGTAATTTAGAAGATTTCAAGGTTGCACAGAAAGTACACACTACAATGCGTAACCAACTGCAGAAGCTTTCAACCAAAAGGTGGAAAGATTTATGTGCCTCACTTTCTCCATTTACCTCGGCGACTCAACTGTGGAACATGGTACGTGCCCTCCGACAGCCAGTAGTCCACTCGAGACCACTACAGGCTCTAGCGCTGTCTCGAGGAGTTAGCGAACATGTGATTGCCGAAGAATTTTGCGATCTTATACTGAGAAATAGAGAGACCGCCCAAACTAGCGAATATAACTCCTCAGCAGAATCAGTTTCGGCGGTTGTAACAAAGTCCTCTGCGATCAGTTCATCAGATCTGGATGACAGCTTCACACCAGAGGAGCTCCAATATGTGTTGTCTTCAGTAAAACGAACAAGTTCACCAGGAACAAATGGAGTTACATACGCTGCTCTTGCTAATTTGTGCAAAAAAGAAAAATTACACCTGTTGTACATCTATAATAAAAGTTGGCAAGAAGAAAAGTTCCGGAAAGTTGGAAGATATCAAAAGTAGTACCGTTGCTAAAGCCAGGGAAGAGCCCTATGCAGTTGGACTCGTTTGGGCCGGTTAGTTTGACAAGTTGTTTTTCAAAAGTGGTGGAAAAAAAATGATCAATGAACGAATTTTATGGTGGCAAGACATGAAAAAACTACTACCAGAAAGAATAGCCGGCTTCAGAAGAGGTAGATGCACAATGGACTGCATTCTGGATTTGGTCACAGATGTGGAAAACCAACGAACGCAAGGAAACATCACTGTCGCTGTATTCCTTGATGTCCACCGAGCATACGACACAGTGAGTCACGTTCACGTTCTGGAAGGCCTGGCGTTACAGGGATTCAAGGGCAAGATACTGCGTTGGATCGCTGACTTCCTGAAGCACCGGAAAATTTTTGTAGTTACGCAGGAGGGCCCAACGTCAGAACACGTTGTCAACCAAGGAGTGCCACAGGGCAGCGTACTAAGCCCTACTCTCTTTAATGCAGTCATGGCGCAGCTCCCGTATAATCTTCGACCAAACATCAGATGTTCAGTATATGCTGATGATATAAGTATATGGACGCCTGGTCCATCGTTTTTGGATATACAACAAACTCTAGAAGAAGGATTGGATAATGTAGACCATTTTCTAAAAAAAAAGAGGTATGGCACTGAGTCTGGCCAAAACAGCCATACTTCCGTTTACATTAAAAAGACCTGGAAACTTCCGGATTATTCTGCAAAATCAGCCTATTAAAATGGTTAAAACTCATAAATTCTTGGGAGTAATTTTAGACCGGAGGCTAACATGGTCGCCTCATGTCCAGTCCCTGGAACAAAAAGTGAATCAGGCCATTCGAATCCTCCGGCATCTCTGCGGGGCCAAATGGGGTGGTACTAGTGAGTCGTTATTAGCCCTACATGTTGCCTGGATACGCCCCATCGTAACTTACTCACTGCCCTTGCTGCACGGACTCCCAGCTTCCACCGAAAGGAGACTTCACTTGTTATTGGCAAGGAGCTTGAGGGTATGTCTGGGTTTACCACGGTCAACTTCCAGTGATTTAGTGTATGCGGAGGCTCGAGAGCCACCTTTGGCAGTACTGCGAACTAAAGAAACATCTCGAAATTTATTTAGAATTTTCACGCAACATGAAAGTCATTTTTTATCTGGTGCACTAACACAAAGAACGGCAACAAGACTACAGGATACTATATCATCATTTCAAGCAGTAGTACCAGAATTTAAACAATGGAAACCTTCAAAACCACCTTGGACGCTGCCACTTCTCAACGTTATCCGTGAAATAGACGGCATAGAGAAGAAAGCAGACATGACACCTCTAGTAGCGGCACAGTTGGTACTTCATCAGCTTCATGTAATGCATAATGAAAAAACGAAGATATATACAGATGGATCATGCACAGAAGAAGCGTCAGCCTGTGCGGTCTTTATACCCGAAATTCAGGAAAAGAAGATGTACAAATTATCGCACAAATCTTCATCGACGACAGCAGAATTGGTGGCTATCTTTGAAGCAGTTAAGCTTATCTGCGAGAATCCCGAGCCACGAAAATGGGTGATATGCACTAATAGCAAACCTGCTCTTCAGCTAATCAGAAATGTGAGATCACCTTACAGAAATGGTGAAATAGCACAATGTATCGCAGAAACTGTGGAATATGCCTCATCGCAGGGTCACAACATCGTATTCCAATGGATACCCAGCCACATTGGAATAAAGGGAAATGAAGATGCTGATAATCTCGCGAAGAAAGCATTGAAGGAAGGACGGGATTGCACAATCCCTATATCTGGGACGGATATTCGACATTTTATATCGCAAGGAGCTAACCATTGTTCGATGAAGAAGTGGTTTGAGAGCCCTAAATCAAAGGAAACGGTACTTTATGAAGTTGATCCACACAGAAAATTTTCCATAGCGACAGACCTTCCACGACACCTAGAGACATTGATCCACCGACTTAGATTGAAAGTAGCATACACAAACAGCTTCCTGCACAAGATGCATCGATCCAACTCACCGGAATGCCATTGTGGTCATGCAGAAGAAAATGTTCGCCATATTCTTTTGGAGTGCGTTAAATACGCGAAGGAAAGAGAAAAATTAAAGAACAAATTAGCAAGTTTGGACAGACGGCCCCTCACAATAAAGAAACTACTTGGACCATGGCCTGAGATGCATCTTCAGAAAAATGCAATAATCTTCCTGACAGACTTTTTAGTGGAGACCGGACTGGACAGGCGCCTATGACTGACAGCCAGAAATGGGTATTATGTAAAGTGTGGTCATGTATATACTGGCATTAGAGTAGTAAGGTGTGCGTGTAAGTAGTTTATGACTGTGTGAACTGCGTGAAGAAAACTGTGTATTGGCATGTTATTTGAACGGGTTTCAGTGTGCTATTTTGTGTTTTTTTTCCTTTTCCGTATTGTTAATTTTTGGGTACCGTTCTGTATTATTATTTTATTTTTCGCTGCTGAACTTTGTGATATGAAGTAGCCGAGGCAATAGGCTCCTCAACATCTCCACAGCAAAACAGTTAAAACAGAACAGAACAGAACAGTGACACAGGGAAAGGTGCGCTGGTTACCCGTGGAAAAAAGCGCCCCTGGCTGTGCGATTTTCTTCGCGGAGTTATTACACACGCACAGCAGTTGCAGAGGCCGTAACAGTGAGAATATCTGCAATAATTCGGGTGGTTTTTCGCCACTTACAATGATCACCGAGATCACGCAAGCCATGATCGCTTACGGCACCAGGCAACTAATACCCGTCGTTTCCTGCCAATAAGCGTGCGATGCTTGAACCAGCCCGGGTGCCTTGTAATGACGTGCTAGAGGTCGCTGTCCCCCTTACTTGTTGGTTGTGGTGTCTTGCGGAGAATTTTTTTATTTTAAAACTGCCTGTTATTAATAGTGTTAACGTAATAATAGGACACTCTCCCCTAATTTAATCAATCTGGCGATGTTCAATGTTAACCGAAATGTAAGCACGCCTGGCCCTTCATTGGCATCGAAATGCGGTCACCGTGACCGGCATCCGAAACGTCGCTCCCGAGTTTAGCAGGACAACCCTAGCTGCTAAGGAAAAGCAGCACCTACTTTATGAAACATAAAAGACACCATTGCTATCTCTAATATTCACAGCAATCCCCGCGAGAAAGGATTGCTTACTGTCGCCGTAGAAATAAAACCCGGAGTTCCGTGCGAGAAGCGTGCATATCATCACTTAAGCCAGCATGAATGCGTTGTAAATGTATCCTGCTACAGGTCACCACACCTCTTACGGGATCATTGTTACGTCTTTGAAGGCAATAATATTATCAGTTTTGTTGTCCAAATTTCAGGAGTAACATTACAGCTTCGACTTAAGGAAGGACGTTACAGCTTTGAATTGAAGCAAAAACTGAAAGGTTACCTAGTTGGTACTGGGTCATATATGTCACTGTATGTCAGATTTCTGATTTCTCTGTGACTACGCGGTCTCTACTATGGCAGAACCATAAGCTGTCTGTGTGTTTAAAAAAAGCGTTACAATTTAGACTACTTGTTTAGAAACATTTATTGTCACAGACGTCAATAACATTTCAACAGAACATTTTAAAGACGGTAGTCTTTCTTGGGGACATTCGTCGCAAAAACTTTGGTCTGTCTGTCTGTCTTTCTGTTGAAACAGGCCGACCCCATCCGCAGCGCCCACCAATGTTGCTTAATATTTATCGTTCATACTTGTGCAATTGTCAATTAAAAAGCATTTATTGAGCATTTCTGGGGCAATCATAACAACCCGTTTATATTCTGCATGTGCGTCTTTTTCTAGAAAAAGCATAGATAAGTAATTATAAAGACCATAGTGTTCATCACGTTGCTCTGACTAGGCAACGCTTGCACGAAAAAACAATTGTTTCCAATGCCCCGCAGGGCGCGGGTTCGAATCCCGGCTGCGGCAGCTGCATTTCCGATGGAGGCGGAAATGTTGTAGGCCATGTACTCAGATTTGGGTGCACGTTAAAGAACCCCAGGTAGTCTAAATTTCCGGAGCCCTCCACTACGGCGTCTCTCATAATCATATAGTGGTTTTGGGACGTTAAACCCCCCATACCAACCAATTGTTTCCAATGCTTTCCGACCCGGTGGTGGCACCTGCCCATCGCCTTGCGTTCTACACCTTATTATCTCCGAGATGGGCCTGCAGGGCACGCGTGCTTCGTGTTCCAAGATAACTGCCAGATAGCGCTCATCCCTCATGTGTGACGTGACTTGATCCGCTCGTTGGCCTCCGCTGCACGCTCGAGGCACTCTAAAGCAGCGCCTCCAGAATATCATTCACTGATTTTTTTGCACAGAACATCAAATAAGTGTTTTCTTCACTCTCTCTATGTGCAAGACTATCGTCTTTCGATGACATTTACAGATTAACATGCAGATACGGGGCCAATTTCTTTCTTAAACATACAATAACAGTGATGACAAACAGACTGCGCACGCCATCGTCAAGCCGCATTTGTGGGAGCCATTCAGTCGACATTACCTGCGCCGAAGGAACCCTGCAGAACACTCAACGTTTCCCACGACGCAAAATTGATTTCACGCATTTTTTTCATTGAAGAATCACCCGCTACATCAATATTTGAAAACAAAAAGGAAAAGGGGTACTTTGGAGAGGATAAATGACTCTAAACGTACTGAACCAAATACAAGGATTAGTTGCTAAATATTGTCTTATTAACCTTACCTTTTCTGTTGGTTCAACTTTACCCGCATTGATGCTCTAGTAGCTAAGGCATTCGGCTGTTGACCCGAAGGTCGGAATACTGGATACCGGCCATGGCGGCCTCAGTTTCGATGGAGGCAAAAATATATAAGGACCACATGCTTCGATTAAGGTGTACATTAGAGCACCCCAGGTGGCCCTAAATTTCTGGAGCCCTGGCGTCTCTAAGCGCATGGTGGTTTGGGGTGTCGAACCCCAATAATATTTATTATTATGTTGGTTCAACATTAGTTCATTCACCCGTCAATCATCACTTATGCGTTTAGAGCATTAGGCGCTTCAGCTAAAAGACAGTTAAAAATTACTTTCTCTTCCCTTCAGAAATGATGGAAGATGTCCGAAAATTGCACGTAGATACCCGTCTATCAGCCATTGGCTGATTTGAACATGGCGCGCTCGGTTGTTACTGAGAATGCCACGAGCGGACGTCACATGCCCACGCGTGCGCACGCGATCGCACTGAAAAAGCCGCGTATTCGAAGAAAAAAAAGTGCGCAAGATGACGAGACGTGCGTGACGTTTTTTTGTTTGCCCTTCTCATCTCTCCCTGCTTAGCTTCCAGCGCTTTCGTCGGTACGAGATAAGAGAGAATGCGATTGCAGCGTGTGACAAATCTTTGTAACTGCGCTCGTACTGGGCGGATTCTTTAATTTTTTGCGGCGCTGAGTTTGTGAGGCAATACGCTTCTCCAGTGAAATAATTCCATGGTTACCCAAAAAAGTGTTTCAGGGCCCTCTTAAGTTAATATCTTCGGGTTTGTCTTTGAACAATTTTTATTGGCGAATCAAATAATCCTTTAGTGGATATATCTTATTCTTTTATGCTCAAAAGAGCGAGAGCTGCAAGGAATAAAAGAGGAACGAGGATCATAATTTAACAGTGAATATTCCAAATAATAAGGTCACTACTTATATAGCCTGTGCTGCTTCTATCCTTTCGAACAAGAGATTTTTCCAATTTAAGGTTATATGCCTAACATTGAAGTTCTCTGTTATTGTGACATGTCAGGTATACTTTCGTCAGGCTCGGGCTGCTGATGCAACCAATGTAGTATAGCAACATTTTATTGAAAAAACTGCACTTTGTGAATGTCTAATCTTCAATACACTCTCCCGCTGAACTACTTTCTACCTCAGTTTCAGTGAATGACGTGTGTAAAATTTGCAAGAACACACTTGCAATAATATCATTTGATGGAAACGTGGACAATATTGTAAGATTAGTATGTGACCCTGAACGCAACATCCTTTATAGATTGGCACTGCTAATAAACGACTGTGTAATAAATAAATCAGCTGCATGGCTTTTCAATAGGTACGCGTTTTTTATACAATGGGTATGCATTATCCACCAGAAAGCTGTCTAGGTCGCGATGCTTGACCGATCAACTAACATGCACTGTTCTTTCCTTCCTCTCAATCATAGGATAAGCAGAAGGAACAGAGGAAGTGTCTCACCCAGGCTGATGTTTTGATAGGAGGGTCTCTCTTTGTCAAAGGCACCTTGTCATCCCTTGTCAAAAGGCCCCGCCTCAACAGTGTAGTGACTAAGGTACTCGGCTGCTGACCCGAAGGTCGCGGGATCGAATCCCGGCTGTGGCGGCTGCATTTCTGATGGAGGCGGGAATGTTGTAGGCCCGTGTGCTCAGATTTGGGTGCACGTTAAAGAGCCCCAGGTGGTCGAAATTTCCGGATCCCTCCACTACGGCGTCTCTCATAATCATATGGTGGTTTTGGGACGTTAAACCCCATATATCAATCATGAAATCATCCTTTGTCAAAAGCACCCTCTCATCCAATTGGAACTTCAAGTTACACTGCTGAGGCTTACCGAAGATAACGACGGAATTGAGGGCCCCGTTTTGTTGTGTTGTGATGGTATTGGTGCTTTTAGGCACAATTACGTGCTGTCGACAAAGGAGGCACGAACGGGTTTACACAGTTTATTGAAACAGTCGTGATTATGTTATAAAGATTGAATGATAATGGATGAAAAAAACTATTTGATCATGTGAGAACTGAACTCATAAGTTTCTTATTACACATTCAAAGTTTCAGCGTGAATATCGGTCACAGTAGACAAACGGGTTGACCGACGGGTGCATTGCTTTCTTATTGGGTTTATAACTTGTAGCCCTAACTCTGGTGGAATTGCCATCACGCTTCAGGTAGCTCTAAGCGTAACATTGTTACTTGTTTCTAATAACGTACAGAATAAACCGGTGTTCCGCGAAGAACAGTACTTTTAAGGAGAATGTGCACGTTGATTTCATCACTGCATGGTTGTAATGATTCAGCCGAGGGACCTCACGATGGCCTTCAGGGGCAAGATAAAGTTCTTGACCACGGTGAAGTTGTTGTACTGTGGCAGCGCATCCAGTGAACGACACTGGGTGGAGTCCCTCTGGTAGGCACCGCAGATGATGCTGAGCATGTTGCCGAACACGTTGTCGGTCGTCTCCTCCATCAGCTTGATGGCGTCCGGGTCCTGGCAGTGCTCAGCCAGGGCTTCCTCGCCGCACTTGTAGAAGTCATAGTACTGGCTGAGACAGAAAAAAAAGGAACACAACGTCAGTGGAACGTGATAAGCACATGGCATAGGCGATGTCACTTCGTACAGAGGGACAAGTGGCTGGCGCTGCGCCACACGTGGACACGATCTCCTTATAGAGATTTAATAAGAAGGATGGAGAACAGTCTTTCGTAAGACACTGGTCTTGAATGTATCCTTTGACTAGCATAACATGTGAGTGAGTGAGTGAGTGAGTGAGTGAGTGAGTGAGTGAGTGAGTGAGTGAGTGAGTGAGTGAGTGAGTGAGTGAGACGGCCGGTCAGTCGGTCAGTGCGTGTGTGTTCAGGTGCAGGGGGCTGAAGGGTAGCCAAAGAATGCTTGACACATTGAGAAACATGCTTCCGTGGAAACCCATTGCTGCAGATGGAGGAAGAAGATTCAATTTATTGAAAGAATCCGGCAGCCTCGGTGATGCTGATCTAATGCCTAGACGTCAGCCGTGAGTCCTTGGGCTCTGGCGGCGTCCTTGGTCCATGGGACTGTCCAAAGGTGTTCCTCTGGGCCTCTTCTGAGCAGCACGGTCTTCCACTGCTCATTGTGAGTAATTATGCGACCATGTCGGGTCACCTTTGAACGGGCCCACCGTATGTTAGGTAGGTCAGCCCTTTTTTAAAGACGATAGTCTTTCTTGGGAACCTTCGACGAAAAATATTTGGTCTGTCTGTCTGTACATTTGTCTGTTTATCCGCCCTAACGATACCTCAAACGGCACCAAACAGCCAACCCCATCCGCAGCGCCCACCAATATTGCTCAAGGTTTAGCATTCGTAGTTGTGCGATTGTCAATTAAAAAAGCAAATATTGCGAATATCTGAGGCGCCATACCAACATGTCTATGTTTCGCATGTCTGCCTTTGTACTAGAAGAGGCACACACAAGTAACTCTAAGAACTGTAGCGTTTAACGCGCTGCGATGACAGTGCAAAGTGATGCTCAAGAAAGTGTTTCCAGCGCTTTGCAACGACGGCTGGAGGTGGAACCTGCCCGTCGCTTTGCATTTTACACCTTATCACCTCCGTGACTGGCACGCATTTTTCTACGTGGTTGCGCATGCCTTCGTTTTTTAAGATAACTGCCAGATGGCGTTCTTGTCTAACGTGCCTAGATGCGCTTGTTCGCCTCCGTTACACGCTCGAGGCACTCTAACGCAGCACCTTCAGAATACCATTAAGCGATTTTCTTGCGCAGAACATCAAATAAACGTTTTGTTCACTCTCTCCAGACTCAAGACTATCGTCTTTCGACGACATTTACAGTGTAACATGTACATTCGGGCGAATTTTTTATACAGAATTTGCACTTGTTGTTGCACCAAACTGTGTAAAAATTTGGAGGACGCTTGAGGTTTGCCTTCAAGAGTATAACGCGATAGCGTAATTGGGCCCGGGTGCATCGTCGTCTCAAATGCTAGCCCTCCTTCGGCTCTCAGTGCATGCCTCAACTATGCTGTATGAAAACGAGTTCCAAGCAATATCTTAGCTCGCCCAATGAACACCTACTTGCCACGCAGGTGGACTGGGTTGGATCCTCATTCAATTGTATGGACAATCTCGGCTGGTTTCTGCCATCATCGTCACGCCATCTTTCACGTATATGTATATGTATGTATATACATACGTGGAATGATGCGCTATAGCCTCCTCTTTCTGTGGAGCAAACATTGACTTTCCGGCTGCGGACGTCTGCGTGCGCGCTTATCTCGTGAGCGAACAACCGGAAGGGGGCGCTGATGGCTGCCGCGCTATCGCCGCAACGATCAACGCACGGATTGTGCCCTCACAGCAGGCTGGAGCTTCTACGAACTGTGGTCTAAAAAACGGTGCCAAAAGTGTACCTGAAGCGGCCGTCTCACACCAGCGTTTTGCAGAGTTACGTGAGATCGAAACTAAATGAGTTGACTGCCAGCTTCACTTCGTATATGAACTCCGTCACTGTACACGAGCCTTGTCGTGGTCATCTACTCTGGCTGCGCTGCAGGAAACTTGGTTACTTAGCAAGCGCACGTTCACTACACTTATTATTGCTCCTAAAACGCTAGCCTTGCTTCGTAAAACATTCGAACATGTTGCTATCGCATTCATTGCATACTGTGACTTTTTTTTAACACTTATCCGTTTTATCGAGAGAGCAGGGGGAGGAGATGGGAGGAGGGGGCATCATGATTTCGGTCACGGATTTGACGTTGATAAAGTTACACTACCAAGTGAGAAAGACAAAAATTTTAATGAAGAAATACTTGGGCAGAAGCGGAATACTGAGGTAGGGCAGTTTTGTCGTGCTACGTGCTAGTAGACACATAACCGCGCACCTTAAAAACTACCACAAAAACGTTGGTTGGACCCAATGGGGATTGAAAGAAATCATGGCGTGTCTAAGAAGTGAACGATGATGAGTGGGTGAAGCAGTGGGATTCGTAGGCATTGCCGTAAATCACCCGTGACACCAACCAATCACGCTCAATCAGTGATAAAGCGGTGTGCGGTTATATACAATAATTACTGGGGATAGTTGGTATGTTGTGTTCAGTTGTGAATTTAGTTTTGCCTTCATTGTTGCTGCTTTCAGATTTAGCACAAGTTGGCTAAGACGTAGTCTGTGAACGTTGCTCTGGTGGTTGTTGGTTGTTTCCAGTCACACGGTATGCATCGTAAAGCATATCGAGACATCACATACTGCACAAGCCAGTCTCTGTGCGTGATCATCATTATCATCTTCATCATGATCAGCGTCATCGTCATCGTCATTACGTACAGTGGGCACCTTGCATGTGTTGTGGCGGGATGACAGAAATAGAATGTGCTGTGTGGAACGCGCCTGTTCTTCATCGTCATCAGTTGCATCGTCGGCGTCATCAAGGGACAATGGCGGACCCTGCTAGGCCATAAAAAGCTTCACCCCTAAAAATCACAGCATCTCCACAGAGTTAATGATGATGATGAGTGGGCGAAGCAGTGAGATGTCGCTCGGTGTTACCGTAAATCACCCCTCACATTACTGCCTCACGTATATACGTATATGAGTGACAATGTGGTGTACAGTAGTACTAGAATAAAATGTTTATTGGTCATAAATGGTATGTTGTGTTCAGTTGTAGACTTCATTTTGTCTTCATTATTACTGCTTTGTGATCCGTGAACTGTAGAGCCAATGGTTATTTTATCGGATGTAGCATGAACTTGGCAAAGAGGAGGTCTATGCACTATCCCCCATGCGGTTTTAGGTAGTGTCGAAGATCGAGACGTCTTATAGTGTACATCCAGTCGTTGTCTGTGATGTGAACGTTGAAGTCTCTGTGAAGTACGAGTCCTTCAAATCAGAATCGGCCTGGTGTTTTGTCATTTTGACGTCGTTTACCGCACCGTAAGTTTGCTTTAACTTCTTAGAGATGCAAAATAACAAAACAGATGAGATTTCAGCAGATCAAACGTCAGATGCTGCGCTGGAGCTCTTGGGCAAGCTACGAACGATGTTCATGGTTTCGTGATGAAAGAAACGCAAGTAAATGAAAGCCATTGATTTATGCTGTGGGAACCCGTATACGTTTGATTTTCATTGTATTAACTTTATCATGAAAATGAACGTGTTTTCAGCATAAAAAACGTCATATATTTGGACATCAAGGCTCTATGCTGACACAATGCAAGCCGGTGTTTTTTGTGTGTGGCGTATCATTCACTGATGACTAATTCTATTTGCTGTTTAAAGCTTCATGAACCCAATTGTCATGGAGTTCACAGAACGCAATAATTTACAAGGACCGGATTAACTGGCGGAACATGGGAGAGGCCTTTGTCCTGCAGTGGACGCAGTCAGGATGATGATGATGATGATGATGATGATGATGATGATGGTGGTGATGATGATGATGGTGATGATGATGATGATGATGATGATGATGATTATGATGATGATGATGAACCCAATTGTCGAAATCACCTGCCGCAAACGTGTAGTACCACCTAGTTCGCAATTATGAGTCGAGACATTCAGGTTGTGCCCACACAGTGTGGCGCTATGTTTATTTGAGCGCCCACCAACTATTTAGAACTCCACTTAATTCAAAGAATTTGTGCCTCTTTTTTTTGAGGTGACGAACTTTTCCTGTAATATATAGACACCCATTCAAGTTCCTTCAAATGCTCAATTTTTTGTGTGTTTGATTACCTTACTAGAAGCCCTCAAACCCTTTCATATCATTTCAAAAATTACGTGGTCTGGTGTTGTTATAACAAAGCAGAAAGCTTACCAACACGCGTACGCGATCTTGAGCTTTCGAGGGGCACCGTGAGCGGCGCGATACAGATCTTCCTGCAACCTCTTCATGCAGCCGTGGGCCTTCTCTCCAGCCATGTTCATGCACTTCACGTGCTTGAAGTAGCCTGCATTAAAATGAAAGTGCAAGGTGTCACAAAACGCATGAAGTGCTAGCAAACGAATAAACGCGTGAGAATTAATTAGTATTGCGAGCGCCGAACCACATCGCGGGCCCTGGGTGTCAGCACTGGAAAGTAAAACAGATAGAGGGATAAAATAAACATTTAGTTTTGAAACAGTGTTCCAACCAACGTGTCCCGTCATCCTGAGGTGGTACGACTCCCTGGTTCAGGAACCCTCCGGCTTAGACGGCCCTCTTGGCCCCGGTGACAAGTAGTCGATGGTCTTCCATGTCCCCGAAGTCGAGCTTATCCTACCACGTTGCGGTCGATTGGTCGTGGTTCGTTTGGCGTGCTTCACCCCTCCTCTGCGCTTGCACAATGCCGCTTGCATGACGCTGGCAATCAAGGAGCAAATGT
Organism: Rhipicephalus microplus; assembly: GCF_013339725.1. Lineage (NCBI taxonomy): Eukaryota > Metazoa > Arthropoda > Arachnida > Ixodida > Ixodidae > Rhipicephalus > Rhipicephalus microplus. The sequence goes on along the minus strand of NC_051168.1, from coordinate 102,964,435 downwards.
ACCAGGTTGTTCGGTACGTTGCGGGGGAGGGGGAGGGCAGATGCAGTTATGTTTCAATAGATGAATGCGCTGCATTGATACTTCCTGTGAGTATGGGCTGCTTTTGAGCTGTCTGAATGTCACGCTTTTTTTGTCCTTAGTTTGGGGTGACAGTGGATGGTACACCCATCGCTGGAATCTGTAGTGCTGGAGTAGTCGCGAACAGCTGTTCGGTGGAACGTCCCTATCCACAGCCATGGTTCGGGTATCTTGCGAGTCCGGAGCATAGGGGCCACTTCATTTCCCTGCAGATCCTTCTCTCCAGGTACCCACATTACGCCATTGAATGAGAGCGGAGGGCTTCGCTGTTTTTAGAAGAACTATTGCTAAAGTACACTACCGTTGAACACCTCTGATAACGTAACTCCTGCTTAATTAATGTGCCACTTTCTAATTCTTAAAACCCGGCGTTGGTGTCACTTTAAGGCGGTGCACACACCAACTCATTTAGATGCCATAGATTTTTAGGTCGTTTGCTTATGCGTTGTTTAGTTACGCTCTTTTTTGTTTAATTACGATCTTTCCAACCAACACAGGCAAGTGACTGCAATCGTGCAATCATTAATTGCCACGATTCGCACGCTACTGAGCAGCATACAATCTCCGTCTGCTAAGAGTGCACTGCAAATACTGGATGCACTGAATCCAGTTCTTGCTAACTTCGTATAAGCACAATGGCTCAACAAAATCTCATCTTCCGCACTGAAGTTAAAGGTGCGTCGATTTTTCAGTGGAATGCCAGAGGCGTGAAGTCCCGTATCTCGGACTTTCGCCAATTTGTCCGCGCCAATCAATTCCCTTTACTTGTCATATGTGAACCAAACGTATCAACGCCTTATAGATTGTCCGGTTATGAAGCTTTTTGTTCAGCCGCTTGCGAAGAACGAAGCAAAGTAATTGTTTACATTCGCACAGACTTCACTTATCTTTCACACCCAATAAGTTCAAATGACGACAATCAGTACGTGTGTCTTCGTGTAAAGAAGAATGCAGTTTCATTCACGCTTATTGGTGGATATATATCTCCGTCATCGCGATTTGACTGCGACAGATTAAAAGACACCCTAATGAGGACCGATGGGCCTTGGATCATCACCGGTGACTTTAACGCTCATCACATGCTTTGGGGGAGCACTAGGATGAATGCCAGGGGCCGGAACATTGTTACATTCGCTTCCGATTACGACCTTTCCATTATGAACGATGGTACCCCCCCGTATCTGCGGGGTCTCACTTATGGCAGTTGCCTTGACCTGACATTGGTGTCACGGTGCTTCTCTCACAAAGTTAAATGGTTTTGCGATATTGAGACTCATGGGAGTGATCACATACCCACCTACGTGACGATCGATGGTATCATAAAAAATTTCTCTTCCGGTGTTGTAATTGGCACTGACTGGTCGATGTTTAAATCGCGTGTTGAGGACGCTTGCCAAGAAGGCCTCGCCTGCAGCCTGGAAAATACCATAGCGGAAGCTATGCAAGCGTCCAAATGTAAATTACCATTTTTGTCTAAAATAACACAGTTCGACATTGAACTGGAAAGATTACGAGCTATACGAAGGCGTACTGAACGACGATACAGACGCACAAGATCAATTTACGATCTGAGGGAAGCAAGGCGGCTCCAGAAAAAGATTCAACGACGCATTTACAAGCTGGAGAGCGAACGCTGGAAAGCATTCTGCGAATCTCTAGACCCTCATAAACCGCTGTCATATATCTGGAGAACAGTTCGTCGTCTTCGCTCCTCTCCACAACAACGGCACCCTTTTAAAGCTTTGGCACTCCACCATGGAAAAACAGAACTCGAGGTGGCTGAAGAATTTTGCACGAGAGTTGCCGGGAATATTATGAACGAGCTAGAGCATCGACTCCGTGATGGTTCCTGAGACGCGATTACCAGAAATGGACATTCCATTCACCATTGAAGACTGGAAGGTGCTTTAGTCGCTTCTAAGCGCATGTCATCGCCAGGTCCTGATGGTATTACTTATAGTGCGTTGGGACACCTTGGACAAAAAGCCAGCAAAGAACTTTTAACATGCTTCAACAACTCCTAGCTCAGCGGCAGTGTTCCCCGAGAATGGAAAATAAGTCGAATAATACCCCTTTTGAAATCGGCAAAATCACCATTGGACTTGACAGCGTATCGCCCTATTGCCCTTGCAAGTTGCCTCGGAAAAGTGATGGAAAGAATGGTTCTATTTCGTCTCGAGTGGTACTTGGAACGATACACCAAACACCCTTCTTGCATGGCAGGCTTTCGTCGGGGCCGCTCCTCCATCGACTGGTGCTTGACTTATCGACATTTGTTCAACAAGAAAAAACCCGCAAGCGCGTATCAGTGGCACTCTTTCTTGACGTGAAGGGTGCATATGATAATGTAGCTCACGATGCCATCCTCAATTCCCTGGCAGCAATGGGCATTGGTGGGCGAATGTTTCATTGGATAAAAGATTATACAACTGGCAGGTGTTTCTTTGTGCAAACATATGAGGGTACAACTGCTGAACATTACACCTACTGCAGAGTACCTCAGGGAGGTGTTTTAAGCCCCAAATTGTTCAATGTTGCCCTCATTGGTCTGGTGAAGGTTCTGCCAAATTCGGTGTGCCTATCCATATACGCCGATGATATTTGCCTCTGGAGTGCTGCAGTTACTCGCCCTCAGGTTCGTGCACGAATAGAGCGGGCAGCAACCCTCACAACAGCCTACCTTCAGAAACAAGGCCTAACTATATCAACTGTGAAGTGCGCGTTGATGGCGTTTACGCGCAAACCAATGACGCCATACCCTGTTTACATCAATGGAAAAAGTGTCAAATATTCACGGACGCATCATTTCCGGGGCATAATAATCGACAGAAGTCTCATGTGGAGCCCACATTGTGCGTACTTGAAGAAGAGACTGCTATCTATTGTGCATAGAATGAAATTCATGTGCGGGAAAGCATGGGGAACTTCTGTGGCCTCCATGCTACAGCTGTACAGGGCCCTATTTTTGGGTCTATTGCGCTACAGCTTGCCGGTACTGACTAACACTTGCAAATCCAATACTCATTCATTGGAGAGTTTGCAGGGTCAGGCACTGCATATCTGCCTAGGACTGCCCCGATGCGCTTCTACTTATGCCACAATCATGCTTGCCAAAGACCATCCGGTCAGGACATATATAGTTGTGGATTGCCTCAGAGCACACATTCGACATGCTAGCCGTGTCCCCGACCACCACTTGGCCCTTCTACCCTCCAGAAGACCACGTGCTACGTTTTCAGACGTCATAGCCAAGCACCTAAACAGTATTTGATCAGGATATACGCCAGCTGCGAGAATGGCATGCCCTTTGTGGTGCCTCGACCAGCCGCAAGTACGTCTAGATATTCCGGGAATTAAAAATAAAAGCAATCACTCCAGAGTAGCATTGAAGCAAGCAACACTGCAATTATTACATGAGTTGTACTTAGACCGAACGCAGATATACACTGATGGGTCCGTCTCGTCCAGCAGCTCATCAGGTGCCGCTGTAATTCCGGCTGCAGCAATGACAATCAAGTTTAAGTTGTCGCATATGACTACATCTACGGCATCAGAGCTTGCGGCTATAAGGGCTGCTTTACAATATCTCGTTCAAGAACGTCCAGGAAAATGGGTCATATTCTGTGATTCGAAGGCAGCGCTCCAGAGTTTGCAGTCTGCCATGCGTAGCAGGAGTCATGACCAATTGGTACAAGAAATAAAACATTGCCATCATGAAGCTCTAGCAAGAGGGCATGATATTATATATCAATGGCTGCCTGGACATATCGTAATTACCGGAAATCAATTAGCCGATGATGCAGCCCGCTCAGCCCATGAAGGAACCCGTGTTGTCCCGATTCCTCTATCAAGGAATGATGCAGCAAGACAACTTTACCTGCTGGCTCGAGATCTCACACGCACGTTCTGGTCGTCTACCAGCTTCCAAAAGTGTCTATTTTATGAACTCAATCCTTCGCTCAAGCTAAAGCTACCATCACAACTTTCACGCTCCGATGCGACACTGTTATGCCGCCTTTGGTTGGGTGTTGCATTTACAAAGGTGTACTCCTTTCGCATTGGTATGGCAGACACTCCTACATGCGACTACTGCGGAGCTGAAGAGACCATCGAACACGTCCTGTGCAGTTGCGCTTGCTACGACACACAGCGATGCCAGCTCCGGATGGTTTTGAATCGACTTCACCCCGGGCCATTTTGTGTGCAGAAGATGCTAGGACCTTGGGCATCTGCCTCAGTTGCGCAGAAAGCAACAAAAGCACTGCTACTTTACCTCAAGTCAACAAACCTGAGTGACCGCTTGTAGACTGTGTGTGCTCCCCGAGTGGGCTCGTGATTGTGTGTACCTTCTCATCTCTCTGCAACCTCTTTTCTCCCCTTTATCCCTTCCCCAGTGCAGGGTAGCAAACCGAATGTGCGTCTGGTTAACCTCCCTGTCTTTCCTTGCATCTTTATCTCTCTCTCTTTATCTCTCTCTCTCTAATTACACTTACATAAATCAATATTGTTCTCTTATAAACAAATGTTCAAGACAAAAACTCCTCAATATGCACGTACCGTGTTACCTATTTGCCGAGACGCAGTCTGACTCTTTTTTTTTTCTGTGAATTCAAGCACCAAGAACTTGCGAGTTTGTTTTTTTTACAATGTACCAAGTAAACACACAACACTAACTAGACCAACACCGCGGAGCATTGACAGCCCATAACTCTTTCATGCACAGAATTTTATCTTCAGTAGGAAACAGTTTATTGAAAAATGAGGGTAAGAATAACTGATGTAAGGGTGAAGAGGGGAAAGCATGAGGAGGATGAGGTAATAGGCAAACTGTAGTGGAGCCATGTAAAGTGAAGTTTAAGAAATGTGGGAAAGAGAAGTTAGGGGAAGGAAGTGGGAAAGGAAGAGAAAAGGCCTCTATAGCTATAAAATAAATATGAAAGAAAGAAAAAGCACTCATGTAGAGAGATAAAGAATGAATAAAGAAACGAGCAAAAAATGACAAAAAAAATTCAGTCTGCCTACCAAATGTTCGCGCTTGCTTTTCAGCTGCGCTGTTCACCCAGCTTCAATCATTTTGGAACTGTCATATATTTTTGTGTTTTTGATGCTGAATATATGAGAAGGCTCTAATGAAAATAATCCATAGTACGTAGGTGCATACTTCTCCATCATTTTAACGTAATCGTGTACATTGATCAGAGCCCACATATCTCGCACAACGGATCTTAGGTTTCCGGCGGAATACTCTCGTAACCAGAGAGCATAATGTTCTGGACTGCCATGGGTCTTTCCACGCGCTACCCACACTGCCGCAACGCACGTGCCGGGACCCTTGCCGTACACGAGCGGAGGGCGAAGGAGTTTCGCCGATTCGCTCATTTTCCCCCCATGTGGGTGCGGAAGGTGCGCTAGCATGAGCGTTGTGGCTGTGCAGGCAGCGTGGGGAAAGGCCCCAAAGCGTCTACGTACGGCGCGAAGATAACAATGAAAGCGGCAGCTGTGGGACTTTACTCTTCGAAGAAGCAGCTGTTCAAGACGCCCTCGCTTCCTACTTACAAGAAGTCGTCCGCACATGCACCACTGCGCCGTCTTAGGGTGTGAAAACAACCAGTCCTAGAGGGAAAGATCACTGTTTGCGAACGTCAAAACACAACACGGGAAACGTGCCACTGCGGTGTTTTAAGTTCGCGCAAATCTCCATTTGGAAAAAAAAAAACGCCGAGATTCGTCGTCAGTGGTTAACTGCAACGAACAGGAATATCTACGATCCCAGTAAAGTTTTGCAGCAATAATTAGCTTGACACGCAAGTATGTTCTTATGGCACTTTTTAGAGAACAAGCTTGCCGAGTTGAAGCCTCTGTCTCTGCTACCAAGCGTACGCCAATTATTATACGTGATCATCGTTGAAATACGTTCTCACAAAAAACTTCGTGCGTGACTTGTACGTGGCGCCGAATTATTGTTGTATTCATTCGCAGGTTGTATTTCAACGGTAAGATATATTACGACTCACGCTTCCATGCACACGCCCCGCACATTTAGTAAAAATGCAACTGCGTTCGTACCTGAAGTACTTCCTTCCGCACTCTCGGTATTGTAGACGCTCTAGACATTCATGGTCTGTTCAGGAAGATCTTCACGACGTCCCACAAGAAAAAGCGCACAAGTTTCTAGAATAATAAATACGCGAGACATGCTTATACCACCGGACTCAAATTGGGAAGATTTTAGTTTGATTCCTGGAGCGCCCGCTCACATGGCCGCTCAGGGTGTTGCTTCACCACGCTTGCGACAAATAGCATGACGCGAAGACTGAATATGACGGCACACAGAAACCTCGCTGGGTTCTGGTGTATACATATATATGATTGTTGACTACGTCGTTTCAACTGATATGTTATATCTTTATACTGATAATTCATCTATATACATACGGTATGCGTTACTGTAAGCTTCAGAACGGGACATTATTCGTTCTTTTTTTTGAGACGTGTTGTAGTGTCATGGTGTTACTCAAGCTTATGTTGTGTGCGCTGCGTTTTTGTTGCTTGATAGTCTTATACTGCGAGAACGCTGCTCGATTTGTAACTTTTGAACCCATTATATTTTGTTTGATCCCTCTTACAGCAGAGAACTGGTATTTGTGTATTTGGACAACAACATCCCCTTATATCATGTCAAATAGCAAAAGTAGATTGCAAGCATAGCCGCCTGGTAACTAGGTCTGTTTTCCTTTCTCTTTGCTAGGCGCTCTTCAACACAGGCTGTCTTTTTTGATAGCCGTCGTGATCAATCCAGAGTCCAAATTGAATTGTCGTTCCATATACCATATATGATATATAGATACCATCTGTCACAACGCATGTGGACCGTGAGCGAAAAACGCGAGAAGTTCTGTACAGAACAGAGCATCATAAGAAATAATTTTTTTCCCAAAATAGACTGGAATATGTTGCGTGTTAGCATCGTCAACGTCGTTTCAAATTGGGTCTTTCTTTTACGGGCTGAAATGGTTTATCATTGATCTTTCTCTTTTTTTATGACCCATGTGTAATTGATTGATTTATGGGGTTTAACGTCCCAAAACCACCATATGATTATGAGAGACGCCGTAGTGGAGGGCTCCGGAAATTTAGACCACCTGGGGTTCTTTAACGTGCACCTAAGTCTGAGCACACGGGCCTACGACATTTCCGCTTCCATCGGAAATGCAGCCGCCACAGCCGGGATTTGATCCCGCGACATGCGGGTTAGCAGCCGAGTGCCTTAGCCACTAGACCACCGCGGCGGGGCATGACTCATATGTAGTTATCACGTTTCTGACATCACTGTATCAGTTATTCGTCTTTTAGTTTCTTCTTTTTTCATTCTTCACACGTTCTGTAGACGAGTAGACGAAAAATTTGGCTATACTCTCCTATCAAATAAAGTATTTCATTGCTTGTTGAGGAAACTACATTCTTAAAAGTGTTTTTCGCCATATTGCATATGGTTTGTATAGCCAATATTGTGAATCTGCTGTAGCTAGTGTTGTTACTTTTTCCCCTCGTTTTTCGTGCTTAAAAAAAAGTATTCAACTATTCAATCTCATTGTAACCCCCCCCCCCCCCCACTTTATGCCTCTGGCGTTGTGAGTATGGAACGAATAAATAAATAAAATAAAATAAATATATACTCACGCTTGTTTGCTGCGTGTGTCGTGTCGCACTTGGCTTCCAGCTCTTCCACGACTGCATTGATGGCCACCAGGGCGGCGCCGCGCGTGAAGCCCACCAGGCACCGCGTCGTGTAGTCCTTCGTGCATTCGGCACTTTTCAGCTCCCGTCTAAACGCCATGGGTAAAATGAACGACGTCTTTCAGCGGTCAATCTGTAGCGGGTTCGCACTTTCGACAGGTACTTTCAGAGCAACTCAATGACGCTGGCCTACGCTCACTTGCTGACCCACCTAGCCACAGACGAGACCGGAAATAGTACGAGCACCATATGTCTGGTCCATCATTGTATGATTGACATTGGCCAGGCTTTGAAGTGACAATAGCTTCAGAATAACACACCAGAGGTAAATGTAGCGCTAATGTCTCCGGAAGCAGCAGACCACGCTGTTTCAGCAAGCATGAGAATGCTGGGTAAGAGGTGCATTTGCCGAAGTTTTTTTTTTTTCGGCTCCATGTTGCTTTGTATAGCCTACGGCCTCTTTATCGCAGAACTAAATTCAGCCCAAGTTATAACAGACATGCTTCACCACCATGACCTTTTTAGACTGACAATTTCTAACTAGCTTATGAAGTTCACCCGAGCCATTTTTTTATCCGCACAAAACCAAAACACAACAATAAACAAAGACGCCAGAACATTCGCAGACGCAAGTGCGTCACACATCACAAACATGAAGCTTAGGCAAATGCATGTACTACTGGTCATTCCCACTGCCTCAAGCATTCTAGCTACCCAGATCACACAAGCAAGTATTGCAGGAAGCGTAATGGAAGCGGCGACCAATGCTGCCATGAAAACGTCCATAATCCAAGGTATTGTCAACAATTCCATTGCGTCAAACACAATGACGAGGGCATAAAGCTAAATCTACTCTTTTTGCAATGTATTTATCTTTAACTATTGCCTAACCTCGTCTTCAAAAGAATCTTGGGCTGTGATTTACTCAGGTTCAGCACCAATCGATTGAGTCGAGATTCCCCGAAGTGAAAATGAGAAACCAATCAGCATCCAGAGACTCGTTGTTTTCATCCTAAATAATCACCGTTATACCATAACCACAGTAATATCTCCTATTCAAGATGTTTTAAAATTAACAGAGGAAGGGATTCCGACAGACCAGAACTTTTCAAACGAAGCCTATCACGACATGTAGTTTAACTAGTTTGTTTCAACTTATGGTTTAATATTGCAACAGGATGCTATGCAATCAGAAGTAAGGGCACTACATAAAAGGGAGTCTCGTCGTGATCTCATTTCACGCCGTTCGATTCGCCACAGGGTAGGCTTGTGAAAATGATGCGGGTGCCTCTTTTGGGGCAGATTAGCCCTGAAAATTTGCGTAAAAATACGAGAAAAATCTAACTCAGACCAAGCTACTGTCTTTTCTGCAGCCATGTCGATCCATTCAATCATTCATTCATTCACTGTTTATTCAGACAAAAACAATGATTGCCTAGGCAATTGGCGCCAAAACTCACTTGCAACTTTCAGCCAGTTTCTCCGGCGTGTCGGCTAACTGAGGGCCCTTGGCGAACACAATGAAGTCAGTGTCGCAGGCCTCGATGACGTCATCGCTGCAGCTGAGGTCGTCCTTGAACTGAGCACGAACACAGCCTGCAGATGCTTAGGTCGTCTTGATATCGACTTCTCCACGCTACATGCAAAACAGCAAGCTTCTACGCGTTCAAGTTTGGTACGAGTACTTTAGCGGCCTAGGTTATGGCTGTGCCTCAACAGGCATGCAGTTGTTATTGGCAATGTGCCGGCTCCTGGCATCAAAAAAATGACACGGAGGAGTTTTTCGCATATTCGTAAGAACTTGACAATGACGCACCTAGACCTCGGCGCTACTGCGGTGCCTGCTTGTCTGCACTTTGTTTGCGCTGTTTTATCTGCAGAGATCGCCATGCCTCTCTAAGTTGTGCATGCACCCATAACCCACAGTGGAATATGATACGCGCACAGTTGATCACAATGACCATGGCGCAATTGCATTCGGAACACCGCTATACCCTCAGACGTGAATTGGGGTCGGCTTTCTTCAAATGCAGAAAATGCCTACAACCTAATTATGCGGCACTCTGTATCTTTATACGCGTACCTGTTATAGTATTTTCGTGACGAGACTGAGAACTTCATTCCAACTTTCTGCGTGAAAATTGCGCTTCACTCTCGTACGTTATATAAAACATAGAGAGATATTGAGTGTCGCCGAGTATGATCACCATTCAATGCAGGCACAGCCGCATCACTGCAAGATGTCTTACAGTCGTTAACATATAATGAAGGAGAGCTAGAGAAAATCCTGCCTGCCATTGGCGTGAATAAGACTCGGACCCACGGCCTTGACCGAGACCTCTGTAGCAGCAAAGGTAGAGGTACCAATACACAAATTGCTACACTAAAGCTATTATCACGAAGCCCGGCCGTGCACTGTGTCCCGTACCATGTCTTTAGGGGAAATGTGAACTTTCTTTCGTTCCTCACTTTCTATATTATGGTGTGTATACAACTTCGATGGCATTTCTCGCGCCGCGTGTTTCTTCAAATAACTTGAAACTTACTTTGCACATTTATGCAGGCTTCCTTGTAGACACTTAGCGATCTTTCATCTCCATTACGCTGTGTATCGCTGTAAGGATCACTTTGTTGGATACACTACCATGTTTGACGATTGTTCGTGAAGCCGCGTTCCAGGACCAACGAATGCGACAAAACCTGTTCACGCATTTCTGGTCTAATACTTCATGTTTTGATGCAAGTATAGTAGCTGACTGATTGCATATTATAGAGATAGTTAGTTACATGCTAATTAACTTTAATACTGAAGCTGACTTGAAACAACGTATTCCGTCATTTACTTTTTGTTAATGTCACACCGAGTTCTTTGGAATCCTTTTATGGGACTTCGACGCATCTCTAGACAATGCATCACAGTTCTTGAATGAAAGGGCTTCGGCGTCCATCATATTTGAATCGTGCTTTTTTGGCACGTGTAACCAAAGGTACTATCCACGAAGGAAAACTTCACGTGAATTTACTCAAAACAGTGCTTTTTAAAGAATTTTCGAAATTGTGCTATTTATATTCACTGAGACAGGAATACCATTTATAGAAGCCTTCTGTGGCTCCCTTTTCGCACAAGTGGTATGCCCTGCGATACAGCGCTACGGTTTTCTTCCCAATGCTCTTCTTCCTACTTTTTAAACCTTTCTTGGCACGCCCATTTGCACTCTTTTTTACTTGTATAGATGGCTGGTTGTGCTGTTCCTTTCATTGTGAACGTCAATTCTTTAAAGATTTGCACTATTGAAGAATGTTATTAAAATAATACCGTTATTCCGTACTTTATTTCCACCCAGCTACCAGAGAATTCTTATGCATTTCTCGAAAACGAGCTTTCTCAGCTTATTCTGATCAGGGAGGATGTGATCCCGCTACTTCAGACCTCCCCCTGTCTCAACGCGTTGTCTTTTATTAACGGCAGCCACCAAGATTCTTTGGCGCTGTAACGTCTCGTTGTGTGTCTATGCGTGCACGACATTTTCCGCGTGAATGCACTGCTGTTCTTGCCGGTACTCCACCTGCACTCCCAGCCTGAGTCAGCTGCCAGTTGTAGTTCCCCGTCTGGTGATTTTTTCGAGCGATATAGGGATTGCCCCTAGTTTAACGTCTTGCTCGGAGTAGTCAATTCCGTTAAACGGAGGGGCAAGCTGGGCCCCTGCATGTATCAAGTGTCGATAAGGGGGCGATCGCTCGCTAAACGAGGATAGCATAGCCTTGCGCGAGCCTTGTCTCACTCGCGATCTTTACACGGTATAATGAATCGCTGCAATGTGGTCGATCTGGCTTCTGACCTTCACAGATGCTTATTTAGGTCACCGGTAAGCTTTGTATACCCTTGCTTTGCTTTCTTGGCACTATGGGAAGGCACGTATGTTTCAGTAACATTGCGCAGTTTCGCCGCATAAATTTAGAGGTGCTTGCGTTGGGCTCTGCAGAAACTTGGCATTGCCTTTCAGCAGCCATTCATAACAACTGTGGTGTAGAACGCACTGGATGGACATTTTTATATAGAAACTCGCCTCCTCAGCAACCATGCATCCAATAAATACTTCATATGGCAATGACTTCTTGCGTTGGTAGAATTTTGGACGTGGTTCAGCAGAACGGAAAGGCTTTAGTTTTCACACACGAACTGCGAACAAGGAGTTCCTTACAATTTTTAGAAATTAACATGGCGTTCATGCGCGATCATGTTTGCAGGGAGTACGCTCCGCGGGCACAGAAATATTTATTGCCCTATTATTTGATGCATTCGAAAACGGTCAATAGGGTCCCACGATGGTTCACCACGATGGTTTGGTGGAGTAGTGTTTAATGCATGATGAAAGGTCACAGAGCGCATATCAACGAAGAAGATGGAAGAACACACACGACAAGTGCTGATTCAGCGCCTGTCTTGTGTATACTTCCGGCATCACCGTCCATTCGCTGTAGCCTTTCCTTCAACCAAGTTAGATGAGAGTATATGCAGCCCATCTTGTCTCCTGTTGGTGTTAGTGTCTCGTTTTTTTCGTGTGTGTGTGTGTGTGCTCAAAATTCACGTTAAAACAGAGATGAAGAGCAGATATCCTAGTTCACATCAAGTGAAAAATATCCCAGCATATTCACGTAGTGCATGATGACGAGTGGTGCGAAGCACCCACCAGTCCTTCCACGTTTTTGTCCGTCTGTTCGTTCTTGCTTCCGCCCGTCCGTGCGTCCGTCTGTGCGTCTATCCGTCCATACATGCGTCCGTCCATCTGTGCATCCGTCCATCCATTCGTGCGTCCGTCCGTCCATGCGTTCGTCCGTGCATCTGTCGGTCTCTCCGTCTGTGCGTCTGTCCCTTCGGGCGTCCATCCTGCGAACACTCCAAGTGCCGCCATCTCGTATCTTTTCATCATATATTCATCATATAGAAGTACCACCACCCAGCGGACTCTCCAAGTACTAAATCAGAGGTGGCACGGCCGGACTAGAGGATCGGCATGCGCGCACTTTCTTACAGCCTGCGCTTCGTGTTTAGTTCCCACTTTTCACCGCCGCTAGTTCATGGCACTGCGGCCTAACACTCGCTAAACCTTGCTATCCAAGGGGGTTGCGCCCAGTGAGTTTAACGTGACAACCCTTTCTGGTCAGATAGTGCTCATAGTGCGTACTTCTGATACTATTTTTGGGGGGGCGAAGCTCCCTATGCTGTGGGTCGTGCACCCGCGATGTATGTAGTAGTAGTTGTGTAGTAGTAGTAGTAGTAGTAGTAGTAGTAGTAGTAGTAGTAGTAGTAGTAGTAGTAGTAGTAGTAGTAGTAGTAGTAGTAGTAGCAGTAGGTAGCCATGTCCACGGCCGGACAAGAAGAGTGGTACGCGCACACCCTTTTGAATTTAGGACGAAAACCGCGCACGTTAATCATAAAAAAATATAGTTGTTTTTGATGAAATAACTGACAGAGACGAGTATTGGTGACTTAATCCTCAATGAAATTTGCCTTGAATTTGATGCTTGCTAAAGAAAACTAGTATCAGAAGGACGCACTTTGAGCACAATCAGACCAGAAAGGGTTGCCACGTTAAACTCGCTGGGCGTAACCTCCTTTGTTTTAGCAAGGTTTAGCGATGGCAGGGCCGCAGTGCCACGATTATAGTGAACTAGTATATACCCGTTTCCCATCCCATCTAGAGAGCCTTCGGAGGAGTAGCTGCACGGCTGCTCTACCTTAGATGTGCAACGCTCCTTTGGGACGCACGCCTAATCAGCGGCGATTTCCAACGGCGTCCCGGTTAAGGGACTGCCACTCAGGCACACAAGAACTATCTGGTTCATTTCAAAATAAACAAAAATCACAGCATATCTACGGAGTGCATGATCATTAGTGGGGCGAAGCGTCCGTCTGTTCGTTCGTGTTTCCGTCCATCTGTGCGTCCGTCTGTGCTACCGTGCGTCCGTTCGTGCGTGCGCCCGTCTGCGCGTTGATCCATCTGACCATGCGTCCGTCCGCCTGCGCATCCATCCGTGCGTCCTTCCCTGCGTTCGTCCATGCGTCCATTCATCCGTGCGTCCGTCCGTCTGTCCATCCATCCGTACGTCCGTCCATGCATCTGTCTCAGACGGAAGCACAGACGGACGGACGCACGAATGGACGCACGGACGGGCGGAAGCAAGAACGAACGGACGGACGGATGGACGTTTCACCCCACTTATCATCATGCACTCCTTGGATATATATATATATATATATATATATATATATATATATATATATATATATATATATATTCATTTTATTTACCCTAAAGGCCCGAAGCCATTACATAGGGGGGGGGGGGGGGCAAGATAGGTTTTTACAAAACATTTCATATAAAAAGAACAAAAATAGCGGTGTTCGATCATGAGTGCTCATAGACATGCATGTGCAGTTTGTCAAATACTCACGTCAAAGAAAAAATAATCACGAAAAAAAAAATGAACTGCTAAGCAACATACGTACAATTTATCCATAAATATATGCCGCAATTTTTATAAGTGTCAAATTCAAGGCATATTTTATTAGAAATGAAGTCGTCTCTGTAGGTTATTTGTTCAGAAACAACTATCTTTTTTATTTATGATTAACGTGCTTGGTTTGCCTCCTCAATTCAAATGATGCGCAAGTGCCGCTCCTCTAGTCCGGCCGTGGATGTGGCTATCTACTACTATGACGCACCACTAGTACTACTACTACTACTACTGCTACTACTACATACATCGCGGACGCACGAGCCATGGCTTAAGGAGCTTTTCCCCTTAAAAATGGACCTGAGCTGGCCATTTAAGAGATAAAACATACAACCGGCGGACATTAAAAGCCACAGAATTCACAAGACGGGGGGAAAATTAGGTCGCAGGGTAGCAAACCAATTCTTCAAGGTAACCGCCCCGTCTCTTTCTATTATTTATTTCTCTCTCTCTCTATAGATGGTGTGATATAATTAGGAAATTTAGGAAGTTCGTGGAAATAAAATGGAATCAGCAAGCGTAGCATAGAGTAAATGGGGGATGATTGCGTGAGTTTAGAAAAAGTGGGTAACGATTTAGAGTACTACAGGCACTCTACTATGGGAGAGCTTAAAGCCGGCCCGTTCTACGACGCTGATACATTTGTCCTACCCTATAGACTGTAACAGACTGAAAATGATGATGTGCGTGTACCATCGAATAGAGCTTTTTGCGTGAGAATCACTTGCTCCAGCTTTTTCTTTCTTTTAGACATGGATATAATACATACAATAGTATTTTCCGCGACAATATCGTTCATATCATTCTGGTATATCGGCAAAATGATACACCTTTATATTTACTTCGACGCAATGTCCACTTTTTAGGAGCAAGAGCACTGTATCGATTCAGCTTATCGGCTTGATAAAACTTTTTGTTCTGCAGATATTTCTTGATCGGGCACAATACACCTTAACCTAACCATTACAGCTTTCTTATCTAAATCCACTATTCCCGTGTCATGATACTTCGTAAACAAAAAAAAAGAAAATAGCGTACATGGAGATGGTAACTACATTTTTTGTATTTGCTTCGGCATAAAGTAGCCTGACATAAAGTTTCACGACTTTTGTACACAACTAGTTTTTAGTTTTTTTTTTCTACCTGACAATTGATTGCCTTGCATTCTTATAATGTCTAAGGCTCAACTTAGTAAGCTTCGAAAACAGCTAATAAGACGCTATGTCCGGAGTAACGAAAAATAACAGAAATGCATGACGTCACAGTGACGTTTATTTATTTATTTATTCATTTATTTATTTATTTAAAAGTACCTTACAGGCTCTATAACGGAGCATAGAGTAAGTGGGGTACATAGAAAAGAATGCTAGTGGGTGATACTTCTGTCACAATACAAAGCAACTACAGAGCAACTAATAACTAATAACTAATAAAAATACAAAGCAAGTAATAACATTGAACTAATAACAGTGGTTGTACAAATGACAAAGAGGGGCTTCAAGCAACAACAAGAATTTCCCAGCCTCAAAAAAGCACAAAGAACAAAAACTGAATTCAAGGAGGTTATACAATGCTATTCAGATAGATGTATCATTAATTGCTCGCGAAAATTTTCATGATTAGTCAAATTGACAATGACGTCGGGTAGGTCATTCCGGAGTGCTATGGCACGAGGCAAAGACGATGAATTGAATGATTTTGTTTTTCCAAAGATGCGTGTGATGCTTCGCTGATTGTGAAGTCGTTTAGACATGTGCAATGGTGCCGTTAGTGGGAAGGGTGGTGGCCAGGACGCGTGAATATATTTATGAAGCAAAGACAGGAGGGCAACTGTGCGCCGTATGTCCAGATGCTGTAATGAAAGGTCATGTTTTATTTGTGTGACGCTCGAGGGGTGATTGTAAATACGTGAAATGAACCATGCCGCCCTGTTTTGTACAGCTTCTAGCTGGTTAATGAGATAGGCTTGGAAGGGGGACCATATGGGTGATGCAAATTCCAGCTGTGGGCGAACAAAGGTTAAGTAAGCTTGTTTGCGGACGTTATTTGGCGCGTTTCGTAGGTTTCGACGTAAGTATCCCAGTGTTCTTGATGCGTTTGCAGATATGTAGGTTACATGTGCCGCCCAAGTAAGATTAGAAGTGAAATGAACGCCGAGGTACTTATACGATGACGATGGTGACACGTTGGAATTATTTATGAAGTAATCAAATTCAACAGTTAATTTTCTTCGACTAAAGGATATTACATTACATTTTGATAAATTTAAAGTCATTTGCCATGCACCACACCAGTTGTTAATGAGATTAGGGTCTTTTTGGAGAGCAAGGTGGTCATCGGTACTAGTTATAAAACGGTATAGAATGCAATCGTCAGCAAAAAGCCGTATTGACGAAGAAATATTAGTTGGAAGATCATTAATGTAGATTTGAAAAAGTAGTGGCCCCAAGACGCTACCCTGAGGCACTCCGGAGCTGACATCAGAAATTGGAGAGGAAGAGGTATTAACCAGGGTGAACTGCTTTCGAAAAGACGAAAAGTTACGGATCCGTGATAAGGTTAGCAAATCTAAACGAAGTTCTGTTAATTTTGAAATCAGACGGGAATGAGGTACGTGGTCGAATGCTTTAGAAAAATCTAGGAAAATGCAGTCAGTTTGTAAATTATTATCCATATTGAAGTGAAGATCAGTGGTAAATTCCAGTAATTGGGTGTCGCAAGAAAAACCTCACCTAAATCTATGCTGATTCTCAAAAAAGAAGTTATTGGTTTCCAAATGACAATAAATGTGCGAAGAAAAGATATGCTCAAGCATCTTGCAGCAAATGCATGTTAGTGATATGGGGCGATAATTTTCTGGTGAGTATCTATTGCCACTTTTAAATAAGGGAACTACTTTACCTATTTTCTAATCAGCCGGCAGTTGTCCTGTTGATAAAGATTGCGTGAATATGTGGTACAGGATTTTACTTGAGCATAATGACGTGTTTTTGAGCACCTTAGAATTAATGTTGTCAATGCCTGAAGAAGTTGATAATTTAAGTTTTCCAGTAAGATTCGCAATCCTTTCAGTGCTGACGGCAGTAGGTTCCATGAATGTATAATAAAACTCGGGAACTTCTGGCACTCTGGAATGATCTTCACACGTGAACACAGATGAAAAAATGAGTTCAACACTGAAGCGCTGTCTACATCTGATAGAGGCATATGGTTAGCATCTTGTATACTGACAGATGTGGTAGCATTGTGAGGGGAAATTACTTGCCAGAATTTTTTCGGATTAGTATTTAACATGGAAGGCAAATCGTGTGTAAAATATTTAGATTTCGCTTTGCTTACAAGAGAGCAGTACTCTTTCAAAGAACCCTTGTACTTTTCCCAATCTGAAGGGCTCGAAGTGCGTTTTGCAATTTTGTAGAGCCGCTTCTTCTTTGATCTATGAGACTTAAGCGTTTTGTTAAACCAGGGATTTTTATTGTCGTTAGAGATAGAAATTAGGGGAATATATTTATCAACCAAAGTAATGATTTTGTTTTTGAAGAGAATCCAGTTTTCGTTGACTGATCGGTACGGGAAAGATGGAAGAAAAACCTGATCGTAAAAAACTTCCAATTCATCATTTATACCTTCGTAATTACCTCTGTTATAGTCCCGAATTTTTTTAACAGTGCTATGTAATACGTGGGTTGGGAGGCTAAGTGTTATTTGAAGTAGCTTATGGTCACTGAAACCATCTACGTGCAGAATAGAACTAACATTCTCATGAGCGTTAGTTAAAATTAAGTCTAAAGTGTTTGTACCACGAGTCGGTTCCTTGACAATTTGAAACAAGTTATAATCTAGGGTTAGGCTTACAAATTCTATTGCTTCGTGGCAGGTAGAAGTTAGGAGAGACCAATCAATCAATCACGCTTACCGGTGCTGGAACACCAGCGCGAAACTTGAAATAGGAAAGGAGGATTTGATTGATTGATTTGTGGGGTTTAACGTCCCAAAACCACCATATGATTATGAGAGACGCCGTAGTGGAGGGCTCCGGAAATTTCGACCACCTGGGGTTCTTTAACGTGCACCCAAATCTGAGCACACGGGCCTACAACATTTCCGCCTCCATCGGAAATGCAGCTGCCACAGCCGGGATTCAATCCCGCGACCTGCGGATCAGCAGCCGAGTACCTTAGCCACTAGACCACCGCGGCGGGGCTAGGGAAAAGAGGAGGAAGAAAGGAATAAACGGAAGGACTGGAAGGTTAGCTAGTTCTCAGGCCGGCTGTCTATCCCATGACGAGGAATAAAATATTATGGAAGAGAGAAGTTACAAAAGAAATTAAGTGGATAAATGACATTAGGCGACACTGTCAAAAGTCTTTCTGTGAGACTAGAACTTTTGTCCAATGGCTATGGTGGCCTACTGCTGAACTGAAGGTCACGCGGTAGAATTCCAGCTGCGGCCCCCGCCTTTGAATGGAGGTGAGAGGCCTGTGCAGTGGCATTTACGCGGACATGATTTACATTCACCTAGACATGTGCTCAACATTTCCGGAGCCCTGCGCCAACACATACCTCATAATGGTGTCATCTTTTTGCAATACAGGACACCAACAATTGTTATTAATATAGCATCCGCTGGTACAAATGGTCGGCTGGACACCAGCCGCGGAACACAGCTGTCTTTTCTATTATAGTTGCCATGCTTCTTTGATATGCCTGTCACATTGCAACTCATTTAAAAGTGACTGTTAAAGCGCGCTAGAATAATGATCAAGATATTGTAATCAGTACGTGTCAACGCAATCCAAACGCAGACGGTAGCAAGATGGCACATTTTTAACTCACCCTCACGACTCCATAATGCGACGAAAACGACGGCAATGAGAGACAGGTATTCCATGTCGGGGGCAGAGACAGGGACCACTTAGAAGTTCTCGCACAACGTCTTTTTTTTTTTTCCTGGAGTGACGTTTTACCTATTCACAACAGGCTAACAGCCTGGCTAATATTATATCTCTTACTATACGCCTCCAGCGCACTCACACACTCGGACGTGAAGGGCAGGTCGACTGACTTTCAATCTCATGCGCTCAAGTGTTTATTGGATCGCTTATTTCTTAATTCATAGGGCCGCTAGAGTCGAGACGAGATGACATAGTTAGGTGACAGGCAACCTCCCATTGGATAAAGTTTCCTTCCCGGCGTGCCACGGCCGCAACCAGCAACTTTCGCCCTCCTTCCGTGCGCGCGTTTGTTTTCGAGTTCTTTACTTTCGGCTCGCCTTGACTTCGTTCCGAAAGCGTTTTGCCGAAGCTTCGCAAAACATCGAAGCTTGCGGGGTGCAAAACTTTCACTCGGCGGTTTTCACCGGCTGCTGTCTTACTCCAGAAGCCGCCGGCTTGTCCCCTCGTCCAGAAAAGCCCGCCGAGCGATCCGGAAAGCGCGAGAAAACGCGAGAAAAAACGAGTACAAGGTCAACCCGTTAGGCGAGAGCGCTCGCACCTTTTCACACTTTCCCGCGCTTTCTTTCTTAGCGTTGGCTCTTTTCCGGCATTTCCGCTTTCTTCCCGCTATCGTCGCACTCCATCACACTGCTTTCGTGCGTTCGTTCTTTTCCCGCGCTTTTTACTTGTTCCGTCGGGCAAGATAGGCAACATTTTTAGGCTCTCAAGCAGCGGCTGAGTTTTCTTGCTGCTGTTTGGGTGCGCAGCGGAAAATCGGGTCAAACGCGCGATGCCCGTTTTGCATTGCGCGTACGCTGCGTTGCATTGTAAGTAACAAGCTCTCAAACTTAGTCGCAGCCATTTTTGTATGTGTTTTTTTTTTCATCTTCACGACCGTTTACGCTTTCTGCCGGTGTGTCCTTACAGCACACTTAACTGCCTCATTCAGTAGCTAAAGGCTGAATTGCAAGGTGTAGGCACTTAGCCGGAGAGATTTCATCGCAGTTATAGATTGGTCGCTGTCCTTGACTAATTTGGGCATCCTCGCCCATTCGCCTCCGAGATCCGCGCGGTCATTCAGTCCTTGGAATGTCCGCTGGATGGCGGTGCTTCTATATGAGGAATATATGATGAAAAGATGCGAGATGGTAGTACTTGGAGTTTTGAACAGGTGGACTAACAGACACACAGACAGATGCATGGACGGACGCACGGATAGCTGCACAGACGGATGGATGCATGGACGGACGCAAGAGCGGATGCATGGACGAAAGCAGGGACGGACGCACAGATGAACGTGCGGGCGCACGAACAGACGCACGCACGGACAGGCGAATGGACGCATGGGCGGCCACACAGACGCACGCATGGATGGACGGAAGCAAGAACGAATGGACGGACGGATGCTTTGCCCCACTATTCATCATTCACTCCATGGATATGCTGCTATTTTTGTCATATTTTTCAACTAGACTTCGAAATTGCGATTTGACGCTCCTTTCTAAAGTGCTCCTTTCCACCAATTATTCCGAGAACATAGAGAGAGCGGGAAGAAGCATGTCGTGCATAAATCTAATACAGTGTTATTAAGGTTTCTGAGAGATCACTGCGGAATAGAAGACACAAGATGGCAAAGTATCTGACTCAAATTTTTTGATGGACATACATTATGTTAAAAAGACAAAGGCCATTAGCGAACGTCAATGCAATGCAAATATCTGACGCATTTTCGTTATGTTTTAGGCGTACAGAAATTGCAGCGCTGGGATAGGTAGCCCGAGTCATTATTGTGGGCATGTGGCATAACCTATACGCAATTAAAATGTAAGAATTCGCTTTTTTTTATGAAATACAAGTGGCTTGTGTTTATTTGCTTTCTGTACTACACGGGACGACCCGTTGCTGTAAGCGCGCCAGGGACGGCTTTCAGCCCTCCCATAGTAGAGTACCGAGTACTCAAATCGTTAAACTCTTCTTCTAAACGTACTACACGGGACGGCCTTCTGCTCTCCCATAGTGGAGTACATCGTACTCTAAATCGTTAACAACTTTTTTCTAAACACACGGCCATCAGATGCTAGTACAATGATGTTTTAGGGAGCACCAAGCAAGTGTGAAGTGTTTTCACACAAGTGTTTTAGGGAACGCCAAACAAGCTTGAAGCCGTTCCACGGGACGGCTTCAAGCTCTCCCATAGTAGAGTACCAAGCACTCTAAATTGTTACTTATTTTTTTCTAAACACAACTGTGTGCATTGATAATTTCCACAGGACGGCTTTATGCTCTCCCATAGTAGAGTTCTCAGTATACTCTAAATCATTAACAACTTTTTCTAGACACACAAACCTATTTCATTGCATCTATTGTATCACTAAACCATTGTATCATGATATCGCATAGAGTTCTTGTGAACACGTATGCCAACATTGTCATGCATATTGGAGCAAATGTATTCACTGCAATGTCGTGATGTTTGTCGTGATATATGGATGTGCCGAAGTGTATGTGCCCTGTTACTGGAATGTTATGAAGCCTTTGTGTTCTGTGCATACTGTAAATATTTTTTTTTTCAAAACACGAACCTGAATGGCGCCGACCATGAACAATTCTGGCTTCTAATCCTCATTTTGCACAGTTGTCGGGACGACTCACTGCTCTTCCATAGTTGAGTAAGAATTGCTCGAATTTGTTAAACACTTTTTCCATGCACACAAACTTTGGTCATCCCTATTGTTGTTGATTAGGAACATTCGCAGCCAATTTTGTTTTCCAAAGGATGGCTTTCAGCTCTCCCATAGTAAAGTACCGAGTACTCTAAATCATTAACCACTTCTTCTAAACTCACGGACCTGTCTCTTTGGCGTCTCATTTATGGGCGCGGCCCCATGACATGTGAGGTATGTGTACTCGAAATCGTTGAACACTTTTTTCTAAGTACGTACCTTTGCACATAGTTTTCTTTGTGCACGCTAGAAGTTCTGTTTGCAGGTATAAACTGTCCCTATTGTTCATTTGAATGTATATTAGAATATATTAGCAATGTTTTGAGAACGAAAAGTGTAACATACCAATGTATTTTGTCTATGTATGCTTTTTTTCCGAAATAAAAAATCCTCTTAAATATGCATCCCAGGGGAATGTCTCCTGCTCTCCCATTGTAGAGTACCAAGTACTCGAACACTGGTGTCACACGGGTGTTTCGAAGGCCATTGAATGACGATCCATCGACTCAACTGACAAGGACGAGCTGCGGCATGGGCGATTTCGAAGGCCATTGAGTCAACGGAGCACCTCACACCTCCGTTGAAACTTCGATGGCTATTCAGCAAAAGATGCGGAAACAGCGCCAACGCGCACTCTCGTTCTTAGTGTGCTCGAATCCCCGATAAGAAAAAAGAAAAGTTTCAGTATTTTAAAAGCAGCGTGCGTGGGCGTTATAAATTATCCAATAAGGTATTTGTGCCGTTTTGTAATGTAGGAACAGCTCATACTCTCGACAACAGCACCGCGCTGGCTTGTCGTGCCCGTTATCGCCAGTCCGTTTCCGCTGCCATATTGCGCGCAGCGTTGTTAAGTTGTGCCCTGCTTTTTAGGTGTGTTTGTGTGAAACAGCGAGTTCTGGGACGCGTTTCTTTATTCGGTGTAGTTACTCCTTTTTCGCCTTTGGTGCGAAATGGATGACGCGTCACCGCAAATAAAGACGAAAAATCACTGCATATCCACGGAGCGAAGGATGATTGGTGGGGCGAAGAGTTCGTCAGTCCGTCCGTGCTTCCGTCCATCCATGCGTCCCCTTACAAAAATGAGGATGACATTCCTATCACCCAGGAGTCATCTATCACCCCAGTCACCTTCCTGTAGATTCGACCTTTCTGTAGACCTGGTCTGCAGATTTTCTGCAGACGCCAGGCAGACGGCAAGCAAACTTTTCTGATAATGTGCATCCAGAACGCGTGCGCGTAGACGTATGTAACATATATATAAGTATCTACACATTCTGGAAGGCGGCACACTTGATGATAACGATTTAGTGGGTTTCATCTTTTAGTCACCTATCAGTCACCCAACAGTAATCCCCGTGCAGACCTTGTGTGAAGATTTTCTGCAGATGCCGATCAGAGAGAGAATAGACTTGTCTGTTAATATCGACTCTTTAAGCGGGTGTGTGGATGCATATAGTATATACATATATATCTATATATTCTTGGTCATGACACAATTGATGACAATAATTAAATGGACATCACCTTTCAGTCACCTCTCAGTCACACCTCTACAGACCTGGCCCGCAGATTTACTGCTGACGCCAAGCAGACGGCAACCAGACTTGTCTGTTAATGTGGGTGCTGTGAGTGCCTGTATATATACATATATATTTAATGAAATCTAACAGACAATAATGCCAAGGAAAGTATAGGGTTATTAGACTGAATCAGGTTATTAGACAGAATCGTAAGGTAAATGTGAAGAAAGAAAAGTGGGTGAAAAGATAACTTGTCGTTGGCAGGAACCGAACCTGCGACTTTCGAATAACGCGTTCCATGCTCTATCGCTGAGCTACCACAGCATGTATCCTCCCAGCCACTTTATTGGGCATATATGTGAATTAAATATGGAATGATGCAGCAAGACAACTTTACCTGCTGGCTCGAGATCTCACACGTACGTTCTTGTCGTCTACCAGCTTCCAAAGGTGTCAATTTTATGAACTGGATCCTTCGCTCAAGCTAAAGCTACCATCACAGCTTTCCCGCTCCGATGCGACACTGTTATGCCGCCTTTGGTTGGGTGTTGCATTTACAAAGGTGTACTCCTTTCGCATTGGTATGGCAGACACCTGTACATGCGACTTCTGCGGAGCTGAAGAGACCATCGAACACGTCCTGTGCAGCTGCGCTTGCTACGACACACAGCGATGCCAGCTCCGGATGGTTTTGAATAAACTTGACCCCGGACCATTTTGTGTGCAGAAGATACTAGGACCTTGGGCATCTGCCTCAGTTGCGCAGAAAGCAACTAAAGCACTGCTACTTTACCTAAAGTCAACAAACTTGAGCGACCACCTGTAGACTGTGTGTGCTCCCCGAGTGTGCTCGTGATTGTGTGTACCTTCTCATCTCTCTGCAACCTCTTTTCTACCCTTTATCCCTTCCCCAGTGCAGGGTAGCAAACCGGATGCGCGTCTGGTTAACCTCCCTGCCTTTCCTTGCATCTTTATCTCTCTCTCTCTATGTGAATTAAAACGTGACAGTGTCAGTCAGCGCCATCTATAGCCATGGCGGCGAGTGTGGTACACTCTTTATGAGCCTGTGTGGTGTCACGTAGTAGGCGAATTATTACGAGCTGGCAGCTGACCACTAGTCCCTCGTATACAACCTAAGGCACCAAGTCTGTTAGTACGAGACCCTCGTTAATGAATGAGGGACATAAGTGTATACCTAAGGGTTCGTTTTTACGTGTTTTGGCACAATATAATGAAATCTAACAGACAATAATGCCAAGGAAAGTATAGGGGATGTTATTAGACCGAATCGTAACGTAAATGTGAAGAAAGAAAAGTGGGTGAAAAGATAACTTGCCGTGGGCACGAACCAAACATGCAACCTTCGAATAATGCGTTCGATGCTCCAGCACTGAGCTACCACGGCGGCTATCCTCTCAGCCACATTAATGGGCATATATGTGAATTTGAACATGGGAGTGTCAGTCAGTGCCATCTATAGCCATGGCGGCGAGTGTGGCACTCTTTATTAGCCTGTGTGGCGTCACGTAGTACGTGAACTATAACGAGCTGGCAGCGGACCACTAGTCCCTCGTATACAACCTAAGGCACCAAGTCTGCCAGTACGAGACCCTCGTTAATGAATAAAGGAAATTAGTGTATACTTAAGGGCTCGTTTTTACACGTTTTGGCACAATATGAATGAAATGTAACAGACAATAATGCCAAGGAAAGTATAGGGGAGGTTAATCGTAACTTGAATGTGAAGAAAGAAAAGTGGGGGGAAAGATAACTTGCCGTGGGCAGGAACCGCACCTGCGACCTTTGAATAATGCGTTCGATGC
The DNA here is from genome assembly GCF_013339725.1 of Rhipicephalus microplus. Lineage (NCBI taxonomy): Eukaryota > Metazoa > Arthropoda > Arachnida > Ixodida > Ixodidae > Rhipicephalus > Rhipicephalus microplus. The sequence continues at coordinate 102,939,101 of NC_051168.1, read as the reverse complement.
TCTACTACTGAGCTCCCACGGTGGCCACCCTCCCATCCACTTTTCTTTTACCTGTGTCACATGGGCGCGCAAAAAGTCTTTTAAGCAAGCGGTCTTTTACGAAGTTGAAAGACTTTTAACAAAGAGGTGTTTGCGGCGCAGACACACGGCAGCAACGATCTCCTTTTAGTGTTTTCGTTCGAAGACGCTAGCGAAAGCGTGGCGGTAGCAGTTAAAAAGAGAAGCAATGAAAATTAAACAATGTATCACGATGTACAAATTAAAGACTTGTTGCACTGCTCATTTCTTCAAATAAATTTAAGAATAAGAGATTAAGAAACACCAATGTGAATGTTTTTTGCACTAGATAAGGAAGCATTCCCATAACTAGCGACGTGCACAAGTCCGTCTGGCACCACTGTGCTTTTATTTACCGTATTTGTTTTTCGCTGCTCTCGACTGCTCTCGACACGTTATGGGCGACCGTACGGGAGAAAAAGCGAGGATCGCAAGCCTCACGGCCTGCCTTCTCGCTCTGGAAAGCAAGGCAGACGCTGCAAAAGCCGCCAAAGGAGAGGATAAAGCAGCGCACGACCAAGCGTCACCACGTGATATTGCCGACGCGTTGTAGCTGCTTACGAGAGTAGAAAAAGAAATAACCATTAAAAGAGTTCATTATACCTTCTGCAGGATATGAAATTGGTTTTTACAAAGAGTTTGGTGACAGAAAAATAAGCGTTCGCTCTTTTTTTCCAACCACTCGAAAATCGCTGGTGCCCACTGGTTTCGAGGCAACTCATTCGGAGCCGTAAAAGAGATAGACGAACGCCGTTTACGAAAAAGACCGCTTTTGAAAAGGTGTTCGCTCTGTGCTGTGTGTCTGCTGTCAGGAACTCCTTTTCGGAAAAAGACCGCTTACTTAAAAGACTTTTAAGTGCCCGTGTGACAGGGGTATTTCTTCACATTTGCCTTACGATTCGGTACGACTCACGACTTTCCATAACCTTCAATGCAGCACGAGCGCGTTTCGAACGCGCTGTGCGTTTGTGCTGCCTTGGCGGTGCCAAGGCAGCACAAACGCACAGGGCGATTCAGCAGCTGTATAGTGAACTATGGCGGCAGGGAGGATAGCTCAGAAGGAGCGACGCGACGACGTTCTGTAGTAATCGTCATACCTGGTTCTGTCCGACTTTCCTGCGAACACCACTAGAGCTCCGCGTCGTCTGATTGCTGGCAATTAGAGCACCAGTTATAAATTCAATACGTGACTGCAGCAGTTTTCACTGTCGTTACTGTAACTTACCGTATATATACTACGTATTTATGGCCCTTTTCGCTCAAGTAAAATTTCGTTGCAGTTGGCCTTTTTAAGCAAGTATTGTCAACGTTAGAGAACATTTGAGAGTATCTATAAACGTTGGTCCCAATCACATGGAGAGGGCGAAATTTCAGAGGTGGGTGGAGTTTGCTCCTCCTCGGAAACACGGCGCTCGCCACTGAGGGTTGGAAAGGTTGCCGCGCTGTTGGCCTGGCTTGTATCAGGCATAGAGTTTCGGAAGTACACACTAGGGAACTCTGGCGCTCTGCAACGCACGGAGCTTCAGTGAGCATGGGAATGATGGGTAGTACACGGATTCGTCTAATTTTTGTACTTCTGGCTCCGCGACTGTTCGTGTTGCTTCGAGCTGTTCTGTTCCGAAACAACAATCGGCAAATGTTCAGCTGTTGTGCATCACCGCACAATTCTTTTAGGCCTACCATTTCAAATCAGGTCGCGAAGCTCAAAAGGGTTGATTCTTTCCTTCAAAATAAAACCGAAACAAAGCAATAAACGAAGACACAGGTGTGATTCGCCACTCGCAAGTACTAAGACTAGGCAAATCCGCGTACTACCCATCATTCCCATGGCCGTTGAAAGATCACAGCGCCAGAGTCGCCTCTAGTCAATTTTAAGAAACTCTATGGCATCAGGTGAAGAAACAAGTGGTTTCACGTTTTTATATAACCTACGATTGACTTGGAAGTATTCGGTCAAGGTGTACGAGAGACAAAGTGTATTTTGGGTCTACCCACACTGAATTGCGCATACGTTTTAGTTAGTTTGTTTGTTTGGTCGTTTGTTTGTTTGTTTGTTTGTTTGTTTGTTTGTTTGTTTGTTTGTTTGTTTGTTTGTTTGTTTGTTTGTTTGTTTGTTTGTTTGTTTGTTTGTTGGTTTGTTACAGATGTGCGTCTCATATGTTGGAAAACTCCTGTACTAAAGAATGGCTCTACAGGAGATCCGCATGTGCTGGAAGTGCATTATACTTCGAAGGTTGTGGGCCTTGTAGCATCGGTGCACTGGTGAAGGAGAACAAGAAAGAGACCGATTAGTGGGTTGGGCGTGATGGGGCTTTGGACTCGAGCTCATCCTGCCGTTGAAGACAGATCAGTCGTAGCCTGGCCTCAATAAAGGTGCTTTCAGTTCGGAGAATTTGTTAGCCGCACGATGTCACACGTCTTGCGGCGGTGGTGATGTCCACAGCCTTACTGCGCATGCTCACGCCTCGCGTATCGTGCCGTACGCTTGCGTCTCGTGCAAACTGTTTGCTACCCTCTCTCGCCTTGCAAGGCGGACGCAGGCAGCGTCCGATAGTAAAACCGACTGCTCGAGATGCACAACTGAGCACTAGCCACCCCGTGTAGGCACCGTCCGCTGACCAGAGGGAGGTGCATTGACCAGAGGGAGATACTAGTGCGCTGACCAGAGGGGGGCATTAGCCCAACTTATTGTGATCTAGAATATGATCATATTCTAGTTCACTATACCCAACCTAAGTTCGCGGACGTTGGCCGTTATGGGCACGCGAAAAAATGGCAGCATATCCACGGGGTGAATGATGGAAAGTGGAGCGCAGCATCCGTCTGTCCATGCGTCCGTCTGCATGGCCGTCCGTGCGTCCGCACGTCCATCCGTGCGTCTGTTCACGCGTCCGCACGTCAATCCGCACGTCCATCCGTGCGTCCGTCCATGCATCTGTCTGTGTGTCCGCTCGTACATCTAGTCAACACTCCATGTACCATCATCTCGCATCTTTTCATCATATATTCCGCATATAGAAGCACCGCCATGTAGCGGACATTTCAAGCACAAAACGAGAGGTGGCACACGCACACTTTCTTACGGTTTGCGTTTCGGCTCTACTTCCGACCTTTAACCACCTCGAGTTCATGGTATATACTAGTTCACTGTATTCATGGCACTGCGGCTCAACGCTCGCTAAACCTTTTTAAAAGCAAGGAAGTTACGCCCAGCGAGTATAACGTAGCAACCCTTTCTTGTCAGATAGTGCTCAATGTACATGCGAATGGCTGCTAATGGGGAATGAGAGACAGGAGATATATATATATATATATATATAATATATATATATATATATAGAGAGAGAGAGAGAGAGAGGGGGGGGGGGAGGCAGGGAGGTTAACCAAGCTTGGCTCGGTTGGCTACCCTACACTTGGGGTGGGGGAAAGGAAAAATAATAGAACGGAAAGAGATAGAAAAGAAGAGGAGTAAGAAAGAGAAGCATGAATTGTCAGTTCGAGACTACACAGCATGGTCTCGCACAGTTCTTTCACAAGCGGTCGTGAAGTCTGGTGGTCCTTAAAAAGTACAAGAGGGCTTTCGTGGCTTTGCGCGTATGGGAAGCCGTCTGCCAAGGTCCCAGGATCTTCTCTTCTGTAAGCGGCCGTGAATCCAGCTCACAGAGCTTGGCTTCCATAATACGTCGTTCGGTCTGGTATGCTGGGCAATGACATAGAATGTGCTCAAGGGTTTTCTCGCAGGCGCAGATGTTGCATGCCGAAGTGCTCGCCATTCCAAGGAGACGAGAGTACGAATTCGTAAATGCCACGCCCAACCTCATGCGACACAGTGAAGTTTCAGCGCCTCGTGGGAGCCCAGATGGCAAACGAAGTTGCAAGTTTGGGTCGATCGAATACAGGTGCGTGTTGGAGAAACCCTGCGTATTCCATTGTAGGAGAGATATACGGCGAGCAAGTGATTGTAGTAGCCTTGCAGCGTCCGTTCTCCAGAGTGGTATGGGCGTGCGCTGGTCTTGGTCATGAGCCGATCGAGCAGCTTGGTTCGCGCGGTCTTTGCCGACGATTCCGCAATGACTCGGCAACCACTGAAATACAATATCGTGACCTTCCTTGAGCGCTTCGTGGTAGTCGTGCCTTATCTGATATACTGATTGTTCGTGTAACCCGTGCTGCATAACAAACCGTAGTGACAGTAAGGCTGACCTGGAGTTGCAACAGATGGCCCATTGGTTAGGTTGCTGGCGAAGAATGTACTTTACTGCAGCTTGAAGTGCTGCGAGCTCTGCTGCTGTCGACGTCGTGGTGTGAGAAAACTTGTACTGAAGCAACACATTTTCAGATGGAACAACCACTGCTCCTGTGGAGCTGTTGGCATTAGTCGAGCCATCGGTGTAAACATGTATGTGGTCGAAGTACCTTTCGTCCAACAGACGCAAAGTCAATAGCTTCAGGGCCAGCGTTGACATGCGTGCCTTCTTAAAGATTCCAGGAACTGATAAGCGCACGTCAGGTTGACGAAGACTCCTTGGCGCAGTTGCTGGATGCAATGAGACAGGATGAGTGACAGGAAAATTTGGCTTTTAGTTAACGCGCACGCAGCGAATTTTTTATTCTTCAACAACGCACAAGAGGAATCTCCCACCAGCAGCACATTGCAGGTCAAAGCAAGACATGTTACGCACTACTATGAGGGACGAACGGGTGCTGCTTTAAGGAGTTTCGCCCCTAAAAAGAGACGCGCGCACTCGTCCTCGTGTATCCCTGTTGTAATCCGCCCATTGATGCAGGCAGGGAGACGCGGACATAGCGTTCCTATTTGACTGACCCCAACCTATTGCGTTTTCTCTTCGCTAGGCGTTGCGTGCTGTAACACTGTAAAACACTGTAAAACTGTCACACTGTAAAACTCGACTGCATGGTGCCTATATGTAGGCACTGTATCACACATCAGCGTCCCACCACTCGTTAAGGCATTGCTTCTCCTTCATTGAATAAATAGTAATAACAAAGACGAAATAACAATTCAGCATTCCCAAAGCATACCCAATTATGCACCATTCACGTGATACCCTCTCCTCCCTCTGCGACGCATCTACTCGAGTTCCCCCTGTGCGAATATACGGGCGGATTTTTAGGGGCGAAGCTCTTTGTAGCGGCACCCGTTCTTCTACCGTAGTATGTAACAAGTCTAGCATTTTGACCTCCAAGGTGGTGCCGGTGAGAGACTTCTGTGCGTTGTTGAACAATAAAAAATAGTGCTCAATGTACATGTCAATGGCTGCTAATGGGGAATGAGAGACAGGAGCATTCGGCTTTTAGTTAACACGCAGGCTGCAATCACCATTAGCAGCCATTGGCATGTACATTGAGCACTATCTGACAAGAAAGGGTTGCTGCGTTATACTTGCTGGGTGTAACCTCCTTAGCTTTAGAAAGGTTTAGCGAGCGTTGAGCCGCAGTGCCATGAATACAATGAACTTGTATACACCATGAATGAACTCGAGGTGATTAAAAATGGGAAGTATATACGAAGCGCAAGCCGTAAGAAAGTAAAAGCCGAATTCTCCGCCTCTCATTTCCCATTAGCAGCCATTGGCATGTACGTTGAGCACAATCTGACTGAAAAAGTTTGCTACGTCATACTCGCTGGGCGTAAGCTCCTTGGTTTTCGAAAGGTTTAGCGAGCGTTCGGCCGCAGTGCCATGAATACAGTGAACTAGTATATACCATGAACTCGAAGTGGTTAAAGGTGGGAAGTGGACCCGAAGCGCCAGCCGTAAGAAAGTGTGCGTGTGCCACCTCTCGTTTAGTCCTTGGAATGTACGCTGAATGGCGGTGCTTCTATATGGGGAATATATGATGAAAAGATGCGAGATGGTGGTACTTGGAGTGTTGGATAGATGGACGAACGGACACATAGACAGATGCATGGATGGACGCATGAACAGACGCAGGGGGCGGCTGCATGGACGAACGCAGGGACGGACGCACGAACAGACGCACGCACGGACGGGCTGATGAACACATGGACGGTCACACTTACGGACGCATGGACGGACGGAAGCAAGAACGAATGGACGAACGAATTCTTCGCCCCTCTCTCCATCATTCACTCCGTGAATATGCTGCCATTTTTTATTCTTTTTCACTTCCTTTGTTTCTTTTTTCCTTTTTTTTATCTAACTTCTCTCTCTTTCTTACTCTAGTTCCTCCTTTCCCATTACGCAATGTTCCCTCCTGTTTCCTTCTTGCGTACCCGGAATCGCACCTTGAAACACATGCGTAGCCGCACCACGGTTCATCGGCTGGAAACTTATGCCTATTGCATTATATTATGACAACCATGAAATGTGCCAACGTGAAATAAAGTGTGGCCTCAATAAGAAGATCGAATTGGCACATTTTGAACCGCTGATCGTTTCCACGCCCGAAATTGAAAGCGTACCAGTCATTGGAAAATGGCGGGATGCAAATATGCGTGATGCCAGCGCACCTCTACGGGCCACATTTCTCTCCATTCAACACGACGTCGCTTCTAAACGCCGTGACCAAAGTCAGTGCTGCAGTTGCTGCCCCCTGAGAGAGCTGCCACAGAGCTCTCACACTGCCTCGTCTCGGAGTAATTGACCTTCGCCGTTAGGGGCACGCAGAAAATAGGCGCGTGCTCGCGTCGCCAATGTATCCCGGGCACAATCCGCTGACAGTTGCAGGGCGCGAGACGCACTCGTCGCGTTCCATTTCCACAAAGACTGTCTGAAGGTAGTTTTGTTTTAACCGCTTGGTCATGTATTTGGCGCTGCAGTCAGACCGGAAAACACGACTGAACGGTGCCCATAGTCGAATGTGAGACTTCCACGGGCTGGTTTGAGGCCCACGAGACGGCTTTATTTCGTTGTTGTGGAGGCAGACGTACCGCGGCATCTTTTCACGTGAATGCAGTGGGAATTTTGGTCACGTGGAGCTGCAGATCTTGTAGAAAGAAAACGGTTTAGATAAAAGGATAAGTTTAATTACTAGTTATCATCACAACGCTACAAATTAACAAATGTTTCGCTGTCACGCTAGAGCGAATTTCTGTTGATAAACGAATGATTAGCCAGAGTAACGTTGGTGGCTGTGTAGAATTAGAAATCTGTATTGCGGGCACTCATGCTGTCTTCTGTTGCATAAACTATGGAAAGCGCTTCTCATGATGTCCGCGGGACGGCTTTAGGCTCTCCCATAGTCGAGTATCAAGTACTCGTCTGTTGCCTAAACTATGGAAAGCGCTTCTCATGAGGTCCACGGGACGGCTTTAGGCTCTCCCATAGTCGAGTATTAAGTACTCGAAATCGTTAACCACTTTTAGGGGCGAAGCTCCTTATGGCGTGGCTTGTGCATCCCTTGTAGTACGTAACCACCAGTGGCACATACCCGAAATAGCGGTCCTTACGATTTTGACCTCCAAGGTGGTTCCGGTGAGAGATTTCTTCTGTGCGTTGTTGAACAATAACAGATAGTGATCAATGCACATGTTATTGGCTGCTAAGGGGGAATGAGAGACAGGAGCATTCGGCCTTTAGGTAACACGCACGCTGCGATCCCCATTAGCAGCTATTGGCATGTATATTGAGCACGATCTGACAAGAAGGTCTAGTGGCTAAGGTACTCGGCTGCTGACCCGCAGGTCGCGGGTTCGATTCCCGGCTGCGGCGGCTGCATTTCCGATGGAGGCGGAATGTTGTAGGCCCGTGTACTCAGATTTGGGTGCCCGTTAAAGAACCCCAGGTGGTCAAAATTTCCGGAGCCCTCCACTACGGCGTCTCTCATAATCAAATGGTGGTTTTGGGACGTTAAAACCCCAATCAATTACAACGATCTGACAAGAAAGGTTTTGCTACGTTATACGTCGCCTGGGTGTAAGCTCCTTGGTTTTAGAAAGGTTTAACGAGCGTTGGACCGCATAGCCATGAATACAGTGAACTAGTATATACCATGAACTCGAGTGGTTAAAGGTTGGAAGTAAACCCGAAGCGCAGCCGTCAGAAAGTGTGCATGTGCCACCTCCCGTTTAGTCCTTGAAATGTCCGCTGGATGGCGGTGCTTCTATATGGAGAATATATGATGAAAAGATGCTAGATGGTGGTACTTGGAGTGCTGAATAGATGGACGAACGGACACACAGGCAGATGCATGGATGGACGCATGAACGGACGCAGGCGCGGATGCATGGACGAACGCAGGGACGGACGCACGAACAGACGCACGCACATACGGGTGGATGGACGCATGGACGGTTACACAGACGTACGCAGGAATGAACGGAAGCGAGAAGAATGGACGAACGAATGCTTCGCCCCACTCCCCATCATTCACTCCGTGGATATGCTGCCATTTTTTTTTTCTTGTCGCCGGTGCGTTTTCGTGTTCCACCTTGACGAAAGGGCACGACCAATGCCGCAGAAACTCTTGCTCCCCGAGGAAGAAAGTTCTTCGGAGAGGAACGCGAGGATCTCTCGTCTCATTCTCCCCAGTATCGGCCACAAGGCACGCCGGCGGCGATTGGCAGCTACGGCCTCACATCGGTTTCTCCAAAGGCTGAACAGCCCCGCAACTATTAAGAGAGCGGAGAAGCGGCTACGCGGAAATCGCCGTTGGACACGAAAGTTCGCACACCCTGTCCCCGAAAACCATTATTAACCGCACGCCAAAAAAGGCGGGAACCCACAATTCAAACGTCGCATGTCGATTGGTCTCTACCAGACGCAGTTGGGGCAAGTAGAAGTGCGAACCACCTGCCATCACTGCAACCGATCTGCGTGGGGGAGCAAGCCCCAGCCCACCTCCAGACAAAGTCTCTGAGATGCCCTGGCAACACTGCGGCAGTGTTATGGTTTCCAAGCGCGGTTCAATACAGATTGCCGATGCTGGGGCACCAAGGGCCGTAGAAGGGCGGCCATTGTGTCCACCACTTTAGAATCGGGCCACCTCTATCTCTGGCACGTAGCTTCCAAACGTCGGTGAAATGCCAGAAGGGCTCGATACAAAGATGGTAATTCAGTTGATTGATGACCTTTGTTTATTTGGCTATCCGGCAAGAAGACACGTAGTGATGGCCCCAGATGGTAGCGAGCCAGTGTCTGAGCGGCATGTCATCATTGCTTAGTATTCGCAATAGAGTGCGGAGGCACAATGTAGAAGCCATGACGGAAACGTCAGGGAATGCAAAACCGCCTTGATCTCGCGGCTGAGCTAACGCTGGACGCGGATAACATTCTGTGCCACCAGACCAAAAAAATGAACTGATTGCAGCTTTGCCACTTTCCCTGCAGACGTGGAGCGGTGGTTTAACAGAATGGCAAAGGTACCAAAATTTTCCTAGGTACATCGTTGAGTTAAGTATCGGCGTTCCAAGAGGGGGAATTCGAAGTGCCTGGCTGCTTTGATATCATTTAGAAGAGTTTGTACAACGGATGACCAGATGCTATCCTGTATACCAAATACAGTGAAAGTAAGTCCGAGTATTGAAATCTCAGGAGACCACTGTAAAGGCAACGTGATGTTGATACGACCGCTGGGGTTGCCAATTGAAAAAATACTGGCTTTTAGAAAAGTTAACTTTGCACCGGAGATATACCAAAAATCATGGAGTATCAAGAGCATGCTGCAGCGACTGTTCATTATGTACATATAGAGTGATATCATCTGCAATATGCAGCGACCTTTACTTGGTGTTACCGGGTAGAGGTAAGCCACGAATCTGCGGGTGATGTTCAACGGCCCTTAAGAAGGGCTCTAATGCAAGGATAAATAACACTGGGAGATGGGACACCCTTGACGGACCCCACGCGTGACTCTAAATGCGTGGCTCTCGCGGAATCTAAGTAAGGGTACTTTCTAAATTAGTGTACATCGCGCTGATAGGTCAATGAACTTTCGGGAATCCGTATGCATGTATAAACATTTAGTATGTAGCCATGTTCTATGAAATCAAAAGCTTTCTCTTGATCTAATGAAACCAACAGTCCTTGCGCACCAATCGGCTAATAGTGTATTGATGATGTCTCGCGTTAAACCACGTATGGGTGTGATTTCTCGGCCCGGAACAGAACAGACCTGTGGGGAGCGATTAATGTTGCAAGAAATGGACTGATTCGGCGCACCAAAATGTTAGCCAAGAGCTTGTAATCTACATTGAGCAGGGTATAGGGCGCCAATCTTCTGGTCGCGTGGACATTGGGTCTTTCTTGGGAACTAGTGTTATACGGCCTTTGTGGAAAGAAGTTGGAAGTGTAATATCTTGGAAACACTTGCGAATGACGCGTGACATAGTTGGACCAATGATAGGCCAGAACTGTACATAAAACTCTGCAGGAAGTCCGTCAGGCCCTGGGGCCGATCCCTTTTTCATTGCGTCTAATGCGCCTTTGATTTCGTCATCGGATGGCGGTGATAGGAGGACGTCATTTGACATGTTGGAATCATGAGGTAAATCTGTTAGCAGAGGATGCGAAGAAACGGATCCTGGGTAACAGACATTAGCACCAGATTTAGCCATTGACTCAAAGTGTTGAGTGAATTCCTGAAAGTCGCGCGTACCCGCAGCAACTGGGGTGATAGAGTTCGCGAGTGGGCAGGCGAGCCTGGTGGACAAAGCAGAGCTCTGCGTGCATACCTTAGCACCTCAGGGTGCGCACAGGGTGCACGTCTACAGCGCCAAGCTGCCGCCGAGAGTGAAGAAGCGCGCATAATACGCTGGTACCGTTCAACGAGCTCCTCTTGCCATGCCCGCATTACAGTGGAAGGACTGGATCTCGATTGGCAATGCGTATCTTCTGGATTAACAATGACGCATCTTTTGACCTACGGGTGCAAAGTCCTCTGCCCGACGCACTGCAATGATGCCGCCACGGTTCTTTGAGGCGATCCCAATCAGCTACATCCGCCCCAATGAGCGATGCGCGTAACGCTCGGGATAATTTCTCCGTAGCCTGAGAGTCCTGGAGGACGCGGCAATCGAGACGCCATGGTCTGTGAACCGTTGGCGTCCCCGCTGGCAGGCGGAGAGAGAACATAACCGGCCGATGGTCGCTAATGTATACTGGTGTAGGTGGCAATGACATTACCCCGGTGTCGTGAACGTAGGTAATGAGTCTGGGGGATGCATACACGCGATCGATTCGGCTGCTCGACGCTGCTCGACGCCAAGTATAGGCATAATTACTGCCATGCACACTTTGATGAATGTCACTCAATGCCAATTGCTGCACTAGACGCTCGAGTTCTCTGGCATTCCAGTTTGACCGGCCACGACCCGGACCTCGAACGTCTGCGTGTGAGTCTAAGACACAATTGAAATCCCCTAAAAGTACCACATGTCGGGAATTTAAAAGAAACGCATCAAGAGATTGGAAGAACGCGTTTGAGTTCTCGCGTGTCGCTGGGGCATACACGGCAACAAATCTTATTCTTAACGAGAAAAAGGTGCAGTCGAACGCCAGCACGCGTCCGAAGGCATCGAAGGAAACATGATGGTCACGTAAAAGACCTCGGTTAAAATAACGACTCCGACGCCAGTCGAATGCGTGCTGGCGTACGAAAAGAAACAATCAAAATTGAACGCGCGCTTGAAAGCGAGCACATCAGAAAGCTTGAAAAAATTTGTTTCTTGCACGAACAGCAAATCACAGTGCACTGAACGTGCAAAAGCCAGTACCTCAGCCTGTTTTTGTGGATTTCGGAAACCTTGAACGTTAAAAGTAATAACTTTTAGAGTAAGAGCCATGGGAAAAATGAAAACATACTATAGGATCACGCAAATGCAGGGGTACCTTTATCAGGTGCGGGAGCCAATGCCCCGCAAGTGGCTGAGTCATTTTTTTCCGGCCAGGCGATCCACCGGAGGCTCGAGGCTTCCGGGATCGCGTCGAAGTCCGCAGGGGACTTCTGTCTCTGGTGGGGGCTTCTAAGTCACGAGTAGTTATCCGGTGGCGTTTGGTGTCCGGGTTTTTGAGCGAGGATGGTACAAAGACGTCTCCACTGTCCTGGCTTATGTCACTAGAGCTGGTGTCTTCGTCGATTTGTAGGGGCGCCTCACTCGTGGTGCTGTTGGAGTCCTCGTAGATGCAGGCGTCGTCGTCTTGAGGTGTAGACTCCTCGATGACACCTGAACTTGTTGTCGACAGAGCAGCAACGCGAGGAGCCTCAGATGCACTATTCCCATCCGAGACGCCGTCCTCACGAGGCGCTTCGTCTGACGAGGGCTTGGCTTGCGATTCCTCAGAAATGGCCACGGGACGCGGGGAACTTAAGTTTTCAGTACCTGGAGGGATTACCAGGCCCGGAATCGTTGGAAACGCAGTGGGCGTCTGGTGCAGCGTCGCGATTGGCACACCTTGGTCGTGGTCGGTTACCACGGCTCGCGTTGACGAATCGTCGCACTTGTTCTTAGATGGCGTTCCTGGTTGAAGTGGGGGGAAATCCTTGGATGCCGCCACGGAATACGATGGCCTGATGGTGCAGGCCACGGTGGCATGCGGGTCCCCACAACGGCGACACGGCAGCGAGCAGCCTTTCCCATCGTGGACATAAACGCCGCACCTTCCACAAAACGGAGCTGTGCAGTTCATGCGGAAGTGCCCACTGTCTCCACATCGACGACACACTCGCTGGATGCCTTTATAGTCACAGGTTACTCGATGGCCCGCGACCTTGAGGTAGTTGGGCACCGGTGACGAAGCCTTCATTTCCATGCGGACGTATCGCGTCCCAGTGGTCACGGTTGGGCGCGATCCCATGAGGTCCTCTGGTGATGTGCAGCACCTTCCCGTAGGGAGAGAGTGCTTGTGCGAGGACTTCGCTGGGTACGCGGCACGGCAGGAACAGGACGGTCACTTGGGTCACTTGGGGTCCCAGGGGTACGATGGCGACGCGCTCTCCTCGGATGATAAGGTGCGACGCGTCTACGATTTGGGCCAGTGCGGCCTCACTGTTGACGGTAACTTGGTAGTTCCGGCCTCCAAAGTGCTGAACGCAGTATACTTCTTCGATTCCTACTATTGAAGACGTCGCGTCAACGACGTCTTCGGGACTAGTCCCCTCGGCGACGACTACGTCGAAGGCTAGCGCCTTCTTCGGGGGCTGGCTTGCCATGACGGGCGTCCGCCAGCCCAGAGACGCCGTGAGACGCTAATGACAACGTGAGACGCTAAGACGCTCCTTATGGCGTGGCTTGTGCGTCCCTTGTAGTACACAACCACCAGTGGCACATACCCGAAATAGCGGTCCTTACGATTTTGACCTCCAAGGTGGTTCCGGTGAGAGATTTTTTCTGCGCGTTGTTGAACAATAACAGATAGTGATCAATGCACATGTTATTGGCTGCTAAGGGGAATGAGAGACAGGAGCATTCGGCCTTTAAGTAACGCGCACGCTGCGATCCCCATTAGCAGCTATTGGCATGTATATTGAGCACGATCTGACATAGGTGGTCAAAATTTCCGGAGCCCTCCACTACGGCGTCTCTCATAATCAAATGGTGGTTTTGGGACGTTAAACCCCACAAATCAATCAACGATCTGACAAGAAAGGTTTGCTACGTTATACTCGCTGGGTGTAAGCTCCTTGGTTTTAGAAAGGTTTAACGAGCGTTGGACCGCATAGCCATGAATACAGTGAACTAGTATATACCATGAACTCGAGGTGGTTAAAGGTGGGAAGTAAACCCGAAGCGCAAGCCGTCAGAAAGTGTGCATGTGCCACCTCCCGTTTAGTCCTTGAAATGTCCGCTGGATGGCGGTGCTTCTATATGGAGAATATATGATGAAAAGATGCTAGATGGTGGTACTTGGAGTGCTGAATAGATGGACGAACGGACACACAGGCAGATGCATGGATGGACGCATGAACGGACGCAGGCGCGGATGCATGGACGAACGCAGGGACGGACGCACGAACAGACGCACGCACATACGGGTGGATGGACGCATGGACGGTTACACAGACGTACGCAGGAACGGACGGAAGCGAGAAAGAATGGACGGACGAATGCTTCGCCCCACTTCCCATCATTCACTCCGTGGATATGCTGCCATTTTTTTTTTCTTGTCGCCGGTGCGTGTTTCTCTAGGAAACGCTACGTGAGAAGTCACCTCGATAAAACAACAGATCGCTATAGATCGGAAATGATTGATTGCCAATAATCACACGACTGAACGGGCACCAATTACTGGAAAGTGGTGCATACAAATGTTCATGAGACTGGCGCACCTTCAAAGGCCGTACTTCTGTGCACTCGACGGAGCTGGGTTTAACTATCCTAACTGCCACTGAAAATATCTCGGCCATACGCTCGCAACCTTGCCATCGGGACGGCTCACTGCTCTCCCATAGTTGAATACTATGTACTCGAAATCGCCAAAACCTTGCTGTACACGCAAAGCAATAACCAGGGCTGTAGCAAGAGAGGGGGTGGTAGGGAGCTGGTTTTTGCGGTGGGCCATAGCCAGGGGGGTCACACAGTTGAAGGCGTCAACTAAATTGTGCCTCACCAAACTAAATTTCAAAAAAAAAAAACTTTGGGCAGCTCGGGTCACATTAACGTCCAGGAAGACGAGCTATATGAAAACTGAACGTTCATGATTATGCTTCGTGGCGCGAAGGCCATAAGTGGTCAGAAAGCGCCAATGAAGTGAGCTTTTTTGAAGCTACGTGATGTATTCGCAGATGCCACACAATTGATAACAATAATACAAGCAGCACTCAAACAGATTAGGAAACACACAGGATAAGTCCTAGCTGAAAATGTTCGCAGCTCAACATTCAGCACAATGCTAAAGCCCATATAATGCACGAAACGTATACGCACAGGTATACACAAAATGATGGTGAGCTAACTGTATTATAGTGTCACAGTTGTTACTTCTTTGTGTTTGAAAAGCGCCCCGCCGCGGTGGTCTAGTGGCTAAGGTACTCGGCTGCTGACCCGCAGGTCGCGGGTTCAAATCCCGGCTGCGGCGGCTGCATTTCCGATGGAGGCGGAAATGTTGTAGGCCCGTGTACTCAGATTTGGGTGCACGTTAAAGAACCCCAGGTGGTCAGAATTTCCGGAGCCCTCCACTACGGCGTCTCTCATAATCATATAGTGGTTTTGGGACGTTAAACCGTACAAATCAATCAATTGTGTTTGAAAAGCACGCTCTTTTCGCTAACGGAAAAACTGCAGCGATCAATGTGGCCGCTGCAGACTAGAAAGTCGCACTGTGTCTGTACATCGTCACGGCTGTGCACACACTGCTGTGCTTACGCCGCGCTACCTTCAAATCTGCAGCGGCCACTTTGCTCGCTGCACTCTTTGCGTTAGCGAAAAGAGCGTGTTTTAGATGCGGAGCATCTAATACTCGAGGTTTGTAGTGCGGCGCCGTCCGCAAGCTTCCTCCTCCTTTTTCCACCATCTGTGCATCCCTTCCTCCTCTACACACCGCGCGCGCTTCACTCCTCCACCATCTGTGCACCCTTCCTCCTCTACACACCGCGTGCGCTTCTCCTCTTCACGAACATTCGCTAGCTGTATAATGTAGCGCGCATGCGCCGTCACGCTTCGAGAACATCGGCAGCTGACGCGCGCGCATGCGCCGTCGCGCTTCGAGAACATCGGCAGCTGACGCGCGCGCATGCGCCGTTGCGCTTCTTCCCCTTTTTGAACATTCGACAGCTGACGCGCGCATGCACCGTCACCCACCATCTGTGCCGCGCGTGCTTCTCCCCTTCGAGAACATTCTACAATTCTCCTGATTCTCCAGTGGACGCGCATGATTCTCCAGTGGACGCGCAGTGGACGCGCCGTCGCGCTTCGAGAACATTCAACAGCTGACAGTGCATGGCCGTCGCGCTGTATATATACTCAAGGTCGGCGCTCGCTCGCTCAGTTGCCGCTCGTCGGTTGGTTTGTACGGCGCGTCGACGTCCAAGGTCGCGGTGAAATGAATTCCAACGAATCCACAAACACAATGATCGACGTTCCTTCGACCAGCGCCGCCCTTTCGCATACGTGTGTACGTGTTCACTCATTTAACACCCCCTCCTACAACCACGTTAACCAATTTAGCCATCGACCCAAGTAAGTCGCAATTTAACACCCCATTTCACAACCACGTTAACCAATTTAGCCATCGACCCAAGTAAGTCGCACTTTAACACCCCATTAACCAACGATATGCTCCGCATCCTCCTCAGTGTTCCCCCGAGGGAAGCTGCGGGCAATATTTTTTTCAAACACAACGAAGTAACAGCTGTGGCACCATATTGTAGTTGTTGATATGTGGGGCTTAACGTCCCAAAGCCACCATATGATTATGAGAGACGCCGCCACAGTGGAGGGCTCCAGAAATTCGGATCACGTGGTGTTCTTAACCTGCAACCAAATCTGAGCACATGGACCTACAGCATTTCTGCCTCTATTGTAAATGCCGTCGCCGAAGTCGGGATTCGACCCCGCGACATGCGGGTCAGCAGCCGAGTACCTTAGCCACTAGCCCACCGCGGCGGGGCATGTATATCATAGTTCGTTCACGCTCAATTTAGGGGTGAAGCTCCTCTTAGTTTGACCTTGTCCTGCGTGTCGCGTAACCGAGAAAAAAACGAGACAAGAAAACGAAAGAAGAAGATACGAGAAAGAAGGAAGGCATTATCTCTCGAACTGTATATAAGACGATGCTGTCTTATAAAGGTACATACAAACTGCAGTTGAGAGAGGATATTCTAGATGGCGCTGTACCGCTACTCTCCGGTTGGCTGCTGCGCAGGTTGGGCCTGGGTGCGCGAGGAAAGAGTGCCTCATCATCTCCTGGATAATTGCCGTACGTTGCGGATCGTTGGTGGGGCATGGACGAAGCATAGCGGCGGGTGCGTTGAAGACGCTTGCACTCGACTTCCTTGGCTCGCGTCTCGTCGGTGTTACCCACGCGCCGTCTGCATTCTCGAACGCGATCAGACGCATAGACGCATGCACAGACGGACTGACATACGTACGGATGGACGGACGGACGCACGCTCGCACAGGCGCAGAGACAGACAGATAGACAAACAGACAGACAGACATCTGGACAAATGGACAGGCACAAAGACAGACGTATGCACGGACGGATGGACGGAGGCATCGATGGACGCAAGGACTAACACACGGACGGACGCATGGACAGATGAACAGAAGCATGGATGCACGTATGAACGCTTCGCCCCACTCTTCATCATTCCCTCCGTGGATATGCTGTGAATTTTTTTAAAGTTTTGGCTAAGTTTTTGCTAATGATTGCATTGGATCTCTTTTCCTTTCTTTTGCGGTTTTAGATGCGGAAGCATCTTATACTCGCGCCTTGTATTGCGCCGTCCGCGCCGTCCGCGCCGTCCGCGCCGTCCGCACCGCTTCTCGAACATTCGACAGCTGACGCGCGCGCATGCGCCGTCGCGCCGTCGCCCACCATCTGTGCCGCGCGCGCTTCTCCTTCGAGAACATTCGACAGCTGACAGCGCATGCGCCGTCGCGCCGTCGCCATCTGTGCCGCGCGCGCACTTCTCCTTCGAGAACATTCAACAGCTGACAGTGCATGCGCCGTCGCGCTGTATATATACTCAAGGTCGGCGCTCGCTCGCTCAGTTGCCGCTCGTCGGTTGGTTTGTACGGCGGGTCGACGTCCAAGGTCGCGGTGAAATAAATTCCAACGAATCCACAAACACAATGATCGACGTCCCTTCGACCAGCGCCGTCCTTTCGCATACGTGTGTACGTGTTCACTCATTTAACACCCCCTCCTACAACCACCTTAATAACCAATTTAGCCATCGACCCAAGTAAGTCGCAATTTAACACCCCATTTCACAACCACGTTAACCAATTTAGCCATTGACCCAAGTAAGTCGCACTTTAACACCCCGTTAACCAATTATATGCTCCGCATCCTCCTCAGTGTTCCCCCGAGGGAAGCTGCGGGCAATTTTTTTCGTCAAGTTAAGCCATGCGGATCCTGCTAGACGATAGGCCTATGCACGGCCGCACATGAATGTACGGTAACGATCCAGAGCGGCCGTGACCCATTCTAGCCGGCCGTTCGCTCAAAGCGCGTATTAGTGCTACAGTTGAGGTTTAAGCAGAATTTAAGCGCCGCTTGCAACGCTCCTTGGTACAAGGTAAAACACTGTAGAGGCTATGTAGACCTCCTGAACTAGTTATATGTTTGCCCGAATAAATAGTTTTACGTCAGAACTAATAATGTTTTGAATGATATATTGAACTATTACCCCAGCTCTCTTTCAGCACGTAATCATCGGTGCAATGCATTCGCATACTTTCCATAAAGCATTGTTGCGAAAGCGCTGGTGTATGGCTCAGTGGTTATGGCACTATTATTCAGACCGTAAGAGTGCGTTTTCGAACCCCACCTCCTCTCCGCGGTCGATCACGCGACCTTATCCTCGGCCTTTCACTCAGGACTTGTTTCACCGAAGTCACGACAACACAGGAAAAGCCCCCGAAAAAAATCACAGCATATCCACGGATTGAATGATGATGAGTGGGGCGAAGCGTCCATCAGTCCATCCGTGCTTCCATCCGTCCATTCGTTCTTGCTTCCGTCCGTTCGCACGGTCCATCCATGCGCCCGTCCGTCTGTCTATGCGTCCGTCCGTGAGTCCGTCCATCCGTCTGTCCGTTCGTTCATTCGTCCCTCCATCTGTCCGTCCGTCCGTGCGTCCATCTCGCGAACACTCCAAGTACCACCATCTCGCATCCCCTGCCGCACATACCCGCTTCACGCATCCGTCTGTCCGTCTCTTAGTCTGTCTGTCCGTCTGTCCAAGTGTCCGTCCATGCGTCCATCTAGTGAACACTTTGAGTACCGCCATCTCCTATCTCGCATCCCCTGCGGCACATACCCGCTCTTGAGCAGGTATGTACCACCGGTGGCTACGTACGACAACAACGTAGAAAGGACAGACCCACACCCTAAGGAGCTTCACCCATAAAACAGCTTCACTGTAAAACAAGTATTGGGGCAGCTACGCAGTTGCGCTGCGAAGACAGACGAAACAAGGGAGCTGGTTCCCTCCTCTCCCCATCTTCAGCCGCATATTCTTATTCATCCCTCCCTTTACTATACTAGGCCATAATATGCTTTCCCTCTCAACTCCTTCTTTCCTCGTCGCCTCCTTCCATCATTTATCGACGTTACTTCACATTCCCAACCCTTACTAAACTATTCACATAAATACAGCGCCAAACACGAGGGACAAGAAACGAAGGAGACAGGCAGTGGCACTGTCTGTCTTTTTCTTTTCTTGGCACTCCTTATTGGCGATGTTTTTATGTGAATAACGTCGTAACAACTTGCCCAAGAAACAACGTTAACTTACTATACTATACTGTGCCTAACTATCCTATACCTCACTCAACCCCCTCTTCCTTTCCCTTCTCCTTATCCAGCTTGCCTTTTTCTTCCTCTAACTTTGCTATGAGATACAAGGGTTTGTTTTCCTATCTTTCTCTATGTTTCTACGACTCTCTTTCTCTATCTGTATATTTCCTTCTCTTTCTTTCGCGGTCTCTCTTTCTCTATGCTTGTCTTTTTTTCTTTCTCTATATCTTGTTTTTTGTTCCCTCATTCATAGCAATGCAACCACATGGTTTTCATAAACGCTTCTTCTGTCGGCATGTAAGACGACTCGAATGCTTACCACGCAGGGTGTCGGTGCGTGCCAGATGGTATTGCATTGTAATGGACAGCAATTGGCAGTGGGGATGTAGATGTGGAGATATTGGACTTGCATACGGTGCATGAAGAGACGAGGATACGAAAACCGACTATCTGACAAGCACCCCGCTGCCCTCGTTTCTAAATGTACTTTCTTTGGGGGCTTTGTCCCTGGGGTTCACTGACAGGAAAATTGCCGATGCCTTGCAGGAGTTTATTAAAGCTTCAAAAAGATTCAGACTGTAGAACCTGTTATTACTCCTGAATTACCCTTTTTTTTAAATTGCTTCATTCATTCATTTACCTAATGTTCTTGGTGAAACTATTTGCTTCATTTTCTCTATTCGTTATTTCTAATTGTGTATTCTTCATTTATTTTTTGTTTTTTTTATAGTTTAAAAACCCTGAGCTGACAAATTAACAATATTTAGTCAGAACTACCCGGTTCTTGGCCCATCCCCCAGTGTGGGTGTGTGCCACAGTTTCCAGGCACTTCCTTCCTTCCTTCCTTCCTTCCTTCCTTCCTTCCTTCCTTCCTTCCTTCCTTCCTTCCTTCCTTCTTTTTTTTTATGTAGTTTCCTGCACCGTGCGCAAGCTTAATACAGTTACGACGCTCGCCTTCATACCATGAGTTTGCTGGTTTGAATCCCACCTTGCTAACAATTTTCATTTATATATTCTTTCCTTCCCCTATTTTGCGTGGCAAGCAGATGTTCGACCACACGAGCATGCGTCTGCTTGGTAACACAGTGAAAATAACTTCCTCTGTTTGGGAATGCAGTGAAAGTAACTTTCATGTTTTACATACACACCTGTCCTGTATGCGTGCTCTCCAATACAACATAAAATACTGCAGTAATAATGCTTGGTAAAAGCACCCATTCTCAGCGGGCGTCAGAACACGGGATTATCATAATCACTTCGTGGTTTAAAGCCAGGCACCCACTACAAAAGGCACTCACGCTACTGCGCCTGTTCCTTTTTAAGGCCACGTAGTGGGTGCATAGCAAGCTTGAAAAGGTTTCATGCATTAAATGTTTTAAGGATACGCACTAGGACCAGGACATCGCTATTGCCTTCAACTCAAAGGCGAAGCTCGAGCGTTCCCTATTTTTTTTTCTTTTTTTTTCCACGGCAAGTCATGAATTCCCATAGCTAAATACAGGCACGTTGACTCCCAAATTACTGAGAAGGGACATAGGTAGAAGTTCAGCTAATTAATTTCAGGGTAAGGCCAAGCGAAATGCTGAAGAAATCAGTGAAAGGTATTGCGAATAAATGAAATATGAGGATTTGTGTGTACAAGTAGGTAAATGATGGTACTATAGCACTTACATTCGGAAGAAGAACTTTATTCACATAAGATGAGCATACGCTTATCGGAATTACGCTTATAATCAGAACTTTGTATCGCTTTGGGGCAAGAAGGAGAAATAGATAGAGAGAGAGAGAGAAAAGCAAGAGAGCAAATGAGAGCAAAAGCATATAGGTTAGGCAGGTCTGCACTTCGCTTTGCTACTCTGCAATTGTGGTTTGGGTAGAGGCTGGAAAGACTAGGAGAAATTAAAAAAAAGTGTTCCCACTCACTGTATTCAGTTCATCCCCACTTGAAGGCCTAGGAGAACGCACTGGCGATATTATAGGAGTTCAAGTTGACAACGTTAGGGAACTGGTTTCCGTAACGATGATGTCCAAAAGGGCAGTACTTCTTTGCAGACTGGTTGGTTCATATTTGGAAACTATACTGCGGTTTTTCCCTGTCTCCCCGCTCTTTCTTCCCTCTACTTGCGCAGCAAGTCAAGTTATTTAAAGGAGACAGCTGTCGGTACTCTCGAGCAGTGCTGATCGCCGATTTCTCTTTGTGCGCCATAGCGACGACACTTGCTTGGAAGGTGAGTAATCATCAATTTTCTTCCATACCATGACAGTCTGGCTTGTGGCGCTTCCCATGACATTGAAACAGGCGTTGCTTAGTATAGGCTATTTCAAGGCACAGACGACAGATGAGGCAAGTCGTGGCAGGCAGCGAGAAAGCCACAGTCTTCATATGGGGAGCCGTGAATGTACTGATTTCAAAGACTCGAAGGTCGAATTTCATTGCTCCAAGGTAAGCTTCCGTGCACACGTGCGAAGATTTCGCGCTGCACCCTGACTTTGACACTAGAGTAGCAACGCATTTCGCACGGTCACGTGCAGAAGAAGCAGATGCATCTGTTTGCTCGTTCCAGATGATACCAGAACAATTAGGCCCCCATTGATTTAAAGACAGCGTCGTCCGCTTTCTCATCTTCTTACTGGCAAGTTTCCTTGGTGTCTGCTACACGTTGGTTTCGAGGTCTACGGTGCAGCGCAGAAAGATGAATTCTGGGAGGCTGACCTGGGATTGAAGATTGCTGACGAACTCTGGACTGTTTCTTCATTGACTAATGGAAATTCTGCATGGAAGTTTGCATGTCCGACCAGCGTTGCTGCTGTTAGGTATCGCAAATAGAATTTATTTCAATATATACAGCTGAGGTAAGCGCTGCTCAATATTTTTCAGCGTCAATTGGCAGATTAGCTTTGAAGGCAGATGGTGAAATTGTAAATGAGTTAGCGCAGTGTAGTAGTGGGCTCGGCTCCTTTCTGTTAAGAGATGTGCAGAGAAAAGTTAGTTTTGCAAATAGACTTAGAAATTCAGATGAAGAGAAATGTATGCATGATTTGCCAAATATGTCTGCCAAAAAAAGCGGCCACAGTGAATGAAGGAAGAGGTGAAGAAGCTTGGCAACAAGGTGCCGTGAAATTCAAAGTATAAAAAATTGCATGGTGACTGAAATGCGAATAAGAGACACGGGTACAGAAAAATGTCTACTATATACGGAAACAAGAACTTAATTAAGGGTCACAAACGTGGCAAAAAAAACAAATCAAAAAGAAGAACCTTCTCAATGACAACATTGTCGTGTTCTGGTATTCGAGCATCGACATGACTTTATGGGGATAAAAGCATACCTGAGTGAATATGCTTAACAGCATTAGGCTGTCCCAACAAAATCACCAATATACTCAGCACATTGTGATATTAAACCAGAGTGTACAGTTGTCAAGACCCCTAAAAGGCATCAACCTTTTTCAGGTGCTCGGATTCAGTGATCTGAAGTGATAATAGAAAAGAGCAGAAATATTGATGAAACGGGAGCATTACAGAGTATAATATGATATATTGTAGAAATAGAAGCTTTATAAGGCTTTAGTTTATCAGAAAGAAATAGTCAAAATGCTGGGCTGCAACAAATGCTATAAAAAGAATGTCGATAAGGATTGTTAACTTTGTGACTGATTTCTGCTCAGAGAATCTTATTCCATTTCGCTGGCTTTGTCATCAACAAACAAACATGCCTGGGCGGCTATATTTCTCTCTGCTTGACGTCATTGAAGTAGCGGAAAATGAATCAAGTTGAGCATATACAACTAAAGTAAGACACTGCAGTGTTTGTTAATCAGGATCAAAGTTATGTAACTGCCACGCAATTATTATCTTTGAAGTTGGAATTATCATGTTTGAAGTTGCTCTTAGAACCCACGTGGTTTTACAGGCTGCACAATAAGGAATACTTGACTATTATGGAAATGTCAGCGCAACACACATTCCTTCATTATGTAATCTTGAGATTCAGATTGCGGCTCCTCTTTGCGCACTGTAACTTCTAATGTTATCATAATTAGCGGGCTTGAGCAAAATACTCTTTGTACATTCATTCGTTCTGATGAAGTTAAAAACGTAAAGAAATGTAACAAAACCTTCGACATGACTTCAAATTCCACAAGCGAAAACGGAATCTGTGTCATGAAGCGAAAGCGTAATTGCGACATCTAAGAAGTTTGCTGGAAGTTAAGAAGAAAATGATGAGTATTCTTGAATGACTTCTATAGAAACACTGATGTTTTTTTTTGTAATTTTCTTAAGACAAACTCTAACGCCCTTTTTTAAGCTAGTGTTTTTTTTTACTTTCTAATAAACCTATACACCAGCGCCAGACTCGATCAACCAATCCGAGAAATTTCTTCACAGCTTCTTTTTATCATTCATGTATACGATAGTGACCTGCAATTGCAGACTCGTTATCTAAAATTGTAAATAGTGAAGAGTGATCCGGAGTATCCAGCTTTCAATCGTTGATAACTTAAATTTAATGATTCGCAGCTTTATACTTGACATTTTATCACAAGTAGAGCCAGGTGAGCCCTTTAAAGCTACAACAACGACGTACCACTTGCAGTAAGAATGGTGGTTAAAAGTAAACTCTGTGATATATACAGTAGAAGATATATAAAGATGATGTCTAGAGGCGCAAACACTTTTTAAGAGTAACAATGTATTACGTGTTTGCAGCCTAGAGCTGGGCGGTCGTGAAACTATGTTGTTGTTTTTTTTCGTGTGTGGTGGGTCTATCAGTATGCTGTGTTTGTTACATTTCACGTTCAGCATGAAAAGTTTACAGGCCACGGTGCCTCGATACTACATACAGCCCGCGAATCAGCGCATTATACATTGTACAAGCTGGGAACACAAACACCCATCCCAGGCGGCTGAAGTGCCCTCGCTTTCCTTATTGTCATATTATGTGCATTGAAAAAAGAAAGGGGCGTTTTCTGCCGACAATTTCTCGTGGACACCACGCTAATACGTCTACAGCCATCCACAGCAAGTTAAAAGGACACCAAAGAGGAACAATGACTTGGTTTAGATTAAACAACTGCACACTGAATACTGTTACGCCATATGTTTCACTATCATAATGCTTCAAAATACGAGCGCGATATGTAGACAAAGACAGGAAAGACAAGAACAAGCGCTTACCACCAACTGAAAGTTTAATGGCAGAAACAACCCTTGGCATTCGCACCTCCCTTTTTTTTTTCATAAATAAAATGTTGCATCATTTCGTAAGCACATACATGGTGAGACCAAATAGCAACTCAACATAACAAAATCGATAAAATATCTATGTAATATCGGTTTCGTTCTTTTGTTTTGCAGTTTGACCTCATCGTATGTGCTTAAGAAATGTTTAATTTGTCAGTATATACTTCAGAGCTCTCCGATTAAACTTTCGGCTTGTAGCAAACCCTTGGCCGTGTGTTTTTTGTCTCTATCTACGTATCGCGCTCGTATTTCAAACGTTAGGAATCACCAACTCACTCAATCAGCCATTTTGACAAGTCATTATCATAAGTCGATTAATAAAGAGAGAAAATCGAGGTTTAAGTCTCAGTTTTAAATTTCGTGCGGAAATCTGTGTGCGTCAGGTCAAACATTTAAAAATGCATTTCCCGTATTTTGGTGACATGGGCTGCATGAAATTTTCCGAAATTTCGTACGCTAGGTTTGTGACACCCACGAATGGCATTGCAGTTCATTTTTATCGATTAGTCACTACGCAGAGCCCAGTGAACGTGTTCGGAATAGGCGGTGTGCGGTGCGGGAATCTCCAGGTGGCGTCTCGTCCCGCGCTTTCTTTTTCGGCGCATTTTCTCGCTTTACCAAACGTCACATCGCGGCAAACGTGGTATTTTCGGGTTTGTGGAATTGTACTCGTCTAATACGCAAAAAACTGTTTCGGTCTTTAGTGTCCCTTCAACGTCATACTAACTGCAAATAGCGAACCCGCGCAGGGTTCTGACTGCAATATCACTGAACAGTTTGAACGCAATACTCCAGTCTGTCACCCATCCCAGCGGCTTCGCGCTATAGATACAATCGACGATGTTCAAGTTTTAAGGCACGGCGGCGGCGAATGACTTGAGTAGCAGGATGAAGCTCTTGGGTGCGTCCTCTTTCGAGTCGGGCGCCGGCAGCTTGTCGAGGGCGTCGCATTCGGCGGAGCCGCTCTCGTATCGGCCGCAGAAGACCTTGACCAGGTTGTGCAGGACGTACTCGGCCGTCTCGCGGACGTACTGGATCGCCTTGGGGTCGTTGCAGTTCTCCCTCAGGCTGGCCTGCTTACAGCTGTACATCTTGCTGTACTCGCTGCATAGGTAAAAATAGAACTAAAAGAAATGTTGTGCACTGGCAATAAGTGCGTAGCTTGGGGTGAAGTTTCTTTATGTTGAATTGTTTATGCATGTTCGTCGATCATGTTGCATCTGAGAAATAGTAAGTTGATTCTGTCCTATTGTTCTACGCCTTTAATACTTGCTAAACATGGCATTGTTAGGTCTTTGTTCAGGAATTATTTAGAAAACTTCGACGAGCAAAAATTGAGTTACAGGTCTCAGGAGCAGTATTTTTTACTAAGTTTATTTGCCATCTTTCTTTAAATACAGATGGAGGGATTGTAGAAAAGGAGCTGTCCCTGGTTAGCTTGACTAGCCTAGAACCCTTTATATTTGTCAGTGAGGCAATGTTATATACACACACAGGTATATACTCCTGAACGTTTACATAGATATACAAACACAAAGTCACTCACACACATGCATATATACATACAGAGGCATAACAATGCCTCAACATATTTCAACACACACTTCCATCCGAAGAGGTTTAATAGATAATATCATCTGGAGTTTGACATCCGCAAACCGTGATTTGGTTATGAAAGACGCCGTAGTGGAAGGTCCTGAAATTTCAACCATCTGGTGTTGTTTAACGTGCCCTGACATCGTACAGTATGCGGGCCTCTTACCATTTTATTTCCACCGAAATGTGACCACACTGATAGGAATCGAACCCGCGACCTCAGGATAAACAAGCTTACTTCGGCTGGTTATCCTAAGATTGTGCAAATTCCTGTGGACGGAGGTAAACGATAAACGATGACAGCGATAAACGCTAACGTATTCCAACCAGCTAGGGAAAGGCAACAACCGCTGTAATTCCGCATACGCATGCTATCGCAGCCATTTCAATAAAGCAGCAAAGTGGTGAACGTAAATTTAGTTTTTTTTTCTGCCCCAGAAAAAGTGAGCATGTTGTTCAAAAAGTACGTCCTTGTATCTAGGTCAAAAGGGGGCATCAACAGTAGGCACACGTTTAGAGATTGTGCTTGCAATGTGGCATGCCAGTTACTCTTTACTCTGGGAAAAGAGGTCACTGCGTATGCGATGAAAGAGCATTTGTAAAACTTTGAGCGTTCAAATCAATGCTGGTGGTCTGCTCATTGCAGCACTTGTTCTGAACCAATTGTTTTCAGGCTGCAGCATCATCGCGACGGGCCGATATCGAACTGCAAACGAAGTAATCCAAGCAGGAAATTGTTTTCCTTTGAATGCAGATCTGTTACCGATAGAAAGAAGTACTTAGGGTTAGTCACGTGTTGAATACGTGAACATCCCTACGTATTTCTGATAAAACGCGAATTGAGAATGAGTGTCGTGAGTGTGTAGAACTTAATAAGCATAACGTCAAGCGTTTTAAAGGAAATAAACAGTCAAAAGCTATGGCTGTGTCTTATCTCTTCTGTCCCCTGTTGGTGGTTGTGCTGCAAAAAAAAAAATTGATTGCGCTGATACTTTCGTGACTCCAACATGCTGCTCCGTCTGCCACATGCACTTTCGCATTGCGAAACAATTTTATTGGACAGTACGTGGTTACTGCTTGCAGACACAAATACCTCGTTGCGGAACTTTGTGGCTGCTATCAGCCAATTAAACGCCTTCCTTGCATTTGTACATCATTAGCACGTGAGAGTGTTCAGGGCGAGCCAGCTGCTTGGTAAGCAGCAGTTCTTGGAAACGGAAATGCTGCGAAATGCTGTAGAGGAACCCTACCACACTCCATCATGGTGAATGGATTTTATGACGAATAATTATTGGGGCATAACGTCCCAAAACATCCATGCGATTATGAGAGACGCCACAAAGGGGGACTCCAGAAATTTTGACCACCTGGGGTTCTTTCACGTGCCCATAAATCTAAGTACATGGGCCTGAACTATTTTCGCCTCAACCGAAAATTCCGCTGCCGCGGTCGGTATTTGTATTATTTATTTATGTATAATGCATTCACTTTTTAAATTTTTAAATCATCCTGAGAAGTGTCACTTTTTAGGATGATTAACTAAAGTTCTTCGCACCGTGCAGTCTGATTAAACATTGTACAATAAAGACTTCATAACTGCAACATTGTATTTAAGACTGTAATTATCAGAAACGACCAAACAAACGACTATAAGTGGTGCATAAAATATAAACACATTATGCATGAATTCATAAGACATATCTAATGAATGCATTGTATATACAAATGTACATGTGATAAAGGGTGATCTCAAAGAAAGTGTCCAATTAGTTGGAGATGTACTTTCTCACTGCAAGTAAACCCTCCTTTGTGAGCGTATCCAGAATAACTACTTCCATGCGCCGCTGAAGGAAATTCGTTACACCAGACAGTTGTACTCACCTGAAGTGTTGCTACTAGTCTGCGATAATAATTTTCTTTGTCTTATCTTATTCATTTTTATGGTTGGCTCTCAAAACTGCTATTTCGTATCTTCCGTAGTTGACAGGGGCCTAGCGAGAACTTTTTTTTGGGGGGGGGAAGGGGGGTGATGTTCAATAATGTTTTATGTAAGTTCATGCTTTACATGTATATATTCGCTAACCAAGAAAAAAAACCAAGAGAAAACGATCTGTATACGCTACAGAAGAGTCAGTCAGGGAGGACAATGGGGTACACGAAAGGCAGAGGCTCCAGAACTCGTAGGCCGCCTTCCCCTGTAGTTCTGTGGCAACACAACCTGGAAACGTTTGATCCCCCCCCCCCCACACACACACGCAAATTATAAAATTTCGGTGGAGGTGGGGGGGGGGATAAACGTTGCACCCCGCCTGGATATGCCCATGTTAGGTGAGGTGGTTAAGATTGCCACATTTTCATTTCTCGGAAGAGTAAGCTGCAATCTTCTCGTGTTTAACGTACCAGCACGCGTAGCGTATCTTCTCCTTGGGCGGCGCCTTGAGCGCCACCCTGGTACAGATCCTCCCTGAAGTTCTGCACGCACTTGTGGATCCGGTCGCCCGCCTTGTTGAGGCAGGGGGCGCTCTTCAGGTAGCCTGCGCGCATTAACAGGGCAATTAGAGAAGGAACTCCGTGGGTGTGATTAGAGGTAATGCATGTCGTGAAGTGTATACGCTTCACGATGTTGTATGGGAAGTCGTGCGTCATCTGCACGTATTTGCGTGCTTCCTCGGATATTGTGTTTTTCTTCTCCAACCTAATTGCTTACGCAGTAAAACAACAATTTCCAAACACGAACACACAGGAAACTTTGTACGTACTTACAAAGAACTTTCTTTCAACACCAGAGGGACTAGTTGAACGAGGTCCTGAACAAGGTCCTGAACTAGTTGAACGAGGTCCAATTGTTTGTGTAGTGGAACAATAATTTCCAAACACGAACACAAAGGCAGCTATGTACGTTCTACACTAAGCGATCTAGAGCACCAGGACTAAATTAAAAGCGTGACTGACTGAACTTGGTTTGTTCTTATAACCCATTGACATGTGATTACTATTAAGCGGGCGGTGTGCGTACACGCGAATGACTAAAATCCTACTCTATATATCATTTTAACTGGCTGTTTCTTCTCTTTTTCTCTTTTTTTCGTTAACGGAAAAGGGACGGTATGTATAGCGATTAAAGTATCCAAGGCTTTGACTTCAGGCTTGAATCCATCAAAATTTCCTCGTGGTTCTCTTGAATTCATTTCTATCAGTGCCTAGGCCACGACACCGCAAGCTCTCTTTTCGAGTAGTTGTCGCTTTTGCAATCTTCAATAGATTATCCGCGAGACAACAGAATGATGATTCATATTTTCGTGAAGATCGGGTTCATGGAGATCTGCCGATTTTCTTCGTGCGCAAATACTTACTTTACGGACTCACATAACTGATCGTGCTGTTTTTTTTTTTTTTTTGGGGGGGGGGGGCGAGTTTGAAATTTATACTTGGAAAGGGAGCGCTAGAGAACATGGACGAAATGAAGGCAAACTGTGTGGCTGTGTTCAAGTGCTTCAGTGTGCCAGTGTGCCTTCCTTTCGTCCATGTCCACTAGAGCTACCTTCGAAGTTCGCATAACTAAGTACACTTCTATTCGCTATGTCCATCTGCTTCTCCTCTTGCGTGGTCTTCTGACAGCGTAATGTACTAAAGAAACAGACGTAAATAAGAAGGAGTGAATAATGAAATCACACGTGACACCTGTATGCGCAAAAGGGCACCCGCGTATCAAAGCTGCGGCCAGGGTGCTGTCTAGTGCGCTATATACATTACGCCTGTGGTCCGGGTGCGTAGCGTCGCACTTCCGCTCCGTCTCCTCTTGCAGCGTTGTCAATGCCGTGACGGCCGAGCCTCGAAAGAAGCCCAGAAGACAGCGCTCCGAGTACTCGTTGGCGCACTCGATTCCCTTCAGCTGGCGCCTGCGAGGGTTCGGGATAGATACACATCAGTAGCGATGGACGAAAATGCCGAGTAACATATAACAGTCAGACTTTTACGCCACCAAAGAACACACCTAACCTCCAAACTACCGCGCTTGCTACTCTGGGAAAACTAACGAAGGGCAAGCGATCGGCATGCACAAGGGAAACAAGATAGTAAGTCAGGTTCGTCAAAAAAGCACTCGAAGGGCAGAGGTTCGAATGTTACCAAGCCGCTTTCCCCTGCAGTCTTGTGGCAGCACAAGCCGGGAATTTTAACCCCCTGCCCCCCTCTGTACAAACTCTGTAGGCTAACTTAACACATACATGACGCTACAACAACTGAAGTCAAACAGCCCATATGTATTTGCATAAATGAAGATCTAGCCCCCGGCGTGGGTTGCGCCAAGATATGGAGGAATCAACCAACCGACTAACAGACAACTTTCTTCTGGTGGTAATGGTACGAATAGGAAGTAAACAAAAAACACTTATTGAAATGCCACATCAAGGGCGTTCTGTCAGCCTTATCTACAGAAACCTGCATGGCCATAAACATCAACATTCAACAATGAGAAAAGGTGTCCGACTGAGTAGAGCTACAGGGGCATACTTAGCACCCTCATTTGATGAATAGGGGTGGGTGGCTGCTCCTCCTGTGAGCACGCTTCTGCATGTGTCTATGTGCATGTGATTGGTTCATCATATAGTGTGGGCGCACGTACATGTGCATGGTGTGCATGTGGCATGCGTGCGTGCATGTGTGCTCGCTTACACTCAAGCGTCCATGCAGGCTACCAGTAATGACGTGAGCTTCGAAAGACGCACACTGTCATTTCCACCTGCATTTTCACTTCACTGATTCAAGTTCTCGTGTCATTGAAGTATCACACACACAAGTCCATCGCCAGCGAGTCACGCCAACCAATGTCGTACTCACTTGCAGCTCTCGGCGAGATGCGTTTCGTTCTCGGGCAGCCGTGGTCCGTGCCCAAAGGAAATGAACTCCGTGCCGCAGGCATCGATGGCGTCATCCCCGCAGTCGGGATTGTCACGCAGGTACTTTGCATCTGCGCATGAATGAGCTCTTACTACCAATGTCCTTCGTTACTTTGCCAGTTTTGTATGATGCGTGATGGCTGGGCTGATTGGAAGATGCGCTAAATACTTAATAAACGCAAAGCATTTGTTGACGTACTGCCAGTACTTTTGGCGTCTACCTGTCTATCTATCGATCTATCTATCTATCTATCTATCTATCTATCTATCTATCTTCTATCTATCTATCTATCTATCTATCTATCTATCTAGCCGCCTACGTCTTGGTGTTCTCATGATCACCCCCTTGGAGTACACCTGATTTAGTACGGAAGGGTAAGATGGTTCGACAAATACGACGCCCTGGTCATGGCATGAATATTGTCACAATCTCGTCGCGTTGGTCGTCGAAGACTTTTCGAAAAAAAAGCAGTGTCACATACCAGGGTATGGGTATGCATCCCTAGTGCGCGGGTATGTGCCACAGGTGATAGATATTTTATATCAACCCAGGAACGGCGAGAACACACATGGATAATCTTAGCGCTTGATCTTTAGGGAAAATCATATATCGGATGCGTTGACCGGACAAATGCGAAGAATAAATTGCATTGTCACAGCAGGAATTGAAAGCTCGCATTCTTCAAGGCAATCACGTATTTCACCACAGAGCCACGTCAGATCTCGGAAATACTTTGCAAATCGGTCCTAATGTTCGTGAAACGTCAATCCTGGTTGCAGTCATCATCATCATCATCATCAGCAGCAGCCTGAGTACGGTCTACTGATGGACAAACGCCTCTCCCATGCTCCGCCAGTCAACTCGGTCCTGTGCTTGCTGCTGCCAATTTATATCCGCAAACTTCTTAATCTCATCTGCCCACCTAACCTTCGGTTTCCCCCTAACTCACTTGCCCTCTCTAGGAATCTAGTTAGTTACCCGTAATGACCAGCGGTTATCCTGTCTACGTGCTACATGCCCGGCCCATGTTCATTTCCTCTTCTTGATTTCAACTATGATATCCTTAACCCCGGTTTGTTCCCTAATCCACTCTGCTCTCTTCTTATCTTTTAAGGTTACACCTACCATTTTTCTTTCCATTGCTCGCTGCGTGATCCTCAATTTAAGCTGAACCCTCTTTGTAATTTTCCAGTTTTCTGCTCTGTAGCTAAGTACCGGCAAGATGCAGCTGTAGCATACCTTCCTTTTGAGGGATAGTGGCAATCTACCTGTCATGATTTGAGAGTGCTTGCCACCATACTCCGCACGTGCTCCACCCCACTCTTATTCTTCTAGTTACATCAATCTCGTGGTTCGGCTTCGCGGTTATTACCTGTCCTAAGTAGACATAGTCTTTTACAACTTCAACTGGTTGCAGTACTGGCTATGAAATTTTATAAGCATTGCATATGTACTTTATGGTGCAGTCGTTATGTTGGATTAACGTTTGCAGTTGAGCGTCATACGCTGATGTTGATTTGTGTAGAAGTGTTGAGACCTACCATCCTCGTGAGCCCCAGCGCGAACACCAGTGCTTCATATTAGCTTACCGCTTCTGGTGTTGCTAATATTCATGTTGGAATCGTTATGCAACTGCAAACAACTGCTAATATGAACTAATGTATAATATGTGGGTTGGTATAACGTATGTGTGTGCATGGATTTGCACATATATTGAGCACCACTTCATAACGACTCGTTCAATGCAAAATTTGAAACACATTCACCTTGCATCTGCCTGCTTCGTATAACATCGATTCCCAAGGAACATGGGATCCGCCGAATTCGTTTTTGTAACAGAGTATGCAAATCTTGGTATGCATATTTCCTCGTTCTTTTCAACTGTTTAACGTAGTAATGATTCTTTGTATTTTGTTCTTGTTTAACAATACTGTCGCGAGAGCAAGGTTTCCAGCTCCAGTATCTTCTCAGGAAATTTGTGCAAAACCAACTCCTCTGCTTCTTTTTTAAGTCTTTCTTTGTACTCTTCTACCTTTGGGTTTGTTTCTCTGGCCATTACAGAGCTTCGGCTTTTGACTTTAATGGAATGTGGGATAAATCGTGTTTTCCAGCCTGGGACAGGCGCCTACACGCTCCATTTACGGCTTAAAAACGGAGCAGTCAAGGTCGCCCCCGTTCGGGATTAGAAGGGGAAAGCTTACTAGGAAAAGCGTCTAGCAGGAGGCAGCTCCGGCGCCACCGTCTGAGTCTAAGCCATTGTTAACAGGCACGCGTGTCATTGAGAATGACATGGGGACGCGACCACTTAGCCTGACCGAGACATAGTGGCGGCAGGTAAACGACCATATTCTCTCGCGCTGTTGTTAGGATGTCGGGGCGCCTCGCTGTCGCATCTACACCTGGTAAGCAATGGTGTACCCATCGCTCTTAAGGACGCTTCTAGAAAGCAACAGTTAATGAAAGAACTTACGGGGCCCGAGCGTGGGAACGGCCGCCGACGGTAGTCGGCCGAAGGAAGCAGCACGGCCTGGTATGGGAGAGAGTGTCACGTGCGGAGGACCTTTCCCTTTGCTTGTTTCATTTTGGTAAGGAGGTTTTTACAAATGTAGTGCCTTTTATGAAAGTGTTTGTGTGATTGGTTGAGATGCTGCGAGTCCGAACATGTGATTGGTTTTTGTGAAGACTCTTTGTTCGACCAAGGGTTAAAAAGAGGATGTTTGAACTTGAAAAGCGGAGCGGAGTCGGGGGTAAACGGCGGATCTCACCACCGGAGACCAGACCATGCCGGCCGAGGGGTATGCCACCATTTTCTATGTTTTGTCTTTGTGACCCAGTGCATTTTGTAAATTGAAGTTGTGTTAGCTAAATAAACCCCCAATGAGTTCTCCCCGAAATCATCGTGTTGACTTCTCATCGATTACCTGCGCGGAGTTTCACCCACACTTATTCGTCTCCCTGGTCGTCCGATGCGCCTAACTTTGAACAACCCCGACGTTTCGCTACAATACACTGCATGATTTGATAGGTTACTTTGAATGTTATTCGTTATGAATCAATATTATCTGCATTGTGCTATCTGTAATGACTCCAAGACTGGAGTCGACGGTATCGAAAATAAATCAATATTACAAGAAACATTACGAGGGGGCCAAATCACAGGTTTGACTGTTGAAATGCGCGTGCAATGTTGAAATACTTTAATGGGAAAACCTACATTTCAATTCCACATTGAAGCATCGCAAACAAAAATGAAATTGTGAGGACACGATAACCGCCTAAAATGTAACATTAACAATTAGCCAGTGTCGACCATGCTACAATTTAAAGTGTTTAAGGGGTGTGTTGATTAGGGTGTTCTAGTAATCGCAATGAGAGGAAAGTTATATAACGTTTCTCTTTAGCTCGCTTCAGTTCAGCCTAAGTGAACACACCACTAAAAAGTGACAGTTTCGCCGCAAGGGCGAAGGAATGAATGCGATAGCAACAACTTGGAACGTAACGCTGAGAACGGCTAGCAGATCGAAACGTGCAGCGCGCTGCTCGCGCACAAATGACGAACGAAAACGACACACACGGGGCGAGAGCTAACTAACAACGTCTACCGCTCGACGCTTAACACACGGTTTAAACTAAAACGACGCACGAAACGTAATCACAGTGACAGATATGAGTGCGAAGTAACTAGTGTCCTGGTTGTTACTATGCTATGTTTGAAAAGCGCGCTTTTTTCGGCAACGGGGCCTGCCCGGCTAGTGAAGTGGTCTTTGTGCGCCCGGCAACTAAACGCAATCTTTCCGGTGAAAGCCGAAGATCGCGCGATTCTCCCCACCGAGGGATAAGCGCGCGCGCACAAGCACCTAGCCCCCCCCCCCCCCCCCCCGCGTCCATCCGCGGAGCGAAGTACGCGTGCGAGATTAGCGCGCGTTGGCGCATTGCGACGAGCAGGGTGCCGAGCACGAGAGGGTGGCACACCGGGCACGTGCCCCCCCCCCCCCCCCCCCGAAATTTTTTAGCCATATCATAGAGAGCAAAAAAATGGCCATTTTAAGAGATGCCCATTCCGAAATCGGGGTGGTTCATCAAGCTATCAGCAAACGCTATATAATGTGCTGCCATCTGTGAGGCATCGTAAGACACTTTGTGGCCTCCAAAATAGCAAGTGCGCGGCGTGTATCTTCGAGGCCATGCGACTCTTGCTTTAGATCAAAAACCTCTATCAAAAACGTCTATTCGCGCGTGCGTGCGTGTGTGCGTGTGTGCGTGCGTGTGTGTGTGTGTGTGTGTGTGTGTGTGTGTGTGTGTGTGTGTGTGTGTGTGTGTGTGTGTGTGTGTGTGTGTGTGTGTGTGTGTGTGTGTGTGTGTGTGTAAAAACATATTAACAAGTATGCACTTAGCGGTTGAAGGGCGCACTAGGGGCTGGATCTCGCTATCGCGTGCAACTCTTGAAGGCGAAGCCCAAGGGTCCCCCTTTTTTTCTTTGAGTTTTCTGATATATAGATACGTATACATACACGGTGCATGACGGCGGCGGCAGCGGCAACGGCGAAAACCAGCCGAGACTGTCCATATTATTGTCATCGCAATAAAAGCTTGTTTTTTGTTACGCCTAACTTTGTTCGGGGTATCGTGCTCCGCAAACTATCGCGGTCAGCTTCACAACGCTGAACTGCCGCACGCGCAACAGCATTCACCAAACCAAGTAACTAGGCAGAACCACACGCTTAGCTGCCCCTCGGAAGCGAGCGGACGTCTCGGTCAGTTAAGCGGACTAAGTGCCCGAACTCATTGACTTCAAGGGCGTGACCCCCATGTTAATTTCCTTTCGACGTCTTCGTCTCGGGACTAAAGCTACGGGAAACGAAACAGATCTTTTGTTTACTGCGTTTTGTTTATAGAGCGTGACACGTTCTACGTTGTCTTTGTTGTTCGTTGTTTTTCTCGGCTTGTTTAGTCCCGCAACACACCTTACGCCGCAGCGGATGTCTCAACCACGTAAGTGGCCCTCGGCAAACGCAGCGATCCGCCGCTGATGACAGGGGTTGTGTCCGGTCTTTCCACCGCCTCTCGAATGTTTGCGCGTGGCACGATTAGAGCTTTAGCAGTGAGACCACTGGCCAGTTTGTTGTTGTTGTTGTTGTTGTTGTTGTTGTTGTTGTTGTTGTTGTTGTTGTCTCGGCGAGATGCTGTTGTTAAAAACGGTAGCAAACTTCCACTAAATGTTTAATGATCTTACTGGGCGCTGACAAGTACGAACACTTTTCGCCGGTAAAAAGTCCCATGAAGTATCACGCCGGCAATGACCGATGTTACCACCGACGTTGCCGTACGCCTATCTCGTCCCTGTATGCTATACTTTCAAATCTCCGGTGGTTCCTTCGCGTGGTTGTTTGAGTTATTTCGACGTCTTGAAGAGAGGCCTAAGCATTCCTGACATCTTTTCCAGCAGAGCTTTTTAGCTTCGAGGTTATCCGCATGTCGTAGAGAGAAAACTATCACTATACAGCTGCACGCACTTAATCAGCGCCCAGGCTCTCCGTACAGATAGTGAACAAGAAAGGGCGGCGGCCCCTAATAGTCAGCTATGGTATATTATATCAAAGCGTAGGAGCGAGGTCAGAGGGTCAACGTCTAGCTAAGCCAGGATTAGCTATCACCAGCTCTCTCGTGACACAGTGTTGCGAAAATTAACACAAGGTGTGCTAAGTCTTTCTACGGAAAATAATAAAAAATGTTTCCGCAGCATGCGTTCAAAAGGCCACTTTTCATCTTTCAAATTGTCATTTGACAATATTTTCTCACATAGTGCCACCCACATCCTTTTTACTAATTACCTATAACTCTGTAGTTATGCACAATGGTGACGATTTCGACCGCCGACCAGAACAGGCATGGAGTTAAATGCCCGGGCGCATGCAATACATCTTGTCTATGATTGCACTCAAGAGACCGTAAATTAACTAATGTAGTCATAGGCATGCGTAGGGATCGTTCTCAAAGGGGACGGGGGGGGGGGGGGCAAAGGTTCGTCGCAGCATCCCCCATCCAGTGATGTCAATGTATTGAGCTGGCTCTGCGCACCACCCCCAAGCCCCGAGTCACAGTGCCCCCCACCCTTTTTTTATTATCAATGTACGAGGCTGATTTTGCAACCCCCCTCTTAAGTGACTAGGGAGTGGCCGCCCCATCCCCCCCATCGCACGCTTATGAATGTCATCAGAAGTACTTTGCAACCGTAGAGTTGATAATACAGGGCTCCACGGCGGCTATAGAGTCATTTGCTAAACAACGGGAACTGTCCCTTCTGTGACTGATTTTTCGAGTAACATGGGTCGCAGACACAACTACTTTGTCATAAATGAATTGCGGACTTACCTAAAGAGTAGGCATATAGTGAATCGAGGATAACGAGGTGGCAATATGCCGCATTTTCAAGCAGCAACACTTGTATGTAGTATTTGTGCAACTGCCGCCTTCTCTGCAAACCTCATCGCCCGACGTATGTCTCCCGTTGGCCGTAACATAGACTTGACAGAAGATTCACTTTGCATTTGTCATCCGGCTAATACATCATAAACGAGTGCAGAAGCAAGTCGTGAAAGCGTCAGATCAATCTCTCGTAAGTAGAACATAGGAAGAAAGGCGGTCGCTTGATTCAGCAGTATTGTGGACCCACGAGCATTTCTTAAGCTTGCGGCATTTTGCGCAAATGACTTCATATGTGCTTCCAGTTCTCGAGTTACTCGCCTTCGTGCTTATAGCTAGCCTCTTGATCAACACAATATGAGAGAGTAACCTACCGTGAAAGGTGTTAGTTGCGGGCACGGATGGTTGCGGCATATCCAAATAAATGCAGTAGCCGAGGTAGTACAAACCTCAGACTCTCCTCGACTAGTCAGTTAAAACATATTACCGAAACATAATTTTTTCTTTACCTACTAAGCTTTTGTATTTTAGCTTCACCCTACACTACACTCTGAATGACGGCCTTTCCTTTCATTCTCCATATCACTAGTGAACACGCACAACTAGCCAGAAAGACACAGGACAGCCGCTGGAGACATGTTGCTCTGCGTCTTTCTCTGTGGTCCTTGTTCGTGTCCGCTAGAAACGTGAAAGTGTTCAGTCAATACCTACTAGCTCAGCTAAATGCATTAACAAGTTTGTTTTCAGTATTCTAATAGCCGATCTAACATAGTGTCCGTGTGCGATTCCGTTGAATGTCTGGTTGGTCACTCCGGTGGTCCTTCAAACCTAACGTCTTTCTAACAATGTACCTGTGTTGATCGACGGATGTTCGAGAGTAATATAAAAAAATATCTGGTTGGTCACTCCGGTGACCATTCACGCCTAACGTCTTTCTAACAATGTACCGATGTTCGCTCATGGTATCTTTGTGCCATCACGTTCCTTCGTTCAATGTCGTCCAGAGGCTATTCAGTTGTGACCAAACACCATGCAGGCTACATCCGAATCGCGAGAGTCTGAGAACGACTAGATGAGCAAGAAGTTAAGCTTTGCACCATATGTTTCAATTCGCCTGTGCTACATCGAATGAAAAGGACTGGCTACTTGGGCTGGTTGGTATCGCATTGTTGAAAGAAATATGCTTTCTTAGTGCGCAGGAAACGTGTGCTCTGTCCTATCTCTCGGCTCTATCTTTCTTCTGAAAACGTTTTATGCGCACTAAGAAAGTATATTACTTTAAAAAAACTTGTTGAGCATGACAGCGTCACTAGCGAGACCTGAAGGTTCATCCTGGGCGAGCAACACCACAAGGCACCCATCTAGAGAGCACCACCGGGCAGTGGAATAGCGAAGGTCTACCACTCCGGGACCGTGCCCTTCACCCCCCCCCCCCTCCCTGAATTTTTTTTTCGCCATGCATACATAGCGCAAATGACCGTTTGCCTGACTATCCCCTACTTTAGATCAAGGAGGTGCTTCTCTCTGGAAGGACATGTATGCATTCAACCCTGCCACGATGGTCCTGTATGGACCTGCATGGTCCAACTGAATGCCATGCTGGGCGATGCTACAATCATAGCAACGACAGTGCGCCGGTGTGATCTCTTCCTCCGGAACCATACTCTCATTACCCGTCTCAACTAATGATTACATTGTCCCAGCTGCATGACGAACACATCGAACCGTAGTTAAGCATACTGGCTCTTCGGACTCTTTTTTTAAATTAGCATGTGTGTATTATTTTCTCCTTGTATCTGAGTGTGCGTATGTATTTTAGCAACATGCAATCCTAATACGTACAGGCAGTTTCATCGCATCGGTTAGGCTGTCTCTCGTGAGTCCGATGACCCAACCCTTAGCAAGCACTTCTTTCTGACCATGGACTGACGCGTAGATTGTGGGTGCCCAGCAGGACCCTGAGGACTGTGTAGCCAAAAAAGCAATCATCCAAAATTTCACCGATTCACTGCACGCTCATGGCGTCCGCAGCTCTTCGTTATCTAGCCAAAAGTGCTTCCATGTTTCAGCAATTATAGTACAGCACAATATTATTCGAATTTCCTCAATTTTCTCTTGTAGATGAGGTGCTGTGTTACACTTCACGTCATAATGACTCTGCGTGTTCCATAAGCCACCTAGATTTTTTAGTGTGGTGTTGTTGTAGTAGTGACTTGTATGTGACTACGAAAACTATGTTTTATGCCCCACCTATTCAAATCCAATGAATAAAAGTCAACACTTATGCGCACCTAGCGTCTCATGCTACTTTATCAACAGAATAAGCAGCGTTTGATATACAGTACAACAATGACTAAATCCTATGCGTTATGCATATTGCTTAACATGATTTCTCTTATCATATCCAGCTAAGCGATTTGAAGCAGCCGCCCACTATAGTTTGTGATGGGATACATAGAATGTGACTTCTCGGCAGCTACGCATCCTCATCAAAACATTTATCACTTATTAACTTTCCCTTTTCCGCCCTCTGTTACTTCGCAGTGCCTGAATTTGGCCTAGAATACCATAATAAACACAGAGGTGATGATATGATTGAGCACACGATTACTATCTCTGATAATAAGATTGAACGCCTTCGAGCACAACGCCCATTCCAACGCTCTGACCGTTAGTTTAGGCTTGCAAGCATGCGCCTTTCGTTGAAGACAGCTCCAACAACTGGGTGAATTCACGAGTGTAAAAGGTTTACTCTGACTTAACGCAACAAGTATCCATAAATGCCGAGTAGCTTTCTAAAGTGTGAGTGTGTGCCTCTCGCGTTCATACCTCGTGACGGCTAGCATCTTTACGACGCTTGCTACACTGAACCATGAGGTTTCTGACCTGTGACTAGCTGCATTACGTTCCTGACCGGTGACTAGGTGCGTTGTTCTTTTTTTTTTTCTGCAAGCGTACGCTGTGAACATTTCTGTCTCCACCCGTAATTTTTCTTAGAGGTTATTCGGTATACGTCCGATGCAGTTGAAATTCCCATGCTTTGCTAATTAAACTGATCAACGCTCGGCATCGTGACTCACCGGCGCTCAAGATCGGGCCCACAACCGCGCCGACGATCAGGGTGAGCAGGTACCGCATCTTCGCCGTGTCTTTCCGGAACTGCAGAGAAATCCTTGTACGACGCCGCGGCACTCAATTGTGTGTGCCCACCCCGAAAAGCGACGACTCAATGCCTGCTATAGCCCACACCTTGTTGCCACTTCGTTCGACGTCGTTGTCGTCGTGGTTGGGCGCTTTTTCAACGGCGAGCCACGACGGCGATAGTTTCCTTGATTGGAGGGAACGGTTACCTTGACTCCCTTACGACGCAACGCTGCGCCGAGCGTTCCGAGACGGGCGAAGTGTGCGCGGCGGTAGCTCCTCGAGCCGCCGGGCCCTTTCTTGTCTCGCCATCTCCCTCTTGCCAACGACGACTCGGCAAGGACGGGACCTACATGGCGGAGTCCGCGCGGCGACGTTTTATCTCCCGTTTCATG
This sequence comes from Rhipicephalus microplus, assembly GCF_013339725.1. Classification (NCBI taxonomy): domain Eukaryota; kingdom Metazoa; phylum Arthropoda; class Arachnida; order Ixodida; family Ixodidae; genus Rhipicephalus; species Rhipicephalus microplus. The sequence continues at coordinate 102,897,960 of NC_051168.1, read as the reverse complement.
CCGACACATGCGAGCGGCGGAATTTCGCACGCCAGAAGTTAGAACTGTGTTTGTTTTTTCTTAAAGAACCGACAATAAATGACCTTTCCCGTGAGAAACGAAATGTTTTTCGTTTATGGCGCTACGTCTCTCTTATTATCTCCCTCACTCTCTCTATCTCTCTCCTTGGCTGGTCGTCGGCGTACTTGAGGGATGGAGAAAGTAATGCGGCAGTAGCTGTGGCAGCGCCACGATCCGTTGCCAGTGTAAACAGTGGTATGCTGTAAAAGAGCAGTGTTAACTCAAAACTTCTAGCCATCCTAGCTGGAGCGAATTCCTCTTTTAGCCACTTTCGGTGAAACAAGTAAGGAAGAAGCAAAGAGTACTCGTCCGTGTGCACTCCTTCCTTCATCCCTTACCTGTTTCACCCGAAGTGGCTAAAAGATTAATAGTAGTGGTTGTTATAATCAGCTGCTGCACCAGCAATGATAGTGTGTGTAGCGACAGCATCGGACGCAACAGTCGCAATATAGTGGTCGCAGTAGTAGCACTTGTAATACCAATTTATTCACTTTTACACCTTTACGTGCATTATGTTTGCATTATGTTTGAATACCTGCACTTATTTTAACTTGCACACTAATCTAAATACACGGCTGCGCTTACGTTTTGGCCCATCAAAATGGAGCCCCCATGGTCGGGAGTCAAACCCGTGATTTCGAGCTTAGCAGTGCACGACAGAGCACTAGTAGTAGTAGTAGTAGTAGTAGTAGTAGTAGTAGTAGTAGTAGTAGTAGTAGTAGTAGTAGTAGTAGTAGTAGTAGTAGTAGTATAGTAGTAGTAGTAGTAGTAGTAGTAGTAGTAGTAGTAGTAGTAGTAGTAGTAGTAGTAGTAGTAGTAGTAGTAGTAGTTGATGTTATAAGAGAAGGCGAGAAATAAAGGGTCGTATCAGCAATAGCAGTAGCAGCACTGTTGGCTGCTACTGCAGCACTATTGGCTGTACTATCGGCTGTACTATTGGTTGTACTAGCAGTAACAGCGGTAGTACTACTACAAGTAACGCTTTCGAGCGATGAACGCAGATGCGCTCGCAGTTGTTCACAATACTTCACGATGCATGCCTAGTTACGTGGTGGAGGGAAAACAAATCTACCGTGCTCGTAACCTGCGGCCGTATTGGGATAAGGAAGAAGCCTTGACCGCATCACCGCAGCGAGGAAAGTGATCAGGCGAGGAGTTGTAAGGAGAGAAGTCAGTCATCGCGTAACACGGCGTAAGCGATTGAAGTCAAGGCGAGACACATATATCTGCTGCTCATAATCATTCCATGATTCTAACTACATCCAATCAAACTAGCTCGACAGCTTGTACGGATGAATACAGCCGCGATGGAGTGATCACTCAGTACGGGGCTACTTGCGATACACGAACTCTATCGATTACTGCGAAATACATCGGAGGAAGTCCGAAAAATGGGTCACTATACAACGAATGCGTCGGGATACGCTAAGTATGGTGTGGAAGTCGCATTTACATTGCACTGCGCATTAGGAGCCCATATTAGTGGCCACAAATTCGGCACAATTACGTTCTACATCTTCAATTTTACCGATAATCAACGAATCACAAAAATAAAAGGAACATTTGAGTGATTCACTGGTAACATTCGGTGATGACAATCATACATCCGGTAACATCCGGTCAAGCTTGGACGCTCTGTATAATGTTCAAAGTTTTAAAAAAATATCGCAGTCATAGTACACTACGACTTGTTCGGCGTAACTGTGGCCATAGTTTATTATGGCTAACTACTTTCATCCCTGGAGTTCATGCAGCTCCAAGAACCTAAATTCGTCAAATCACTTCCGAGCAGTTTAGGTGTGCATCAAAGAGTGACTATCAACACGCCCACACGACTTCTCTCCTCCATAGATACGTTTTTACTGAAAGCAAGGCCCTTTGTTTTCCTGTGGGCTTTATATCTGTCCACAAGCAAAGAAGGCACAGTGATGATGTAATGGCGGACGTGTGACATGCGTTTTCTTGGATGGCCCAGTTATAGCGTGGCGAAAGGTCTTGAGCAGCACCATGACGCTCTTGGGGACCTTGGTGTTGGCGGGCAGCCTGGGAAGCTTTGGCAGCGCCTTGCAGAACTTGGACTCGGTGGTGAAGCCTCCGCAGAAGATCTTCAGGGCGTTTCCCAGGATGTGCTCTCCGGCGTTGCGGGCAAACAGGATGGCCTGGGGGTCGTTGCACTTGTCGCGCAAGGTTCTTTTCGCGGCAATGGAACATCTTCGTGTAGTCGCTGTGCAGAGAAGGCGTGAAGAGAAACAAGGTTTAATGCTACGAAGGCGCCCTGCTTTGGGTTGTGTATTGACTCAGTTAATTAGTTCATACGTATATAATTTATCAATAAGTTACCTTACCTTACTTAATCACTGACCTGCGTAGATTTTTTTATCCGCCTGACTACACATGGGCGGCACAAGGATTTATTCACTCGGGGCGGGGAGGAAAAAAGGGGGGGGGCACCCAAGTGAGTTTTTTTAGGGGTGAAGGAACTAGGATGAGTTATGCGTTATCTTTTGACTATATTTGATTTGGGGGATAGGGAGGAGAGGCAGGGAATAATTGTGAGGGGCTACGCCCCCCCCCCCTTGATAACCCCCCGCCACCAATGGCGCCAACCAGGCTTATACTTTACTTGATTGATCCTGCCTACTTACTAACGCATATTTTACTTAATTTATTCGTATTTACTCGTTGATTGATTGTATGACAGATGCGGCAGATTGTATTGACAGATGCAGTGTATTGACAGATGCAGCAGGTTGAAGCTTTGCTTGGATGTACAGGGGCCGTTGAACATTCCCAGGCCACGCTGCCATAAGAATACACGAGACAGTAACTCGGGATCTTTCGGAGGGCCTCTGTGCCTAATTAGTTCACTTCACTTGCTGCATTTTAACTCTCCCTTGCTTTACCACTACACTGGCTTATTTACTTTGTCACTTATTTTTTGCCTGACTTTCTTATTCCTAACTAAATTAATGCTACATTTCTCCTACTAAACTCATTGATAAGTTGATGACTTTCGTTCAAGAATATAAGCATGTCACGAGGTGACTTAATGAACACTATCTGGGAATGTACGTCCCAAAACGACGATATGATTATTCGAGACGGCGGGGCGGAGGGCTCCGGAAATTTTGAACATGTGGTGTTCTTTCAACGAGCACTCATGTCGCGTGGTACACGGGCCTCCCCCATTCTGCCTCCACCGACACGTGACCGCCACTGCCGGAATCGAACCCGCGACCTTCGGTTGAGCAGTCGAGCACTGCAACCACTCATTCATCGCGTCGCACCACAAGGTGACTCAGGGGACACAGTTAGATTACTGTTCACTGATGAAATTCGAATTACATAAGTGTTACGGCGTTACACCCAATAAAGCAATGCTTGCAGGTATACCTGAACAACCACAGTAACAATTAAGCAGCAGGAAACTCCTGCTCTACAGGAAAGGTGCACTGTAAGCAGGCCGGGGAACCAACAGGGCGTACCTTTCTCCGCCGAGTTTACGCAATTCGCTGTCCGATGTGACAAGTAAGCTGTCCGCGAACGAAGACGACGGAAACGCGTAACAAATGACCTTCCTGACCTCATGACCGCCACCGTTATCAGGGCGCGAGGGTTACTTTCGTTCCGGCTCAGTGACCACTGATGACCGTGTTGCGACTGCTGTGTTCCGTCCACTGCAGGGGACAAATGTGTCCACGATACTGTCGCCATAGCCGCGTAATCTACGACTCAGATGAAAGACGTCACGCTAGGGCCTGGCAGTGAGACGGGAAACTTGTCATTGACTCGGGGGCGATTGAAGGCTGTTGGTTTTGTCGTCGGGTGTTCTGACGTCGAACTACCACGTGAAGTATGAATAACTATATTGGTCTAAGCAATAAATAGAGTTCAATTCAATTCAATTTTGTTTTTCAGTATGCACAGACGGATTCACTGTTAAAGGGAACACTTGAGTGCACGTTATGTTTCGATTCCACTCTCTTCCAAACGCAAGGTCACTTGAATTCGCGTAGGACTACCACTAATTGACAGATTTGACTTCCTTTGAACGACTAGTGCCGTGCATCAGTAGTGTTCACTGATCCACTTCCTGTTAGAGGGCTCGTAATATCAACGGTGCTCATTGTATTGTTCTCTTTAACAGTGTATAGTACTGTGCATGCCGGATGGCTGCGTTGGGTTAAAAGATGCGTAAATATATTGACGGTGTGTAAACCTAAATTCAAAGAATCCAATATTTTTATGAAAAGACGTGTGTATGTCCCTGTTGCTTGGTGTGTTGGTTCTCCCATCGCTTTTTGTGTTTTTTCCGTAAGGGAGGTCACCAGGCGAAGGCCGAACCTAATAAAACTAAGGCAGCGTAATTGAAGTGTATGTCATTCCAAACAAATACCTAATTACTGCGAAAAAATATGTTGTTTAAAATTACATCATTTTACATTTTACATCATAATGTTTAATTTTACATCATAAATGCTCTGCTTACGGTGGTAACCCGCTCCACCTGATTTTCTTTCCTTTGAAACGCCGTGCAGTACCTAATGCCTGTGACGTATAGGTACAATAATAAAATATTTCGCCAAGAAAACTAATGAAAATGAAGTTATCTGTAGACTCTTTCGCGAGAGCTAGCCAGGGTGGTTATTCGCCTTAAGGCACGTAAGGTTTTCTGCCCTGCAACGTATAGAGGAGGCGGTTGGTGTAATACAAAAGAAAAAGAGATAAGACGAGAGAGATGGTTGGTGTGAACTCAGAAATACGCATACTATTCGCATTCATGTTAATTCTTTTTTTTTTTGTCTTCGAAGCCAACCCAGCTCGGCGCTTGATAACAGTGTCAAACAAAAGCCTACTCACCAGCACCCGTAACGGATGCGGTCCTTCCTCTCGGCATTGACGGCGGTGGTGTAGAACTCCTTCTTGAAGTTCACGATGCACTTGTGAATTGGGTCACCGGCCTTGTTCAGGCACTTGGAGTGCTGAAGGAATTCTGCGGTGAAGAAAGAAAAAAAAAATCTCGGTCTCTTGAACTCGCTGCACAGTCTACGAGGCTATGTATACATTCAAAACTATTGTTTTGACTCATGCAAACGTATTGAATCTCCACCGAGAGAGAAAGTGAAGCGAAAGTGAAATCGCGTAACAATTCTATAGGTCGAAGCACCACTTCGACCAGTCGCAGACAGCTAATGGCGGCCGAAAATTTTGTAGAAAAGTAAAAGAATTGTTCAGTGATTGCACCCCGGGATATGCATTGCCTCCTACCTAAGATACTTGCTTAAATTTATATAGTGCTCCTGTTATTGGCGCGTATAAGAGTTGTGGCTAAACTGCACGCTATAGGGAAAAACTTTCTTTGCTAAACTGTTTTATCTCTGAAATTCGATCTTTCTGGTGATAGGAGACACCATTACAAACTGATTCATTGATTGATATGTGGGGTTTAACGTCCTAAAACCACCATATGATTAAGAGAGATGCCGTAGTGGAGGACTCCGGAAATTTCGACCACCTGGGGTCCTCTACGTGCACCCAAATCTGAGCACATGGGCCTACACCATTTCTGCCTCCATCGGAAATGCAGCCGCCGCAGCCGGGATTCGATCCCGCAACCTGCGGGTCAGCGGCCGAGCACCTTAGCCACTAGTCCACCACGGTGGGTCGCCATTACAAACTGTTAGATGACCACGGCATCTCACCCCGTGTAAAAAAAAAATGACATATTCATGAAGTGATTGACGACGAGTGGGCGAAGCTCCGGGGGATCAATAACATCCGTACATTACCCACTCGATCATGCAAAGACGTGAAAAAATGTGTGTACAGTATATACAAGTTTGTTTATTATTCACAATGCGCATATGGTGTTGAGAGGTCCAACTTTACACGACCCTCAAACATATCCGCCATATGCATTCCGACATGCTAGCTGCAGGAATAACAGGATACGCACAAACTACAGTTTCCAAACGTTGCACCACCAGATTACAACACTCTTAAAGAACAACAAAGGTATGGAAGAACTAAGAAATCACAAATCAGAAAAAATAATTCAGTGCCCAATAATTCAACTACTTCTTTCTTAGTCAATTTATTTTATTTCATTCACTGCATATCGCCTGCTATTTGCGTTCGTTGTGTTAGGTGTCAACAATGATACGTTTTATTATATATTCACTTGTAAAGTCTTATTCCATCTTTTTATATATATTTAAAGTTGTTCGTGAAATACTACTTCTTTTCTGTAATTTTTTATGTTGCTTTAGTTTTTTTGTCATTGTTTATGTGCAAACTGTTGTTTCTGTTGGGAGGACTTCTGTTGGGAGGACTGGGAGGCCAGGCGTGAATTCCTTTTGTCCCCTCTTTCCGAAGTGTACTTTTTTTGCACTTGAATAAAATGAAAAATAAAATACAGATACCCATATGTCTATATGAATATCCATATGTCTATATGAATATGAATATTATATGGATATCCATACGGTGTCACGCCGACGGAAAGGTGACATGGCTCCACACTGAGGAGCTTCGCCCCTAAAAAATGTATCTGGATAAGGACATCTCCATCTCACATATATTCTAAACATGATAACGTTAAGGGAGCACTGACACAGTTTGGAAGCATCCAAAAAGGGACATTTATTGTTTTTCATTTCCATAGTATGCACTATCAATCCTATCTCCACCCGACGGAGCCAGAGAACACGTATATTACTGTACTTTGATTTTAAAGTGTTCGTCAACCAGCATCTGCAAAGCAGTGACAGCGCAGTGAAAATTATACCTGTGAGTCAAAAAGGTTGACTGGGTTTGCGGAATCTGCGCCACGCACACAGCTTAAATTGCAGATATCCATGTCGGAGTAGCTGGACAACAATTCACTCATCATTTTTCGCGTGAACTGCCTGCGACTGACAGTAAATTACGCAACTGGTGCTTGTATTTCGCTAGCTGCAGTGTCTTTCCGTGACGTCTGGTTCGTGTTGACAAGCCGCTGCGAAGCCGCTCCTTCGCAGTGAATAATTAAGTCATTCCCAAGCACTACGACACCGTTTTTTAGGATGCTCCACACCCGTGTCGAAGTGACCTGTTTCGAGTGGTGTAGCAGAGGTCACCTGACCCGTGCGAAGCTGTGACATGAAACTACTACTCACTCTTCATTCCTCTACCTCTTCCGCACCTCACCGCCAGCAGCAGGCAATGCCTCGAATAAAGGTCACATACATTCGATTTATGGAGTGACAAGTGGAAAATGATTAAATTTTGTGTCAGTGCTCGTTAAAGGACCTCCTTTCGCCAAAATGCCGGCGTTAGCGTGGGCGTCATCGCTTGTGAGCTAGAAATCATCGTTGTCCGTCAGCGAAAATTCGAGATGCAGTGCAGATGTGCACGTGTTGCCTTACAGACGTGAAGTCGGCACTTCGATAACTCCGAAAAGAAAAAAAATAGATTGTTGCTGGCACTTTGCAACTGTACTTGCGGTAGGCATTCTAGGGCGGTTGAAGAGGGCCAGTTTTTGGGCACGTTGTTGTTCGTTTCTTTGCGGCACGGCTTTGATGTCCACCGTGAAGTGACACGAGTCTAGCAATTCAGAATGGGACGCGAATGGGGGCCGACTACGCTGTCACATTTTACATTTGAAGGTCAATCTCAAGTGTCCCTCAAAATTCTTTTTTCCCCTGTTCATTAGGACCTGTATTCACGGGTATGCTTCTTCCATTGGCCCCGAACAAAACTATCTCTCAATACTACCATAGATGAAGGCTGAGAGCAGTGGCGGATCCAGAGGTGGGTGGTAAAAGCGATCACCCCCCTCCCCCAAAGTCCGTGTCAGCACCCCCTCCCCTCACTTCAGTGCTCGTAGCTTACCTCCTATCCCGAATGAGGGCAAATTGGTGAAACCACTGTGACACACATTAACAGTCTTTATACTATGAAGGGTTTTTTTCTTTTACTAGTAAAAAAGTCAGTTTACGTTACGTAAAGGTTTACGTTCTGTAAAGACCCGCGCATGCTCAAATTCAACCCAGTATCCTGTAAAAAGGGACGGTAACCTAAAGAAGTATAGGTTCAAGCTAAAAGCCCCTATAGTTCCACCTAGCGGCTTCACCGTGCATTAAGCTGCGCAATGAATGTTATAGCACTCTCTCGCACTCACCAGTGTGCTCGACGTGCGATGTGTTGCACCGGCGGTCGTTCTCCTCTCGCATGGTGTTGATGGCGGTGAAGGCGGTGCCTCGGTAGACGCCGATCAGGCACTTGTCGGTGTAGTTCAACGCGCACTGCAGAGCTTTCGTCCGCTTCCTGCAAGGAGATCACGTGGTTGTGGGAAGACTGCATACACCTTTTGTACGTTCGTTGCTCGTTGAAAAATTGAACGCAATCTGAAGAGAGTTCCTCCCATTTGTGGCGTATTTCTTTCCCACGACGCTTGTGATCTATACAGCACGTGCCTTTCCTTCCACTATCGCCAGCTTACCCGATACTACAGTTACCTGGTACTACACATTGTGGAAATCATTTACTGTCTTCATATGACTCGCATATGACTCGCAAGAGAGTTAGCGTGCCTCTCTAAAGACAGTCATATAAGTGACAAGTCAGGACTCCCTGAAGCGAGCCCCATACACTTCTCTTTTTTTTTTTTCTTTAGAGTGTATGGGGTAGCGACAAAACAGTATTATTGAAAAAGTTGCTGGTGCCGAGTTTTAGGAAAAGAAATTCAAACAGGTGAGATGACCATTGCGGTTATGTAGTGAAAGACACACAATAAATTCGTCGTACAGTAAAATGTATAGAGAGATTTGTGTGTCCACCTTGTAAGCCTGAGACAGCGGGGAAGGCCATCCGCAAGGATAAACAGGTCAAGACATGTTTCTGGTGGTGTGTGTCGACATGATCAAAGACATTGGGCTACCTTAACTGAACAGCAATCAAGCATGAATACTTTTATTGCTCTGTCTAATATTTGACCATCCCCCAGTATGCTAGCAGATAGCATCACGCACAACAATAAAAAAGGCGACCAATTCGTTGATTTTGTCGATGCAGTAAGCGGTCTTGCTACAAATCATTTCATGTCGTGGTCAGCTTTCTGTGCGCAGAGGTTATAGTTATCACACCACACCCTGTCATTCAGAACTGATTATTTCTTTGTTCTTCTTACTCTGTTAAACGCGCAGTCGGACAGTCCATGACTATGCCATCTTTTTTTGTTTTTTTTGTGGTCTGACAACTCCCTTTGAACAGCAGTTCTTACAACAATAAACAACGGGTGAGTTCACTCTTTTGGAATAACGGAAATGAAGACAAAACAGAGCAAAGGAGAGAGCGAGAACAAACGAGTTTCTACGACGTCACTCACTTGCAGTAGTCGGCGAGCTTTGAAGCGGTGTCCGGCAGCTTGGAGCTGAAACCGAACGTGAGGAACTCCAGGTTGCACTTCTCGGCTTCGGCGTCACTGCATCCTTTGCCCAAACTCACAACCTGCGCAACGGCTGGCGGAGAGAACAAATTCTAGGCAATGAGGATTTCTTTTTTTCTCTCATTGCTCGGAACAACTTTTTCAAAATAAACTTCTATATTTTTTTTCTCTCTTTACCGACTGTTACTGATGATGTTGATATTATTAGCGATTACAGCAAGATTCGTGATTACAACAGAGCTAACTACGTCGCCATTAACACCAAGCTAGATGATTTCTTAAATGACTTACTTCTGCCAGCTTTTTCCCAACGCTCTATTAATGCACACTAAGTTTTAAGCAAACAGAAACTGCTAGCTTTTTGTTGAACCATGGTTGAACAAAACGTGCGACAACTTCGTAATAAGAACAATTGTCTCTGCTGTCACGCTAAAAACTGAACAAGTGAGTTTTCATGGAGCAAGTAGAAAGCTTTCCTTAGTAAGTACACCGATGCCTTACGCACTGCTAATGACAAGTATTTCGCTGAGGACCTACTTTCTATCCTGAGCTCCAATTCGCAAAAAAAAGGCAAAGTATTACACCTAATCACAGTTTCGATATTTTGTTACAACACAATAGACAACAGCCTCCTTCAGACGCGGAATGCATTCAATACATTTTTACTTTTGATTTTACAGGGGAAGACCATCCCGATATCTCAGTGGGACGGGAAAACGATTACCCTTTATTAGCACATATGGGTATCTCAGTTTACGGTATTGCTTATCTCTTTAACAAACATTAAAGGAACATCCGCATGTGGTATCGACGATATTTACTATAAGCTATTAAAAAACGCAGTACTTATTTAAAGTGTACTTCTATACCATATCTTTAAGCAGTCCTTATCATGTGGAGTATTGCCCACAGACTGGAAGATTGCGAAAGTCATCCCTATTTTGAAAACCGGAGACAACCGTCGCCCTGAAAACTATCGTCCAATATCGATAACATTGGTGACATGTAATTGCCTCGTCAATTTACGCCCATGTGGCAATAGTCCCCCCTTTGAAAGCATCGACTCGATGCTCGTAAATAAAAAAAATGAAGGTATACACACGCAGATATAGAGAACCAAAAGAGGGAGAGTGCCACTACTCGCAGCGCAAATGAGGAAGTTTCGCCAACGCTTCCGCCAAGCGCAAAAAGAAAGGGCACAAAAACACACGAGAACACAAACAGCAGCGGCAACGCAATGTCACGGCATGTCGTAGCACGTGAAACCACAAGGGCTACTGTGTGAAGTAGGGCTTCAGCCGAAGGACATGCACGGTTTCGGGTCGAAGCTGTCGACGAGAAGACGCTGCGCCGTCCGGAAATACCTCGTAGGTAAGATCTGTGATTCGTCTAAGAACCTTGTACGGTCCAAAATAACGGCTTAGGAGTTTTTCGGATAAGCCTGGTCGCCGGACAGGGATCCACACCCACACTCGGTCCCCAGGGTGGTAGGTGACCTTTCGATGGCGGAGGTTGTAACGTCGTGCGTCTGCATCTTGTTGGTGGCTGGTGTTTATGCGAGCTAGCTGACGAGCTTCTTCGGCGTATTGAGTGTATTGCTCAGCATCTTGAGCAAGTTCATTGCTTTCGTCGCACGGAAGCATAGCATCGAGCATGGTTCGCACGTTGCGTCCGTAAACAAGTCGGAAAGGCGGAAATCGCGTTGTTTCTTGCGTTGCCGTATTATAAGCAAACGTGATGTATGGAAGAATCTCGTCCCAGGTTTTATGTTGTACGTCCACGTACATTGACAGCATGTCCGCTATGGTCTTGTTAAGCCTCTCTGTCAGTCCATTGGATTGCGGATGATAAGCCGTTGTTTTTCGATGACTTGTGCAGCTCAGTTTAAAAATGTCCTCCATCATTCGTGCTGTAAACGACGTCCCTCTGTCCGTAATCACGCATGACGGGGCACCATGCCGTAGGACGATTTGGTGCACGAAGAACTGCGCGACTTCAGAGGCCGTGCCACGGGATAACGCTTTTGTTTCAGCATAACGCGTGAGATAATCTGTCGCAACTATAATCCACTTGTTCCCAGAGGACGACAAAGGGAAGGGCCCGAGAAGGTCCATTCCCACGAGGTCAAACGGTGTCCGTGGTGGTGCGATCGGCTGGAGCAGGCCCGCGGGTCTCACAGGCGGAGTCTTGCGGCGCTGGCACTCACGGCAGCCTTTCACATATTGATGTACACTAGTTGATAGTCGCGGCCAGTAATACTGTTGGCGTACTCGGGCGAGAGTTCGCGAATAGCCCAAATGTCCTGACGTGGGCTCGTCGTGGCACGCCAGAAGGATTTCATCACGCATGTCGGTAGGAACAACGAGTAGGAAAGCCTTGTCGCTACCACGGGCGTTTTTTTTTTGTAAAGAATGCCTCTTCTTAGACAAAAAGAGGACAGTTCGCGAGCAATGTGTTGAGGGACCTTAGAGTTGCGGCCTTCCAGGGAATCAATGACTGGGCGTAATTCATCGTCTGCCCGCTGCTTTGACATAAATTCGGAGTCACTAACTGCTCCGAGAAAGGCATCTTCATCTTCGGAGCCCCTGACAGCGTTCCCCACAGGTGCTCGAGAAAGCGCGTCGGCGTCTTCGTGTTTGCGCCCTGACCTGTACACAATCGTAATGTCAAACTCCTGCAAACGCAAACTCCACCGTGCGAGACGGCCGGATGGATCTCTGAGATTTGCCAGCCAGCAGAGCGAGTGGTGGTCAGTCACCACTTTGAAGGGACGACCGTAGAGGTAAGGCCGAAATTTGGTCGTCGCCCACACGACTGCGAGGCATTCTTTTTCTGACGTAGAATAGTTGGTCTCAGCTCGAGAAAGAGTACGACTGGCGTAAGCTATCACATGCTCAACGCCGCCGTGTCGTTGTACAAGGACAGCGCCAAGTCCGACGTTGCTGGCATCTGTATGAATTTCTGTAGCAGCGTCCTCATCAAAATGGGCAAGAACAGGGGCTGTTTGCATTCTCTGTCGTAACTCTGTGAACGCTGTATCTTGTTCTACGCCCCAAGTAAAGGGTACGTCATCTCGGGTGAGTCGCGTAAGAGGTTCAGCTATCTTAGAGAAGTTGGCGATAAATCGGTGATAATACGCGCACAAGCCGAGGAAACGGCGTACTGCTCTTTTATCTGATGGGACAGGGAAGGCGTCGACAGCAGCAGTTTTGTCTGGATCAGGTCGCACTCCATCTGCACTAATGACATGTCCCAGAAATTTCAGCTCTTCATAGCCGAAATGGCATTTTTGGGGTTTCAGCGTAAGTTCAGCTGTGCGAATGGCTTCCAGAACCTTTCTCAGACGCTTCAGATGTTCTTCAAAGCTCTCGGAAAAGATGACCACATCATCGAGGTAGACAAGGCAGCTTTGCCACTTCAAGCCAGCGAGAACTGTGTCCATCATCCTCTGAAAAGTGGCTGGTGCAGAACAGAGGCCGAAGGGAAGAACTCGGAATTCGTAAAGTCCGTCTGGAGTCACAAACGCGGTTTTTTCTCGGTCTCGTTCATCCACTTCAATTTGCCAATAGCCACTCTTTAGATCGATGGACGAAAAATACTTCGCACGTCGTAACCTGTCGAGGGAGTCGTCTACTCGTGGAAGCGGGTAGACGTCCTTTTTTGTGACGCTATTAAGCTTCCTGTAGTCAATACAGAATCGCAGCGTTCCGTCTTTTTTCTTTACTAGAACGACTGGCGAGGACCAAGCGCTGCTGGATGGTTGAATAATCCCGTCATCGAGCATCTCTTTTACTTGTGTCTGAATAGCCTCGCGTTCTTTGGCAGAAACGCGATAAGGCTGCTGCCGGATGGGGCAGACGTCATCGTCGGTAATAATTCGATGCTTCGTGAGGTGAGTTTGACGGACTTTAGAAGAAGAGGCGAAGCAAGATCTAAACTCCCTTAAAAGGTCGTGAAGTGCAGCCTTTCTCTCGTCTGACAGCGTCGAATTGATGTCGATGTGGTCTAGAAATCCCTTATCCTCATGCGTTTCCTCGGAGGCGAAGCACTCCGTGACGTCGGCAACAGGTTCTCCATAGGCTAGGGTGGTTCCACGGAAAAGATGCCGGTGCTCGTAATTGAAGTTCGTAGCTAGTATTGTTGACTGTCCGTCACGGACGCGCACTACACTTCGGGCGGCGCATACACCTTGGAGCAGCAGAAGTGATAAGTTGCTTTCAGCCACCACGTCGCCGTCTTGGAAGTCTTCACAAGTGACTTCGATGGGAACAGTTGCTCGAGGTGGCAGCGTCACACTGTCGTCAGCAACACGCAGCGCAAGTCTACGGCAGTTATCGGCGTCTCGATCTGTTGCGCCTTGAGTCGAGAAGGTCACGATGCGCTCACGGAGATTTATGATGGCACCGTATTCCCGAAGGAAGTCCATGCCGATAATCAGCTGACGCGAACAGTCGGGGAGAACGAGGCAGCTGAGCACAAACGTTGACGCACGAATTTTCACTCTTGCGGTACAGCGACCCAGCGGTGTTACAACGTGTCCTCCAGCTGTTCGAATTCGCGTTCCATTCCACGGCGTGATCACTTTTCTGAGATCTTTCGCTAGCCTCCCGCTGATGATCGAATAGTCTGCACCAGTGTCTACCAATGCACTGACCTGAAGACCGTCAACCAGCACAGGTATGTCGAGCGACACGCGGTCACTAAGTTCAGATGCGGATGTCGGCGTTTCTTCGGCACTGCGATTATTCTCTGACGAAATGCCTTCGGCGTTGCGTGCAAGCATCGATGGGAGGTCTTCCGCACTTTGAGTCCCAGCGACCTTGCCCCCGAAGGCCGCTGCCTTCAGTTTTCCCGACGAGGGCTCGGGGAGCGTTCCCGTGCCGTCACCCCGAAACGTGGCCCAGTGGCTGCGGGTCTCCTCGGAGATGGTGACCGCGATTGCCGTCGTGTAAAGGGTGCACGCTGTTGCGCGAGATATTCTTCGATATCCCTTGGCCTTTGACCAATTCGGGGACGAGGGGAATTGACGGAAAATCCGCGCAGTCCAAGTTGCCGGTATGGGCATTCGCGGTAAATGTGACCAGCCTCACCGCAATGATAGCAGAGGGGTCGTCTGTCTGGCGTACGCCAGAGATCAGACTTGCGCGTCGGTGTACGGCGACTATCGATGTCCAAATCAGCGTGCGCTGACTGAATCGCGACTGACGACATCATTGTCTGGATCGGGACGTATGGCATTGTCTGGATCGGGACTTGCGGCACTGTCTGGATGGGGACGTGCGGCACTGGCTGGATCGGGACTCCTTGACCCGAAAGAGGAGTGGCAGAACGCAAGGCTTCCGCGTACGTACGACGGCGACTGTCAGTAGACACAGGAGCCGTTTCGAGATCAACCGACGTGGGCGGAAAACGATGGGCGTGCAGCACCTGCTGGACCTCGTCGCGGATGACACTGGTGATAGACCCAACATCGATTTGCCTTGTCCCGTACATCTTTTCCATTTCTTCCCGGACGACAGATCGAATGATCTCGCGAATCCATTCGGGGCTCTTGCTCCCAGGGGTGGCGAAAATCTCGGGAGTTGAGGCAGCATTCACTTGACGGTCAAACTGGGCAGACCGTTGGTGCAGTACCCGCTCCATTGTTGCCGCTTCAGTAAGGAACTCAGCAACACTTTTGGGGGGACTACGCACCAAACCAGCAAAAAGTTGTTCCTTCACACCACGCATGAGGTGGCGCAACTTTTTTTCTTCTGCCATAGCAGGACCCGCTCGCTTGAAAAGCCGTGTCATGTCCTCGACGTACATCGAGACGGTCTCGTTGGGCATCTGGATGCGTGATTGAAGTGCACGCTCCGCCCGTTCGCGGCGGTCGGGACTCCTGTAGGTCTCCAGGAGGCGACGCTGGAACTCGCGCCAAGATGTCAGAACATCATCCCTGTTCAAAAACCACGTCTTGGCACCGTCTTTTAGGCACGTGTACACGTTCCGGAGCTTCGCGGCATCATCCCAGTAATTGATCGCTGCGACACGTTCGAACTCACTCAGCCAGTCGTCAACATCTTCATGCTGCGCTCCGTGAAAGGGGCTAGGCATGAGCGGGTTCTGGACGGTGCAGTAGATCGGCGTGGAAGGTGTCGGAGCTTGCATGGGATCTTGTGTCGAAGTCATAGTCGCTGCGTCAGTGGTTGGTGTCTCAGGCGGTAGGCCTCGTTGGCGGCGGCTTACTCTATGAACAGGAGTGTCCACGGGTGCAGGGCTTGTGTTCCGGCTGCTGGACGGGGTCTTGGGCATCGGGTGGATTGCGAGACGTTGTACCCAGCACCTCCACCAGTCTTGTCACGTTACTCTCGACAAACTTGATAAAAAATGGGCTCGTTTAGTCGACTACTCAAGCAGTGGCTCAGAGAGATCGTCTTTTTCTTCTTTCACTCTTCGATCTCACCCAAGCAAACCATGTGGCAATATCTTTAAGCAGTCCTTATCATGTGGAGTATTGCCCACAGACTGGAAGATTGCGAAAGTCATCCCTATTTTGAAAACCGGAGACAACCGTCGCCCTGAAAACTATCGTCCAATATCGATAACATTGGTGACATGTAATTGCCTCGTCAATTTACGCCCATTTCGAAAAAAAAAAGTTTTTTCTTTCAGAAATAGCATATTTTCAGTAAAAGTTTTTCCCGCGAAACACAGTTGCCCGAATTCACCACTGATCTGCACTCCAACATGAACAACAGCCCACAAACAGATGCGATTTTTCTGGATTTCTCTAAAGCTTTCCATCGCGTTACATATTATCGGCTCGTTTCTTAATTATCTAATTTAGGTATCTACTCATTGACCCTTTTCTGTCTTAGAAACTTTTTCTCACTTCGTCATCAATTTACGGTTGCTAACAGTGGTCCTTCTTCCATTAATGAGGTCACGTCTGTTGTACCACAGGGGAGTGTTTTGGTGCCTCTACATTTCCTAAGATTTACTAACGGCTTACCCTTCAGCATTTCATCCGGCATATGACTACTTGCCGACGATTGCATTCTTTACAGAGCAGTTATTTTAATGACTATCATAATACTCTGCAGAATGACCTTAACATTATTACCGACCAGTGCACCAAATATAAAATGTCTCTGAACCCTTTAACTGTACAACTGCATCGTTCTCACGCAAGCGCGCGAGTTCCTTCTTTGTATACAGCCTAAATAACACGACCTTGTCATCTACCAAGAACCTTGGCGTGAGCCTCCCTACTAACCTTTCTTGGTCTTTGCACATTAACAATATTTGAACTACTGCATTGAAAAGAATTGGGTTTTTTTTTTGAAATGCTACTTGCAAACGTCAACTAGTGACGTTCGTAAGTGAGATAAGCTGACATTGTGTGCTTTCAACTAGAATTTGCATATGATATATGGTCACCACACCCAGAATATCTAATACCCATGCTTGAACGCATGCAGAATAGGGCTGCCCGGTATATCACTCAAAATTTGAATTGGTGCCCCAGCATGACACAGAATAAAGGCAATGTTTCTATGCAGCACCTAGATATCCGTCGCAACATTGCTTTGCTTTGTCTGATTCGTAAGTATGTCCCATTCCAATAAGCCTTGCATATTACCGCTCGAAACGCCCACACACGCATTCTCCAGAATGCATAATCACTCAATTTTCAAGCGAATTTTTTGTAAAACTACTGTTTTCTTATAATCAGCTTTACCTTGTGCCATATCATACTGGAATGATCTTCCTGATGAAATTATTTCGATAAGCGATCACAGGATACTCCGTGCTCGTTTGAATGCACTTTTTACTTAATCTGCCTCGATTTATTTTCTTGTTCTGCTTGTTCACGATGGTTTGTTCATCTTGTTCACCGTGTTCTTTTTCACTGTACAGTTGTTTTAAATGTATTTTCGAGCTATTTCTATTGTAATTAACTTGTCATTGTATCAATGGCCGACTGGGCCTGTAAGGTTTCTTGTAAATAAATAAATAAAATAATTAAGTAGCGCTAGTCTTCCTCACTCTGAAATAGCTACGCAGAGCCTCTCAATGAAGTTGCTTTCAAATGTTCTCACACTTTTCCTACATTTACAAAATCTTGGCGCCTTTCCCGCGTGTTCAAAATGCTGCAGCTATACCCTATAGAATAAATTATCTCTCTCTGTCTCTCTGTCTCTCTGTCATACCAACATGAAGGGCAGAAACTTGGTGTCTTTTGCCTCCGACAACAAACTTTGGTTACTGAACGATTGCAGTCCTACATTTTTACGTGGCTCCACATACAGTAGCTGTCTCGACTCGGCTTTTGTTTCGTGAAGCCTAGTGAAACTTACTGAATGGTTTACGGATATAGAAACGCATGGGAGTGCTCACATTCCAACATATGTCAAGGTCAGAGGATTGTCGCCTCTTAAAGTGCACGACATGGTTAAAAGAGAGGACTGGAAAAAATTTCAGTCTCGTATGAAAGACCAATGCCAAAAACACATATCCGATTTACAAGAGGCCATCAAGAACGCTGTAAAAGGGACTGTGTGTACGATCCCATGCCCTGTAAGAATCATGGACATCGACATAGAGTTGGAGTGGCTTCGAGCCTTGCGACGACGAGCTGAAAAAAGGTACCGGCGCATGAAGGACATAGAAGTTTTATGGACTGCTAGACGTATGCAGAAGAAGATCGAACGTCGGTTGGACAAGCTAGAATTCCAACGCTGGATTACTTTCTGCGAGTCACTCGACCCTCGTAAGCCTTTATCGCAGATATGGAGGACGGTAAGAGGTTTGCGGTCATCCCCCATTCAGAAGTCACCATTCAAGGCCTTAGCCCTTTACCAAAATCGACCAGATGTGGATGTTGCTGAAGAGTTCTGCGCCGGACTATCAGGGCAAACTACAGCACTTAGCAGCTCACCACTTTCGAGCAGTTGTCCGCTGCCACGTGATTACTGTATGGACTTCCCGTTCACCATTCAGGAGCTCAAGGCAGCACTCGCTTCATGCAAACGTACCTCCGCACCAGGACCGGACGGAATCTCCTACAGAGCCCTGTGTCATCTGGGTGAGCGCGCGAGAATAGCTCTACTTCAGCTATATAATGATTTTTGGCTTGAGGGCACTGTCCCCTTAAGTTGGAAAACTAGTCGTCTAGTACCACTGCTAAAACTTGGCAAATCACCATTGGAACTCTCCTACTATCGCCCGATCGCATTGGCTAGTTGCGTGGGTAAAGTGATGGAGAGAATGATTCTCGGCCGACTTGAGTGGTACTTGGAGTACCATGAGATCTACCCAGATGCCATGGCGGGCTTTCGACGTGATCGATCATCGATCGATAGCGTCATCGACCTAATCACGTACGTTGAACACGAGAAAGGCCATAAGCGTCTTTGCGCCTCTCTGTTCCTTGACGTCAAAGGAGCCTATGATAACGTTGCACATGAAGCCGTCCTTACCTCACTAGAATAGATCGGAGTGGGTGGCCAAATGTTTAAGTGGATACGCAGTTATCTCCAAATGCGATCCTTTGTGAGTACGGAGGCCGGGAACACGTCTACACATTTCAGTTGTCGTGGCGTCCCTCAGGGTGGTGTACTGAGCCCCGTGCTATTCAATATAACACTAATCGCTCTCAATACGCACCTACGAAACAATATTTATCTATCAACATACGCTGATGACATCTGCATCTGGACATCTGCGGTAACATGCCTGCAGTTACGAGCGAGAATACAGAGAGCTGCTGCTGCAACTGCTTTGTATCTCCGCAATCGAGGCCTAAAAATTTCCTCCGAAAAGTGCGCTCTCCTGGCATTTACGCGCAAACCCATGTTGAATTACAGAGTGTCAATTAACGGTCAAAATATACCATATAGTCGATATCACATATTTCTGGGAGTCATAGTCGACAGAGACATATCATGGAGCCCTCGCGTGTCGTATTTGAAAAAGCGATTGACAGGCATATGCCATCTTTTCAAGTTTCTCGCTGGAAAAACTTGGGGAATGTAGCCTAATGCTATGTTACGACTGTACAGAGTGCTTTTCCTTGGCTTTTCACGATACAGTCTGCCTGCATTGTCAAACGCCAGCAAAACAAGTCGACGCATGATACAAAGCGTTCAGGCACAGGCGCTTCGAATATGTCTAGGTCGGCCTCAGGGTGCCTCAACAGTGGCGACTATAGCTTTAGCCTAAGACCAACTCGTGCAGACCCATATTGAAATTGAAGCTTTGAGGACACACATAAGGCATGTGGGCCGGACACCCCATCACCACCTAGCCTCTCTACCAGCGGATAGAGATCATACTTCCTTTTGTCGAACAATAACTACACATGGTGACTCCCTACCAACTGGTTTTACGCCCGCGGCGAGACCTTCAATTCCTTCATGGTGCCTCAAACAGCCAGTCATCAACCTGACAATACCAGTCATCCAGAAAAAACGAGATTTCTCAATACCAGCCCTCAAGCAGCTCGCCTTACTTCTGCTGTACGAGAAGTACCAAGACTGCACCCACGTCTACACCAACGGCCCGTCCTGCCAAACAGCTCAACTGCGGCGGTCGTTATTCCAACGCACGCCACAACCATCAAATTCAGGACAGCTCATGCAACCACAACAACGGCAGCAGCGCTTGCAGCGCTTCGCGCTGTCAAATCTACGCCGTGGTTCACACGAGCAGTTGCTCCTCGAAACAGCAGAAATGCTACATCATTAAACAGAGAAAGGGCACAACGTTATATTTCAGTGATTGCCAAGCCACTATGGAATTATCGGTAACGAACGAGCTGATCAAGCTGCCCGTTCAGCCCATACAGAAGACAACAACCAGTCAATATCTCTCTCAAGGACGGACGCTGCTAGGAGGCTCCGCATTCTTGCTCGCCAACGCTCCATGGCTCTTTGGAATGAGCCTCTTTTTACGCATGTTACGATCCCTTGATCCAACGTTAAGCTTACAGCTTCGAACAAAAATTCGACGAGGTGACGCTACTGCTCTGTGCAGACCATGGTTGGGAGTCGCGTTTACCCGTGCGTACGCGTTCCTCATAGGGATGGCTGACACCGCGGACTGTGCACACTGCCGAGATGAAGAAACAATTCGACATATCCTATGTGACTGCAGACAACACCTTTCTACTACACTAAACAGGTTAGATGACCAGCCGCTGTCAGAAGAAAGTATACTGCGCCATCGTCATGACTCATCGTCACAGAAGAAAGCCGTGCAAACGCTACTGGGCTTCTTGCGAACTACTGGCCTATCGGAACACCTCTGAGTGGACTGATTTTGTGCGTGCGTGTGTGTCGGTGTTTTTTCTCTTATTTATTTTTAACTCTCTCTTTCTCTTTCAACCCCCTATTCCCCAACCTTAGTGTAGGGTAGCATACCAGATACTAACATCTGGTTAACCTCCCTGCCTTCCTTTTTTCTCGTTTCTATGTCTCTATGTCTTCTTTTTTGCTTGTTTGTTCTTTCATCGACGTAAAGATAACTTGAGTAAGCGGAGTAATTTCGAACTACAGAAAAATCACTTGTAACAGCTAAGTACATTGGGGCGTTGCTTACAGTGACCAATGCGGCTAATTTCACATTGTCGCAAGGTTTCAACCAAAAGTAGTCCAGTGATAACAATAACGAAGATTTGACAAAGGAGATGACCAGCTGCCGATTTCACATTTCTCATATTTTAACCGTTCTTCGTATTCTTAGTAAAATCTAGTAATACACCTTGTGGTGACCATGCGCCATTCAGAACGTGTAAAGAAAAAACAGAGCCCGATTTTCTAAACCATGGTAAAAACTGGCGATTCTGCTGCTTTCATGTTGGAATGTATTTCACTCTTTGCATGTTTTTAAAGTATATAAACTTGAAGCACGCTTGTGCTTTTTAGGAGTGATTGGAGAGCAAAGAAGCAAATGCTTCAGTCACTGCTCCAGCATGACACTGGTACCGAGTTTGAACCGCGGAACAAGGGAAATTTCACGACATGCAAGAAGCTTTCTTTCTAAGAAACCGTACGGGTTTTCCGGAAGACTTGTGCTAAAGCTGAATAAATGGTAATTTCACCTTTGATGGTTCTTTCAGCACAAACTGCCTTTGAGGTACTGAGCAATTATTACTGCACCCACTATGCACTTCCTTCTTTCCTCAGTAGTCGAGAGCTCGACGAAGTACCTTCTGGTCAAGTGAAGACGTAGTTAAAGGCATTGTTGAACAAATAGGTGACTAAAAAATGTCAAAACTTAAGAAGAATGATGTTACGGGATCAGTACGGATTCCTTTCTCTCGAATTCATTTTCACTCTCACGTCACAGCACACTACGAAATCTTTCTCAATATCTGTCACGTCGTCTCTCTAAACGTTTTTCACCATTACCATTGAATTGCTCATGATGCAAATTTGCGTCTTGCTTTCAGTGCACAACGAGCTCTGGACAGCTATGAATTAGCAGCCAAAAACCGTGCTCTCACAGAAGATTACTGTCTGCACCCTAATCTTGACCTTGACCAGTTCCAACTGCTCCAGTGTCTACAGTGAACGGAAACATTACAGTCGTTCTGCAAGTGTTTTCCCCGTGTTAGTGAGGGCATGTGTTATTATTATATTTTGATAATGGTTTTATAATATTCATATCTTATTATATTATTGTCTCGTCACCATCAAACGCCCAGTGTCAAGAAAACAACAGAATGGTTAATCTTGCTACGCTATGTTCAGTTCATACATCACGTGTTCTCTCTCTTTCTTGAATGCATACATTACAGGACGAGAGCAACAAGTATACTTCAGTCACCAAGAGTACGTGCCAGTACGATTATCAGTTATGGACGCTATACATACCCTTTAAGTGGACTATCGTTTGACTGACAAGCCTATTTGAAGACTGTAGTCTACGCGATCACATTCTGTGCTCCAATTTTTTTATCATATTCACATGACTGTTGATGCTCGTTGTAAACCTCGTATGTTCGGCACCTGAAAAACTAAGCAGGGCACTGCAAAGTTGCACCATCGATGCAATCAGGCGTGCCCGAGGATAGTTTTGTATGCAAAGCCTAAGGCTACGAGGTCGTCCCTTTCTGTCTTTGGTTGGCACCATCTGTGAGTCCCTTGAATGTTTCGCGTAGCCACAGTTATAACTACGCAAGCGGAAAACGTTCTGCCGTCATTTTTTTTTCAAAAAGACCACTCTCCGAACTGAACGTGCGAGGTTTGAAAAGGTGCTCGAATTTCTCGCTCTCACCAGTCTCTCCTCTTCGCTTTAACTTCGAGGTATGATATAACCGTTACAATTACAAATTGCAGCTGGGCTACAACAGCTACAGCATATATGATGACGTCAGTAACCACGTTAAAAAATTCATAACTAACAACTGTAATTATGACGAATTAATTGTACTCGTTTTCTTTTTTCAAGCGCGATTGGCGAACAACAATCACTTACCAGTCCCCACCAGCGCAATCCCAAGTAAACAGAATAGTACGGACTTCATGTCTGTTGGTCCTCCTGCGCTCCTCCGGTCCGCAGGTGTTAGGATCACGCGAGCAACTGTGGGTCTTGGCAGGTCACCCGAAGAAACCGCCGATCTTTTCAAGGAGACACCTGCCAGAAAACTCCGTCACACGATTGGATAATAGTCGCCTTGGGTGAAGTAACAGGGACTGGGTTGGCCCTCGACTCCAGCTCGCTTTTTTTTTTCGTTCTCCACTTCCGCCCTTCCACCGAGAGATCTCATCTTTGCGCGCGCAAGGACAGAGTGCGAGAAGCTTGACGTCCAAGGAGAGCGGCTGCCCGAATTGGCTGCTTCGCGACCCATATCTGCTTATCAGAGCCTTCGGATCTTCGTTCACGCGTTTTCATCGATACTCGCTTCCGCGCAGCGACTAACCTCTACCGCGTCTAAGCAGGCTTCATCGTTCCCTGCTGTGTGGAAAGAAAAAGTCACCCGCACACCGCTGATATAAAAAAATGTTCAAGGTTGGGAGAAGGGCATCGCGTCTTTTATTTTATTCAAGGTGCAAATAATAACTCGCTTCGTCACTTTCAGTCTTGCAGCGTCGTGAACCGAACTTCTCCAATCTATCAACGATGGTTTTGGGGTGCAGCCGAGCTAAATTGCCTTTTAGTTGGGACTCATGCCCAAGCAATAAGGATCTTTCGAAGAACGAAGGCGGTGAAGCGATACAATCAAGGGCTAAAATGAGCACTCCTACCACTTCTCGTGTGTCTTTTTGTCATTAATAATATTCAGATAACAGTTGAAGTCAGTGAAGTAGCTTTAGCGCAACTTAGTATTATCTGCGAATCTTTGAATTGGCCATCGCCTTTTGGTGTGCCCAGAGCCAATGTAAATCACGAACGAATTACTTGTCGTTGGTAGAACAAGCGATTGAATTGACTGCCTGAATCAAAACAGCCCAAGCGTGCGACGGTGTAGCTCGCTCCATGACTTCATCCAGATCAAGGTTTTCGTAGCTGTTCTCATGAGTTTAGAGGCGACGTTTTAAAGCGAAAATGAGAGAGTTTTGGCGAAGTTTGTACTAAGACAACTACGGCACGGTTAAGTGCTTGTCCGTGTCTTAGTGGTCCTTGTCTAGGTTGCGCGCTCGTACTTTGAGAAATCATATTAATGATTGTGGAGATTTAACGTCCCAGAACCACCATATGATTATGAAAAGCGCCGTAGTGGAGGGCTCCGGAAATTTCGACCACCTGGGGTCTTTCAATGTGCACACGGGCCTCAAGGATTCTCGCCTAAATCGCAAATGCGGCCCCCATGTCCAGGATTCGATCCCGCGACCCGCGGGTCAGCAGCCGACTGGCTTAGCCACTAGACGACCGTGACGGGTCACTTCGAGCAATCATGAATCACCATATCGCCCAGTTAGCCATCTTGTACTAGGCCGCGAAACTGTTGAAAGAGAGAAACGGGGCGATTCTCAAGACTAATCTGGTTTCTTCTAAGTTATTTCAAGGCGGATGATGCGCGTTGTTTCTAGCTTGTTATTACACCGTTTCTAAGCTTAAGCTAGGTGATGTTAGGCTCTTTCTACATTGATTCTCAGCGCAGAGAGATGCGAGTTAGACTACAGGCAGTGACAGACACGACACGGTTGTCCAAGCTCCACAGACAGCAACTCGCACCAAAATCGAGCACTCGCACCTCCCACGGGAATATCCACGAGAACGTCATCGTTGGTGAAGATCTTCCATCGCACCGACGTCTTCTTGCAGCCGATGTTGCCGTTCCACCGTATGCTCTCGTACGTAGTCGGGGTCTACGGCTTACAGCCGACGCCTCGCAGCCATCTGTAGGGACGACTTCTGACTTCTTTATTGTTAGTGTACCACTGTTAGGTAGTAGTTTTTACACGCTTTCAGTGCCGCATACCCGTTTAGGATAATGACAGTGTCTCGACAGACCGCGCACAAAAATTATGGATAACTGCGTTGTTAAAAGCGATGCTCTGACCGGCATTCTTCCTAACACTTCTGAGTGTACTTATGGTCGTAAACACCGTGTGATGGGTTGTCGTGGGGGGAAGGTAATACCTAAATAGGCGTAAGTTATACCTCATACTTTAGTCGATTCAGACTGTTCCGTCAGTCTTTTGAATTGCTGCGTTACGGCCATGCAAGGGTGTGAAATAAAGGAGGCCCAGTACACGTGGCGTTGCATGTAAAGAACTAGTACCGCTGTAAATGCGGTAGGCTAAGCAAAGTAGCCATTTGGGCGAGTTGTTGGATCTTCATCATAAGGAAAAAGCACATACACGCATGAATACATAATAAATATTGCCCGTTACGTCGGTTCTTTCTTTATTCTCTGCTCTTCACAAACGTGCGCTGTTTTCTTATGACAGGAACCAACGCCAGGTCGTTCTGAGAAGCACGTTAGACCTCCGGGTGTAGCGTGACCCAGCTTCCCGTATTTATGCATCTAATAAGCAAAAAAAGGTCAATGTGACAGGATAGCTATTTTTCATATTCGTGCCAGCGAACGTTTTTTCATCGTCTGTCTGTGCTATTTCATGATGGCTCTGATGTACAGAGCAGGGTAGCCGTTGGTGGTTACTTGTCGCCAGACCGGCTTTATATTCTCTACATAGGACCCCACCTGGCTACGAAAACTTGTGAAGGTGGCACCAATGACTACTTTATGGCTATATTGACCTTCTGTTCAAGCTCATTTAGTAGCCGATTTTTACACTTATTTACAGGGAAAACAACAAACAAGAGGTCAGCCACTGTTTTGAACCTCTTCTGCCAAGTAAGCTAATGCGGCCATGCCATGGCCCCAGCCAACAGGCTCAAGCGCACCAAACCTCCCCCAGACCCCCGAAAAAGCTATTATCGGCACCAAAACAAAGCCAGTCTGTGATCATAGTTTGGTATAGTTATCAATTCAGGTATGAGATTTCAAGAAAAATCGCTTTAATGTTTGACATTCACACTAACTTTTGGCGGGAACGCTCCAAAACTACTCTGTCTATTGCAAGAACTATACCCTGCATAAATATATACTGACGGACTGAACTCATGCAAGTACGATATAGTTTGTGTGTTTGGAAAAAGTTGTTAACAATTTATAGTACCAGGTACTCTACTATGGGAGAGCAAAAAGCCGTCCCTTAGGCTCTTACTACACTTCTATCGGAGCCCTAGTATGCGACAACGCCCCCATTGGGGGCTGCGCCTTCTGGTGTAACATATTATTTATGAGACTACATGCTAGAATATGTATAAGGTTATTCGTCTTCCGAAACACTAACATTGTGCCTACTTACCTCTTGAACAGCACTGCACTTCATAACCTGTGACTTCCCATGAAAATATGCGTGCTCCTATATAGCATGTAATATTAACAGGGAGAGTGTAATTTTATTCTGATTACAACCACTCTGATAACGTAAATCCATGAAGAGCAATAACAAGAACAAGAGCGCTTATGCTGCCTTTCAGCGCATCAAAGTTTTCACCCCTCGAGCTTATTTCACAGAAAATACCCGCGAAGCCTGCTCCAAGACACGTTTACTTTATCACCGTACTATGGGTCATCTCTTTGGTTATCACTCTGAGGTCATTCTATTTTGTAAAACATTGAGCTTACTAGTTTGTTGCTACTGTGTTCATTAGTATTTTTACTCGCAGTGTTTTGTTAGTTTGTTAATTTATATTTCATGTCTTATGCGCTCTCGCTTACAATGCTAATGGTACGTCTTGCGTCAAATAAATAAATAAATTTATTTTTGTTTCTGCGTGATCAAAATTTCATTTTATGAATATTGTAGCCATAATGCCTTTTTTATTTGGCTTCGAAATTGGCAAAATAGTGAAATGGCGTGTCAACTTTGGCTACTTTCCGCTTTAATTCTGGCTCCTTTTCAAATCTATGCAACGGCAACCCTGGTAAATAGCGAGGTTGGTGAAAGCTTGCTAAGTGAACTGGGGGGCCGGTACTGACTACGCGAGTGAAAGGAATTTTTCAATCTGAAACCCCTGATCATATGAAAATAAGAGGGAGGTAAAAAAAATTTATTGGGTATTATCAATCGCAAGGTTGGGCATAGTTAACTGTCCTTGTTGCGTTACCAGCAGTCACGAGGTCGATCTCACACGTAGCGAAGAACAGGAAATTGTCGGCAATCTTTGAGAGTCGCGTACATGTTTTATTGGCCTCGATCCGTTCAAAGACGCGATTGCACCACAACACGTCCTTTTTTCTACGTCACGACCGATGTTATCTTGCAATGCTGGCCTATGCAGCTTAGCACACTACTAGATTGCCAGGTTCGGCTACATTGTGCCAACTTGGCAACGTTTTGTTTTTAAGTTGGTTGTGGCTACTTGGTTGGTTTTTCCGCTATTTAGTCCTTCTCGTTTTTTGGCAAAATGTGCATATTTTATAGTAGATTGATATGTGGTGTTTAACGTCCCAAAACCACCATATGATTATGAGAGACGCCGCAGTGGAGGGCTCCGGAAATTTCGACCACCTGGGGTTCCTTAACGTGCACCCAAATCTGAGCACATGGGCCTACAACATTTTCGCCTCCATCATAAATGCAGCCGCCGCACCCGGGATTCGATACCACGATCTGCGGGCCAGCAGCCGAGTACTTTAGCCACTAGACCACCGCGGCGGGGCAAGCATATTTTATAGAATCTCAGACACTGATGTCAGAGTGAGCAGCGTCGAAACAGAACGGTCACTGTGTGTTTCCCGCTTCGAGCATCGTACGTGGCGCTTGAAATGCACAAGCGACGGCTTCAAACACGTGGTTCTAACTAAACAAACACTGACGACAGCGGTTGTAGTTTGCCCGCTGAACGAAAACAACAGAGAATGGAGCAGCACTAGCCTGTGTCACGTAACTGTATCAGGCTTAATGCCAATGAGATGTAAAAACTGTAAAAAATATCCCAACGCGGTTCTCTAAAGACAGCTTTGGAAAATAAAAACCAAAGGTAAATAAACCGGAGTTTGTCCACCATATGTTGGCGAACATCACCTTGAAACGCAGCATGAATCAAACAAGACCAGGCATCGGCAACCTTGTAAGGTGGAGGACCGCGTTGCATGAAATCGACGTGGTAGGTGCCGGGGGGTGGGGTGAGCCGGTTGAATCTTTGTCGCAAAAAGAAAATTTTGGTGACTTTATAACGTACAAAACTGGAATAGAACTTTTCCGCCATTTACAACACGTACATCTCAAAAGACTGTAAAAAACTCACTCTAACGATAAGGTATACGGCTCATCATTGAGGCAGCGAGGATAGCAAATTGAAGCTGCGTCAGCAAGCCATTCACAGCACTAACAAAAAAAGAACTAGACTACTTGAATTCACCGGCACGTGGTTTTTCTATGTAAATTCACTGCTGTTTAGTTTTTGTTTTTACTTTATGCACGTTATTGATTTGATTGTGATGTCATGTGACAGGTATATATTCTTGGCGGTCTGCAATAAAATTTTAGTTGGAAGTTAGCGCTTGTCTTCGTTGCTTCTCTTAGTCCGTTTTTACCTTTTTGCGCTCTTACACTTTGTAAAAAACAGACTTCACAAGCCAAAACCCCATTTGAGGTCAGAACTGCCATCTCGGCCTTCAGATAAGTAGTGGCAGGGTGTGTGTGGGAGGTGTCGTAACTTCGAAACCGGGACCACATAATACCGCTTCGCGTGCCGCATGTGGCCTGCTGGTCACATGTTGCCTAATTCTGAACTGAACGATCCGACCAGCTCTGCTCTGTGCGTCTAAAGCGCTCTGTAGTCAACATGACAAATCAGATCTTTCGCGGACTGCTTGTGTCGATTCCTATAGAAGTGGGCTCAGCATACATACCGCACGCGTTCCGTGTTCTTACAGGAAGTTATTGCGCAGGGAAACGGGCGAGATTCTTGCTTGTCGGCCGGCAATCGTCAAATGGAAAGCACCGTGGATTGTTACCTTCTCCTAAAGAATGTCACCTCTGCTCCTCTCAGAAAAAGTGTGTTTAGAACAAGTTGTCAACGATTTAGAGCACGAGATACTCTACTAAGGGAGAGTCCCGCAAGATGCACGAAGAAAGTAACGTTTATAAGAGCGTAAGACGCTTCGTCAGTCCGCAGGGTATAATATTGCCACGCTCCTTTGTAAAGTTTTCTTACTGTCGCATTACACGTGTATGACCTGCCTTGCGCAACCACGCCCATTGACTAATGGACCATCGAGATAATCGTACAACCTTTGTTTATCAAAACTGTTTAACGATTTAGAGTACTTGGTACTCTATGGGAGAGCATATCAAGCCGTCCCGTGGGCCTACCAAACTTGGCACCTGACCCGATGCGATTACGCAAATTTCACGGGGCCGTGACGCGGTAGAAGGGAGCATACTGGATGGCCAGGTTAAACTTCGTATAGGGCCTAACTTGTGGCCTCGTAAAAGATAAGTCAAATTACAGCAAGACACTGAAACTAATAGCGGCAAACGGAGCGTCGGCCGTTGATCAACCGACAAACAATGAAGCGCGTCGGCATTTATACGTGTGCCGTCAAATATTCCAACGCTATCACTAGCGGCCTTGTAAGTTAGAGAAACGTCTGTAACGTTCCCGTTGTGGGCGTAACGCATCAGAAGGTTATACGATTATCCCTGGTCCGGCAGGTGGCGGGTGGGAGCAAAGAATTACACCCACCGCCGGTGGTATCTGTCGCCCAGGTTGACGTCATCGCTCTAATTCGAAGAGCGTGGGTTAGGGAATGGAACTTCCCCACTATTCGATCAAAAATGAACAAGAGATAATCTACGATTATCCCGATGGTCCTTTAATGAATGGGCGTGGTTGCGGAAGGCACCACGCCCATTGACATATTACACGTGTAATACGGCGATAAGGAAACTTGAGAAAGGAGCGTGGCAATATGTAAAACCGCCAAGCTACGCCCAAATCTGGATAGTTACGATTTTTAGTGCTCATACTTTCTGTGTCCACTTTCAACAATATCCCCTTGTATTTAGCCGGTGGGCTGCTTTTACTACTCTTTCTTTTAGTAGAAATATTACGTGAAGCTTTAGGTCTGAAAACCACGATATGGCTATGCGAGATGTCATTGTGAAGGTCTCCTGGAATTTCGACCATCTGGTGTTCCTTAACACGCCCCGGCTTCACAGAGTAGGGCATCTCCCATTGCGCCTCCATTGAAATGAAACTGCCACGGTTGGGATCGAAACCGCCACCTCAGGGCCAGCAGCCGAGCGCCATAACCACTGCTATACCACGGCGGACTGCTCGTTCGTTAAATTCGCTACTGTATTACAAATTTTTTCTCGATTTATTTGGGCTACATTTTGTCTAATTTTCCACCTGTAAACTACGCTTATCAGGCTGATATGTGGCTTTGCTAAGCTCGAGGTCGCTGGTTTGATTCTCTGCCACAGCGGCTCTGTTTCGAAGAGTATCAAGTGCCATGACACCGGTGTAGATATGTAGTCTTGGGTGCGTGCTAAAGACCACCAGGTGGCCAAATAAATCCGCAGTCACATACGCTAGCGTCCCTGATGTGTAACTCGTAACCAAGTGGTGGCTATCATGCGTCAAACACCAAAAGCTATTGGTGTCATACGTTTCCCTCTTCCGAACACCTACGTAGTCCTTGTCGAAACTACTGTATCACTACAAACTTCGAAAATTGACAATCCTCGCGCTGCTTCAGCCGGCAGCATTGGACTTAACTTCCAAGGCTGTTCTATTTTCTGTAAACAAAAAAAAAATGTGTTTTGGAGTTCGGCCGATTGCAGACACAGATCACCGGGAAACAAAGACAACTCTCGAACTGTTAGTGCACCGTAGGCACAAGACAGTGGACAAAACACATGGACACAGAGCTAACTTCCAACATGTGGTTTATTTCAGTAGGCGTCACGCCAATAAATAGGATGAAAGGCAGCGCGTGGGCGCGTTTGTAAGTATAAACATGAAACATAAGGTTGTTCTTCTTTTAAAACACGTGTGAAACTCGGTTTATAGAATGATTACAGTGAATTTTGTATAAATATGCTAGTCAGTGAGATCGCGACGACTCGAGATGGGTCAACGTCAGTCCTCGTAATGTCACAGTTTAACATATGTTATCTAACATTCATTGTTTTCATTCTGCCAACTAAGTTGTGTTACGTGTTCTTGAAAAAAATGGCCCCGTATCTGCATGTTACACTACAAATGTCTTCAAAGACGTGAGTATTGCGTCTGGAGAGAGTGAACAAAACGTTTATTTGATGTTGTTGAATGGTATACGCTGCTGAACTTCATCATTTTACACGTCCCGGACGGCTCCGGACGGCCCCGGACGCCGGCGCCGCATTCGTTTTTCTCGGGGACCAACTGGAAGCTCCACCCACTGATCCGGGATCACTCGGACGCTTGTTCGTTTTTCGCGTGCCTAACGGCCTGCGGGCGGCCTGGGACCGCCCGAACAATTTCTTTCGGGCAGCTGGCAGACGACAGCGCGTTAGCATTTATACATGTGCCGTCAAATATTCCAGCGCTATCGCTAGTGGCCTTGTAAGTTCCAGAAAAATCTGTAAAGTTCCTGTTGTGGGCGTAATCGCATCAGAAAGTTCTGCGATTATCCCTGGTCCGGCAGGTGGCGGGTGGGAGCAAAGAATTGACCATTTGCGGAAAAGTGAGCGCCCCCTGTCGTGTGAACAGGAAAGCTTCGCTTTTGGTTTGAAAACATCTTCGTCAACTAACACGCTCAATGCAGTGTTTAGCGGTTTAAATGCGCTTGTTTTGTTGCTTTAGGACCAAAAACGCATGCCCGTTTCTGTAACAAGAAGGTAAAGGAGAAAAACATTCTGTTGACGTTTGTATACACGGTGTAAAACAAGAATTTCTCGCGTTTCAGCCTGAGAAATAACCAAGTGAGGCGATACCTGCACTCCGCTACCTCGACGGTTCGCCAGGCTCATTACGCCTGCTCTTTTAAGAAGAACATTATGTTATACACTTGAAGTTGAACCTTGAAATGTCTGTCGATTAACTATAGGTTCAGTGAGGAAGGCTTGTGCACCGTCTGTGAGGTACGGTGTTTGCGTGAAAACGGCAGTGTTCGCCGTTACTACGGGTCATATTGATGGAACGCCAGGCTGATGTTTTCCAACCAAAACCAAAACGCCTGTACAGGAACGCTACCTGTGCGGTTACTGCTCATGCGCAGTGGTTTTCCCGCAAATGGTCAATTACACCCACCGCCGGTGGTATCTGTCGCCCAGGCTGACGCCATCGCTCTAATTCGAAGAGCGTGGGTCAGGGAATGGAACTTCCCCACTATTCGAGCAAAAATGAACAAGAGATAATCTACGATTATCCCGATGGTCCTTTAATCAATGGGCGTGGTTGCGGATGGCGCCACGCCCATTGACATATTACACGGGAAATACGGCGATAAGAAAACTTGAGAAAGGAGCGTGACAATATGTAAAACCGCCAAGCTACGCCCAAATCTGGATAGTTACGATTTTTAGTGCTCATACTTTCTGTGTCCACTTTCAACAATATCCCCTTGTATTTAGCCGGTGGGCTGCTTTTACTACTCTTTCTTTTAGTAGAAATATTACGTGAAGCTTTAGGTCTGAAAACCACGATATGGCTATGCGAGATGTCATTGTGAAGGTCTCCTGGAATTTCGACCACTTGGTGTTCCTTAACACGCCCCGGCTTCACAGAGTACATAGGGCATCTCCCATTGCGCCTCCATTGAAATGAAACTGCCACGGTTGGGATCGAAACCGCCACCTCAGGGCCAGCAGCCGAGCGCCATAACCACTGCTATACCACGGCGGACTGCTCGTTCGTTAAATTCGCTACTGTATTACAAATTTTTTCTCGATTTATTTGGGCTACATTTTGTCTAATTTTCCACCTGTAAACTACGCTTATCAGGCTGATATGTGGCTTTGCTAAGCTCGAGGTCGCTGGTTTGATTCTCTGCCACAGCGGCTCTGTTTCGAAGAGTATCAAGTGCCATGACACCGGTGTAGATATGTAGTCTTGGGTGCGTGCTAAAGACCACCAGGTGGCCAAATAAATCCGCAGTCACATACGCTAGCGTCCCTGATGTGTAACTCGTAACCAAGTGGTGGCTATCATGCGTCAACACCAAAAGCTATTGGTGTCATACGTTTCCCTCTTCCGAACACCTACGTAGTCCTTGTCGAAACTACTATATCACTACAAACTTCGAAAATTGGCAATCCTCGCGCTGCTTTAGCGGGCAGCATTGGATTTAACTTCCAAGGCTGTTCTATTTTCTGTAAACAAAAAAAAATGTGTTTTGGAGTTCGGCCGATTGCAGACACAGATCACCGGGAAATTCAAAGACAACTCTCGAACTGTTAGTGCACCGTAGGCACAAGACAGTGGACAAAACACATGGACACAGAGCTAACTTCCAACATGTGGTTTATTTCAGTAGGCGTCACGCCAATAAATAGGATGAAAGGCAGCGCGTGGGCGCGTTTGTAAGTATAAACATGAAACATAAGGTTGTTCTTCTTTTTAAACACGTGTGAAACTCGGTTTATAGAATGATTACAGTGAATTTTGTATAAATATGCTAGTCAGTGAGATCGCGACGACTCGAGATGGGTCAACGTCAGTCCTCGTAATGTCACAGTTTAACATATGTTATCTAACATTCATTGTTTTCATTCTGCCAACTAAGTTGTGTTACGTGTTCTTGAAAAAAATGGCCCCGTATCTGCATGTTACACTACAAATGTCTTCAAAAGACGTGAGTATTGCGTCTGGAGAGAGTGAACAAAACGTTTATTTGATGTTGTTGAATGGTATACGCTGCTGAACTTCATCATTTTACACGTCCCGGACGGCTCCGGACGGCCCCGGACGCCGGCGCCGCATTCGTTTTTCTCGGGGACCAACTGGAAGCTCCACCCACTGATCCGGGATCACTCGGACGCTTGTTCGTTTTTCGCGTGCCTAACGGCCTGCGGGCGGCCTGGGACCGCCCGAACAATTTCTTTCGGGCAGCTGGCAGACGACAGCGCGGTGCGCATGCTGTGCGGCCATCTTAAGTTAGACGCGGGAAATTTTCGATGCGCTCTTGCTCTCTCTTTGCTTTTCTGTCCGTTTCTCACATGTTTCTGAATTTCGCATTGTTAGCGCACCCAGTTTTTGTCATCGGTGTTCTGGGCCACGTCGAGCATGTGCGTATTCCCGAAGGTCTGGCAAACACGCGTTATACTCGCTAGGAGAAACAGCGGTGAAACGACCGGGCCGGTTTACGATGCGCACGCGCTCGATGCGCACGCGCTCACTTACAGTAAGTTGCATCGCAACAGAAATAGGTATAATTTACTACCTAACTGCTGTTTGGGTTGCAAATGAGTCAGCGTTGTGGCCTGTGTTTCAGCTATGGAGGGAGCAGACGGCATAGCCAGGCATAGCCAGGCATAGCAGACGCCACAGCGGATGCAGTCAGCATCAAGCGCGCAGATGGTCCGAGGCCGCTCGGGCTGGCTCGGGACCTTTAGATCACGTGCATGTGACGTAACCACCTGTGAGCCGAGGAGTCCGCGGGCCGTCCGCGAGTGATCCGGGACTTGGTAAATCGATGAAGCTCGGTGAATCGTATCTGGAGGCACTGCGTTAAAGTGGCTCGAGCGTGCAGCGGAGGCGAACGAGCGCACCTAGTCACGTCACACGTGAGACATGAGCGC
Organism: Rhipicephalus microplus; assembly: GCF_013339725.1. Classification (NCBI taxonomy): domain Eukaryota; kingdom Metazoa; phylum Arthropoda; class Arachnida; order Ixodida; family Ixodidae; genus Rhipicephalus; species Rhipicephalus microplus. The sequence continues at coordinate 102,863,232 of NC_051168.1, read as the reverse complement.
TATCTGGCAGTTATCTTGCAACACGAAGCGCGCGCGCCCTGCACGTCCATCTCGGAGGTAATAAGGTGTAGAACGCAAGGCGACGAATAGGTGCCACCACCGTGTCGTCTTAGCAAAGCGTTGGAAACACTTGCCTTTTCGTCCAAGCGTTGCCTGGTAAGCGCAACGAGATAAATGATTACTTACGTATGCCTTTTCTAGTAAGAAACACACATACAGAATATTGACGTGTTGTTATAGTGCCTCAGATATGCGCAATAATTGCTCCTAATTGACAATCGCACAAGTATGAACGCTGACTTTCGAGAAACATTGGTGGGCGCTGCGGATGAGGTCGCCCGTTTGGAGTATTGTTTGGCTACTTTGGTGCCGTTTAGGGTACCGTTGATTGATTGATATGTGGGGTTTAACGTCCCAAAACCACCATATGATTATGAGAGACGCCGTAGTGGAGGACTCCGGAAATTTCGACCACCTGGGTTTCTTTAAGTTTAGGGTACCCTTGAGGGCGGACAGACAGACAGACAGACAGACAGACAGACAGACAGACAGACAGGCAGGCAGACCAAAACTTTTGTGTCGAAGGTCCCCAAGAAAGACTATAGTCTTTGAAAACTTGATGTTTTCATTTTCGTTACTTACAAATGCGCCTGTGCGCGCAGCTTCTCAAGGTATTTGCGACACGCCTACAGAAATAAATCACGTTTTTGAAGTCAAGGCGGTCTTCGCGTGTTTAATTTGTCCCCTGTTTTGTTCCTATGGAGTACACTCAAATATCGAAATGAATCACGAGCAAGTCCAAGTCTACGCTCATTTCATGTTTCCTCAGACTTAATGAGTGAATGAGGCAACATTAATAAACGTCTTGCAAACAGATGGCTACGGGTTAAGATCACGCCGGGTGTGGTAAGAGTACCCTGTAAGTCTGTAGCTCCTGCGGCTTCTTAGATCGCCTAAACAAGTTACTGGCAATCTGACCACGGCACGGCGTGATTCTCCGCCGCCACCTTAGTTCATCCTAGGTGAATACGATTCTCTTCTGAGCTGCTTCGCAGTTTGATAGTGTGATCTAGAGCAGTTTCTCTATTGAAACATAATTCACGTCTGGACGAAGGGTACAATTCTGGGAGCAAGCGTTCAAGAAGTCGCTAGAGTTGTGAAGCCGACTGCACACCTGACTTTTCTCAGACACAGTATACTCCGGTATACTCTCTCTGAGAAGCGGTTTCACGTCTCTCATTTAAACACGCTACGCGATGCCACTGATTGCAACATGCGCCACCTACATGTGCAGCATGCGTTACCTTTGCGGGCCTCATGTCGTTCTCCGTATATACGGTTGCCGTTCTTGCCGCTACGCTGTTCTTCTCGCCCATAGTCTCGTCTTCGTAGTTGTCTCCCGTGATTAATTTGTATTTTTTTAGCGGCTCTTGTTACACGCTGTCCCCACTTGTGATCGTGTTTGCAACCCATTTGCCGCAGCCGTCCAGAAAAACCTGTCCGATAACGTTACTTAAAGATAACATCAGGCTAATATGGCGTTCCTTGAAAAGCTTTCCCCATAATATCTCTGAAAGAGCGAATTAAAGAATGCATGGAACTGCAAAAACCTGAGACCCGATCATCGGCTTGATCATGATCGGATGTTTCGCTATGTTTAGGAGAACGCAATATTACCCCTGGTAGTTCACAGTGCCAAAACTGAAGACTCCCCATTTCGGGTGTGGTTAAATGTCAACGGTGTGCTTTTAAAGAGCCTCCAAGTGTTTGAATCGTTCAGCTCTCCACCAATAAAGTATACAGTTAAGGCACCAACCACACAATATTTTTCATTCTAAGTGATCATCTCTTCGCTGCAGAGGGCGGAGGCATTCGCTAAAAGGATGTCCAGCGGTTGATTTGTTCTTCGGGACTTGCTTTTAGTTTATGAATAATAAGCAGAATGCCAAGATGGTATAACTCGTGGGAAGGAATCGTGGTGGCGGCAGCTGCGTTCTCAATTGAACCGAAATTTTCAGGCCCGTATACTTATTTTTAGGAGCACGTTAAAAAACCTAAGAAACCCCCGGTGACTGAAATTTCCGGAGCCTTCCACTACGGCGTCTCTCATGATCATTTCGTGGTGTTGGGATGTTAAAACCCAGATATTAGTACTATTACTACCAAGACGAGATCACGTATTATTATTAATATTATTACCAAGACGAGAGTCCACCCTGTTTCATTTCCGTTCCACCTGAGGTCAAATTTACGTCAGCAACAGCGCGAAAGCGAACCAGCAATATTTTTGAAGAGCCGTACCAAACGCTCCCTTTTGTCAAAAATCTCGCTATTTTCTCAGAAAAGCAACGTCATCTAGATTGCGCTCGCACAATTATCTGTGCGGCTCAGATGACGCAATAAGACCACAGAAGTGGAACGGGTTGACTTGGGCTGGTGAGCTCTCTGAGCTAAAGCGACGGATAAGGGTCCCACCTGAGTCACTTATTGGTTTACGCTTACCTTTTCTTATTGCGTGTAACCATCGCCACAACCCTTTCAAAAAGAACAAACGCGTCCACGGCAAAGAATAGTTTGCGAAGCGATACCGCAAACGCGCAAAGGTGGTATTATAATACAACTCAGAGTATTAGTCGCAAACATATGAAACTATCGCTGCCAACTCTATGTATACGTGTAACTTGCCAAAATAATAGGCAAGCAGCCACCTTTATACCGCTGAAATGGGAGCAGTTGGCCATTACGCAAAAGTGTACGTTCTATTTGGCATATAAATGTTTTAACATCGCCAGCTTTCGAAATTTGCTAACCTTGGATGACAGGTGTCCCACCCCCACCCTTTTTTTTTTTTTTGGTGGAAGGGGGGTCTTTTTGTTTCATTTATTTATTTTTAGATGCGCTTTGTTTGTGTTATTGGTTTTTTTTGTTCCCAACATGACAGCGCTGCCTTTACCTGCAGTATGTTCCAACCCCACACAAGTTCGTCTGTGAGGGGGAAAATAAAACAGCGCAACTTTGACGAAGACGCAAGCGAGCTTTTCTTCTATTTTGCATGTTGTGCCAGCGCTAGTGAGTGAAGACCAACACGACGCAAGCACCCACTCCTGGTAATTTCTTTTTCTTTTACCAAATCGGAAGCAATGAAGTTGTAACTTAGCCAGAGACTCTTTATGCCCGCATCTCCGTTTGCCATCAGCGTTCCGGCAAAAGTGATCAGCGCTGGTGGCAAAAACACGCCACGGTTGCTGAGAGCAAGGTCGTGATCTGAATAGCAGCGGGCGCCCGTGATAGGGAGGAGGAAAGGAAACAACGTTAAGCGATCAAACGGCAAAGCATTCGAAAACGCTGCGCGGTATAACGTAGGGAGTGGGCACGCTTGCGCGTTTTGCCCCAGGCTCGGAGAGCGAGCGAAACCTGCCCCCAGCTTGATAGCCGCGCACACGGTGCTCCCGTGGCGACTCAGTCCTTGTTTCATTCTTCCATTTCCAATGTGAATGTTGCTTTGCGGTAGAACTGTTCGCAGCTCAGCACTGTATGCATGTCACACGCACTACGTGAATAAGTTTGTTGCATGGGTCAAACGTAAACATAATTTGTGGGGCGATATTGGTATGAGGCACGCCCTAAGGCAGTCACCAGGAGTTTGCACTGTCTGTTCGTTGTCGGTGCGCTGGCATCGTACAATACACGTGCCCCATGGAATCGTGACTGCCGCAGCCGGTGTCGAACCCACGACCTTCGCCTCAGCAGCCAAGCACTGGTGAAAGACTTTGAAAGACGTCGACCAAGTTGAAAAAAATAAATAGATATTAAATTCCAGGTCTCGGCTCGCACACGATGCCATGGTAATGGCCCCATCGAAATTGCGAACAAGGCTTTTATTCGGGAGCCGGTACTCCAACTTAAAACATAATTTCACCCGGTCGGTGTCTAGCAAAACTTCCACGGACGCATCATCCAGATCAATATTTGCTGTTTCTATTAATATTCGCGATTTTGTTACTCCTGTCAACGGTCGCTTGTGCAAATCTTTTGCGGCTGTACCAAATCCCGGAAAATGAGTACTAGTTTCAGTTTTTGGGACTATGACCGATGCTAGCTGTTTCTTGGCATCCAAATATCTGGTAAAACAAGGCAAGACAGTTGGAAATGTTTCCATTTCTCGTCAGTGTCAATTTTTCCGAAACAAAGAAGTTTTAGTGAGACGCGGGAAGCTGTCCTCTGTGTGCAATTACTTTTATAAATCTTTTTGTGACTTTCAAATCGGGCGGAGCGCGGAAAGTTGATGACGTTGTGTGTACGACGAGCTTGGCTCCGTTAACCCTTTCCACTCGCTTATCGATAGCACGCGGTCATATGATTTCGCTGGTCTTACCTCACTGCCCCGCATGAAGAAGGAAAAAACTAAGAAATACTTGAAAAACCTGATGGTGTGAACGGAATATGCAGAAAACTGGTTCAATAAGGCACCAGGCGATCATCGTGGGTGTCGCTAAATAGCTTCATCACGTGTGCGGCTGTGGCGTATAAGTGTTGGGGTCTAACGTCCGGTAAGCGCGATAAGATTATAAGAAGCCGCATAGTGGAGGGTTCCGTGAATTGCGTCCGGCCGGGGTTTTTCAATGTGCACCTTAATCTTAGTATATGCGCCTGAAACATTCGTGCTTCCATAGAAATTGCGGCCGTCAAGCCGGGATTCGAACGTGCGACCTTCGGCTCAGCAATCCAGCGTCATTATCATGTATTACACAACTGCAGCGTGTCTTTCGCACGAGTGCTTTGTGTCAATGCAGGTATTGCACTCCCTCACCAGAGCAGGACTTGCCACGCTGGTGCAGAATTCAACCAATACCTCCTACGTGAATACACCAATGAAGCCGCTGCATATAACGTAATACCAACGAGCCTGATCAGCCGCCCATTTACGCGGTTCTTTAGGGACCAAGTCCCTTACGCCCTGGGTCGTATGTCACGGGTCGTTGTAGTCATCGTAATAGCCAGTTCCATTGCATGTCAATGAAAACGGTGTCACGGCTAATCCAAGGAGTGAATGAGGATGAGGGGGGCGATGCGTCGTCTGTCCGTTCATCCGTACGTCCGCACGTACGTGCGTCCGCGCGTGCATGCGTCCGTCCGTTCACTTCGCCCCACTCGTCATTATTCCATCTCGTGGATATGCTGCGATTTTCTTATTATCTTATTGCTTCTTCGATACGGCTATCAGTGGTTCGGTTAGTAAATACTGCCGCTCACGTGTTGGAGACGACGTAGCCGACATTCGAGTGGCACCATTCAAAATATTTTATTTACCTTGTAGTTGCCTGTTTGAAGAGTAAAACGAAAACAACTGTTTCTTTTCAGTGTACAGTTATTGTGGAGCTTAAAATAAATGCTGTTTTGTATAGGCAACCAAATTCAAAGATATAACCAGAGCTAGTACGGAGGTAGGAGGCGCTTTGATGTGGCTAAAATGACAGTGGGCCTTAACTGTAACCATAAACCATCTCGTCCATAAATGTCTGCCTTTCACTTTTCCAGGTACGTTCTTCTTCCGGGTCTCAGACTTCTTCAGGTCGGGGCGGACACTTCAGGTCGGCGCGATTGAACAAAACTTATCCCGAAATATAGCCAACTAATACATGTTCCTACTGCTACGATATAGCTACCTTGGAACATATCGTCATCACGCCGTCCAAATGGGAGAGTGCTATTGAAAGCTCCGAACTTGAACAACAGCTATGGGCAGTCCACCAGGCCCGCGACGCAACAGAGAGACTTAGTATTTCTTTTCCGACGTGGGAGCGGCCCGCAACGTGCTAAAGCATGTTCCGGAGTACCAAATAAATTTAATCCATCCATCCACTGACCATGTGACGAGTGTGAGGCTCACGGAATGGCTTTAAGCTCTCCCATAATAGAGTACCAAGTACTCTAAGTTCTTAACCACTACTTCTAAGCAGCTGACACCACAAGACGGCTTTATGCTCTCCCAATGTAGAGTATCACGTACCCTAATCGTTAACCACTTTAAAGGGCGAAGCTCCTTATAGCGGCACCCGTTCGTCCCTCGTAGTCGCAGTAGTAGTCGTAGTGTGTAACCAGTCTTACAAATTTTGACCTCCAAGGTGGTGCCGGTGAGAGATTTCTTCTGTGCGTTGTTGAACAATAAAAAATTCGCAGCGTGCACGTTAACTCAAAGCCGATTTCTCCTGTCTCTCATTCCCCCTTAGCAGCCATTGGCATGGACATTGAGCACTATCTGACAAGTGTCACAGAACGAGCGCTAAAAATGGGCGCGCCGCCAAATTCTTGCGATAACGGGCGGAAGAAACGCCGCGAGGTCAAAAAAAAAGAAAACAAACATCCAAGGCTCCCCGGGCGCGCGCTCTCCCCGCAGAAACGTGGCTTCGCCGACGAACCTCCTCACCCCACAACGGCGGCCGAGCAAGCACTCGATTTTTCCAGAAGGAACGGGGCGTGTATGCCGGGTTGACTCATCTGTCGGGGACGGCCCCCGTACAGTCTCGCGCCTCTCCCCAGCCTTCGCTGCATATCGTGCCGACGAAATGACGAGAACTTTCTAGAATGTGGCGCGGAAGGTATTTAATCGAGCGGCCGAGACGAGAGAGCAGGAGAAGACGGAAGTTGGCGCCAGAGTGCGTAAGGATTCCGCCGTGTAGTCGGCGAAGGTTTTGTCCGTAGGTACGAAGCAGGAGATGAAGAGGATTTCCACCTGAGGGGTGAAGGCTCGAGCTACAGGCAAGAGCGTGTGTCTACCGCTATCGAGCGAAGACGCGTGGCAACAGCTGCGGGTGGGAAGCCGACGTGTTTCCGGCGAAGAAGTTTGAAGCTTGGAGAGTGGTCTATTGAAGACGGGAGGTTTCCTGGAAGAGAAACTTCGGCGAGGTTTCTTGGAAGAGAAACTTCGAGGGCTGTGGAACGACAACAACGCTGGACTTTGAGTGAGTGATTCTCGGAAGAGCATCATCTATACTTTGGTTCCAAGAACTTTGGACTGAATAGGTTTTCTATCTCTTTAGTCTTTAAGTGTCTTGGTTGTTCAATGGATGCGACTGCATTGTAGTGCGTATTGTTGTCTGTGTCCGTTGTTTCAAGTGTGGTTGATTGTACTGTGTAGTACGTTGTTTGTTTGGTGACGTATTGTATGTAACTATTGTGGAGTGTGCATTTTTGTGTATTGTTTTCGATCTGCCATTATTGAGAATATAATTTGTTTGTTTATCAACTCTCGGCTCTGACTTGTTCTTTGGGCCACAGCCGGCGTCCGCTGGCGCGCCAAAAAGGACCACTTCTAAATTGTCCACGCTTTCGTGGTGCGGTTCGGGGGGCCAATACTTCGGCCCTTGGAATTAGCCCGGTGATCGCCTCCCTAATTAACGGGACCGGTGTGACAATCTGGCGTCCGCGACACAGGACCTTTTGGTGCACAGTGTGTCCAAAGTACTGAGAAAGAGCCTCGAGTTGTTGATAGTGCTATCAGAACAATTTTGTGTGTTGTTCAGTGTTCTCGTTAACGAGTGCAGGGGAGTGTTCCAATGGACTGATTTGGGCAGATACTTTTTGCACGCGGCACGGTTTTATTTGCGAGTTGCGAGACACAATGGATCTCGAAAAGTTAGTCGCTCTTGGTGAGAAGATGGGTCTTTCTGGCGCCGAACTACGTAAGTGGGTCACCCAGAAGGAAAAAGAAGAAAAAGAGAGGGCCAAAGAAGAAAAGGCAGCTGAGCTGGAAAAAGAAAGGTTGGCGGTCGAAAGAGCCAAAGCGGAAAAAGAAGCTGAGTTGGAGAGAGATAGGTTGGCAGCTGAGAGGGCCAAGGAAGAAAAAGCAGCTGTGTTGGAGAGAGAGAGGTTGGCAGCTGCGAGAGAGAAGGAAGAAAGGGAGGCAAAGGAGCGACAGCTGAAGGAAGAAAGAGAGCAACAGTTGAAGTTGGAGCTGGAGAGAGAAAAGCTGGCCGCTGAGAGGGCGAGAGAAGAAAGAGAGGCAAAGGAGCGACAGCTGAAAGAAAAAAGAGAGGAAAGGGAACGGCAGCGACAGCACGAGATAGAACTCGAGCGGCTCCGTTTGCAACAGCGAAGTGAAACTCCCGTCCAACCTAGAGTTGAAAGCAGCGAACGGGAAGATCACAGCTTCCGCTTGAACCCAAGCAAGCTGCTCGTAGCCTTTGATGAAAGGAAGGACGACCTTGACGCGTACCTTCACCGATTTGAGACGATTGCGAGGAGCCAGAATTGGCCGGAACATCAATGGGCAACTGCTTTAAGTACCTGCTTGGGTGGTGAAGCGCTCAGTGTGTACGGCAGGCTGACGCCGACCGATGCAGCCAACTATGCAAGGGTGAAAACTGCTTTGCTGAAGCGATTTAGATTTACTGTATAAGGATTCCGGGACAGATTTCGGACAGGAAAGCCAGCTGATGGTGAGACGGCTACACAGTACGCCACCCGACTTAGCCATTATTTCGACAGATGGATCGAACTTTCAGGGACAGCGCAGGAGTACGATGAACTTAGAGAGCTCCTAATTAGAGAACAATTTCTTACTAGTTGCCACCCAAGCCTGTCGCTGTACTTGAAAGAGAGGAAGGCTGAGTCACTTGAAGGAATGCTTGAATTGGCTGATCAATTTTTGGAAGCGCAAGGTGGAACTAATTTGGCCAAGGTCAAGAAGGATTGTCCCGATGATTCACAGAAATTGGCTCCCGAAGAAAAGAAGCGTGCACCAGAGAGCATTCCGCGATGTTTTCTGTGCAACCGAGTGGGTCATCGCGCGAAAAACTGTCGAACGATCTTTACGAGCCCTCCGGCAGTAAAATGTTTCAAGTGTGGTCAGACTGGGCACAAAGCAGATGCTTGTCGGAACGGAGTGAGTCAAACTCACCAGGTATCTTGTGTGCAAGCGGCACCGAAATCTGATAATAATGCCGTCACCGATGGATTCGTAGAGTTGAAGAATGGGGAGAAAATTCCTATTGTGGGTGCTGTAATGTCAAAACAGCCAACCGGTGTTACGAAAGGAATGCCAACGCTGCCTGGAAAAGTTGCGGGCAAAAAGATTACGGTGTTAAGAGATACCGGCAGCTCCACTGTTATCGTGCGGAGAAACTTGGTAGGGGAAAGCGAGTTAACCGGCAAAACGAAACCGGTTTGCTTAATTGACCGTACAGTTCGGATGCTTCCCGAAGCAGAGATTGAGGTTGAAACCCCATACTTCAGTGGGAAGGTTACGGCTCTATGTATGACGACCCCCCTTTACGACCTTGTCATCGGAAACATCGACGGGGCGCGAGGACCAAATGATCCGGAATGTGTGGGAGAAGACCTTAAGATAGAGCCCTCGCCAACCCAACGACCGCGAGATACAGTGGAGGAGCAACCCGTGACGGATCCCACTCGAGCCCAAGGTGAAGCCGCGGTGCAAGGGACTATGAATGATAAGATGATCGTGTTGAACGAGTTCACGGGCCGGGCTACTGGACTTACGTCGGCACGACCTCAACCGACCGACAGTGCAAAGGAGACGGAGTTGGCCAGCTGGGCCAAATGTAGAGACATGAACAAGCTGGTAAATAAACAGACAGGACCCGTCGAACGTCATGACCCGTTAGCAGGGTCGGAAGTGACAACGATGGCTGAGACGCTGCCTCAGATACTGCCGTTGGAAAAGGCTCGCCGAAAAAGAACAAGGAAAAACAAGTAGAGATCGAGCGAGGACCGCAAGAAAGGGCGCAAGCGCCGCGCAAAATACACAGGATAGGTGCTGAGGCCGAATGAGAATGTGTTTGGCAGTGCTGAGTGCCATATGTTGTGTTAATGTTGTGTTATCCTGTGTCACAAGTGTCAAAGTGTTTGTGCTGTGATGTGATGTATAGTGTTGCATAATTGTTGTAATGAGGGAACTTTGTACATTTGTATTATTGGGAATGTGTGGTGGAGTGTTGTACTCATGTGCCTGTAGTTATATTTCATGTGTTGTGTAATTTAATTACAATGTACAATTGTATTGAGTGATATATTGTGAATGTGAAGTATGATGAGCGACGGATTGTGTTACAGTCTGTGAGAGTGTGTGGTGACTTTTCGCGCTCGTTTGTGTGGTTTTGAATACTATGAGATAATATTCTTAAAGTGGGGGGCAGTGTCACAGAACGAGCGCTAAAAATGGGCGCGCCGCCAAATTCTTGCGATAACGGGCGGAATAACCGCCGCGAGGTCAAAAGAAAAAAAAAAGAAAACAAACATCTAAGGCTCCCCGGGCGCGCGCTCTCCCCGCAGAAGCGTGGCTTCGCCGACGAACCTCCTCACCCCACAACGGCAGCCGAGCAAGCACTCGATTTTTCCAGAAGGAACGGGGCGTGTATGCCGGGTTGACTCATCTGTCGGGGACGGCCCCCGTACAGTCTCGCGCCTCTCCCCAGCCTTCGCTGCGTATCGCGCCGACGAAATGACGAGAACTTTCTAGAATGTGGCGCGGAAGGTATTTAATCGAGCTGCCGAGACGAGAGAGCAGGAGAAGACGGAAGTTGGCGCCAGAGTGCGTAGGGATTCCGCCGTGTAGTCGGCGAAGGTTTTGTCCGTAGGGACGAAGCAGGAGATGAAGAGGATTTCCACCTGAGGGGTGAAGGCTCGAGCTACAGGCAAGAGCGTGTGTCTACCGCTATCGAGCAAAGACGCGTGGCAACAGCTGCGGGTGGGAAGCCGACGTGTTTCCGGCGAAGAAGTTTGAAGCTTGGAGAGTGGTCTATTGAAGACGGGAGGTTTCCTGGAAGAGAAACTTCGAGGGCTGTGGAACGACAACATCGCTGGACTTTGAGTGAGTGATTCTCGGAAGAGTATCATCTATACTTTGGTTCCAAGAACTTCGGACTGAATAGGTTTTCTATCTCTTTAGTCTTTAAGTGTCTTGGTTGTTCAATGGATGCGACTGCATTGTAGTGCGTATTGTTGTCTGTGTCCGTTGTTTCAAGTGTGGTTGATTGTACTGTGTAGTACGTTGTTTGTTTGGTGACGTATTGTATGTAACTATTGTGGAGTGTGCATTTTTGTGTATTGTTTTCGATCTGCCATTATTGAGAATATAATTTGTTTATCAACTCTCGGCTCTGACTTGTTCTTTGGGCCACAGCCGGCGTCCGCTGGCGCGCCAAAAAGGACCACTTCTAATTGTCCACGCTTTCGTGGTGCGGTTCGGGGGGCCAATACTTCGGCCCTTGGAATTAGCCCGGCGATCGCCTCCCTAATTAACGGGACCGGTGTGACAACAAGAAAGGGTTGCTACGTTATACTCGCTGGGCATAACCCCCTTGGTTTTAGAAAGGTTTCGTGAGCGTTGGGCCGCAGTGCCATGAATACAGTGAACTAGTATATACCATGAACTCGAGGTGGTTAAAGCTGGGAAGCAGACACGAAGCGCAAGCCGTAAGAAAGTGTGCGCGTGCCACCTCTCGTTTAGTCCTTGGAATGTCCGCTGGATGGCGGTGCATATGCGGAATATATCATAAAAAGATTCGAGACGGTGGTACTTGGAGTGTTGAATAGATGGACGAACGGACACACAGATAGATGCATGGACGGAATCACAGATGGCTGCACCGACGGATGGACGCATGGACGGATGCAGGGGCGGATGCATGGACGAACGCAGGGACGGACGCACAAATGGACGTGTGGACGCACAAACAGACGCACGCACGGACGGGTGAATGGATGCGCGGACGGTCACATAGACGGACGCATGGACGGACGGAAGCAAGAACGAATAAACGGACGGATGCTTCGCCCCACTCTCCATCAATCAATTCGTGGATATGCTGCCATTTTTTTTCTAAACACATGGCTTGCAGCTGTCCTGTAGTTGCGTACAATGTACTCGAAATTGTTCAACACTAGAAACACTACCATTCCGTTATCGTTATGTTCTCCATGCAGTCGGCAATCCGTGAAATTGTGCACGGCGTAATAGTCGTCGACAGGGCTTCATCAAATATGAGGCCCACGGGAAGCTTTTTGCTTTCCCATAGTATAGTACCAAGTAAATTGTTAACACTTTTTTCTAAACACATTTTGATGCCAACCCTGGGAATTAATCTCTAGAGCTAGTGATTTTCTACCTCTTTTCGGATCTGTTTTCAGATCTTCTGAAACAATTTACGGGGAGGAATTTATTATGCTTTTAAAAATAGCACTGTTATTAGATCATGCTTCCCGATAGTTGGGACACCCTGCATACCAATTTCAGCCATGTAACGACACGCAATGACTATTCATTACGTCAAGGTGTTTTATTCAGCCGTAAATAGTGTATGGAGACCACTGTCCTCCCCGATGCTCCCTTTTGATATCGTATGACACTGTCACTTCAGGTGACCTGCAGGCATAACCGAACACAGGAACACCTGCCGCTTACATTCATGACGTTAGTTCAGTACTTCTCGCCATCCCTGAAACCTCTGCTGGTCTAATTGTGCCACACCATCATTCTAACGCAGCACACGTGTTGTAGTTATATAGCACACAAATGGAAGTAGGTTATACAGAACAAATTTTATACCGAGTACGATTCAAACAAAACAAAATTTGCTTTCGCGAAAGATCATCTCAAAAGCGGAAGTTTAACTAAGATTACTGCTACTAAGACACGTACCAAACTTCAGACGAATGCCAGCGAATCCGTTGCATCTCATGCAGGCGGTCGTCTTCAAAACGATAACAACAACTGTATAGGCCTGCGAGACCCTCAGTTCGGTCATTTCCGTAAACGTAAATTGAAGCTCTAAACAAAGAAAAAACAAGAATCTAGTAGCCGATTATTAAAGAGTATCGACTAAACAGCGTCTCACTAAGGGACGCAAAAAAGCGCGAAATAACCCATCTTTAAGTAGGCATTGTCTTGTGCACACCTTCTCGTCCCTTGACGGCGGACTCACAATTGGAAATAGTTGGTCACATGAACCACCCTTTCACACGTACGCGCACTTTTTGGTCGTCACGTCATTGCGACAAGAAAACGCTCTAGCGAAAGGACCAAAATTTCTTGTCACTTCACTGCACGTCACCGAATTCTTCCTCTTGAAAGAGTCCGCACTGACAGGTGCCGTGGCAGAATGTGGCAAAAAAGACCTGCGCGGGACTGTAATCGCTCAAGCCTTTGAGGCGAAGGTCGGACGCCTCGTCCTTGAAACGCAGATACGCCGTGTACGCGACATCCAATGCGGGGAGAAACGGGAACGTTCTCTCGGCCTCCTGAACATCTAAACACCAGGAGGCGTTCCATAATGACCACGTGACCCCAGCTTCCGATGACGCCATCACCGTGCTTCCTTTGAGGAGGTGCGCCATCATGTCCACAGCCCTGAAGATTCCCTTTGGCGTAGATGAAGCCCAGGCCACCGTAGAACATCGCACTCGTCGACTCGCCATAGTAAAATGGAGGGCTAAGGGCAGCGACGGATATAGAAATCACGTTCAACAGAGGATTGTAGAAGGTCATAGTGTCCCCAGAAAACATGAAGACTTGTGAAGCAGCAACGTAGTCCTCAGGTGGCCACTGCTGCTCTGATTATGTTTGTTGTACATCTGCAACCGGCTCCATTCCCATTCGGCGTAAAAGCTACCCTCGCTCCCATTGTACGGCTTCCCGAAATACTCCTCGAAGCCTCCCGGTCTTCCAAAGTTGTCCTCTGGCCAGATGACAGTGGACATACCTTCCACAAATGCAGAGAGTGCGCGTCTCATCTCGGCGTTCAGCTTAGAATACGCGCGGAGTTTCTCCACTACAACCGACCGTATATTCTCAAGTCGACTGGTGATCGAAAGTCGGGCTTTCATCGACAACATCGCCTTGTTGATGGACGCCAGAAGGACGTTGTATGTAGTGTCTGTGTGGTAGAAGCATATGAGCCGTTGAAAGTAGACGCCTTCCGGAACGCTGTTGGCAGACAATCGCAGTACACTGCTGATGGTGGCACCAACGGCTTGCACGAACCACCAGATGGTGTGAAAGAAGACGTCCTGCGGGGTGTTCGAGACAAATATGGAATCTATCGCTTTGATGAGGCCGCCGTTCGTAGCGAATACGAGGTCATCTGCGGTGATGTCCTCCGCACGAGCGCCGTATACTGATCGAAGTGCTTTGATCCAGTCCTCGGCGCTCAGATTGCTGACAAGCTTCGAATGCTTCCGATCTCCACGAGGCTTGGCTGAGGGAGGCGATTGTTGATTGCTGAGGCGAGCTCGTGAAATATCTGCCCCTGCACTTTGCCACTTCTTTCGTCAAGAATGTGACGAAGGCTTCCGACGGAGGTCTGAACGCGAACACCGTGTCGAGGAAGAAGCCCGTGTAAATAGAATAGCCATCTTGGTACCTAGGATATCATGTCGTGCGTGAACTGACCAAGGAGCGGCGGTATCGATGGACTCACCAAAATGGCGCGATCTCGCTGAAGACGCGCTGAAGCAGCCACCGGGAGAAAGTGCACGTGAAACCACAGCGGCAGCGCCCAGACGACAGACAGTTCTAAAACCACCTCAGGGCCCTGCCGTAGTCAACGATTTCCTCCGGTTCACTAGACGTGGGCCAGGCAAAGCTTCGTTCACTTACAAAGGCCGTCAGCATTCTCACAGTCTTCTCTGCGTCGGAAGTGCTCGACATGCACTGGCGCATCATGCTGAGCGGCCTGTTGGTCACCGCGTGCCGGTCGTAGTCACCGAGGCTCAACTTCTCGACGGTAGCGAACCAGCGAAGAATGACTTGCTCTATGACCGAACTGTTGACGTGTCGAAAGTTGTTTGACCAGCCACTGCACACGAAGCAACCGAAACATTCGCAAGGCGACGGGCGATGGCCAGTGTTGATACCCAGCGTGTGCACGTGCTCGATACAGTCTGCCGTGCCGCACAAGTCAACATCTCGGCTGTTCAGTTTGTGCCTACGGTACAGAGCGAACAGCACCAGCGCCAGACTGACCGCCAGGACTGCAGAAGCTCCTGCGAATTCTCTTCCTCCAAACCACGGACGAGTGATGCTCTGTTCGTCCTTCTTGGGAAATGTATGAAGCAGATCTTGAAGTCGTGGCTGCTGCTCGCGACGTAGAGAGAGAGTAGATAATCCAATTTCAACATGGTTAGACTCATTGCATGTACTCAAATGTTGGAGCATCGCCCTTCCGGCTCCCATGAATTGAATCTCTGCGTAAACACCGGCTTTCAACGAACAGTCTGTACAGAAATATATTTGATGTTTGAAGCCTTTAAGGACGAGACGCTGCTTCAAAACAAGCAGGGAAGGTTACATTTCAAACACTTTCACGAGGTTGAATGGCCGCAGCTAGCTATTCCGTGTTATCTTCGGAACATCTTCAATAAAAGTTACGGACTTCGAAACACGCACTCGTTTTGAATGTCAGTAATGCGTTGTATGAGGACGCTGCTCGTTGCTTAAATTTTGTGTATAGCGTAGAAATTCAAGATAGGACGGAAGGGCAATGCTTGTTTTTCTAAGCGTGAGTTTTGTTCACCAGAATATCGAACGCGATAGTAATTTGCCAGGCACAACAACAGGAAAAAAGTACCCGACCTGTGCACTATACGCTCCGCCGTCCAACTGCAAGCTTCAGGAATGGATTTTGAGCACGCTAGAAGCCCAGCGAAACTGCCTTTACGACGCACCTACGACAATTCATTTCGCGGAATAGACTATTTTTCGCGAGACATCTGGACACCGTCATCTTAGGCCAATGTTTTTTCTGTTTTTTTTTTGTCTTTGTATATCGCGGCATGAATTATAAGGGCATGCCATAACGTATGCGCCAACCAAACCATTTTCACGCTTGTGCATGTACTGTTCGTTTAGTTGTGCAAGATACAAAGCACAAAGCTCAACAGCCGAATATGGCGGCACTCAAACCAATCCGTAAAATAGTCCGTAGCAAAGCACCCACCATGCTTTTGTAAAGCAGCGTCGGGCGTCGACGTAGGAGCGTACTTCGTTGATGTTCTCGATGATGATGGCGTTGACGATGAATTTGTGAGGGTAAAACAGCACACAAAGACGGGACAACAAAATGAAGCTTACGTAATATAGGTCTACGTGCTTCATTCCTTTCATTTATGCTCTAGTACACGCTTATGGTGTAGAGTTAACGCAATTAAAAGTATAAGTAATCAATTAATCGCATTTGCTTGTGCGTCTCAAAGACCTGATACCAACGCGTTCGAATTATCCGGAGTTTTCTCCCCCTATATACTCAGGGCCGCGCCTGGTCCAGGGCATTAGTTCATACTAACTGTTAGTTCGAATTAACTGAGTTCGAGGTAGTGGGATTTTACTGTATCGATTTTTAATTCGCCAGCCTATGCCTGTGCACGGTTTTTTATGATTTTTTGTACCAAGCCGTCAGCTATTGTGTCCAGTGCACTGTTGTCCGTGTACTTTGCCGAGTGATGATGACAGTTAAAACTCTCTGCGCATGGTTTCCAACTTACGCTCATGCACCGCATGTGTATCGATTGCCAGTCCTGCCGGGCACTCGGAACACACACGCGGTGCAAAAGTGCCAGCCAGAACAAGATTTTAAAATGCTATGGTGACGCCGGCCGAAAGCACATGTAGATTCGCCTGTAGTGATAGTCAAGGCATGTCGCAGTTCGACCGAGTCGAGAGCCATGCTTTCCGCACCGTTCACATCTCTTTTCATCGCGACAGTAGGCCGTTACAGTTGTACTAAACATGTGCGGCGCGCGCATCCATGCGCGATTCGTAATGCGTATATTTCATTATTGGCATGCGGCCTACGAAAGAGTACGGCTATAGTTTTTTGCCACATACTGCAGGCATACTGCATGCAAAAAAGTGAAACAGCTGGAATGGCGTTTGAATAAACCCAACAAGTATACTTACGCGTACACTTCACTGGGCTCGTAGTTTTTTCTCTTGATTGCGATTATACTCTATAGGGCGGCCAAGCTCACCATTTTTTTGTTGTTGTTGTTGTTATGGACGGAAATCTGTGCAATCGCAAAACACCGCACCGGCACGATTCGCGGAATGCGCTGTGAACTTCACAGGCAGTGCTCAGCAATCGCTTTCTTTCGTGCTGGTTGTTGTCGCGTCAGATGACATCGCATTGGTACCCAGATGACATTTTATAAGCGGGCGCAGCGGAAACAGGTGCTTTTTCGCATTTTTAACTCCCAGAGGTACTGCATGTCATGCTAGCGAGACGCGCCTTCGCAGTTCCAAACAAAGTATGGCGTCTCTGGAAGCGAAGGTGTACCGCCAAAGGCGCCTGGACTGCGAGATTGGCATGCTTTCGTCTATATGGCGCCGCGCTTCGAAAGCACGCGAATTCTTGAACTGACGTCATACAAGCACGGCTCGCAGCACCGCCGTCAGTGGCACACCAGGCCAATAAGTGGCGTGTTGTGCGATTCAAGATGGCGCCTGGAGGAGCGTCAGCCCGTTTGTTACATAGGAACAGATAGGACGTGCGGACGTACAGACCGCGTCACTTTCACCAAACAAGTTTTGAGCTGCACTGAAATGTACAGGCTGTTTCACACTCAGGGGAAATCTCGAAGCACATGGCATCGTGATGCGGCCAGCGCTGCAACCACGCGCCATCAGCAGCTCGCGCGTACGCAGAAAATTCTGTAGTGTAGTTTTGAACCGCGTCGTCTGCTACGGCGGCTCTTGCTTGCCGCATTGGTGGCCGCCACGCGGATATCATTGTGCAGGAACTGGGTCGATTAACTGCAATAAACGTTGCGCGATGCCGGCCTTTATTTGTGATAATGGGGTGCTACAAGCACAATTTGACAGCATATACCTTGTTTGCTTTCTCGAAACTTCGTGGTGCTGTGTGCTTTCGTGAGTATTTCTTCACTGTGTGTGCACCAGCAGTACACTTGGACCAGGAAGTCATGACAATTAGCACGCAATATGTGTTGTTTTCATTTGACTTGGAATAAAAAAAAAGCACTCACAATCGCACTGCTGCGCTGTCTTAACACGATATAACAAATGAGAACAAATTCAGGAATGTTTTAGGTGAGGACTAAGTCTGAACGTGTCTCTTTACGACAACATTTCATTACCACAAGACTCGCTAGCACGCTCCGAAATGTAGAGTAGTTTTACAGCATAGTTCACCAATCCTCTTTTTGTGGTATACGGGACATGCTAAGCCTGACAAACACAGTACTGCTCTTTTCAGACAAGAAAAATAAAAACAACGCACGGCAGGTGAAAGCCTGTTTAATTCAGCTCAATCTAGATTTTGGGATGCCACGCCCCCATTGTCAATGAAAGGGGCATGCTGCGGCGGAACACATCGCTGCACATCATGCATTCACTGCCGTGTAGAATTAGAGATGTCGTCGCTACCGCTAGAGACATGAACTTGGAAGCGTCACGAGTGCATTTCGGCATCGGAAGCTAGTTCTTTTTGTTGTGATCGAACATCATTGAGAATAGGCACGTTCAGGCGGTTGTTCTACCCTAAATCAGTCTTGAATTTTCAACCATTTGTTTTGTTGTCTTAAACCCGCTCAGCTGCTCAGCAGTCACCACAGAGTGCTTCGTTTTATTTGAAGTCAAATGCAGACAGCACACGGTGCATGCTCATTATCGTGTCTTCCTCATCCAAGCCTACTGCGGCGCGCACACCATGGCGAAACATTTGTGAACGCACACCGTGCCACGATGTCTCGATAGAGCAAACGAGGTATGCCGTCAAATACTCCTTCTACAGTGCCCCATGAATCATTATACACCGCGTTATTTTCCCGCGCCCTTGTTTCCATCACCAGCAGACCTGCGTGAACACACTTTTCCTCTTACACCTTTCACGTCTATACGCCGTCGTCGTAGCCGATACCGACGACTCGCGTTAAATGTAGTTTAGCGAACAGGAATGCCCAGCGCTGCAGCCACATCGACACGAGCAATAGAGCTACCTGGCCAATTTTGCTGCAGCCACGTTGCCCGCAGCCATTTCGTTCTGTTGCATGCTGTTTCGACGTCCCTATACGGGTTTTAGCCCAGTGTTTTAATTATATACCCTTCAGTCACGAATTAAGGCGGACTGTCAGAAACGCGTGAAATTCGCATCGCGTAATTCCAAGGCACTCAGTATTATATTTCAAGAAAAAATATGAAGGAATGTGTTGTTTTGTGCGAGTTTTTGTAAATAAAGTTCGGTAGCGTGTAACTAATTATCTAAATATTTTGCTACCAGGGCGCTTCAGTACTCGCATTAAAAGAATCAACTGTTAGGCCTAAAATGCCTACACAAGTTTTTTTTTTATTGTATTCGTTGCGAGCGCAGAAAAAAAACTTTTAACTTTGGTCCTGGAACTCAGCACGTCGGACTATTGTACAGCAAGGTCTGCAGCAAAGTCATCATCTGCAGCAATGAGCAGCCTAATGAAATAAATGATCACTAGTTTTCCACTCAGGAAGCCTGCAGGAATGTTCATGCCGAGTTTCAGATCCAGCTTTGTGCAGAGTCGTGCTGGCATGTCGTGCTGGTAGTATTCCTCTTCGCTAAAATAGAAATATTTTTTTTTACTTCCATTCGAAACACTCTCTGGCAATAGTTTTAACAGCTGCATTCAGCCTTTCTCCCTTACGATTGCAACCTTAGCAACGACTGCTGCGGAAAACACATGACGTGGGCTAAAGAATCAAATAAAGAGGCGCAGGAGGTTTTCAATGAAGTCTGCACTCTCACCAGCTCAGTAAGCATGCCTCGGCTGGAACCGAATCTGCCACGTCCCGATGTGAACCGCTGTGCAGCGCGGGTAAATGTGTAGCGTCGAGGCCGAGCGGTGACGTCAGCCTGCCTCTTTTGCATACTTGCGGTACCCGCTGGTTCCTTCGAGGTGGGCGGGGCAGTGTCACTCGTCACGGGGGCGGCGCTGCTCTTGCCAAGAGCTGCACGAAATGGGCAATCACAAACAACTCGAGCGATTTTACCTGGGAAGTGGAGAGCGATGAAGCTTGTCGTGTGAGTGCCTGGCCTACCTGCCTTTCCTTCTATCCTTTTAACACGAAAGTGTTTTATGTCAAGGCCTACCAACACTTCAGTGACGTATCTCCATTACAAAAATGACGTTGAAAAAATACACACAATCAGAAGACCAAAACAATGCTTCTTCGGGAGCTGCACCCACAACCTCTCCGTCGGCGACGGCAGCCCCCGACCGAGAAGTGGAAGCCGGATGACTACGGGCCCTCGGGCCACTATAGGTGGCCGGATGCTTCTGTGCTTCGGCGACACCTCTGGCCCAACTTACTGTTCGGAGCTGTAACCCTGGCTGCGAACTGCGCAGAACAGCCTCCCATCGCTCCTGGTGTTTTGACCCTAGTCACGGGGGCTTGGGTTTGTTCAGGCAACTCGGAAGACTGCTCTGGTGCTAGGACACAAGTTGCATGAGGAGAGATTTCACCATGCGTAAAAAGGGAGAGAAGGAAAAGAGTCGTGACTGTGGCTTTTTGAAGTCTGCGCCATGGAACCTGGTCTCTTACTGCAAATTGATTTATGTAATGGGACATATACGTTAGGCGGGAATTTCGGTAAAGTAGTGTGAAATCGTGGTAGCAGAGGAGTCAATCCCGGGCACCTTGAAGCGAAGGTTGGTCGTTTTGACCCCGGTTGATGAGAGCTCAGGCTTGGGTGTGAGCGGCCGTGTTGCCTGGGTGTCCACAGTGCCCAGGAACCCAGAGGAGGGTGATGAGGCGAAGGCGTAGGATATAATTTTAGAATTCTAGCAGCCGGAGAGTGAATTTTGAGAGTCGCGAAATTGCGATTTCCAGTTCTTAGAGACGGAGAAAATATACTCAGCGGAAGAAGGAACAATGACTGAGGCAGTTGCCACAGCCTCTGCTTCCAGCGATAGCGTCGAATTCAGAATGGGCACAGTAGCCGAGCCGAGTTACGTGTATCGAAAGAAAGCATCACTTAGCAATGGCAAGCGAGAAGTTCCTAGAAGGAAGGTTTAACACTTTCCGTTGTTGATGTACCGTAGCGCATGGACACAACGTTCATACCTGCTCGCTGAAGTACATTAAACTTGTGAATACGGTACGACCCTGTATATTTTGTGTCCATTGGTGACCGGAAGTTTGACATGAAAATCCAAAGTTGGGTTCGTCGAAGTTGCGACCCGCTACATGAAAATGATGTGCCACAGCTTTCGGTAATTGCTTCGCCGTGTCCGCACGCTGCCCGTTAAACCTAATGTTGACAGGCTGTCCTGCTTCCCCAATGTACCACTTGGGACCATGTGTTAGGTGAAGAGGCGTAGACGAGAGACTGTAAGCAAGTGTATTAGCAGAGAATACTAGAGTACTTCACGCTATAGCTCCATCAACGTACTTGTTTTTTTATGGCCGCCTATAGCAATATGAAAATTTCATCATGTAGACAATGTTTGGATAATGCAGGTAAAGCTGGATTTCATAAGATGCATAGAGTCACTTTCGGTACTTTTAACTCTAACGTCATCTTGAAGGTGGTTCCAAGTCTCACATATTTGACGACAACAAGGTGTTATGTGGGTAAAGTGATCGAATGCTCATATCGTCCCAAACGAGATGGATGGATGGATGGATGGATGGATGGATGGATGGATGGATGGATGGATGGATGGATGGATGGATGGATGGATGGATGGATGGATGGATGGATGGATGGATGGATGGATGGATGGATGGACGGACGGACGGACGGACGGACGGACGGACGGACGGACGGACGGACTCATAGTTGCCGAAGTTAGCTTAGAAATGATTCCAATTTAAAAACTATATGATTCATGCAGTGCCCTGGCCGCCGCAGTAGTGCCACCCTGTTGCCTCTGATTCATGAGATCGAATTTTGCCACTTGGCCTTTGTGTCGTAAGCCCGCAACGCTGCGTCTTCAGTGCGGTGGTGTCTATACGCGCGATTGAATGATGTGTGGGGTTTGACATCCAAAAACCCCCGCATAATTATGCGAGGTGCCGTAATGAAGGACTCCGGAAATTTCGACCGCCTGTGGTTATTCAAAGTGCACCCAAATCTGAGCACATGGGCCTACAGCATTTTCGCCTCCCGCGAAAATGCAGCCGCCGTTGCCGGGATTCAATCCCGCGACCTGTTAGAGTCCTTAGAAAAAAACTCTAGTAGCGCCATTCGTGTCGCTGTGTATATGCTCCTCCTCTTCGCTGTGCTTGGTAGTCTTGGTAGTGCAAGCGCCATCTTGTCCGCCCTCGTTCACATGGATGGTCACATGTTTTCTTTTGCTTCCACGACTACACCGGCGAGGAGCAACAGGAGGCGCTGCGCTGGCCTATCCTCCCTTGTGTGCCGGGAGAGGGTGTGCCTGTGTCCCTAATTTCCTGCTAGACGCTGTAGAGGCACTGCTGAGAGAGGAGGCCGTGGCTAAAGGAAGCGGCTGATGCTACTTTAGTTTTAAAGAAGATAGCCTTTCTTGATGACCTTCAACGAAAAAAAAATTGGACTGTCTATGTATTTGTCTGTTTGTGCACCTTTAACGATACCCTAAAGTCTCACCGGCACCAAACGATAAATTAAACCACCGATCCCATTCGCAGCGCCCACCAATATTGCTCAAGATTCACCGCAATTCTCAATTGGCAATTCTCAATTAAAAAGCAATTATCGCGCATATCTGAGGCACTATAACAACGTGTCAATAGTCTGTATGTGTGCCTTATTACTAGAAAAAGCATACATAAGTAATTCTAAGGACCGTAGCACTTATCACGCTGCGCTGACGATGCAACGCTTGCACGAAAAGGCGAGTGTTTCTAACGCTTTGCTTAGACAGCACGGTGGTGGCACCTACTCGTCGCCTTGCGTTCTACCAACGCCGACTAAATTTCAAGGCCGGAAGGCTGCCGCAGTGACGTCAGATGGTGGGGGCCCAGTTACGCCGCGAACGCGGCGGAAAGCTTGTGTTTCGTTCACGTTTTAGGAGAACCAACGCTCCCGCTCTCGCAGCTGCTGCGGCTTGATTGGGCCGAATAAAAGATGTGGAAAAAAAAAGTCTTACTGAGCATGCTCAGTTGGGCAACTGGGCCCCCAACCTCTGACGTCACTGCGGCAGCCTTTCGGCCTTGAAATTTAGTCGGCGTTGGTTCTACACCTTATCACCTCAGAGACGAGCGCGCACGCCACGCGCGCTTCGTTTTTCAAGATAACTGCCAAATAGCGCTCATGCCTCACGTGTGACATGACGTGATGCGCTTCCGCTGCCCGCTCGAGGCACTCTGACGCAGCGCCTCCAGAATATCATTCACCGATTTTCTTGCGCAGAACATCAAATAAACGTTTTGTTCACTCTCTCGAGACGCAAGACTATCGTCTTTCGACGACATTTGCAGTATAACGTGCAGATATAGTGCCTTTTATTTAGGAACTTTAACGATCTGCGGGTCAGCAGCCGAGTACCTTAGCCACTAGACCACCGCGTCTGTAGGCTCGAGTCGGCGCGATTGGATCGCGAGAAATGTTATAGGAAGGCTCAAGTAAGGCGCGTGAGTTTACATGACCGGCACGTGATATCGCTGATCCGCCACTGAATTCGAAATATTGTCACGTAATACAAGAGGGGGAACACACACAATGATTTATTGAGGGCGAATTTGTGCCCAGAAAAGTAGCCACAGGACCCGCCACGGTGGTCTAGTGGTTAAGGTACTCGGCTGCTGACCCGCAGGTCGCGGGATCAAATCCCGGCTGTGGCGGCTGCATTTCCGATGGAGGCGGAAATGTTGTAGGCCCGTGTACTCAGATTTGGGTGCACGTTAAAGAACCCCAGGTGGTCAAAATTTCCGGAGCCCTCCACTACGGCGTCTCTCATAATCATATGGTGGTTTTGGGACGTTAAACCCCACAAATCAATCAATCAAAAGTAGCCACAGAACAAGCACCAGGTCAGTCTCCCCGGCCCGTGGTCGAGAGGCATGCGCTCCCCTGCGCCAAGATGCGCGAGCACGCACGAGGCACTGTAGACGCCCGCATAGCGTCTCGTTGGTTCTCTTCGTAAAATGATTCATAGGAGCAATCTCTGTGGCAATATGCACCATTATATTTGACTGATCAAGTGAGTTCGCGCAAGTCGCTGACTCAGCCAGTGGGTTTTCGCGGACGGCGACTACTATTACGCCAGAGGCTATAGCCTAAGATATCTTCATTGTAATAAGGCGGTGCTAAGACGGGCTGAAGAACGAGGAGCCTTTCAGTATCTTTCCTCGTGTTACTCAAACGTAAGCTACGCTTTGATAACAATGCAACCTCTCCAGTCTGAAGCTCACTTACCCTTACCGAGTGGTCTTACGTCGGGTTCCCTGGTTCTCCCATCGGGAGTCCCCAGGGCATCTGCGGCTTCATCCACGTCCGGTGTAACAACGGCCGGTTCTTCCTTCACCGTCCTCGACGTGGATGAAGCTTGACTCGTTGCTTCACCATGGGTCGCGGGACCTGCAACGCCGCTCCACCGCGGCTCACCAGGCTGCTCGGAAATATGACCTGTCTCATGGGTAGCCGTGATGGGGACGATCGTTGCCGCCAGGGTGCTCCGATCGCCTGGTGAGTAAGGAGAAACGACTTCCGAAAAGCGCCGCTTCCTCCTAGTGGCGCCGCGACGTCGCGATGCCGTGGATTGGTCGGTGGACTCGCTCGGCTTTAGCGTGACGGAGACCGCGCTTGAACGCCTTCGCCGTAATCGTGGAGGCTTGGCGACGTCCTGGGTTGCTAGGAGGGAGTCGCTCGACTTCGAAGTCTTCTCTCGGTCCCTGTCGCTTTCGTGACCAGTGCCTTCCGGCTTCACGTCGCTGGCGGCGGCAGGCCAAAGTTCCTCCCCGGAAACCTTCTTGTTGCCCTTTGAACGGCCTTGTCCAGGGGGCTTCTTGGGCATGGTTGCAGTCGGAAGTACGTCGGGCGCGTCAAGCACTGCCGATTACGTCTTCTTAATGCACGGGTAGAGCGCGCGATGGAACGCCCTGCACGCGATGGTTTGATTTCCTTATACGTAAGCACTCGTACCCACTATGGGATATTGGTAAGAGTGTGCGAATATTGAATTTTAAAACCGAATCGAATGCGAACACAAATATTGCGCTATTATAATAGCTTTTGAACAATAATTTTCAAAGTAGGCCTAGGCTGGTAAGATGCCGACTTTCAAAAGAGCCCAAAAATTCAACAACAATCTAATTGAAAGGAATATGCACAAGCGTTAAATAAGGAACACTACGACCACTTTCAACCGTAAAAACACTCTACACTTACATAAACACATTAGGGCCTGAAATAAACGCGTGTTGTAATGGCTAGAAGCAGCCTGCTTCTGTTGCGGATTGACAAATTCGTGAATGATCGTTTGTGTAACCAACAGTGCGTAGATTTACTAAGATTCTTTTAATAAAGGCTGTCTTGACAGAAACGTTGAAACGAACAGTTCGCGATCCGTGTCTTGTTGGTTGCCGCACATCTTTCTGTGGTGCAATACGGAATAAGTGGCGACGAGGATCAACGTAAAAGTAAACACAAGTGTTCCTCAAAGGCAAGTTTCCTCGTCATCATTATTTAATATAATGCTGAACACTATTCTCAGCCTTCAATGTGCACGCGCCTACGCTTATGGGGATTACAAAGTGTTTTACGCTAGAGAAATGATATACATTCACTATATAAGCGATTTTAAAACGCACCTGGGTGCCATTGAAAATTGTTAACAGCTTGCCCATTTTTTCCGCTAGTCCATTCAAATTTTGCAGAGTTATGCTATTAGCTCTCCCTTTATGCGTGACCCAGTGAATAACGAACTTACTTCCCACTGCTGGAATATACCTCAAGTTAACTGCGGCAATACAAGGAAATATTTCATGATAATCATCTTTCTTGGCGTGCGCCAACTGAATATATATAGCTAAGACTAGGTACGTGCTCTTGGTGTCTTGAGGGGCGCGCTTGGTGTCCTGGGGAGTTAAAACGACGCTGCTAGGTGCAATAAGAATCTCTGCACTTTGGTTTAACGGTTCATTCAACATGCTCGTAGCTCTGGGCCTTGAGTCAACAAACAAGCTCGCCCACCACGCTCGTGGCTTGCAGAACTCTTACCTTTTAATGATGTAAACAGTTGTATAAAAGTGTTAGTAAAACACTTTTTTTTTCGTTTTCCGAACTCACTAGCATCGTTCCCTCAACGCGGAAACTCACCATGCTACAAAACGGAGTCCGGGTATGACGCAGCCCTAACGTCACCACAACTTAACGTCAGCGGCGACGAGGTGGTGCACCTTGAGCGTAGAACGAGCAATAAAATGGATATTCCGTGGGTCGAAAAAAGCAAGCCCCTTGGGTTGAACGCTACTGTCGGCGGTAGCTGAAGCACTATCGAAAGTAGTTAGAACAGGAACACGCAAGCCGGTGCCAAGTAGCCTCCAAACCCGACTCTGGGTGATTTCCGGGTTTCGCTGTATACGGAAGAAAGACGAAAGGGCGCAGCAGTCCATGCACGGCGAAAGCCTACTTGCCTCATCAAGCGCGAATTTTGACCATTGGTTACGGTGGTGTCAACACTTAATATTCCAAAACATGACCGCGCGATGACGTAGTCGTGCGACGTGATCTTAATTCCACCCGTCACCATAGTTTGTTACGTAATAATGACATTGCTACAACGTCATCTTGTGACGTCGTCGCTTATTCAGAGATGGTCAATCACAGAGGCAGTGCTAAATCAAGCCAATTGCAGAAACTTTCCATTGCCTTCGATACTAAAGTGGGAAACAACGTTAGCGCAGAAAGCGTTCAGAGAGGGCGAGGAGGGAGGATCAATACACGGACTAAAAGATGACCTCCGTTTTCAAGTCTTGTTAGTTGATTGCGTGTGGGACCGTGAGACTTTTGTGACAGGTCGAACTTGGAAGCGTGGCGGTGTGGGCTTCTTGGTATGACATGACGATTGTTGCAGCGCGAGAACAGAACTACGACAAAGGGACAAGAAAAAGACGAGCGCTTCTTCTAGTGATTTATCCTCCTTCTGTTAGGATTACGTATCATTTGAAAAGCTTTGAATTTCATATCCTCAATTCTTGGCCAATTCCCCTGAGCGCGCAAGAGCCATAGTGGAGGCATCATCATCAGCAGCAGCATCATCACCATCATCTCGGCGTTTCTTGCGCTCGTCTTTTTCTTGCCCCTTTGCCACCGTTCTATTCTCGTGCTACAACAATCGTCATGTCAAACTTAGTTTTAGGCTACATTTGACACGCCCTCAGCTGTTCCCAGTTATATTGCTAACACTTGGTATCCACGGGCCGCAGAAACTACCGCTTTCTAATCGAAATTGTGAAATTGTATATTGCGATTGTGCGAACAATCGTTTTTCTTTTTAGTGTCCCTTTAAAAAGTAACATACTACCTGCGTATAAAAACACTTATCCTAATGTAGATGCTTTTGTATAATTCTCATTGATTGGGACACTTTTTGAGGCGCTGAAGTGGAACGAAATGCAATGTCTGCAGGAACTGTATCATGGAAGAGCAAGAGAGAAACAAGTTTATTCAAGTGACGAAAAATTCTCAGAGGAATGGTGGTGAGGGCATGCCTGGCCGCCATGGTACCTCGCTGGCTCCAAGAGTAGACTGAGAAAACAAAAACCTCGGGCCTGCGCGGAACACGTGACACTATCACAGCGAACGCTGAAACAGCGGCCTCTTCATAGCACGTTGCCGACTCCCACGTGGCAATCAAAGAAGAACACATGCAAGCTACCCGGTGAGCCACAAAGCGCAGCAGTTTTCGTGAACGAAATAAGTACCTGCTGTGCCATTGCTCATGTGGGGAACCGTGGTACCCGCTAAATATCCGTGAACTTTCTTTGTGCAGTGGCTGGGTGTTACTCTTCCTCGAATCAATGCTGCATGCGTTCCGACTCCCTGCTGAAATTGCACGCCCATAATTTTTGCGAAGGCTTCTAAGTACCAACTTACGTCTCTGGTACACTCTAACGCTTCACCGAGGGGCCTGGATCACATCCAGCACGATTTTGGAGAGCTTCTTTCCGAGTTTACTATTGCTTTTTTCGCGCTGTAGTGGTTGCGGGCACCGATGGCGAACTACGGCGCGAAAATCGGCTGTTGTGATTGCATAACAGCTACCCCTGTAAAACCCGCTGGCTACCCCATAGCTACTCCCTAAAACTCCCTGGCTTCTGAGTACGTAGAAGAAAAAAAATGCCACAGCAAAGCACGCACATGAAGCACACGAGCATTCGTGCGAATATTCATGAGCGTGTTCTCCCGCCATGCCTTTCTAGGAGCTGTTGCGCCTGGGAGTCCACGCCGAACGTCGTTGCCTCTGCAAAAGCAATCTGTGTCAAGGTAAGCGAGAAAGCCCGCCTGACGTCATCATCTCAACGATGTCATGCAAGCGGCGCCATCCAGTCTGGCGAGTCTTACGCAATGCGTGGCAACATCACTCATCCTGGGACGCAACCCAGCGGCGGTTCCTGACTGGAGGAACCTCACATCACGGCCAGCGGCGCTTCTGATTGGACGTTGGTGACGTAAAGGTCCACCCGGTGTTTATAAAAAAAGCCAAGCGCCGCGTTGCCAGCAACTGACCTATGCGTCAGAGAGAAGCCGACGTATGCATCAGAGAGAAGACATCTCGGCTCTTCGAGTCCCTAAGCTGTCGGCCCCAGTGCCGAATTTGTAAAGCCTCTATTTCTATGCTGTACATAAACCTCGCCTTAACTCACCATCGTCTCGTCCGCTCGTCTATCAGCTCTTCGCAGAACCAGTCGCGAGCTGAGAAACACACGCTACCAAACGTCCGGTGACATTGGCGGCGAGTTTCGGAGCAGTGGCACCTTCGGGGCCGTGCTGGCGTCTTGCCTCGTAACAGGGCGAAGCTCCTTAGGGTGTGGGTCTGTCCTTCTTCCGTTGGTGCATGTAGCCGCTGGTGGCACATACCCGAAGGAGCGGTCCTTAGAATGTCTGCTGGATGGCGGCACTTGTATATGATGAATACATGATGAAAAGATGCGAGATGGCTGTACTTGGACTGTTCACTAGATAGACGGACGGATGAACAGATGGACATACAGATAGACGGGTGTACTGACAGACGCACGGACGGACGGATGGACGAACAGACGGAAGAACGAACGGACGGATGCAACGAGGGTCATATGGATGGACGGACACACGGACGGACGCATGGACGGATAGAAGCAAGAACGAATGGGCCGACGAAAGCACGGACGGACTGACGAACGCTTCGTCCCACCAATCATCATTCACTCTGTGGATATGCTGCAATCGTTTTTAAATGCGAAGCATTTCTTTGCAAACGTCGGCGACTTTGAGCGTATCTATTTAGCCGCTTACGTTTGGGTGCTCTCGTGGTCACCCCCTTAACTTAGCGTGAACAAAAATTAGCATAGGAGGGTAAGATAATATGCTGAATATGACGCGCTGGTAAAGACATGAATAATGTCCCAATCCCGTCGCGTACGTCATAAATACTTCCCGCCAGACAGTGGCACATACCCACGGGTGGGTATGTGACACTGGTATGTGTTTATGTGCCACAGGTGATTGACACTTAGTACTTACCCAGGAACGACGAAAACACACTTGAGCAATTTCGAAGCTCGAGCGTTAAGAAATAAGACTAGCATCGGAACGATAGACAACGTTTTGCCAGTCACTAGACCCTCGCAAGCCACTCTCACACATTTGGAAAACGGTGCAAGGTCTGCGTCACCCTACGGAACAGCGCTTTCTATTCAAAGCGCTCGCGCTATTTCAAAGGAGGCAAGACATCGATGTCGCAGAAGATTTCTGTGCGCAGATCGCCAACCAAGGCACTCGTCCAAATTCTCCAGTGAGAGGTGACGTCCCCCATTGCCGTGACTACCACATGGACCTCCCTTTTACAATGGAGGAGCTCGAGGCGGCACTAGCTCTCTGCAGGTGTTCAACTTCTCCGGGCCCAGATGGTATTCCGTACCGAGCCTTGTGCAACCTTGGGGAAGGTGCAAGGAGAGAACTGTTGAGCCTCTACAACATCTCGTGGCAGGATGGCAATGTTCCTGATGACTGGAAAGTAAGCCGCTTGTTACCCATCTTGAAGGAGGGCAAATCCCCACTCGAACTCATCTCCTACCGCCCAATAGCACTGGCCAGCTGCGTAGGGAAGATAATGAAACCGATGATACTAGGCCGCCAGGAGTGGTATCTTGAATACTACAAGATTTATCCGAATTCAATGGCTGGTTTCCGACGCGACCGCTCTCCTATTGACAATGTCATTGATCTAGTTTCGTACGTTCAGCACGAAAGATCCCGTGAGCGACTATCTGAAGCTCTGTTTCTAGATGTGAAAGGCGCTTATGATAATGTACTACAAGAAGCCATTTTGGGTGCTCTTGCGGTGGTTGGCCTTGGTGGTCGAGTCTTTCGGTGGATTTCGAGTTACCTGGCTGCAAGATCATTCTTTGTGTTAACAGAAGATGGCCCAACTACGCGACGCTGTACTTCCAGGGGTGTTCCTCAGGGTGGAGTTCTTAGCCCGACGCTATTAAATCTTGCACTAATTGGCCTTGCTGAATACTTGCCAAGCACCATTAAAATCTCAATATACGATGACGACATCTGTGTCTGGACTTCGGCAGTCACACGTCCTCAGATACGTTCCCGGCTTCAAAAAGCAGCAACTATGATTGCCAACTACT
Organism: Rhipicephalus microplus; assembly: GCF_013339725.1. NCBI lineage: Eukaryota > Metazoa > Arthropoda > Arachnida > Ixodida > Ixodidae > Rhipicephalus > Rhipicephalus microplus. Next base: position 102,832,457 of record NC_051168.1, on the reverse strand, counting down.
TGTTAAAACAAGGTCTCAGCATATCACCAGAAAAATGCGCGCTGGTGGCCTTCACTCGCAAAGCAATGACCACTTATGTCATCTCAATCTGCGGGCGACCGACTTCTACACCAAAACGCACTGGTTTCTGGGCATCATTATTGATAGGGACCTCTCTTGGAGTCCACATGTGACCTATATGAAGAAGCGCCTGACCGCTATTTCCCTACTGTTCAAGTTCCTGGCAGGAAAAACGTGGGGGATGTCAGTCTACGCAATGATGGAGCTCTACAGGGCCCTGTTTCTCGGTTTCCTCAGATATTGCTTGCCCGTGCTTAGCAATACCTGCAAGACCAATGTTCGTGTTCTACAGGCAGTACAAGCCCAAGCGCTGAGAGTGTGCGTCGTTCTTCCCAGATGTACGTCAACGGAAACTACAATTGCAATTGCTGGTGAATATCCGATACAAACTCACATTGTTGTAGAAGTCTTGAGAACGCACATCAGACACTTCGCACGTGCTCCCTGTCATCACCTTGCACTGTTGCCTTCGGAGAGGCGCCAAGCACTGTTCGCCAAAATTATTGTGAAATACAACGATAAACTTCCCTCGGGCTTCACTTTTGCATCTAAACCATCCATACCGCCTTGGTGTCTTATTCGACCCACAGTGCATCTTAGTGTACCAGGGATCCGGAGGAAATCTGAGCTATCGTCGCCTGTGCTGAAACAACTGTCTCTTCTTCTTTTGCACGAGAAATATTCAGGCAGCATACATGTATACATTGATGGTTCCACGAACCGCCAGTCTTCGTCAGGGGCAGTAGTTTTTTTATTTATTTACATAATACTGCAGGCCCAGTGAAGAGCCCAAGCAGGAGGGACGTATTTACAAAGCTCGTAGTAAGGACAACAGAAGATCAAGAACATAAAAAGCGCGAAGAATAAGGACATAACTCAAACAATGAATAAGAAAGACATTTAACACTTTAACGATACATGTCAAGATACGACATGTTCAATTGAGTCTATGCTATTTATGAATAATGCTGGTAATTGATTCCATTCGGTTACAGTGCGCGGGAAAAAGGAGAATTTGAAAACGTTAGTTCTAGCATTGAAGGGCGTTAGAGAGTCGGCATGCCGGTGTCTTGTTCTGCGAGTGGTGAGTGGTTGGATGTATTGTTCTGGTCTCATTGACAATTTGTTATTCTTGAGAAGATAAAGAAATTTTAATCTTTGGATTTTACGTCTTAGTTCTAAGGTTGGTATGTTATGGTCTCTCGTGAGTTGGGTTGGGGAATCGCTCGAACGGTATTTAGAGTAAACGAACCGAACCGCTTTATGCTGAATCATCTCAAGTGCATGAATGTTAGTTTTCGTGTAAGGGTCCCAGATTATACATGCATACTCCAATTTAGGTCTTACAATATATGTATAGGCTAGCATTCTAACACTTGCAGGAGCACGTTTGAGCTTATGTCTTAAAAGGCTCAGTTTACGAAAGGATGACGCACAAATGTCTAAAATGTGCTTGTTCCAACTTAAAGTGTTTGTTATGGTAAGACCCAGGTACTTATATTCTGTAACTTCGTTCAAAGGTTGTCCTGAAAGGTTGTAAGGGAAGGATAGAGAATTTTTTTTATTGGTTAATTTCATAAAAACTGATTTGTCGGCATTTAGGTTCATATTCCACTTAGTACACCAGTCGTATATATTACAAAGATTGGAATTCAATACTGATTGGTCTTCTCGGCATGTTATTCATTAAATAATACCCAATCATCTGCAAACAGCCTTATTTGAACAGGGCCAGTAATCACATCCACAATATCGTTAACATATATGAGAAACAACAAAGGACCTAAGACACTTCCTTGCGGGACACCAGATGACAAGGGGAGGGATTGTGAACAGTCATTATCAATGCGAACGAATTGCTTGCGGTTACTCAGGTACGAAGTTATCCAGTTAACTATAAATGCAGGAAGACCAGTAAATTGTAATTTATTGATAAGGTGAACATGGGAAACAACATCAAAAGCTTTGGAGAAATCTAGAAAAATAGCATCTACTTGGCCCGACTTGTCAAGAATGGCGGCAAAACTGTGAACAACCGATGTTAATTGCGTTACTGTAGAGAAACCTTTTCTAAAACCATGTTGAACAGAAGAAAGCAAATAACGGTCATGTAAAATTTTGTGAATGTAGTTAGCTATGATATGCTCAAGAAGTTTGCAACACCATGATGTCATTGAAATTGGCCTGTAATTACAAGGGTATGTAGGGTCACCTTTTTTGAAGACGGGTACCAGGCGGCTACCAAGACGGGTACCAGGCAGCAAGAGGTGTTACCATCAGCTTTAGGACTGACCACTCCACGGCATCTACAGCCGCGGAACTAGCTGCTTTGCGTGCTGCACTTCGTGTGGTCAATCGGGAACCACCGCAACAATGGTCGATTTTCAGCGACTCAAGGGCTGCCCTACAATCTGTGCTCTCAGCACTGCGTCGCGGGCCATACGAACGGCTTGTTTTCGAAATTCGATGCCTTCTCCGCACTTCACACGAGAAAGGGCATCATGTGACGCTTCAATGGCTGCCAAGTCACTGCGGCATCATAGGGAACGAACATGCCGATACTGCCACGCGGACAGCCCTTGAAGGAACACGAGAAGAAGCCATACCACTTTCGCGGACCGACGCTGCCAGTAATCTTCGGCGACTTGCGCGTGAAATTACGTTTTCACTATGGTGCCCACCAAGCATCGATACGAATCGTCAACACCCCCTGTCCTCTTTGATGGCTCTCCGCATGCCCACTGGACTCGACCGAAGAGAAGCCACCCTTCTTCATCGCTTATGGCTAGGAGTGGCATTTACAAAATCTTACTCCTTTGTCATAGAAATGGCCGACAACGCTCTATGCGATGCCTGTCATTGCGAAGAGACGCTACACCACATCCTGTGTGACTGTGCGTTGTATGAAATCCAGAGACAGTCACTGGCGTCCGCTTTTGCGCGCATCGAAAACAGCCAAATGTCTGTGGACACTATTCTGTCAAGTGCCCGAGAGAAGACATTGCAACAGAAAGCGACGAAAGCTCTGTTGAAATTCCTACGCGACACGGACTTGAACAAGCGACTGTAACAGCAACGTCACACACCGCGAAAGACAAGACTGGACTATGACTGAGTGTGCGCGCGTGTGCTGCTGAATGTGCTGTGCTCTCTCTCCCCTCTCTGCTCTCTATCTTTCATCTCCCCCATCCCTCTCCCATGCGCAGGGTAGCAAACCGGCTGCCTATAGGCTGGTTAACCTCCCTGCCGTTCTTTTCCCTTTGTTTGCATTCCTTCCCGACATCGGTAACGTCCACCCGACGAATACAAAGAGTGTCGAGGATTCAGCTGGACTCGAACCCAAGCATTCTGAGCGGCAATTAAGCATTTTACCACAGAGCTACGTCAGGTCTCGGAGCTACTTTTCAAATAGACGCTAATCTTTGTGAAACATCAATAGCGGTAGGAGTGCTGCCTACCCAATTTTATAAATATTACATATATGTCCTCCTTTGATACCACCGTCACGTCGGGTTAGTGTGAATTGTAGTAAGGTGCCATGCGCTCAAGTTTACTTATGTAGCAGTGTCCAGGGCCAGCGTGTTCGCGAGCATCAGCGCTTCATATCAGCTTCTGGTGTTGCTTATACGCATGTTCCAGTTATCATCGTTGTGCAAGTGCAAAAGAACTAGGTATATAAACAACTGCAACTGTTCAACATATGCCTGTGCGTGCAACATTCGTAGATGTATTTAGAGTCATTTTATTACGTGTCAATAAAAAATGCAACCCGGTCACCTTCCCTCACATGCTTCGCACAACGTTGATTCCCAGGAACGTCCGAACTGCTGATTTTTTTTTTCGGAGTATTATTTTCTGTTCATTGCAGATATGGCAGCAATGCTGAATGAAATGTGGGGTTTAACGTCCCAAAACCACCTAATGAGTGGAGGGCCTCAGAAATTTCAACCCCCTGGGGTTCTTTAACGTGCACCCAAATCTGCGCACACAGACCTACAGCACTTTCGCTTCCATCGAAAATGCAGTCGTCGCATCCGGGATTCAATCCCGCGAACTTGCGGGTGAGTAGCCGAGTACCTAGCCACTAGACCACCGCCACGGGACATGGGAGCAATACTACACATGTGCAAGTGGAATCACCTAAGGTAAATGGATGGCCATTTGTTTTTTATCATTGCTTTTAGCAAGTTATTATACGATGTAGTATATTAGCAATAACTATGGAAGGCAGGGATAAAAAGATGCACAACATACGTCTATTATATTTTCTAAACACCAGACAGTTACCGACCACTTCATTAATGTGTCATATTCAGCAATCACTGACGAAACAGTAATTTCTTTCTTACACTGATTCATCAAATATCCATACAGCGTCACTGTAAAAGTTAATTAGCAAGTATCTAAACACTTTTCAGATTAACTGCTCGTGTTAAGCAGAAATTAAAACACCCAGATGTACACCAGCAGGTGGTGTCCCATTCATACCCTATCCCGAAGCAACTGCTACAACATTCTTCGTGTTGCAGCTTGGTGAAAGCGCAGCATACAAGTTCCAATACGCTTAGGTCATTACACCTTCAAAGTTAAACACTGAAAGCAAAATGATCCATACTTTTTTAGCCAGCGGGCTCCTTCTAGGAGGACACAACAGGTGTCGCTGCTGTGTAAACGGAAGCTGATGTACTTGCCAACGTCTTGCAAGTGGCAACTCAGCGCTGGCAGATAATGGAGGCAAAGTTCATGAAAACAACAACCTCAGTATGTCAAAAAACGTAACAATGTGTCGTTTAGTGAACATAATTATTATAAACAAGATCCAACAATGTGCTTGGGTGTTCGGCTGAGAACTTGTTGAGTACGAATCTAAATCACAGCATCCATAAAGAACAGCATTAACAAAAACTATACAAAATACAGTCTCACTAAAACATCATAACCCAGTGCTGTAGTCTGTCTTTCCTTTCTCGTCTTCATTTTTGTCACATTAGTAGTCTTTCAAGCCGGACTCACTCACTCCCGCTGGACAAGATTAAGAGGTCATCGAACCATAAGCAAGCATTTCGCTGTTCACAAAGTCCTCGGCTCTTGCGAATGGCTCCGCAAATGTGCCTTTCACACGTACGCGCACTGCTTCGCCGTCGCGTTGGCGGAGCAGGAAAACGCTTCTGCGAATGGACTGAAATTCTTCGTCGTGATGTTGCACACCTGAGAATTCTTCCTTTTCAACATGTCCGTCCAGCACTTGCAATGGCAGAAGGTGGCAAAAAATACTTGCTCAGGACTGTATTCGCTCAAACCTTTCAGGCGCAGGTCGGATGCCTCGTGCTTAAACCGAAGGTACGACGCGTAGGCGACATCCAACGCGGGCAGCGAGGGAAACGTCATTTCGGCCTCCCGAACATCGTAACACCACGAGGCGTTCCAGAACGCCCGCGTGTCAGCGGAATCCGACGGCGCCATCACGGCGCCTTCGTTCAAGAGATGCGCCATCATGTCGACAGCCGTGAAGATTCCTTCAGCGTATATAACGCCTAGGCCGCCATAGAACATCGCGCTAGTCCCCTCGCCATAATAAAACGGAGGTCTAAGGGCGGCGACCGAGATAGAAAGCACGTTCAAAACGGGATTGTAGCTGGTCAGAGCCCGCCCAACAAGCGCGAATATTTTCGCAGCAGCCACATGGTCGCCGGTGGTCGCTGCTGCTTGACTGTCCCGGTTGAACATCTGTAAGCGACTCCATTCCCATACGGCGTAAAATCCACTGTCGGTACCATTGTACGGCTTGCCGAAATACTGTTCGAAGCCACCCGGTCTCCCAAAGTCGTCCTCAGGCCAGATAACGGTGGACATACTTTCTACAACGGAGGAGAGTGCTCGTCTCGTCTCGGCGCTTAGTTTGGAATACGCGCGCAGTTTCTCGACTGCAACAGATCTGATGTTGTCCAGCCTGCTAGCAATGGTGAGTCGTGCTTTAGCCGATAGCATTGCCTTGTTGATCGACGCCAAAAGGACGTTGTAGGTCGTGTGCACCTGGTAGAAGCATATTAGCGGCTGAAAGTACGCGCCTTCCGGAATGTTGCTCACGGACAGCCGCAGCTCACTGCTAACACTGCTTCCCATGGCTTGTACGAACCACCAGATAGTGTGAAAGAAGATGTCTTGCGCGGTGTTCGAGACAAATAGAGAGTCTATAGCTTTGATGCTCCCGCCGTGCGACGCTAAGATGAGGTCGCTCTTGTTGATAGATAGCCCTCGCGTGCTGTATACGGATCGAAGCGCTTTCACCCAGTCCATGGCACTCAGATTCCTCACCATCTTCGGCATACTTCCGATCTCCACGAGCCTTGGCTTGGGGGAGAGGCTGTCGAACAAAGAGGAGAGCTCTCGGAATATCTGCTCCTGCACTGCGCCACTCCTTGTCGACAAGAAGGCCGCGAAGGACTTCGACGGAGGCCTGAGTGGGAACACCGTGCTCATTAGAAAGTTCGTGTACATATAATATCCGTCCTGGTACTTTGATATTATCTCGTGCGTTTGACGTCCAAGAAGCGATGACATGGATGGACGCAGCAAGATGGCACGACCTCGCTGAAGACGCACTGAAGGAGCTGCCGGGAGAAGGTCGACGTGGAACCACAGCGGTAGCGCCCAAATGACGGACAGTTCAAGGATGACTTCTAGGGCTTTGCCGTAGCCGACGACTTGCTCTGGTTCGCCTGTCGTAGGCCAGGCGAAGCTTCGTTCTCGTACGAAGGCCGTGAGCATTTTCACGGCGTTCTCTTCGTCACCGGTGCGCCCCATGCACCGGCGCATCATGCTGAGCGGCCTGTTTATCACAGCCTGCACGTCATAGTCCCCGAGGCTCAACTTCTGGACAGGTGGCGATCCAGTGCAGAACGGCTTGCTCTTTGACCGAGACATTGACGTGCCGGAAGTCGTTTGACCAGCCAGCACACACGAAGCAATCGAAGCAATGGCAAGGAGAGACACTGCGGCCAGTGTCGATGCCCAGCGTTCGAATGTGGTCAATACAGTTCGGCGTGCCACACAAGTCAACCACTTCACCATCTTGTAAGTGCCCCTGGTACAAAGAGAACAGTACCACTGGAAGAATGAGTGCCAGGAGTGCCGCGGCTGCTACCAACGCTGTACGGTCGAACGACGGGTGGGTGTCGCTCTGTTTCTCTTTCAGGAGACAAACTTGCAGCAAGTCTTCGAGTTGGGGCCTGCTGCTTGCGGCGTGGGGAGAAAAATAATGAACAAAATATTAGCCACTTTCACGTTATTGCTTGTGTCCAGACATATATAGGTTGACCTTTCTACCTCTTTAATTTTGCGGAAACACAAAGACACAGCGTTATCAAAAAAGTACTTTGTTATAACTAGTATCGGGAAGGAGCACGACACTGCCTAAACAGATTCTAAACTTAAGCTATTTCCTAGCAATATTTTCTCAACTTAGTTCCTGAAGGGGGGAGGGGGCAAAATACTTAGCGTCTCCTAAAGGGGTCACTCTATACGTACTTCTCAGAGGCTTAACCTAACTATACTTCCTTAAATACGTCACGTGAAGATAAAGGGTACACTACGTATTCAAGAAATATAGTTAATTCCCGAAGATCAACTAGTTTTGCTGTTTCTTAAGCTTTACACATCTAGTACGAACTTCTTTTGTTTTCCAAGTTAGTCATTCAATAGCATCAGCAGCGAGGTTTACTACCTCACGGCTGCATTGCCACTATAATTTGTCAATTCTTTCAAGAAAGACCGATGTTGCAGCACTTTTTACGTACGGTTTAAACTCTTTCTTCTCTAGTTCAGAAGCGAGCGCTGGAAGCTACCTCAGAAACACGTGGCGCAGGGGAAAGTTGTTACAGTCGGCGCGTGTCGTCACTTAGTGCGTGTTACGAAGTGGGATACCTTCCTCCCGCGCGAGTGTGATTACTGTGATCCTCCCCACACTATATAAGAGCGGCCCCACCCCGTGGCAAGAGGCGAATCTGATTCAAACTCCACTCTCCATATATCCCGGCTATTGGATTGCTCGACGTCAACGAGCTGGTTTTCAAAGTCACCCGAAGACAGCGAAGACAAGCTTAAGTCTGCATAGAGTGACCACACATCGCTCGACTCCAAAACTCCGTTTGCCGCACTTAGAATTAAGGTTTCTCCGAGCCCGTCATCATCGTGTCTTCATTCCGCAGGATGAACTTTCACACCGAATTCCAGGGCTTATTCGAGATTCCCCTAACGCAGCAGGGAAATGGACTTGCCTTCGTCAAGGCAGCCCCCCCCCCCTTTCTTTACAGCGTGCCGGTCTGCGTTTGCCTCAACCATAGAGTTTCCTGCAAATACACTAGAGGGAACTCTACGCTTGTGTCTATGGAAGCTGCGACACACGGCGTTTCAGTAAGCATTGAAAGGATGGGCAGTACACAAGTTTCCCTAGTCCTCGTACTTGCGGCTCTATTTAGCTTGGCCAATTGCTCTGGCGCTGCCTTTATACGAAGCCACACTCGGCTAACCATCAGCGGTTGTACTGCATCACGTTAACCTTTTTATACTGACCAAATGAAATAGGATCATGAAGCTGAAAACTCAACAGCGCTCGTCTGTCTACCTCCGTCTTTCGTTTCTTTTCTATCCACGCTTTCTAAATACTGTGAGGAACCGGTTTATTTCGCCAGGCTCGAGCTAAATCACGCTGGTGATGATATTTTCAGATGAATAAGATGTACAGGTGATGATGATATCAAAGAGAATAAAGAGTCATTCGCTTGTCGCGCTCACACTAATTCCCCCGCGCGGTGAAAGCGGCCGCCTGGTCGCTTGACAGTATTATGAAATGCGTCGCGCATAAGGCTTTAAACGAGATACGCGTACTATCTCTGTTCCTCGGCAACGATTATCAGGACTAGCGCTAAGGGGAGAAATGCGGTAATTGACAGGAGATGTCTGTTCGACCACCATGTACGGCCCAATAAAGCGACTGATGAATTTGTCGCATAGGCCGGGGACGCGCAGTTGAGTCCATAGAAGAACTTCGTCACCAGGGGAAAAGCTCACAACACGGCTAGACGAGTCGTAGCGAGATTTTCTAGTGTCTTGAGAGATGCCGGTGTTAACACGGGCCCGGTGACGGCAGTGTGCAAGGCGAGATAGGAATTCTTCAGAGAAAGGCGCCGTCGAGCGTGCATGGGCCGAAAGGAAATAGACATCCAGAGCGAAACTCGGCGAGCGACCATGGACGAGAAAAAATGGAGAAAAGCCGGTAGTGCGTTGAGCAGCCGTAATATAGGCGAATGTCACGAAGGGTAGAAATGCATCCCAGTTCGTGTGGTTGGGGTGAATGTACATGGCGATCATGTCCAATAGGGTCCGATGAAACCGTTCAGTCAATCCGTTGGTCTGCGGGTGGTAGCTAGAAGTGGTCTTGTGAACAGTGTTCGAGGCACGCAAAACTTGCTCGACAATAGAAGAGAGAAGGACTTTGCCACGATCACTGAGGAGAATGCGTGGAGCTCCATGACGCAAAAAGATGTGGCGAAGAAAGAAATTGGCGATCTCAGTGGCTGTCCTAGATGGTATAGAAGCTGTTTCTGCATAGCGATTAAGGTGGTCGACGGCCGTGACAATCCATCGATTCTCATTGGATGATATAGGAAGAGGGCCATACAAGTCGATTCCAACGACTTCAAAAGGCGAGGCGGGAAAAGGAAGAGGTTGCATTAAGCCAGCCGGAGCAGTTGTCGGTCGTTTTCGCCGTTGGCAATGGACACAGGAGGCGACGTACTTAGCGACGGCTGAAGAGAGGCCAGGCCAAAAACAACGACTTCGTATTTTGTCGTAAGTCTTGTGATAGCCTAGATGAGCGGCGGTTGGATCATCATGAAACGCTTCCAGAACTTCACGTTGCAGAGAACGTGGGATGACGGGTACCCACTTGTTTCCATCGATGTGGTAAACGTAGCGACGTAAAGCATCACCGACAAGCTTAAATTGTTTAAGTTGTCGACGGAGTCTGGCGTTTGGAGGAGTAGTAGAGTCGGTCAAGCGGTCAACAATGGTGCGGCAGTATGGGTCGACACGTTGTTGTGAAACAAGGACGTAGGGTGGCAGGTGATGAACTTAGCGATGCGATTGGAGAGGTGCTGTCGTTTTGGAGTATCGATGGTGAGTGGCTTCCGCTGGGCAAAGGACATCGAGATAGAGCATCAGCATCTTGATGCTTCTTCCCAGATCTGTAGGCGACATCGAAATCATACTCCTGCAAGCGAAGCGCCCAGTGACCGAGGCGACCCGATAAGTTTTTCAGCGATGAAAGCCAGCATAGGGCGTTATGGTCGGTCACGACGGTAAAATGACGGCCGTGAAGATATGGTCGGAATCTTTGCACTGCCCAAACAACAGCAAGGCACTCTTGCTCGGTGATAATGTAGTTCTTTTCTGGAGCGGTAAGACCACGACTTGCGTAAGCGACGACGCGTTCGCGTGAGTTTTTGTCACGCTGCAAGAGTACCGCACCAAGACCATGACTACTTGCGTCGGTGTGAAGGATGGTGGGTGCGGTGGAATCGAAGTGGCACAGTACCGGATCCGACGTGAGGGCTTGCTTCAATGCCGTGAAAGCGCTTTCGCAGTCTTCGGACCAAATGAAGGGGACGTTCTTTGCGAGGAGTTGATGGAGCGGAGACGCAAGCTCCGCAAAACCACGTATGAAGCGCCGGAAGTAAGAAGATAACCCAAGAAAGCTGCTCAGGTCCTTTTGACGTAGTGGACAAGGAAAATTGAGGACAGCGGCAAGCTTCTCGGGGTCGGGCCCAATTCCTTCTTTGCTGACAAGGTGGCCGAGAACCTTGATTGTCTTGCAAGCAAAGGTACATTTCTTGGTGTTAAGCTGTAGACCGGCTTTTGCAAGGCATGTGAGGACTTCGTCAAGACGTTGTAGATGCTGCGAGAACGTGGATGAAAACACTACTATGACATCGAGATAGCACAGACATGTTTTCCATTTCAAACCATGCAATACGCCGTCTATCATGCGTTCGAAGGTGGCGGCCGCATTACAGAGTCCAAAAGGCATCACATTGAACGAGTACAACCCATCTGGCGTTGAAAAGGCGGTCTTCTCTTTATCACTCCGACATTGGTATCTGCCGGCAGCCTGACCTAAGGTCAAAGCTAGAAAAATACTCTGCGCCCTGTAATGAATCCAGTGCATCGTCGATCCGAGGGAGGGGATAAACATCCTTGCACTTTATTTTGTTTAGCGCACGGTAATCGACGCAGAAACGCACTGTCCCATCTTTCTTTTGAAGGAGAACCACTGGGGATGACCAGGGACTCGAGGAAGGACGTATGATGTTGCGTCGTAGCATGTCGGAGACGTTTCCCTCGATGATGTTGCGTTCTGCCTGATACACGCGATATGGACGCCGATGTACAATACGAGAGCCGTCAGTCTGGATGCTGTGAGTAGCGGTGGTAGTCATGCTGAGGGCGGGCGAGTTCACGTCAAATAGAGAACGGTGTCTATTTAACAGGGCGAGCAAATCTTCAGTTTGATCAGGTGTTAAGTCATTGCTTATTGTTGCGGACACAGGTGTGGCAGAGGCATTGAATGGCAGTGATTGTGACTTCGGAACATCGTTGTGGTTTTTTGTTCAGAAGAGTAACAATCGCAACAGGCTCACTGTCGACCGCGCAAGATACTGTTGAGCCACAGGGGAGCAGTACACACTCGGGCGTTTGATTTATGGCGGTTAGGTACGTAGACCCATCGAAGAAGCGAATAAGTCCTGGTGTGATCACAATGCCCCCTACGTAGGGTATGACCGTAAGGGAGAATTAGTACGTCGCCATCCACAATGTCGGTGCAATTAACACTTATAATTTCTTCGATGTATGGCCGAAGCACATAATCTGACTTGGTGACAGGGTGGATGAGTCTATCGTGTTCAAGCGGAGAAGAGTCAGTGGCATTTAGATGCAGGAGGCGCTGATGACATGATATGAAAGCGGTCGCAGAAGACAAGAAATCCCACCCAAGAATGAGAGCGTGGGTGCACTCACGAAATACCGCGAAAACAATGTGATGACGAATGCCTTCTATGCAGACACGAACGGTACACTGTGCAAGTGGACGAATGAGAGCATTGGTCGCCGTACGTAGAGGTGGGCCGCCATAAGGTGTGGTGACTTTTCGAAGGCGGGAACAAAAATCAGCACGAATAATCGAAGCGGCAGCGGCAGTGTCTACAAGAGCCTCAACACGTACACCTTCTACAAACACTACTATAAAATTCGATGGCCGCTCTGGAGGAATTGTTAGCTGTCCAAGGGATGCAGTTTCCCCTCCTAAAAGTGCATTGGGGAGTTTTCCGCGTGGGCGTTCGTGGAATGGGAGGTGGGCCGTAGAGGCGACACTGAACGGCGACCTGGCGAAGGCGACCTGCGGCGAGACGTACGGGAATTCCCAGGCATGTCCGTATGGTAAGTAGGTGACGGTGAACGGTAATAGGACGATCGGGAGGGTAGTCGTAGGTAGTTCATGGTCGGACGGAAGCTTCGATGTTCTTCGGGAGCGTAGCCGCGTTGCTCGTCTTGTTGGCGCCTTCGACAAAACCGAGCGATATGTCCTCGATAGCCGCAGAAGTAACAGATTGGTCGAGGTGGGCGCTGAGGTGCGTAGTAAGGTGGTGCACGAACTGGCGGTGATAACGAAGCCACAGGCGTATGGTCTGCTGTTTTAGGCAAAGAAACGGTGGGTGCGGCAGAGAGCGCGGCAACTTCGGCATACATGCGCGTTTGGCGCATGCAGGGACTGTTGGAACACGTCGCACGCGATGCGGAGGCGACCTCTTGTTTAATCAGGTGTCGCAAGCTATCTTTTTCAGAAGGGAAAGTAACTTGCGCAGCACAGGAAGAGCAGCGCCCATGCAGCTCTTCACGAACGATGTCGCGAATAAGCGCACGCAAGTCGAGGGGTGCAGGCAAACGAACGTCGGTGGCATCGTAGCAAAGGCGAAGAGACTGAAGCTCGTCAAGTCGCTGACAGATGGTTATCACGTCCTGGGTGGTGGCAGGATTTTGCGTGGCGAGGGCGTTAAAGGCGACGGTGTTAATGCCTTTAGTAATGTGGCGCATTTGGTCGTTCTGAGACATGCCGGTGTTAACGCGCTTGCACGGTGCAAGGACATCCTCAATATAAGAGGTGTAAGATTCACCCGGCAGCTGCGTGCATTCAGCGAGTTTCTTCTTTGCTACCTCAGTGCGAATTGCAGGGGCACCAAATATCTGACGAATTTGCTGCTCGAAAGTGTCCCAGTCGGGAAGATCCGGGTGGTGGTTCCAGAACAAAGTTTTCGCAACATCGAACAAGTAAAATGGGACGCAGCGCAACTTGTGTGAATTGTCCCACCTGTTCAAATCGCTGACGAGGTCGTAGTTTTTGATCCAGTCTTCGACATCATCGCCTCGGAGACCGGAAAACACAGGTGGATCGCGCAGGCGAATGTTGTTGGGCGGAGCGGGTGGCGGTGGCTGCAGTAGGACGGCGACGTTGGATGGGCCAGGGTTTTCTTGGGCCGCCATGGCAGGGGGCTGTATGCGACGATCCGATCGAAGCTCCAGTGAGAACGGGCGAGAGGACTTGAGGGAACGAAAAGCACAGTCCACCACTTGTGAGGAACCGGTTTATTCCGCCAGGCTCGAGCTAAATCACGCTGGTGATATTTTCAGATGAAGAAGATGTACAGGTGATGATGATATCAAAGAGAATAAAGAGTAATTCGCTTGTCGCGCTCACAATACGACTATGTTCAAATACAAACTCGCCTAAAGTTCGGTGCTTCTAAAACGATTCATTCTTTAATTTAAAAGGAAATGAAAATGCGACAATAAACAGGGCCACAAGCGCGCATGAAGCCCGCAAGCACCAAAGCTAGGAAAAAGTGTACTACCCATCATTCTCATGATCGCTGAAAGATTGCAGCGCCCGAGTCTCCTCTAGTTCATTTTAGGAAACTATATCGAATGGAATAGAATAGGACAGATGGATGTATGGATGGACGGACGGGCGGATGGATGGACAGACTAGACCACTATACCACTAGACCACCACGGTGGGCGGCAGACAGACGGTGTTAAATACAGCAAGGACGGGCAGGTGCGGCTTTAGGGTGACTGAACCATCATCGTCATCATCATCATCATCATCATCATCCTGAGTACGTTCACTGCATGACAAAGGCATCTCTCATGTTCCGCCAGTCAACTCGGTCCTGTGCCTGCTGCTGCCACTTTGTACCTGCAAACTTCTATAATCTCATCTGCCCCCCTAACTTTCTGTCACCCCCTAACCCGCTTGCATTCTCTGAGAATCCATTCCGTTACCCTTCATGACCAGTGGTCATCTGTCTACGCGCTACATGTCCGGCCCATGCCCATTTCCTCTTCTTGATTTCATAGCTATGATATACTTAACCTCGGTTTGCTACCTGATCCACTCTGCTCTCTTCTTGTCTCTTAAGGTTACACCTATCATTTTCCTTTCCATCGCTCGCTGCGTCAGTCCTCAATTTAGGCTGAACTCTCTTTGTAGGTCTCCAGGTTTCTGCTCCGTAGCTAAGTACCAGCAAGGTGCAGCTGTTATATACCTTCCTCTTGAGGGATAGTGGCAATCTACCAGTCATGATTTGTGACTGCTTGCCGAATGCGCTCCACCCCATTCTTGTTCGGCTCAGTGGTTATTATGCTGTCTTAAGTGGATGCAGTCTTTTACAACTTCAAGTGCAAAATTATCTATCTCTAAGCGCTGTACTCTTTCAAGTTTGTTCTACATTCATTTCGTTTTCTGCAGATTAATCTTAAGACCTACCTTTCTGCTCTCCTTGTCGTATTCATTAATCATGAGCCGCGATTCGCCCTCCGAGTTACTAAGCAATGCTATGTCATCACGACATTCCATTTAACTGAACGTTTCCGAGAATAGCATTTCACAACAAGCCCGACTGACTTTGTTTACTGAACCTGTCACAACGTGTCATCAACTGCGAGGCAACAATCCTAATCAACACCCCCTCCCCGAAAAAGGGACGGCGGTTCAGTTCATAGAGTTTGCACCAACTATAGGGGACTCAGCCGCTGTGATCGTTCAGCGATCATGGGAACTATGGGTAGTACACGAATTTGACTTCGCTTTGTATTTGCGGAAGGCGAATTGCACTTATGGCTTTGTTTATGGCTGTGTTTCGGGTTTGTTTCGAAGGAAAGAAAGAACCCTTGTGAAATTCGGGACTCGATTTGAAATGTTAAGCATAAAATAATAAGGTGGTGAAGCGTAACCGCTGAATATTTGCTGATTTTTCTTTTGCGAGAAAACAGCTCCCAAGCCACACGAACATACATGGTGCCAGAAGTACAAATAATACAAAATCTGTGTACTACCCATGATTCCTATGCTCGCTGAAGCGGCGCGCGTCGCAGCTCCCGTAGACACTAGCGCCAGAGTTCTCCCTGGTGTATATTTAGGAAACGCGATGGGGCGAGCGGCAAGGGTTTGGAGTTCTCCTCCTGCAGCATCGTGGTTTCGCGCCGTTTCAAAGTACACCAATCTTCTCAACTTTTAATCAAAAATTTGAAAAATATTTTGTGGCATCATGCTCTTCATCAGACACACGACCACTGTCAAGGTTGAACTAAAAGTTTTTATGGGACCTCTTGAGGTGCCCTTCAACTATTTCTGATTCTTGTTAAACTAGGTCTACTTTGCGTGATATGTTCTTTAGTGCGTTGACTGTTATCATTTTTGGGTTTCCTAAATATATTGAGTGTTCGGAATTTATTGTGCGCAAATGGTTTTGTCTCCCTTTTCTTGATGAAGCTTTTGTCATCGACTTTCCGTTTACACGGGCCTACACAATAGCTTATTGATTAAATAGCCTCGTGACACACTTGAACATTCATATCTCCACCCCTTATTCATCATCGTCTACATTAGAAGAACGTTTCAGTGTCCATCTATGAAATGGAACAACCACAACCATTTTTTATTTTTCTAAAGTGTTATATTACACATGCTAACGAGATTCCTTCCCTGACGCGAAGTTTGAATATGTTCTGTTTACAAGAAATTTCAGAGTTACGGCATCACGCTACGGTGAAATACTGGGCTTCCAAGCAGAGGTCCCTGGTTAAAATACAATTGTTTACGCTTTTTCGTTTAATATTTTCTTTATTTATTTCGCACGATAGCACTTACGGACACCGGTGGCGGCGGTGATTTCGGCGCTCAATGCACGTTTTTGTGATATCGTTAACGAATTTCGCTGTGAAACTGCCACGACAGCACGAGACAGTGTCGTATATCTCACGACGTACGTGCATCACGTGTTGCATGGCATTTGTGTCATGACCAGTCACTTACGTTCCTCGTGCTCTGATGTCATGCCATGTTGATTACAGTATACATCAAGGTAATGAAACAGACGCGTGAGCCAGCATGTCATGTATGTAATGACGCGTGCGTTCTTGCTACGATAATGGTATGCCACGTGATATCGGATATACCAAATTTATAAAACTTTCGTACTATCGCCTAATAGAATACTTAAATATCCAGATAACTATGGCAGTTTCAGCTACTTCAGACTCAATTTTTGACCTGAAATAAAGGCCGCCAACCAGATTTCGAGGCTTCACATGCCGCCACATTGGCGAGGACGTCCAAGCGACATTTCTGTTTTCGTACAACTCTCTTGGTGCCAATACCTTCGACCACCGGTAAATACAGAAACATCTACAACCGCGCACAACTCTTCCTGGCACAGCGTCTGACGGATTATCTGTGAAACAGATGAGCATTTCTCCCTCAATGTTTTTATGCGATCAGCGACCCCTCCTGAAAACGCGCGGCGTGGTCCACAGCTTCCAAAACACCACAATTCGCGCAAGTACTCAAAAGCTATCAACAATCTCACCTGATCTGTAGGCATGCCTCTGTCCGCGGGGCCCAATTGGGCACCTCCCGAAGTGAACTGCAGTGCGGCACCGGTAAATGTTGAGCGCCGAGCGGTGGCCTGCCTCACCGGCGCCTTTGCGGTACTCGCTGATTCCTTCGAGGTGGACGGAGTAGTGCCACTCAACGCGCACATGGCTACCGCACTGTGGTTCTGGGGATCTGCATGGAGAGCTCACCATTATATTGTTGTGCGCAAATCAAGCAGCCTGCGAATAACTACTTATTATGGGGCTAGCTAGCGTGTGAATCAACCGAAGGGTCTTTGCAGCATTCCTCGCAGGAGACGAAGCAGACAAAAAGAACCAATTTCCGGGAGGTCTCGAGCAGCGTGTCACTTCGTTGCCTTATGCACTGCATGAGCAGGCACGCGCCGGCACGGCCTGTTTTTGTATTGCCATCGGCTGTTGTTCACCTGAAGGGTGCACGAAAGTGCCCGCGTAGCTTGAACAGGGTGCCTGTCTTGCGTCAATATTGCAATATGTAACCAATTGAGGCCAATTTTTCGCCCTTCAAAAAGCGCATTTTAATCGCCACAGAGAGGCAGGCAAGGCAACGTTTAAGGGGCCGAAAATAGGCAGGCCTACACGTATTAGGATTCCCATGCCGTAAATGTAAGAAGAATATATTGTAAAAAAATGCAAACACTTTCAATAGAAAGCCGTGCGTGACTTGACAGGAATGTAAAAAATGCCTTTGCTAAAGATGACAAAAGGGCTGCAACAGTTATACATGGCCATGCAGAAAGGTATAATAATAATGCTTCGTGGTCCGACAACGCTGGGCGCGTTTTTTATTACTATTTTGAGTGACGTTGCGGAAACGTCTGCTAGACTGATCGTAAGTAGAGCACACAAAGACGCTTATCCGTAGTCCTTGGCTGAGCATTCTGAACAAGAAAATACGGCCGTTCCTTCCGTCATCCGGCGCCGAATGACTATAGTGTACCTCACTGTGCTGCCACTAGAGGCCTGACCACATGTGTGCGCTGCAGCGCGTCAGCGCGGTTTTTTCTGACGCGGTGCCGTGTCCCTCTCCATATGGAGAGATTAGTGGTGCAGCTTCCAGTAGCCGCGCGCCCTCTATCTCTATCGGGAGAGGGCACGGCGCCACGTCAGAAAACATCGCGCTGACGCGCTGCGACGGGAACGTACGGTGAGACCTTTATGGGCGAAAACGCTATATGGGAACTCCGTGCGCTTAGAAACTCGCGCAGGCGGGCACGATGAGCACGGCTTTGCAAAGCCGAACTCCTGTTATGTATTGTGGAGTGCATCTCCGATCTGAGGGAGACGTTCAAGAACAACATTCGTAGCAGAGTAGGTTTGTATAGATAACCTGCTACTGCAGTCCCTCTTGATAATGTTCCCACTGTGATATCATAAATGATATATTAACAGTGTGACTACTAGTCATATGTATGTATTGATCACCTAGGCTATCATTACTAGTACTTTGCAAAATATTCATTTTCCGCTTTTTAAACGCATTTACTTTTCATTGTGTACCTGTGTTCGATACCCGTCAGCTGATTAGGAAACTGATATTTCAAATGTGGTTGCAGTGATTTGCGAGAAGGCTAAGTAGCACAATGCTCGTTTAAAAGTATTTCAAGGCATAGTTTGTATACCTATAAAACTAAAATAAAACCAATTCAAAAGTAATGCGACTCTCGTATGGCAAGATTTGCGTCCGCCGTTCTTGATTTTCTGGATTTACGCCATTGCGAGACACAAAAACCACGAGGCTTGTCGTATCTTCTCCTGTATCCTCGTACTTTGTTTAGCTCTAACAACATTAGGCTCCCGTTTTGTTCTAATAAACACTTATTTGAGCGTCGGTTACGCGCAAATCCACACAGGTGCGAGCCACACAACTGCACAGATTAGCGATTTTGACAACTTCTTCTCGTGAACTTAGCTTGTATGAGCGCTGTACATATAAGAAGGAAACACAACACAGGCGTAAAGAAAGGTAAGCGCTAGCATTTTTTACGTCTGTTCTGTCGTTACTTGTTATATGTACAGCGCTAATACAAGCTAAGCCCATAGATGGCCAACTCGCCCGAGCTGCAACACTCCTGAAACTTCTTGTCGAGACGTGGTAAGCTTGCTTGCAAGCCCACGGTGCCAACTTGTTCATCAACATTCTCCAAATCTAGACCTTGTTCAAATAACTGCTTTCGACCCACCATTAGGCTTCACTCAACTGACTTCAATGGCGGTTTGACAAGCGGGTTTCTAGATTCCCCAGTTCGCACGACCACCTGCGGCGCTCGACTACTGCATCCTTCTACGCTTACGCGTATAAACGCTGTATCATACGCAAGTCTGATTGGAGAGGGTCGCAGACTCTCGGGACAAGTATCGAATGAAAGCTTTACTACGTGCAGCTTATGAACGCACCTCGAACCAGGCCCTCGTCGAGTGGTCTTCCATCTGTGCCCCCGGTTCGCCTTCTGTCATCGGGCATAACTCGGGCGTTTGTGCCTCCATTCAGGTCCGATGTAGGCAGGGACGGTGCCTCCTTCGCCCTCCTCGAAATTAGTGATGCCTCACTCGGAGTTCCCCCCCGGGTGGCCGGGCCGGCAGCTGCGCTCCGTCTCGGCTCACCAGGCTGCTTAGGAACGCGGGTAGACCCACCGGTCGCGCTGACAGTGACCACTGGCATCGTCGCGGTTTCCCGATCGCCAGGCGAGTGCGGAAGGACAACTCCCGGGGAGCGCTGCTGCCTCTGAACGGCACCAGGACGCCGAGACACCGAGGACAGGTCATTGGCTTCACTTGGCGTAACCAGGACGGATACCATGCCAGAGTGCCTTTGGTGAAGTGGCGGTGGTTGGGACACCTCTTGCGCTGCTGGGAGGGTGTCACTCGACCGCGAAGACTTGCTTGAGTTCTGGTCCATCGAAGGACCAGCGCCACCTACCTTGTCACTGGTGGCATCTGGCGCAGGTTTGTTCCTAGAAGCCACCTGCGCAGTGCTGGGAAGGCCTAGCCGAGATGGCTTCTTGGACATAGATGCAGCTAAGAGATATCGGGTGAACCGACCACCACCGATGGCTTCTTCTTCTTAATGAACGTACAAAGCGCGTGACCAAATGCGCTGCGCGTGATTTTCTTGATCTGCCGTATCCATCACACGTACCCACTACTAGAGTTTGGCTAGAAATGAAAGTGCTGCATGAAAGGGAATTTAAAGCAGTAACTGCTATATGAAAGTTTTGGAATCGGCATCGTCCCCATTGACATGATTGCCGTCACTTTTCGGTTTCATTTATCAATTGTTCTTTCTAAGCCTTTTTTTTCTGTACCTTAACAAAATCATGGTATCGCTATAGCACGAAAGTAAGACATTTCATCACAGCAGTAGTTTATTGTTTAATGGAGACCAAGAAAAATTGTACATTGTCCTTTTTGTAAGGCAGCTATAGCACTATAGTTGTATTTGTCAGCATATTCGCGTAATTCTCTTCAAAGCTAGTTAATTACGTTGATCATGCGCTCGTGAAAAGCGTGCCTAGTCTTCTCAAAGCTGCCCAGTCATTACAACGGATTCAGCTATAAGTCATCGTTTTCATGATCAGTCGCATCGTGTGCCCAGCTACCTAACACCTCGTGTTACCTTAGAACCGCGTAGTACTTACGAGGCAGCTTTGCTTGCAGTAGGCACCTTAACAGTGTCTACAGCATTCAATGCCACACACATTCACGTTCTTTTGCTCATGCTGTCCACCGAGTTATAACCATGGCAAGGTATTGACAAGGCAAAAATAATATTGAAAAGGAGGGAAAAATAAACTCGCGTGATTGGCGGAGAAACACCCACAAGTGCGAGAGAGCAAATCGGCTTTGAGAGAGGATACCAGTGGAGAGTAGCGAAGGAAAGAACGAAGGCAGCAATCGCCGCGGTTTGATAACCAAACGCTTTTAACTCCGCTTTTGTTACTTCACCGTTTCGAAAAATTCTTACGGCTCTGTGTTCGTTGTACACTCGCACACAAATTTCCCCTTCACAACTGCATTTCGACCACTGGTGGTTTAGGGGCCCTGTAAATGTGAAGCTTACAAGCTTAAGTTTCCTCTAAATTATTCGCATAGTCAACTTTAACTTTTTTATGTTGTTCGAGGTATAGCTCATCCAGGACGGGACAGAGAAGAAAACACAGAACACATACGCGGCGCTAACTTTCAACAATGTGGTTTAATCCGAGAAACAGCAATACTTATACCCAAACATGGCGCGTCACAACCACGTGCTAGAGAACCTGAAACTGATAACTGCAACTCATGCGACATCCAAATATTGCAATTCTTTCAATGATAATGATATCGATGGCTTGCTGTTTGGGTATAAGTATTGCTGTTTCTTGGATTAAACCGCATTGTTGAAAGTTAGCGCCGCGTATGTGTTCTGTGTTTTCTTCTATGTCCCGTCCTGGATGCGCTATACCTCGAACAACATGAATAACCAACAAGCCCGCCGTGCAACCTTAGTCGTTTAACTTTTTCATCCTATGAAACCTATTTCACAGGATGAAATGTTGACTATTTCATCCTATGTTGAAATAGACAACAGCTAACGTAACATTGTCAGCATCCTAGCACATGCAGTACGCACTAGTAACATCAAATACAGGAGAACACGACACCATACCAATACAGAACCTAATGAACAGGGCCCTTCACGGTATCATCCCGAGGGTTAACAAACCAAGCGCTGCGATGACAGTTTGTGACGTAAGAGCAAGAACCCCCGAGCAGCCGCTAATGGCATTTGCGATATATGCCAAGTATGTAAATGCAAACTAATGTCATTTTCTTGGCGTGCATGCCCATTATTTCACAATTACACCCTTAAAGGCTCTTCATTACAATCCACAAAAGAGTACAAGTACTTAGGCGTCCATATCACCAACAATCTATCTTGGACAGTACACGTGTACAAAGTAATCGCCAGCGCTAGTAGATTCCTCGGGTATCTGCAGCGCACGATGAAATTTGCTCCTTCAGACTTAAAATTGTTGGCCTATAAAACACTTATCCGTCCAAAACTAGAATATGCAGCCGCTATATGGGACCCGCACCAACGTTACCTCATCGACAACATAGAAGCCGTCCAAAACCGGGCTGTTAGATTTGCTTTCTCTGATTTTTCTTCATACACTAGCGTCACAAATCTCAAGTCGCGTGCGTCCCTCCCTCCCCTCAACAACCGTCGGAAACTAGCAAGGCTGGCATTATTCCATAGGTTTCATTACTCATTATCACCAAACTCCTACGTCACGTCAAAATCGCATGTATACACTCGCACCAAAAACGAACATCAAGTTTCATACCCCCACCCACGAACTAACACTTTCGCGCAATCCTTTTTTGTTCGGTCAGCCAAAGACTGGAACAATCTTCCCGCTCACGTGGTACAGACCAAAGACCTTGACCAGTTTAAATCGCTGCTTACCGCGCCCGGAATCGTGTAATATCCTCATGTCGTTTTTATGGTTCCCGTTTTTCTGACTTTCATTGTAGTCAGTGCAGGCGAAGTAATAGAGCGTTGCCTTCTGACATCATATTGTTTTCTGTTTTTACCATATTTATAGCTACCTAGCTCATTGCCGTTGTTTGCATTCTGACTTGTATGTTTGCACCATTGTACTGCTGTAAAGCGCGGTTATCCAAGCTGTTTAAACTCTGATTGGTCCCAATGTAAAACATGTAGCGTGTCCGGCCATGTAGTTTCTTTTATGCTTCTTCGCTCATTCATTGTTGTAACGGTCTTGTATATAGTTATGTTGGTAGCACACCTCCCCCTCACCCCTACCCTCGTTTTTTGTTCTAGTCTGTCACTTGTACCACCCCTCATGTAATGCCTCCTTCTAGGAGGCCCTTGAGGTATGAAAATAAATAAATAAATAAATGTAGGCTTTTCCAAGACGACACGGTTTTGTATGGACTGTGTTCCCTTAGTCGGCGTTATAACGGTGGTACAACGCGCAATGCCAATGCCAAATGCATGACGGAGACTCTTTGACGTTGGGAGTAGTCGACTTGAACGCGCTCGACTCAAACACATGAGCACTCATACACATGAGCACTTACGTCGCATGAGCATGAGCACTCGTACTATCTTCGCTCGCGTTCGCTTGTCAAGAGTTACCTTTTTTTTTCTTTCGGAATGATATCTGTTCATTGCCCCCATTGCAGAAATACTCGGCATGCGCAAGCGGCGTTCCACGCTAAACGCTTATTGGCTGTATACGCTGTTGTGTTTTAGCGCGTTATAAATCAGCGCACCCTCCCAACCTTAATGTTTTCAGGCACGCACACAACCAGTTGTACATCTATTACCCATATAATGCAACGCATCGACTAGCCGCTGTATCGACGTTTTATTTTCAGCACTCAAGGATGAACGTATTACGGCTGCTGCTAGTCCTTGCTATGGTACGTTATAAAATATCCAGCCATATTGCGAATGCGAAAGAACCGTCGGTTAATAATCATCTGAAACATTTCAGAAGCGCTGCGCGCGTATTAAGCACGAGGACAGCTTTGACATAGCAGTTAGTCCCAACCGTAGTTCTTGCTATTAAAGACGCATTTGCTACAATTATTATGGTATCTGTATCGGCATAAAAACAGACAATACAAGGCAGACCACACTAAGGTCACTATATTATCCAACCTAAAAGAAGCATACGATTGAATCAGAACATTTCGCTTCGCTTAAGGGCGTCTCAAGGGAACGCAGTAAAAAGGGGACTCTGCTGTTCTAGCTAAAGAGAGTGAACTTTGGACAAAAGGCAAACGTGCATTGGCAGAAAATTGGGGTGGTGTTTTTCAAAACACGATGCGGTGCTTCGAGGACAAAGCATCTAAGCATAGTAAAATACTCAGCTTAGGTCTTGCGACGGGCACCAAAGTACGCGAAACAAGAGTGCGAAGTAACTCGTTCTGTCAGCAAGCATTTCGTCGCACACAATGTTTTCGCTTATCGCGGATGGACGCCACTAATATCAGCTTCACACGTACGCGCACATTTCGGCCGTCGCGTCAGTAGCACAGGAAAACGCCTCTTGAAAGGGCCCGAAATTTTTTGCCACGTCAGTGCACGTCCTAGAAAACTTTTTCTTGGAAGAGTCCGTCCAGCAAGTACCATGGCAGAAAGTGGCAAAGAACACCTGCGTGGGACTGTATTCGCTCAAACCTTTGAGCCGCAAGTCAGACGCCTCGTCCTTAAACCGCAAGTAGGCCGTGTAGGTGACATCCAACGCGGGCAGCAACGGAAACGTTCTCTCGGCATCCCGCACATCAGAACACCACGAGGCGTTCCAGAACGCCCACGTGACTGGAGTTTCTGATGGCTCCATAATGGTGCCTCCGTTAAACAGGTGTGACATCATGTCGACCGCCCTGAAGATTCCTTCGGCGTACACAAAGCCAAGGCCGCCATAGAACATCGCGCTAGGTCCCCTCGCTATAGTAAAAAGGAGGTCTAAGGGCGGCGACCGAGATAGAAAGCACGTTCAGAACGGGATTGTAGCTAGTCAGAGCCCGCCCAACAAGCGCGAATATTTCCGACGCAGCGACGTAGTCCCTGATGGTCATCGGTGCTTCGCTATCTCGGTTCAACATCTGCAGGCGGCTCCACTCCCATTCGGCAAAAAATCCAGAATGGCTCCCATTGTACGGCCTACCAAAGTACTGTTCGAAGCCGCCCGGTCTCCCAAAGTCGTCTTCGGGCCAAATAACAGTGGACATACCTTCCACAACTGAGGCGACTGCCCGTCTTGTCTCGGCGCTCAGTTTGGAATACGCGCGCAGTTTCTCGACTGCAACAGATCTGATTTTGTCCAGCCGGTTGCTGATGGCAAGTCGTGCCTCCGGCGGTAGCATCGCTTTACTGATAGACGCCAGAAGGACGTTGTACGTCGTGTCCACGTGGTCGAAGCAGATGAGCCGCTGAAAGTATCTGCCTTCTGGAATGCTGTTCACAGAGGAACACAGTTTACTGCTCGTGGTGGCACCCACAGCTTGCACAAACCACCAGACCGTGTGAAAAAATATGTCTTCCGCGGTCTTTGAGCTGAATATGTAATCTATGGCCTTAATTAATTTGTCATTCGTAGCCAAAATGATGTCGTTCCCAGTGATATCTAGTGCTCTAGCGCCGTAAACTGATCGAAGCGCTCTCACCCAGTCCTTCGCACTCAAATTTCTCACTAGCTCCGGCATGCGTCCTATCTCAACTAGCCTTGGCTGAGGGAGCCAACTCTCGATAGCCGAGGCCAGCTGGTGAAATATCTGCTGTTGCACGACGCCACTCCTTGTCTTCAAGAAGGCTTCGAAGGACTCCGAGGGAGGTCTGAGCTTAAAGAGTGCGTCCATTAAAAAGCTCGTGTACATGGAATAGCCGTCCTGGTACTGGGATATCATCTCGTGCGTGAAATGCCAGAAAACCGACGGCGTGGACGGACTCAGCATGACGGCCCGATTTCGCTTAAGACGCGTTGAAGTCGCCACCGGAAGTAAGTGAACGCGGAACCACAGAGGTAGCGCCCATACTACAGACAGCTCCAGAACAACCTCCAGGGCTCGGCCGTGGTCGACGATTTCTTCAGATTTGCCTGGCGAGGGCCACGCGAAACTTCGTTTGCTTACGAAGGCCGTGAGCATTCTAACGACGTCTTCTTCGTTGGTGGTTCCCGACACGCAATGATGCATCATGGTAAGCGGCCTGTTGATCACAGCCTGCCGGTCGTATTCGCCGAAGCTCAACTTATTGACGGTCGCGATCCAATGAAGAATGGCTTGCTCCGTCACCGAGCCGTTGACGTACCGATAGTCGTTTCAGCCACCCAGAGCACACAAAACAACCGAAGCATTGGCAAGACGATGCACTGCGACCATGGTCGATGTTAAGCGCCCGGGCGTGCTCAAAACAGTCTTGCGTGCCACACAATCCAACCACTCGGCTGTCTACCTTGTGGCCCTGGTACAGAGCGAATAGCACCAGTGTCAGAATGACCGTTAGGAGTGCTGCTCCTCCTACGAATGCTATTCTTCGTAACCACTGGTCCAGTGACCCTCAGTTTCTCCTTGTTGGGAGACAGCTGCAGCAGGTCTTCGAGCCGTTGGTTCTAGGGAAGAAAAGATAGTCGAAGTCTTAGGTTGATTAAGGCGATGGCTTGTGCACAGAATGTTGGAACCCATCAATCTGTTCTAACAGGGGCGTAGCCAGACATTCGTTCGGGAGGGGGATGTCAACCATGCTCCATGTATGTTTCTGCGTGCGTTTGTATGCATGCGTGGACATATACGCAAGCGAAATTGAAGCATTTTGGCGGAAAAAGGTTGAACCGCCTACCTTCCCCTTGGCTACGCCACTGCTGCTCATAGTCTGATATCCCAGTGACAAAGGATAGCGCCATTCTGAAAAAGTGCACTTGCACTCCCAGAATGTCACTTCGGTGGCGAGCTGCTACATGAGAATGGGAAGTGTACTTTGCAAATTACGGTAATGATGATGAGTAACTAAGCAGCAAATCAGATCTTTGTTATTTCAGGCAATTTTTCTCGCGTAATAGTGTATTATAGCTGTAAGTAACCCTTAAAAGATGCTTCAGGGGCAACAGCACCGCATCACGCCATTGCGCAGCTTGTGCCGGGCATTCCCCTCGTGGCCGTCGCTGTAAACCGCCTGGGATCGAGTATAGCTAAGTTTACGCTGTTAGTTATTTGATATTTTAATAAGTTTTATTGCCTCACACGTTCCTAATAACGAAAACGATAGCTGAAAAATCACTATGTATGCACCTTCCGGCGATCATTTATTTTCGATCCACTGCTACCCGGGCTATACACTCCACCGATGCTGCAAGTGCTATTTTCAGGGAGTGTCATAGTTAACCCCTCCCAAGTTACTACGTACGAACTATACTACTGGTGGAGCGCACTACCTTAAAGGGCACCCAAGTCGTTCCGTGTCACAAAGGTGTATACAAACACCAGCGTAACTAAAAGAAAAAGCAACTTCAGAAAAGATTTCCAGTTTCTAAAGATACTTCTTTAGGGCCCATCGGGGCTTACATTCACGAGATACACTTGACTTTGGCGCAAAATACATTTCTTGAAAAAGAGGGGAGTACTAGGGAAGCAAGTGAAGGGCATATCTACGAAATGTTTGTTGAGTCTGAGAAACGTACATGAAAAAAAAAAGAAATTTCCGCGGATGCGGGAACATCCAACATACGACGTGCAGCGACATGTTCAAGGCAGTGTATTGTCGAGAAAGCGCGTTTCTGTCGAATGCAAAGTTATAGATGTTTCACTGACACAAGCACACTTTTTTATTTTGATAAAAAAATTCTTCCAGCAACTCTCCAGCAGACTGTTTTTTTTTTTGCATTTGCCGAGAATCAGAACTGCAGTCTCAGACGCTGAACCATTATGTGCTCGATTGTTCCAAAACAATGCACAATTTCACCTGCTTCATAGGAACTCCTCGGCTGGTGCACATGCTGACACGTCCTGCTGTGAACCGCGGAGTGGCACGAGCAGATGTGGAACGCGGAGGCTGAACGGAGGCTTGCCTCGCTGGCACCCTTGCGGTACTCGCCGGTTCCTTCGAGGTGGACGGAGCAGCGTCAATCGTCACGGCGACGGCACTGTGGTTGTCGGGAGCTGCACATAGTGGTTCACAATTATGCTCCGATATGTAATCGGGCATACCGAAATGTTTCTTCAGGGGTGCGCTTGTTCCCGCGTGCGTGCGTAAGTGTGCGTGCATGGCGTGCGTGCGTGCGTGCGTGCATGCGTGTGTGTGTGTTTGTGTGTGTGCGTGCGTGTGTGCGCGTGTGTGTGTGTGTGCGTGTGGTGTGTGTGTGTGTGTGTGTGTGGTGTGTGTGTGTGTTGTGTGTGTGTGTGTGTGTGTGTGTGTGTGTGTGTGGTGTGTGTGTGTGTGTGTGTGTGTGTGTGTGTGTGTGTGTGTGTGTGTGTGTGTGTGTGTTGTGTGTGTGTGTGTGTTGTGTGTGGTGTGCATGCGTGCGTGTCGTGTGTGTGCGTGTGTTTGGGGGGAGGGGGTGAAGGGGCGTGGGTGTGGCAGAAGCACCTCGAAATTCATCATTGCTGAAAGAAGATAACGTTGAGAGGGCTCTCAAGGAGTGCAATGGTTCCTCACTAACAAAAATGCTCACCTATAATCTGAATTCTATAACTAGTTTCACCGAAGCTTTTCGTTTTTGGTTATGTCAATCAACTCCTCTCTCACGCTTGATCTATTACACAACCCAGCTGCCATTTACAACCTCCACCTCTTATTTTCCCCGTAATACATCGATTACGCTACCAACGGCACTCCAGTGACGCTATCTGGAGGATTAGTCTGTTGTCGTCTGCTAGGTCCAGGCTGAAAAAAAAACGGGGGGCACTTCTCGTTTTCCGCGCTCGAGCAGCTCTCCCACGAGAACATCGTCAAGAGCCTAAACAGACACTTGGTGCACCGGACTAGCGAGGTGTTTGTGTGGGAAATCGTCGAAAAAGAAAAAGCAGCGAAAGGAACTGTCGAAGTACTTATGCCAGTTGAAACGGACGCAACGAAAGCTCACAAAGCGTCGTGGTCTCCCGACGCCAGGCATCATAAATTATGTTTTACATGGCACAGAGTAGCAATATTCAGGCTTCGAAATCACTCGCTGCGAAAAAATCACAGCATATCCACGGAGTCAATGATGACGAGTGGGCGAAGCTCCAGAGATACAACGGTAAACCGTGAATCCTCCGTAAATCTTGTCCAGTCGATCATCATGCAAAGACGGTGAGCACGCGCTCCAGCCGTTTTCGGAGCCCTCCACTCCACCACCTTGTCTTCGTCGCTCATACTTGAAGCACACAGACTGCCAACGAAAGAGAAAGTGCGCCAAGAGCGAACGCATTTTAACGCAAGAGCCAGCGCGGTCTCCTATCACAAGAGATCACGCATCGGAGTGGAGAGAGTGCCACAGCACCATCTATGGAGCAAGCTGAGTACTAGCAGCGGTAGCACCACAACACCATCTAATGAGCGCTGTAAGTACTAGTGGTGGCTCCTACAACGCGGGACTTGCCTACGCCTTATGAGGCTTCGGCCCTAATAAAGGGTAGTTCTCTGTAAGTTGTCTTGAAAAGCCAGTTGGTACATAATTACTGAGGGTGATCACTCACACCGCAGTGGTCTGCGGCGAGCCACCAACATGTCGGAAATTTTGGCTATGATCGCATCGACGGAACGAGTTTTTGATCGGGATCCATCGAAATAGAGCCAGGTCCACCAAGCCGTCAGAATTGCGTCGACATGTTTGTTTAGGTAATGGTCAACTTTTCATGTTTGTTTAGGTAATTGCGGATTTGCCTTGTAAATGGATTCACCTTGTAAAGTGTTCTCAAATGACGAAACACGCGTAGAAACGTTCATGGAAATTCAATAATATCGTAATGCACCAATCGTTACGTAACATATGAAAAATTCTGCAGTGTTTGCCGTAAAAAACGGCGGCAAGATACGCTTGCTCAGCGGCACACGCCGCTGCTGCTTCCGCAGGTGGGTTGACCAATCTTTCTGTGCCCCCACCCCTCAGGGTACATTTGTATGAACTCTCAAGTCAAATGACTCCTTCGGTAGCCGCTAAGCACTATGTGCGCACGTCTCTACGTCATGGCAGTAAAAAATGCACAACGCACGTTGCCCCACCAGTCCTCTTTTCTAGCAAGTGTTCGCTTTCACTATAGTGAACTAGAATGATATTCTAGTTCGCTATAGCTTTCACGCTCTCAAGAAGTCTTAATAAGGCCTACACAAATTCTACATACACACCGTACTTTTTAGCTAAATGGCGACAACCAGACATTGCGACAGTGACGTGCAATCACTGCGGGCTGCGCTGCCGCGCAGACCTTCACCATATATTATGACAATGTTCAGCATTTGATAAAGGGCGAATGGCCATACAAGTGTTCCTATCCACAAATTATCGTGAAGCGCTGGACGCGAACCCGGACACGCAGTTAATATTTGCGCAATATGGAACTCAGAGCGGCCTGATCAGAGTGATTTATAAGGGGGTCCGACAAACCACAGAACTGACCACACACCACCTCGTCACCCGTGATATGGAATAGAACAAGTGCAAACCCTACTACACTGTGAAGTATTGGTATAGTTTGAAAGTCCCGCTTATCCGCTTATCCCCACGGAGGAGATACGTCTCCCTCTAATTTTTTTTTTCAATAAAGAGCTTCCCATCCAACCATCCGCGACAGTGGCCGAGCGAAAACTGCAGAACATTTGCAGTTCATGTGAAAAGAAACCGCCATTAGCAGCGGTTGCGAACAGAACGAATGAAACGAACGGGACGATTTTTCCTGCTGCAATCGCGACATGTGAAACGGCCTTATAACGCGCCGCTCGAAACAGAACGCTTTGACGCCACTACTTGTTCATTCTGCGGACGTTTACCGCCACCTCACTCATAATCCCCAGCATGTGCGTCCCTCTGCAATTACTGCAGAAAAAAAGACGTTTCGCTGAGGTATGTTGTTCCTGCAAAGCGAATGTGACCAAGCTCAACGCTATCCACTTGCGTACTGTCATCGCGCCCGCGCACAATAACCCCCGTATTCTAGAACGTCCTTCACTAAACGCTTCACCTTCACTTGAGAAAGCCAATGGAAGCGCCCTCTCTAGTCATGGCAAGCCACTGCATATCAGCGATAATAGGGTGCGATTCTCGAGCAGCGCAGAGTCATTTTCAGCCGAGCAGTGGCGGAGTGCTTAACTCTGTCAAGTGAAGGGCGAAAGTCGAGTCGAGGAGCGTTTGTGAATACGGGGGTTAGTCATAGGTCACTTTGGCTGAGTACGTAAACGCTGACAAGTGCGGACGTGTCTCTAGAGCGGATAGCGTCTAAGTCAACTCGAAACACAACGTTTGCGAAGTGTTTCAGTACACCCACTTAATACCCGAAGGCTTTGTTCCTACCAGACCGATTTTGCTCTAGCGTGAAGCTTACCCACCTTTCGCTGACCCTTCGCCTAGGAGTCTTCCGTCGGTGCCTCTGGGTCGCCGTCTTCCTTCGGATGAGACTGGAGGGTTTGTGGCCTTGCCCCCATCCACAGTGGACAAGGCCGGTTGCTCCGTCACCGTCCTTCGAACTGGACGATGCTTGACTTGGAGTACCAGTGAACGTTGCGGGATCTGCCGCTCTGTTCGGCGTAGGCTCACCAGGGTGCTCGGCAACGCGAACAGTCCCTATCGGTCACTGTGACAGAGGCGGGCGATGCGCGCACAGGTTCCAGTTCGCCGGGCGAGTGCGGAGGGACGACTTCCGACGTGCGGGGAGGCCTCCGAACGGCGCCACGACACCGTGAGCCTGAAGACTTGTTGGACTCGTCGGACTTGGACGGGACGGAAACCGTACTCGGATGCCTTCGGCGAAGTCGCGGAGGCTTGCCCGCCTCCTGGGCTGCTCGGACGAAGTCTGCCGGCCGTGAAGGTTTGTCCGAGTGGACGTTGCTAGCGGCGGCAGGTGGACGTTCACACGTGGAAGCCAATCCAGTTCCGCTTGAGGTTCGGGAGGGTGTCCTGGACATTGTACCAGCTCGGAGTTCTTTGGCCAAACCAACCGAGGCGGATTGTTTCTTCTTAATGAACGCGCTGCGCGTGCTACTAAACGCGCGGCACGTGTTTATTTTGATCTGTGGTAATAAAACACTCGTACCCACTACGATTATTTTTCCTGGAATAAAGTGAATTCCGCATTAAAAGGAATTAATAAGCAAAGAGACAACTGAGATGTGGCAGTAGAGTTATAGCAAGGTGAGTTTTAGCAAGGAGATTGCCCTCATTCATGCATGCAAGACTGTCGTCGCTTGCTGTTCGTTCCTGGTTACTCCTTCTGTACTTCGACACAATGAAAAATTACGGAACCTGGTTCGAAGTTTTCGGATTTGGGGAGGGTAAAACCTTGTTTGAAATTTTCTACATCTTTCATATAAGTACTTGCACGCAACAAACGGGGTCGAAGAAAGGAGACACACAGACAAGTACATTTTTGTGTCTTTTTTTCATCATTCCCGTTCTTTCCGCGCAAAAATTAATATACTTCCATGAATATTTTCCAACTAGGCCGGCTAACAGTCTTGCTTCTGTTCATCGGTTTGTGAGGTTTCCGCCGATCTGCAGTGGAAGCAATGACCACTGTTCAGTGGCCTCTTCCTCCACCGATTCTGCATTCCCGAGTGGCTCCACACTTGGAGTTGCATCTGTAGGCAAGGGCGACGATAAGTCTTTACGGGCTTTGACAAGGGAGTCAACGCGTTTTCCTACAAGACAACACTTTGGGTGCACGTTAATGAACCCCAGGTGGTCGAAATTTGCGGAGCCCTCCACTACGGCGTCTCTCATAATCATATGGTGGCTTTGGGACATTAAACCCCACAAATCAATCAACAATACAACAAGCTGTATGCAGCCAGCGCATGCGCACATCACGTGACAGAGATTACCGGCTTGTTTCATTTCTGCTTCAGCCGACTGGGTGGGCAGCGTTGTTTCATCGCACCTTAAGCCACCTGCGTCGGCAGGGCTCGCGTGCTTCTAGTCGCACACGAAATATGCGGCGCACTTGGAGGTGTTATCAATTTTGTTATCAATTTGTTATGTAGATGTTACGATTTAGGAGACGTTATTTGTTAACGGCAACGCCAAAGGCAAGAGCCCGCAGGACACGTCCATGTAATTGCTGCCGACATAAAATTCCCTAATAAATTCGGTGTTAAACCAGTTAGGCGACGAACCACTTAGGACTTCCTGCGGTGAATGCGTATTTTCATTCTTATCTTAAATAGTAAGACGTGGGCACTCTTCATGTTCCTTATCTAATTTTTTTGCTTGTGAAACACCTCCCTAAGGAAAGATCATAGCACCTGAGCCGTATCTAGAATACCCCCGCCCCCTTCCCCCCCCCAACACATTGTTATCCATGTTGCGTGCCCTCTGCATTAAACGCATCGCACCAGGACCTCACAGCTGGCAAACTAGCGGCACGAGCGCATTCATATCGTTTCACAATTTTAATCGAAAAGCCGCTAGTGCAGAGTTTTGATCAAACGTCAGTACATCAGACGATTAGTGTTCAGAGACAAGATATGCTCCCAGAAATGAACAATAAAAGAGATTCCATCTTTTCGCAGTAAGCGTTACCTTGCCTTTTCTTATTTCGTTCAGGTCAACGCCCCCATTCGCCACTACATGTGCTGTGTCTCCAACGCGCGCTTCCCGCCAGTCCTCGTCTTTCAGCCGTCGAATCCTGTCTCGCGAAAAGCCGCGGGAAGGCCACGTCTTGGCGTCTCGACCGCAGCCGATGGTATCTCTGGACGTTGTAGACCACTCCCGTTCGTGCCTCGCTTCTGTAAGTCTGTACCGACGGAAGTGCTGAAAACTTATTTTTTTATTAAGTGCTTCTGTTCTTGTTTGTTAAATTTTTCTTATTCGTTCCCACGCCCTAACTTGTCTGGCCACAGTTAAACCGGTGCTTTTGGCACACACTTCAGTAAACAAAATTGATCATCACGAAAAAAGACCGAGGAAACACACACTGCACAAGTGCTGACGTGCACTGGTCTTGCATGCGTGTTCTTTCTACCTTGTCGCACCGGGTTTCAAAAGTTGAAGCCCCGCCGCGGTGGTCTAGTGGCTAAGGTACTCGGCTACTGACCCGCAAGTCGCAGGATCGAATCCCGGCTGCATTTCCGATGGAGGCGAAATGTTGTAGACCGGTGTGCTCAGTTTCGGGTGCACGTTAAAGAACCCCAGGCGGTAGAAATTTCCGGAGCCCTCCACTAAGGTGTCTCTCATGACCATATGGTGGTTTTCGGACGTTAAACCCCACATATTTATCTAAAAGTTAAAGTAAGGTAAAAGAGTAAGCTCAGTACCCACCCTGGTCGTCTAGTGCTTGGGTAGCTTCGAGCGCAAACCCGAAGGTCTCGTGATCGAATTTCAGCCACGATGGCAACATTTACATGCAGACGAAGTGCAAAAAACCCGTGCGCTTAGATTTACCACAGGTGTCGAAACTTTCAGAGCCCTCCACGGTACAGCGTCTCGCATAATTGTATCGCTGTTTTCGGACGAGAACCATCAATAACTCTTAATAATTATTGAGTGTACAAAGGGGGTTGTTGGTTCACGCCCGTGTTGTCTTCGTTGAAGGTGTTTACGAAAATGAAGAGACTGACAAAGTGCTCTGAAAGCGAGGAAACTGCATGCAAGATTGGAACGAATGGTTCAGAATTGCCAGGCGCACCTAAACATGCGTTCTGAATGAAGCACATTTTCAATAAAAGCCTGCGATTCGATCAAGCTTCAATGTTTACAGGCTTCATTACTGCATCGAGCCGAGTTTAAACGCTGCGAGAGACGTTCAAGAGGCACGCAGAAAAGCGTGACGCGCCTAATCCTCCCGTAATGGAGCACAACCGTTGATGGCTACGTAATGCACGTGCTTTTGTTTTCAACGTGTTCAGCTTGCGTGATTTCGGCGTAAGTTAAACGCTTGCGTCACAGCTAATTGTATTTCTTGCGACTGGTTTCATAGCGACATGACGCGGAGATCTCGAGCAATCGAGGATCTCGAGCAATACTAAGCTCTGTGTACTAAGTCTTGAGGACTGTACAGTAGGAGTGAAAATTCAAGATATCGTGGGAGCGCGTGGCAAACAGCTTCGTGGCGCCTTCTGATGGCTCGTTGCATGCCCTTGCGCAACGGCTGCCCCGGGCTGCAGGCCATGAGCAGCCGATGCGTAAGCGAAGTAGCGGGGACCTCTCCCTCCTGGTGAAACCTCGGTTGGGCCGCCGGGTTCGTGGTTCCATCCTTTCGACATGATCGTCAGGGTGTCAGCGTAGCAACAGCATCCTCAATGTGAGCCTCGAAAAGTCTGTGGCGACCACGGTACAGCACACAGGGACGGCGGAGTGATGTACTTTTTTTGCCAGGACGTCAGCCTGCTCGTTTCCCTGGATTCCCCCATGAGATGGAACCCAGTGCAGAGAAACATCGACGCCACTGGCAAGGAGGGCATGCAGTTTGGCGTTGCGAAGCCTGCCCGTTTCAGCTTTGCCAAGGCCAGCAACGCAGCTCTTGAGTCACACGCGACAGCCACGGAGCAGCGTTAGGGGGGTTTGCTGCCAGGAGGTCAACTACCAAGTAAAGATCGGCCGTCCTCTGCAGCGGTAGAGCAGGCCGCAAAAGGCAGACGGCAGGAGGCCGTCAAACCAAGTGCTGGCGTAAAGCAAGAAGCAGTGGCCGAGCCTTTGTCTGGGATGACGGAGCCGTCCGTGTACGCAATAAGCCTTCCAGCCAGCTCTTCGACAGCGCGCAAGCGCGTCCTCTTTGTTTACCTGCCAGCCTGTCCGTTCACTCGCTCAAGTGCGCGTCCAGCGGAACGCTAAAGGAAGCCAAGGTGTCACTCCTGCAGTAGCTACGAAAGCACCGAGCGATGATATTGGGAAGGAAATAAGTAAGTTGCTCTAGCGGTGCTCTGTGCGCCTCACTCTATACGCCTTGTTCTCAGGCACCCCCTAAGCGTGGGAAACACGCTTTGCGTCAGTTTTCCTCAAATTGGCGTTAGTGCTTCAATACAATGTTTGTTTTTTTTTTGCGGGCTAGTTGGTTCATAGCAGTCAGACGTTCTTAAACTGCTCGAAATGACCAGGACACAAGTAAAAAAAAAACACTCAAAACGCCACTAGCACACGTCACCAACTATTTTCTTTTTTCTGGAAATCAGGGAACAGATATTTCGATCGGGTACTTAGACACGTGACCAATCTGTGAATCTCCCATACGCGAAGCTCGGCGAAAATCGGTGCCACGTTTTGTGGCGTTTCTTTTTTTTTTTTTACTTGGGCTACACTCTTATTACGAATGTTCGTTTTTCTTTTGTGATTTTTTGTCAGCCCGTGTGAGATGTAGACTGGTCACGTGTCCAGGTTTCTAGTTTAAATATCTGTTTATTGCTATCCTGACCTTCTCGATGGAGGCGGAAATGTTGTAGGCCCGTGTGCTCAGATTTCGGTGCACGTTAAAGAACCCCAGGTAGTCGAAATTTCCGGAGCCCTCCACTACGGCGTCTCTCATAACCATATGGTGGTTTTGGGACGTTAAACTCCACATATCAATCAATCAATTGCTATCCGGATCATAAACATCTGGCAGTCTTTTTTTTATGGTTTTCTGTGTTTCCTTACTTCGTGTGCTGGTCATTGCGCGGCAGTTCAAGAACGTCTGGCGTATCTTTAAGACTACAAACAGCTTTCATTCATGGAACTATAGGGTACGCTGCAATTAGTTGTGGTGCTCGCTGCTGATATTTTGCGCCCATACATATGTGCCATGAAAGAATAAACTCGGCGTCAGCCGGTTTGTAGAACAAAGCTGCAGAGAATGTCATGTGAACTTCAGAGTCAAGCTTTTCAAGCCGACTGAAAATTCGTCGTCGACCCCAGACCAAGACGAAGCTTCCATCGAGTAGACTAGTTTTTTTTTTTTTTTTGCATATTGCTTGGTGCTTTCACTGTGACTGAAGAAGTGTCACTTTGCGCTTTCTCTGGTGTTCTGTTGTACATGAACTGAAGGCGAGCCAACGAGAAGCGTCACAGGTAAAGAAAAATTGCTTCGCTGAAAATGTCGTCGAAGTACGATAGTCTTATACTGACGGCCCTACATGAGTCACGAATCCGCGGCCATCCATGATTGCTGTTCTCGTACCACTTCCGTCCTGGCGTGATGAATTCTATGAGGCTTCGTTTTTTACCGTATCATCACTGCTGGCATGACATGTCTTCGTACCTTCACTACATGTCAATATTGTTTGGTTGCATGTGGTACTCTATAGCATGATAGCTTGCAAAGAACCTTTGTGAGACATGAATGTATTTTGTTGCGCGGAAAGGTCAATGGTTGTGTGCATTTACTACCTGTGCGCCGGAAGTAGACGCTTCCCGAAGTAGGCAGCACCATATCGTCGGCAAGGGGATTTTCCATGCATAGCGTTGCGTTTTCACCGCAGCCTATAAGAAACACTAGCGTCTTTATGTTTACGTATCTATTTTCTAGTAAAGATCACAACACCTCATACTTGATTTTTTATCGCCAATGTTCACAAGTATGAATGCAGCCACCAGCTCAAGATGATTGTATGTTGAGCAAGTGCTTAAACTTTTGCCAGGTGGCTGAACCATGTGACAGGTGACGATAAGGCACTATCGTGACATCATGACGATGCCAGCGTGTGATGTCTGCCTGCTGTTGCGACTGTCATGTCTTTTTTTTTTAGCTTGGCTTTTAGTACTAGCTTTTGATAATTCCACACATTGTCTTATTGTTCACTCACAGATAAGAAGACCTGCACTTATTGTCTGCGCAATAGCCACTGCTTTTGCCCTCTCTACAAGAGAATCCACTCAATGGGTCCCGTAAGTATTTATATTTATGTGGTAGCAAACATCTGGTCATTTGTTATCTGTTGTTTTTGAACCGAAAGGCTCATTATCTTTCACGAAGTTGCCGGCGTAAAGCTATTCTCATTGCTGACCAGCGAGACCCTCTCCCAGTTGCCAATGAGATGCAATCCTAAGCACGACTACGCAAAGGGAATGAGCTGCATCAGCTGAAAAGCAGAGCGGTAATACGTGTTCCCTATAGTCAGTGTTACACAGTCGGCCTGCCCTTCCTTGAACGTTTTAGCGCTTCTGCTGGTGGTGCTGAAAGTTTCCGGTTGGAATGCCTTCGGTGCACAAGGTGCGTCGGTCTTCTCACACGTTCAGTGTTTTCTTTTTACAGCCCGTATTTTTGTCACCATATAGATGCCTTCCGTATCCCTCAAAAGGAAGGTACATAGCATCTTACCGGTACTTGTCCAAGTCGCAACAACCTGTCGGCTTAGGAAAACAAATGAGCTGAAATTGAGTATGATGCATGTGAGCCATAGAAAGCAAAATTATAGCTGTAATTTGGCGCTGTAAGACAGAAGTAGTTCTGTGAACAAGTCGTTCAGTTGAAATCAGGGCATACAAATGTGAATGTGCGATCTATGTAGCTCGAAGGAAAGATAACCGCCACTCATTAGGAGTAACACACTGTATTCCAAAAGCAGGCAAACCCGTTAGAAGGCAAATAATTATGAGGGAAGAGGTGATTAAGACGTTGTCAGCTATATCGTGGCCGCAGCAGGAACCACCACATTTTATTGTGGAAACACGAGGCTTTTGTCCTTCCATTGTCGTATCCAGGCTGATGACAGGTTCTTACGTTATGTAGTTTGTCTAACGCCACCTGTAAGTGCGCTACTTGTTTCGCTTGCATGAAACTGGTGCCGCCACTGTCCCTGCCTTCTGATTACCAGGCCAGGTTTCTCAAGTACCTCGACAGTGGCGAATTCGCCGACGTCGAGTTTCTTGTGTTTCCGGAGCAGTTTCCCGCGACGCGCACTTTCAAGGCGCACAAGCAGTTCCTGGCCATGGTGAACGAGGTCTTTGCTACGATGTTCTTCGGAAGTCTTCCGGAAAACGATCAGGTGATTGTCACCGACATCCATCCGGACGGGTTCGCCTGCATGCTCAGGTAAGTCTGCTCGTCCCTGCATAACCATCATTCGTCCAATATCATGCATGTTCTTACGGTAGAACTTTCTATAGCTCTATCGCTCCACAGCGTGTCCTCAAGCGGTTTGATTAACATCTGCGCCACATGGCTTTAAGTTCTGTCACCGAGATGGTATCTATGCAAGTCGACATACTACCCGAACCTACTAAAATATTACCTCGGCAACAGCGCCAAGCGCTTTGCAGCTGGCATCAGTCAAACCAGTCTATAGGTCACGCTGCAGATTTCTTGGGTTAAGCTTGCTGACGACTGTACGTCAGGAGCTAGCAGCGTTCCGAGGTGTTGTCTTCTGTATGGTTCCGCGACATTGTTTGGCAATACACTGCGCAAACACTGCAACAGCCCCAAGTTACCGTTTCACCCAACCGCGTACCGACGGTTCCACCAACTTGACAGCTTCAGCTAAGCACAGTTGACACTCTGCTAGGATATAGTGGTATGCGCCTCTGCGCTGAACTGCTTCCCGTTGTTTGGTAACTGACTTACTAAGTACAACAGACAGGGCCAGTTAGTGCATCTCGTATTGCTATGGCGCAGTCTAAACGAAAAACAACCGTAAAGAAGTAAATAGCCATCGCCTACCATTTCCTTCTTTTCTGCTGTCTCTTCAAGTGCAAACTGAGTCGCGACGCAGCAACAAGTGTTTCACCATGATGAGGCAAATACGACGGCAAAGCCAAATGGACGTGCTGTCTTTCACCACTGTATCGGCTTTGCAAAGTACGCCCTTTACGTATACCACTGCTCTCACGGCAATTATGCACATGCGCACTGCCGTTATCGTTACGCGTTCGTGAGGATTTCGCAAGCGTACGCGCGTCTCCCAAGCATAAACGCTCGGATATCTCTAGCTTGTACGCATTGAAGCCGTACGACCACTGTTATCCACGGCGTTGATACCGATTCCGGGGGTCATGTTTCTCGGTAATTTGGGCCCGGAAACAGCTTTGTTAGAACCGCCTTTGTGCCCCGCCGTGGTGGTCCAGTGGCTAAGGTTCTTGGCTGCTGACCCGCAGGTCGCGAAATTGAATCCCGGCTCCGGCGGCTGATGGAGGCGGAAATGCTGCGGACCCATGTGCTCAGATTCGGGTGCATGTTAAAGAACCACAGGTGATCTAAATTTCCGGAGCCCTCCACTACGGCGTCTGTCATAATCATATATGTGGTTTTGGGACGTTAAACCCCAAATATCAATCAGAACCGCCTCTGCATTTTTATTGAAAGGATGAAAGTGGCGTGGGAGAGCATGGAAAACTTTATCTTCGAGGCTTTCGTCGCGTCATTCTATTGTTAAGGCTCGAAAAGAGCGGCAGCATGCTTGAATTTCAGCTGCGTACTTGCCGTTCCCCGATTACAGCATGATGATCTGAGATAGTGGCCGGGATAGCTTGAGTGCGGACACACACACCATACGAGTAAAGTTCGAGGCCGTTTCGGCTTTGCACGACAGCGTCGCATTGAGCATAGACTACAGTAATGTTCTGTCATAATTTACAATGCACCTCATGCCTAGTGTCCTCGCTGTTCTCGCTGTAACGTCTTCAATTAACGATGTATCAAGAAGACCAAAGAAGCCCAAGCCAGTGCACTCGATGTGTTTTGTCTTTCGTGGACGCCTTATACCAGTATGAGCGGATTGTTCAAACTAGAAAAGTTTATACGTGGTTAAGTACGCCAGCGTAATAAATGAAATATTTCTTGCATTAAATCGAAGGTATGTTCTAGAGGAGGCCTTTTGATGAAAGAACACTGAGTAGCTGCAGTATTTACATCAAACTTGACTTATGTTGAAGAGCTCCTCGTAAAAGCATGCATTTAACATTGTATATTTCGTACGAAATTATGCCATGTTTTTGCTTAAGATATCTTAACAGTTAAATTTTACTCCAGTGTCAGTCACACCATAGTCAAAGTCCTATGATATTTTAAGTGATTGGAAATATTACAAAGCTGCCTTCATGAAGAAACATCATGGCTTAACGGCCTCAGAATCAGCAACATGTGCTATTGTGCGTTACAAGCGTTTCTCTAAAAATAGCCCTGCTTGTTTAACGCGATAGCGTTAAAGAGCTCGTGTCGCAGAAAACCTGCCGCCGGCGTCGGCCCCGTTGGTTGTGAGCAAAAAATCATCTGTGCGTCTGTCCAAAAAACAAAGTACCGAGTTAGCCGCGGGAGGCTGCTACTTGTCCACGAGTGCGCGCGCGATCACACTGACAAAGGTGCGCATTCGAAGAAAAACAAGTGCTCGAGGTCGCGAGGCGCGGTAGTTTCTTTGCCCTGCCACCCCTCCCTGTTTAGTTTCCTTTCATTGGGACGACAGAAGAGATAATGCAATTGCAGTATGCGACAAACCTTTGTAACTCCGCTCGTACTGGACAAATTCTTAAAAAATTTTTGCGACGTTGAATTCGTGAGGCAATAAGCTGTTCTAGTGAATTCATTCCGTGGTTACTTGTAAAAGTGTTTCGGGGCCCCTTTAACGCATTTTGTTCGACAGGCGTCAAGACGAAAACGAGCCCATCCGGCGATAACAGCGCACGCTGGTCCAATCTACTATGTGCGTGTTCGTGTGCGTGCCTGTGTATATAAGTATGCACTTAGCGGCTGAAGGGTGCACCAGGGGCCGAATTTCGCTATCGTGTTCAACTCTTAAAGGCGAAGATTAAGGCCCCCCCCCCCTTTTTTTTCAACTAGTTGTTCCGGAGAGTATAAAGCAATGCTCAAGGTTTGCTGAATAGCCAACTTACGAATCACTCCATGTTTGCAGGTACTTCTACGGAGGCAAGCCGCGCTTCAGGGGCATCGAGGATGCCATGTACACGCGAACGGCTGCCGTGAAGTACATGGCGACAGACTTGCTCAGAATATGCTCCGAGTACATCGTGTCGCACATCAGCGCTCGCAACGTGTGCCGCCTCATCGACTACGCGTCCATAAGCGACGGCGGCTTGATCGACGACGCGGCATTGTCCGTGCTTCGACACGACGGCGTTTCCGTCGTCTGCTCCGACGGCTTCATCGACGCCCTGGACGGCACGGTCGAGTACGTGCTCAAGAACGTGCGCAACGTCCCGGAGACCTGCGTCGTGCACAGTCTGCACGAATGGGCCCGGGCCAAGGTCATCAGGAGCCTGACGGTTGAAGCAAAAGAAGGGGACATCGTCCCGCCCTTGGACATCAAGACCGTCATGACGCCCTTCATGCCCCTGCTCAGGTTTCTGGTCCTGACGCCGCAGGAGTTCATAGTGGGCCCTTCTTCGTGGCGCATCTTTGACGGCCGCGATGACTTTGCCATACTTTGCAACATCGTCTGCTTCGGCTCGGTGCCGCTGCCTTCGTGGACCTGTACCCTCAGGTACCACAGGATAGAAAGCATTCCAATTCGTGTTTTTTTTTTTTTTGCTCGGCTATCATAGCCGAACGTGCCAATGTACTGAGCGTTGGAACGGCCCCTTACTTTGCATTTGCCGACCAACTGTGCGAATCATTTCTACAGATCAAGAAGACCGATAGACGCTGGAAACCAAGAGGACCCGAGAGCGGGCTGTCTCGTGGTGTTACGTTCATCGAAACGTTTTTATTCGATATCGCATAAATTTGTCAGTTTTCTTGACGTGGAATCAATGTTAGGGGAGCCTCTTCAGAAGGAATATTACCGAGGAGTTTTCATGCCACTATTTCATCATACTTGAGGCAAAGCTACGTTTCACGATTATGTCGCAGCATCTGAATCCGTCGTTGTTGTCCGATAGAATATGTTTTTATTCTGGCGCTTAGGCCTACCTTTGCCCCCCGTAACGCAAAATTACTAGACGACGCCATTTAGGGTAATGTTTGATGACCTGACACGGGA
The DNA here is from genome assembly GCF_013339725.1 of Rhipicephalus microplus. Classification (NCBI taxonomy): domain Eukaryota; kingdom Metazoa; phylum Arthropoda; class Arachnida; order Ixodida; family Ixodidae; genus Rhipicephalus; species Rhipicephalus microplus. The sequence goes on along the minus strand of NC_051168.1, from coordinate 102,789,826 downwards.
TAGTGGTACATGTACAGCCGGCGAGCTTTTTTTTTACCTTTAGTCATAACGCCGTGACATGAACAAGCACGCCATTTCGCTCTGGGCAATGTGCTTCAACTTCGTTGCACAACCAATTTTGTCAACTGCATCGCAGTTCTTGTCACCTTCCATCAGCTTCCTCTGCGATGCAGATATCCATTTCGTGCGCCTAATATGGCAGCGACAGGAGAGTTCGAAGATGGCTTTTTTTCGAGTTTACGCAAGGAAGCTCGGAAGAGCAACATAGGAGCACGACCTTCGTGCGCAACGTCTTGAACTCTCGCGGAATTCTGTGGCAAGTGAGCTTCACCGTACATTTGTCAACATGATTCTTGCATAATCAACCATCGATCGTGTCATTGTACATAGCCATTGTCCACCTTTTACGTGTCATTTTGCATGAGTTTTAGTGCGTAATTGAACATCAAATAAACCATTTCTCACTCATCAGACTTGTATTGCTGCTCTCATATTTCCAGACCCGCAGCTATTCGCGATTCTCGCGACACAAACAGGGCTCCGCAGTCAAAATTTGGTTGCGGCTGGATTTAGTAATCGGTCACTGCTGACTTGGCTTTCCTATTTCGGCGACCTTCATTTTAAAATTGTTCGTGTTGCACATATGTACCATTCCTCTGGCCACACAGTTTGTAGTGAATGTCGTAAAAGAAAAAAGACTCATCTAAATCGCAGCTACGCAAATACCTTAACGAATAATCTCTTGAATCTTGAGTTTTACATTTGTAAACCTGCGACACTGTGTTGAAACGTACGACGATCGTTCAACCCGGTGCTTACCGAAGTAAGCAACATGCTTGTTTGTGGAATGTCTTGATTATAGTTTCACAATACAGTAAACGAGAGGGGATGTGGCACTAGTGTGAAGGGGAACTGCAACGCAATGTGCTTCAGTCGGCTTGAGAATGTCGGCAAGTACATCGGTTTACCTAAGCTTCATCATTTCGTGTTCATGTTACTCTCAGCGCTCTGTCGCAAGACGAGGCAAAAGTTCACCAGAACCTAGCCACCACCTCCACGCTTTATTATTTAAAATTAGCCCAATTTACACAACAGGAAGTGGACACTGTTTTAAACAATATATAACCATAAAAACTAACCCAGCTGTCGACCTTACTTCAACCCGTTTAGGCTGACCAATTGAAATAGGCTCACTAATTTCACAACGAGGCTTTCTTTCATGTGAAACAGAATCCAATACAGTGAACTAAGCAACTGCCTTAAGGTTAACAGCGCGAAAATAACACACGACGGACGTTCAGTTTGAAGTGTGTGTGTGTGTGTGTGTGTGTGTGTGTGTGTGTGTGTGTGTGTGTGTGTGTGTGTGTGTGTGTGTGTGTGTGTGTGTGTGTGTGTGTGTGTGTGTGTGTGTGTGTGTGTGTGTGTGTGTGTGTGTGTGTGTGTGTGTGTGTGTGTGTGTGTGTGTGTGTGTGTGTGTGTGTGTGTGTGTGTGTGTGTGTGTGTGTGTGTGTTTCCGCCGTGTGTTATTTTCATTCTGTTAACCTTAAGAACTGAGCAACAAGTGCATTAGCAACCGTAAGCAGAATGTCTAGGCAGCCACATTTACTACCCATCATCCCCGTTGTGTCTGAACGAGCGCAGCGCTGTGTTTCTCTCTATTAAATATTATTGCGATATCAATTACATGGGCACTTTCGACTGGATTTTGTCGCCGACGTCAGCGTCAATGTCATGCACCGTACATGTATACGTATCTATGTATATGAAAACGCAAGAAAGAAAGATTCAGAAAGAAAGACTCCGGCGCGCGGAATCAAACGTGGAACCTCTTCGTCGTGAAAGCGAGGCGTTCCCCACTGAGTGTTTTCTTTTTTATTTCTTCGTTGCCTTGCATATCAAGACTGTTCGCCTTTCACATATTTACATATTGGTCGAAATACAAGTGCGTCACAAAATACACCCACAAAATTTATTGAAGTACCGTCTGCCCCTAGCTGACTATTGATCAATACTTTGGCACTTGTAACAATGGCTCAATGCGCACAATCCAGTCTGGTACATCCTCTTGGCCCTTCAGCACTTCAAGAAAATGGCACACAGATTCGCAAAAGTATTGGCGCACAGATAGCACTTCCACATCCGCGTTTTCCAGGGCACATCGGGTTTTCCATACACTGTGCAAGCCCAGAAGCATGATTAGATATCAGGTACACCTGCCTCGTTTAACCGACGGAAAACGGATAACGTGTGGACTTGACGGTAATTCTTTTTTCAAGTTTCTTTGCAATATGTCCCAGAAAAAAGACCCCGCTCCAGCAATCTATAAACACGTGTTCAATTGTTTCCGGTTTACTTCACAAGGGGCAATGTGTGCTCCATGGGACGAATAATCTCCTACCTTGCAACCACGTTTTAACTGGTAAGGTACCAGTATATAATTTAAAAGAAAACGTTTTTGACCCCTGGCGCTACAAGCATTCTTTTAACACGTTTCAGAACATCCTGTCCTGGGCCTGCACAGTATAGCTGACGGTACAATGGTACAAGCAGTAAAACATCGACAAGGTCTTTATACATTCTTTTACCGTGGTACTTCATTCAGATACTCTAACGAAAATCTGACTGATTGAAAGGGGAAAGACGAAACAACTTCCTTTAAGTACCCCTGTATTGGTCCATGCACATTTGATGATACGATAAATCCCGGCTGCACTGTAGACAATCTTAGTTGTATAGCAGTTCTCACAGAAAGAATTATATACATCACGCAGAAAAAGATAACGATTGACAAGTTGTCTTACGTACAAATAAACTAATCCAAGCCCACCATCTCGAACTTTTCTGTAGAGGTTTGTGTGGTTCGATCTTTCCCAGACCTAGCTCCGAATGAAAACTGAAAATACTCTGTATTTCCTGTACACTTATCCCACTGCAGTGCAACAAAACCTGCATTACGTACCACAGCTTGCTCACTGTAAACAAGTTGCACGTTGGGGCCCGTGCGAATATCGAAATACCCCAATCTTTCTATTTTTCTACATTATTGCACAATACCTGTGTTTCTTTTTTCCAATATTGTTCGCTGTCGTGATACAACTCCAGCGACACTCCTAAATACTCCAATGATGTTTCCTGCCACTTAATGTTCAGAAATACTTTTGGTATGACCTCTCATTACCCATGCCAGAAACCGAGGCACTTATCCCAGTTGACGGCACTACCACTCACTTGGCAAAACGTTCTCACGGCATTCACAGCATGCATTATGCAAAATAACAAAAACGCCGACCAAGGTAAAATACACAAAGTTGAAAAAAGACGTTTCGGCTCCCCACACAGAAGCCTTGTTCACTGTGACCAAAAGGGTCACTGTGAGCAAGGCTTCCTTGTGGGGAGCCGTAACATCTTTTTTTAACTTTTGTGTATTTCACCTTGGTCAGCGTTTTCGTTATTTTGCATGATGTTTGTCCACGACCAGGCGGGATTCCGTCCGACTCTTGACTATAGCATGCATTATACTCGCATAATTATGTACAGAAAATTGAAATGTCGTCTGCGTATGCAAGGAGGCTAACCTCAGCTTCATGTAATTTAAAGCCACGTATTGCGCTGTTATTATTTACACTTAAACAGAAATGTTCAATAAAAATAGCAAAAAGCAGGGGCGATAGCTGGCACACCTGTCTCACTTACCGCAGCACAGGTATAAGCTCACCCACAGTTTTATTTATTACCAATCTCGTCGTGCATCCTGTGTAAACCATGCGCGCTCTGTCGCTGATAAAACTTCCTACGTTAATGTGCTCAAGTAATGAAAGGAGCAAGTCGTGCGGCACGCGATCAAATGCCTTTCCGAGGTCAACTTGGTCGAAGCATGTAAACATTGAGATGTATAGCGTCACTTTCTAGGATTGATCGTGCTATGTCTATGTTGGTCATTATTTTTCTTCCCTTTAGTTGGATGGGACCTAACTAGTTTTGTCATAACTGTCTGAAGTCTCCTGGCTAACCTTTTAATCAATATTTTATAGTCAACATTAGTTATGCTGATTGGTCTATATACAGTAACAGTTCTCAACTTCGCGGGGTCTTCTGTTTCAGGTATTAAGATCGTGTGGGCTGACAATAACGATGATGGAAGTTGTTTATGCTTAAAAGCCTCGTTAAATACCTCCTTTAAAATAGGTGAAATTACATCTTTGAATTCCTTGTACTGCAGCACTCGGGTCATCTGGTCCTGGAGATTTACCATTGTTTAACTTATCAAATGTTTTTTTTTTTTTTCAAATTCTCTCTCTGTTATAGGCAATTCTAAAACTTCCTTCCTTTCATCCTCAAGTCTTGCATTAATGAAACGAAATCACTATTAAAACGATCTGCGTGTGCACTGGTTGGTGAAAATAACTCGTTGTAATATTCAAAAAACGCACCGGCTATTGTTTTTTTTTTTCGTACAGCTACCTTGCTTCTTTATATCCTACTTCTTTTATTTCACTTTTGCAGGCATGTCTCTTCTCAGCTCCAAGAGCTCCTGTTGTTGGCATTTCTCCCGCTACCAAGTTTTCTGCTCTAGCTCGAATCAATGATTCGCGATAACGTTCTTGGTCTATCGACTCTAGCTTTTGTTTAGTTCTGTTTATCTCCTCTGATGTACCTGCCTGGGTGCATTCTTCCGCCACTAACTGTTGCAAGTTTTCACGCAAGCGCGCTTCAAGCTCTTTTTCAGCATGTCTCAGGATGCTGGCTCTATCAAGTGATTTCAGTTTAATGGGCTGTTTAAGTAGTTCTGACTTGTGTCCCCAGGATTCAGGTGTTCTATTTGCGAAGTCTTCTATGGTTTCTAAAAAAATACAATTAAACTATTCATCATTTAAAAGCTTTACATTAAATTTCCAGAGGTCCCAAGAGAAATGTTTGTTATTCCTTTTATGTTCACCCCTTGAGGATGAAACCAAGCAATGATCACTAAATGTAACTGGTGTAACTCTGTAATCATGGCACGAAGGGATGATTTCAGAAGACACGTGTACTAAGCCAAGTCTAGCATGGCTTGAACATTGAAAATGGGTAAACATGACCCTTTTCCACTGCAAAGACATTCACCTACATCTTCTAACAGAACCTGCGCCGCCATATCAATTAGAACGGCGGTGCTTGAATCACTGTGTGGCCTCAAACTCGATTTACCTATACTCGAACAAACACAGTTGAAATCCGCAGAGAGAATTAGTTTACGTCCACATTTCAAATACACATCAAGTTTTTCAAAAAAACTATTTTCAATCCCGAATAACAGTGCGTGCATACACACAGATCACTCTCCATTTTTTCTTAGTAAGGAGAAATCACATATAATGAAACAACCCGCCTCGCAGGTGGGTACGGACTCCACTTTCGCATTAAGCTTCTGCCGAATCAACAAGAGGCACCCTGCAGACGTACCCGCTACGTGACAAACGCACACATCAAACACATCAAATAGTCTCGTGAAAGACTGCACCATTCGCTCAGCGTGGGCCACCGAGGGGTACCACCTTGAACGTTCAAACGGCAAGCTATTTATATCTGTGAGTTACCGCTGTTGGCGGGCATCTCGGCGCGGACTATCGAGCTTTCAGCATTATCAGCAAGATGGCGCGACGAGCGCGCGGCGGCCTTCATCTCTCAAGCGTACTTTGGCCCGCGAAAAGGAGGGAAGTAGACGATCTGTCGAGCACCCTTATCTCCCGGTGGGGAGGATCATACGTCTTGGCTGGCGTCGGGCTTGCACTGGAATGATTCTGTTGTAGTTACAGGGCTTACGAGGCGCACAAAAGTCACTGCGATCATTGCACAGCATTCGTTTGCGAAAAGGGCGCACTTTTCAGACACAGCGAAGTAACAACTAAGACGCTTTTTTAGGTTCATTTGTACCCTGTGAGTACGTTTTGTGCGTCATTTGTGCGTAAGAAACGCGGGGCAGCTTCCAATCTACTTGCCATTCTGCGCGTGACCTTCCAAATTGTTGAGATCGCGTTGATTTCTTCACCTTTGCGTCAAAGCTGTGACTTTTTTTTTATCTCTCTCACCTGCACCACTCGATTTCTTGCCATCGGAGAGTTGGTTGGTTGGTTCCTCAATATCGATCGTGGTGCAACGCACTCTGGAGGATAGACCATAAGTAAGACGATGCCTTGTTTAGAAAACTAATGCACTTATTCAGATGGTAGCTTGAAAATTAACCGTTTAATTATTGCACAGTATAATATAGGCTCGCCAGATCTAAAGAATAAAATTTTCGTGTACTTACATCGACAAAACAAAAAAGTTAAATAAGCCAGCTGGTTCAAGTTACACTTAACACTCAATTCTTTTAGACTCTCGTAAAATTTACATGCAGCATTTAAAACACTTTTGTGGCTAAAATCAACTACGGTTGCACCAAACCAAAGAATAACTGAAAGTGACGAAGTATCGAAATGAGCGTAATCGTCGTCGTCGTTTTAATTACCAACGCGTGCAGCTCGTTCGCCCACGCGCAGCACGCGCCATCAAGAAGAAGCCAGCCTTCGGCCATTGTGTTGCTTTTCCCGGTGCTCTCATCGCGACGACCATGCCCAAGGGTTCGCACAAGCGAACCAGCAGCGCTCGCAGCAAAGACTCTCAGTCCGGGGGCATACACGCGGTCTCTGACCGTCGCATCGACAGGACTGCACACTCCCACAGGCCGTGCTTGGAAGAGCAGCCCGTCACTCTTGCTGCGGCCGTTTCCAGCTCCGAGCACGACGGGCCTACGGTCCAGCCAGTCGTCAGGACTCTTCGGCAACGCCGGAAGCGGTCTCTTACCGCGGACAGCGTTTCACTCGGGCCTGTCCACGCGCACGAGCGAACCAAGAGCACTGCTATTCCTCCCCCACCCGCAAACGAGTCCGCGCTGCAGGCCCACCAACGCCGTGGTTCTGAGAATAGCAGTGTTTCCGGGCGCTGACGCCTTCTCGCACTCGTCCAAGGAGCCACCTGAATCATCGCGGCTTGTGGCGGAGGACTGTCGTTTACCGAGCTCCCGAAGAGCCCGCCGAGACCAAGACGTCCGTGTCCTGGTGGTCACGCGTCGAGTACGCCGGAGTCCCAGCCAAAGCCTTCGAAGGAGGAAGTCGCCCAGAAGTCGTTGCACGCGTTGCCAGCGGAACACGACGCTTTGCCTCCTAGCACGACGGAACGACGTAAGTGTCCACTAATAACCATTCTTAATGTAAAGTTTAAGAGGGGCGCTGTAAATCGACTCACACTGCATGAACGTACTTCCATGTTACGACTACTTACCTCATGAGAAAAAAATGGCAAACCTATAGCTCTAAGCAATGCAATTGTAATTTACGCTTCATTGTGCATAAATCGTCTCTCATTATTTTTTATGTGCTAATCACAATTATGTACATTTTTTGGCAAATGGATTGATGTCAGAAAAAAATTGCTAATGTTTAATGGTATTGTATACATTCAATTTTGTACTGCTATATATAACCGCTCATGTGTATGTGTACACAGGGGGTTGGCGCTTTGTCAGGCTTTCTTTGCCTTTCAGCCAATCCCCTAGGCAAACTGTGTGAACGGGTTGTCTGAAATAAATAATAAAAAAGTCTTGCAACAGTGAAACTGGAGGATTCTGAACACTAATCTGGTTGCTTGGGGTTTGCTATGCCAACAGTTACTTTTGACTTTTGAAACATGGTATCGTGTGTGTTTGTACACAGCGGCGGAGAAGCGTCACTTCGCCATCTACGGCGGCCGTCGTGTGTCCTTCTCGGCGGGGCAGGCGGACACTGTGACGTCACCGGCAGAGAGCCGCGGTGTTCCAGCACCACGCGGCCGTCTTGCCTCCTTCCCTGGCGAGCAGGTGGAGAGCACAATGACATCTGCTTCGGGCGGCGGCCAGTCCGACCTTTACGGTCGTCGTCTGAGCCGTACCTCGACCACCTCATTAAACGATCGGGTGCGTGCTTTGGGTCGCCGGTCAACGGCGTTTCCCAGTCTGTCTGCTATTCGTTGCTTTTATCGGATACTGTCTCATAGCAACCGCTAAGTCAAGTGGTACCAGCTTTGAAGGATAACAAACAAAAAAATGCGTAAAAAAGCGTAATCATTGTCATCGGTGATTTCGGCAGCACCCATCGCTACTCGCAAAGCCCACTGCAAGGATTATTTCAGCACGGCTCTTATAAACAGCACCTAATCGGCGTGAATACCTTGCTGTCGAAGTTTATTGGCATGAATGTATAGCAAATGCAAGCTTCATTCGAAGCTAACAAGCTACAAAGCGCGCCACGGCCACTTCACGAATTCAAGGTGGACGACAACCTCTTTCAGTGGTACGGCCATGTTTTAGATTAGAAGTATTTTATGGTTGGTCTCAATCCTGTGTGCGGCGTGACCACCCTTACTGCGCATGCGCGTCTCCTCCATCTCTCTTCTCTCATACGCGCCCCCTCTCGTCTCACAATGCTGACGCAGGCAGCGTCTGTAGCCAACGCTCTCTCTCCCCCTCTCTCTCCTCTAGGCTTCCCTTCTCGTGTTGCTTACACCCCCATCACGCCTGCGCGCCTCTCCTCTCCTTCGCTTCCCCTCTCTCGTCTCGCAAAACCGACGCAAGCCGCGTTGGCTAGTCTACGCTCGCTCCTTCATCTCTCTCCTCTAGGCCCCAGTGCGCATGCGCGCCCTCTCTCCTTTTACACAACGCTCACCCCATCCCACCTCACGACGCAGGCAGCGTCTTTTATCGAGTTTCTTGATTGAAAAAATCTGAGCGTATCCACAGAATGAATGATGATGAGTGAGCGAAGCTCCAGAGGTTCATCTGTAAAACCACATATCTACCGTGAATCTTTCCCAGCACATCATCAAAGACGTATCTGTCTGTCTGTCTGTCTGTCTGTCTGTCTGTCTGTCTGTCTGTCTGTCTGTCTGTCTGTCTGTCTGTCTGTCTGTCTGTCTGTCTGTAGATACGCTGTGCTGGCTACCCCAGAGGAAAAGACTGGCCTAGACCATAAGAAGCTTCACCCCTAAAACCCGACTGCTCGCGCTGCACAACCGTTCACTGCCCACTTCATATACTTTAACCCCCTGTCCGCGAATTCATTTTTTGTTAGAACTGTGAAAGAGTGGAATGAATTGTCTGCCATGCAAATGTGCTGTAACAATGAAGAATTGTTTATGTCGTTTCTTTAACCCCCCTGCTGTAACGCCTTTGGGCAATGCGGGGTATCCTTTGAATAAAGAATATAGGCACTGCATCTTGACCTCCAAGGCGGTGCCGGTGGGAGATTCCTCCTGTGCGTTGTTGAGCAATAAAAATTCGCAACGTGCGCGATAACAGCGGACTACCGGTCTCTTGTGTCCTAGCGGAGACGTAGATAGGGGATCCCCTCGGAACGTTGCAAAGGTCAAGCAAGTATTGTTGGTGTCGGGGAACATTTGCGAGGCACGCACTGGCACCCGGCGCGGACTATTCGTCATTTTTCTCTCTAGGTTGTGGGGTTGGTCTCAAGGTCATTTCGGCAGCTTAAGCCAGGAATGTCTTTCTTTTTTATGATGGGAAAACGTTCAAAGCATTCACACTTTCCCTCTATTATTAGCCACCCACTGGTGCTCCTATTTGCAAACAGCGCGTTCAGCGTTACCGAAGCTTGAGCGCACGTAGTTAGTAGGGGACTAGTTTTTATGGTATTTAGGCAGGTGTCTCGAATCGACGCACTGTAGTTGAGAATTAACAACGCTAGCATAAATTATACGATGCGTTAGAGCATTCACGGCTCAATTTCGGCATTACCGTACGCAAAGCTACAAATCTCTGTAAAAAAATGTCGTGAAAAAACTGAGGGGAACACCAGTACATTTGCGACAACATTGGGATAATTCCGTTTACAAATAGTACCAACACTCGAGCCAGGGTGATTCAATTTCCTGAGAGGCTGGGCAATAAACAGTGAGTCCAGCGGGAAACCGAAACAGGGAGCTGCTCCGTGCAGTGTGTGCGATGACATCACGGCTTACGCTACACGCGTCATGGCTGGCCACCATGTAAACATAGCACAACTGCTTAGTTCATGACGCCAAAAGCAAGCTGTTGAAGTCATCTTTATTGGAATCGACCTGAACCAGCCCGTCTGAACTTACCAGTGACGAGTTCAGCGATGATTGCAGCTACCATCTTAGCGCGGAAGCCGCCTTTTAATTTCGACTCGCCGGTGCGTCAAGCAGCTGACGTCGTGCCCCGAATCGTTCTTCTAGTTATTCAATATTGTGTGTGCTTGCTGTATAAACGAATGTTAATGACCATTAACACGCTATGCAGCTGAAAAAATCGAGCAACTACGTGTTCGCATCGCCGTCATCGTCTCATAGAAGGCGCGCCCCACCGCGGTAGTTTAGTGGCTAAGGTACTCGGCTGCTGACCCGCAGGGCGCGGGTTCGTATCCCGGCAGCGGCGGCTGCATTTCCGATGGAAACGGAAATGTTGTAGGCCCGTGTGCTCAGATTTGGGTGCACGTTAAAGAACCCCAGGTGGTCGAAATTTCCGGAGCCCTCCACTACGGCGTCTCTCATAATCATATAGTGGTTTTGGGACGTTAAACCCCACATATCGATCAATCATAGAAGGCGCGCGCCACATCCGTCTATACTGGGCGAGGTGGCATTGAGAAAAAACAGCACGTTACGTCACGCATGGTGGCCCGCGTTTTCAAACGTCGTTTCGGGAATTGACCAAATTTAAATTTTTGTTTCCTAAAAAAACTGATTGACGTACGGTTATATAATTTGGCACATATGATGGAACCGAAGAGAACATTTTTTCACAGCTTTATTGAAATCGGTGAATATCGCAACATCTTCGGAGTTCCCATTATTTGACAGTAGCTATGCAGTAAGTATACCACAACTTCTTCCGGTGGTCAGCTATATAAATTTGTCCGAAAATCCTTGCTGCTTCCACAGCGACTTTTGTCGAAATGGCTCACATCTAAGGATGACTAAAACGCCAATGCAGGAGCAACAATGCATTCCGCAATGCGTCCTTCTTGAACTAATCAAGGTGGACGATTGGGCGAGTTGGTGATTCATGATCGACGTATGTAACTGCGCGGTAGTAAACACGGACGACACGAAGATACAAGGACAAGCGCAGACTATCAACTGAAGGTTTATTTTTCACAAACCACATATATATGACTGAAACAGAAACAGAAAACACGAAAATCTACAAAAAATGATGACTTAGCACTTAACAATCGACAAAACGTGAACGTTTGACAAAAGCAGATTCAAGGACCATGTGCGCCACTTGCCAGATACCGTAGCTCTTTATCTAAAAGAGCTAACGACGGTTTGCTGACGCAGTGTTCTGGTTCCCGTGCCATTTTTTCCGCTTCGACAATCATACGGGTATGATCGTCTTTGTGCCTGAACATTACGACCGTGCTTTCGAACTGCGCAAGGCAGCCACACCTACTGACGTGCTGAGCTAAAAAACCCTCATTGCCAGTGCGCACATTGCGTGCGTGCTCGCGCAGGCGCTCATTTAGGCATCTCCCAGTCTGCCCGATGTAACACGCACCACAAGATAGCGGAATTCTATAAACTACATTCATGTCACATCTGACAAACTGGGTTTTATGCCTGACAGTGCAAGCTTGTTTGGGCCCATTGTTTACACATGTCATTTTGGCTAGCTGAGAGAGCTTGTAAGGTGCCGAAAAAAACGACCTTTACGCCCATGCGCTGTCCGAGCTTTTTTATCTTGTGAGATAGCTGGTGCTTATAAGGGATTACCGCGACTTTGTCACGTTTGCTTTTGTCTCTGTCATTAGTGCTCTCTCTGCTTCTGGGCTTTTTCTTCTTTTTTATTGTTTCTACCCGGATTCGCTTCTCATTTCTGTGGCAGAAAAATAAAAAAGAAGAAAAAGCCCAGAAGCAGAGAGAGCACTAATGACAGAGACAAAAGCAAACGTGACAAAGTCGCGGTAATCCCTTATAAGCACCAGCTATCTCACAAGATAAAAAAGCTCGGACAGCGCATGGGCGTAAAGGTCGTTTTTTCGGCACCTTACAAGCTCTCTCAGCTAGCCAAAATGACATGTGTAAACAATGGGCCCAAACAAGCTTGCACTGTCAGGCATAAAACCCAGTTTGTCAGATGTGACATGAATGTAGTTTATAGAATTCCGCTATCTTGTGGTGCGTGTTACATCGGGCAGACTGGGAGATGCCTAAATGAGCGCCTGCGCGAGCACGCACGCAATGTGCGCACTGGCAATGAGGGTTTTTTAGCTCAGCACGTCAGTAGGTGTGGCTGCATTGCGCAGTTCGAAAGCACGGTCGTAATGTTCAGGCACAAAGACGATCATACCCGTATGATTGTCGAAGCGGAAAAAATGGCACGGGAACCAGAACACTGCGTCAGCAAACCGTCGTTAGCTCTTTTAGATAAAGAGCTACGGTATCTGGCAAGTGGCGCACATGGTCCTTGAATCTGCTTTTGTCAAACGTTCACGTTTTGTCGATTGTTAAGTGCTAAGTCATCATTTTTTGTAGATTTTCGTGTTTTCTGTTTCTGTTTCAGTCATATATATGTGGTTTGTGAAAAATAAACCTTCAGTTGATAGTCTGCGCTTGTCCTTGTATCTTCGTGTCGTCCGTGTTTACTACCGCGCAGTTACATACGTCCTTCTTGAAACCGTGGCATTAAGAAAATAAAAACCATTTTCATTTCTCTTTTTTGCATATAATTGTACAATTGGTACATCGAGTGCAATTTACCTCACACTATATATTTCTTCTGTACGCCAGCTTCGTCACTCATTAATGTACTCTGCCATTTTGAGTATGAACATCTTCCGATTTATGTCATTTATTGCTCAGTGAAGTTACCACAACATTTTTTCTTCTGGTCATCGTCCTTCTACCCTACAAAGTAATTTACGTCACAAGCTATCCCATAGGCAGCCCAGACAACGGGAGATGGCCGGCAGTTTCATATGTACGTGAATAATTTGCTGTTTACCTAACCTGCAACCATTCTGCTGTCTTCTTCGCCAACAGCAATCTCGGCTAGAAGACCTACTGCTGGTGTCCCCTCAAAGGGAGATCAAGAAAGACGTGTCCATGCCATGGTTCAATCACGCGGCCGTCGCTGCGGCTGTGGCCCTCTTTGTGGTCGTCGTACTGCTGCTGCTGCTCAAGGTCCTGCGGCGAGAGATAACCGATAGGGAGCCCCTGTGTAGCACTTTAGACTGCATTGACCACGCCAACACCCTAGGCCTCGGGGGCCGCCACCCACCGGCTTCGTGCATGGGCTTCGACGACTTCGTGTGCTGCGGCTGGAAGCCAGACGCCCAAGGCATCACCTTTGCCGTCACGGGCGAGGCGCTCATGTCATGGATTCTGACGGTTGAAAAGTTGAGCCACGGGGAATTCGACCGGCAGGCCACCATCAATCGGCCGCTCAACATGATGCACGCCTGCATGACCAGGACCGCCGGAGCAGAGGACGGCGGGGTGGCTCGCTTCATCGACTTTGTCGACAGCAGCGCATTCACATGGCCAACTGCCGCAGATGATCGCTACGGGCACATCCAAGACTACGGTCGACCGCTGCAGCTGCTTTTCGAGCTCTCCGTCCTTTGGGGTCTGCCACTGTGGTTTCGCGCACGCATCACTCCAGCTGTCGAGTCTACTCGTGTTCAGCTTGCTGATCGCGCCATCGTTGTCGGTCCGACCGCACTGGCGTCTACCTGGAAGACCATAGACGTCACTCTCACAAACTACGGAGCCTACTCAGACTACCTGAAGTACTTCAACGACACCATACTGAAGTACCACCCTCCGTCGCCATCCTTCACGACCTTCTTGGTTGCCAGAAGCGCCCGCGTGCAGGCGTCCGTGCTCACTGAACTCGACACGGCATTCCATTTGCCTTACCGGCAGCCAAGGCTCTTGCAAATCTGGGGCATGCCGAAGTTCGTCAGTGGCCTGGAAGCCGAAGATTGGTTAAGCGCACTCCAGTCCGTCTTTGGCGGTAACGGCAGCGTGTCGATAGATGACCTCATTCTGTCGACGAGTGATTACCTCCTTACGGCTATGGACAACATCATAGAGGCTAACTCTGCGCAGGACATCTTCTTCCACACCATCTGGTGGTTCTTGCAATTCCTGGGAGGCGCGGCGAGTGACAAGCTTTTTCTTGCCATAAGCGACCTCCCGCAAGGCAGGCGCTGCCAGCGAATCGTCTGTTTCGCTCACGTCGACATCGCTTACAACGCCCTCCTGGGATCCGTCCACAAAGCTCTGCTGTCGGTGCACGAGCGCCATTACATTTCGAGGCAACTGGAAAATATCCGCGCGGTAGCCTTCGAGAAACTACGCTTGTACTTCAAGTACAACGCGGAGACGGGGAAAGCTCTCTCGGCAGTCCTCGAGAGCATGTCTACCGTCATCTGGCCCGAGGACGACTTCGGAATGACCGGTGGCTTCGACCAGTACTTCGGCGAGCCTTACCGTGGCCAGGACAGCTTTATAGCCGAGTGGGCGTGGAGTCACTTGCAGCGGCAGGCCCGCAACTCGACGTTGCTCCTCCCGAAGAACGCGCAGAACTACGTGGCTGTCGCCGACACCTTCTCGGTGGGACCATCTCACCTGACCACTTACGACCCCATGCGGAACGCCATCGCCATTTCCGTGGCAGCCCTACGTCCTCCGTTCTACTACAAGGAGGCCACGAGCGCCGTCTTCTACGGAGGACTCGGCTACCTGTACGCCGACGGCATCTTCAACGCCCTCGACACAGTGGTGCACCTCTTGGACGGAGGTAACAGTGTGAAGCCGTCGGAAAAAGAGAGGACGCGGGCCTTCTGGGACGTGACGTCGTGCCCCAGGGCTATAATGAAGTCAACATTTCCGGCGCTGCTCGCTTTGGATGTCGCCTACACGGCGTACCTGCGGTACAGGGACGATGGCTCCGATTTCCCGCTGAAAGGAATGCCCGACTTCACTCCCGCACAGGTCTTCTTTGCTACCTTCTGCCACGGGAGCTGCTGGGTCGATAGATTCGGCAAAAGGTAGTCCCATTCCTGTAAACACGCGACAGAGAACTTTGATATGTTCATGAAAGCTTTTTATTGCAATTTTACAGCCGAAAAGTTTCCTTACGCAATGTGCGTGCAAGAGTGAATGGACGTCGTGTGAAGGGGAGTACCGCTTTTCACATCGGCATCGGCCATGTACCCTTTTGCACTGAAATATTCGTTTCTGGATTGATATTTCACGGGATGTGAAAATATATAAGACCACAACGTTGTTCCCACTTCCTTTTATGATTTATGCCGCTACAGATGCGAATTATTTCGTACGTCTTTGTCCGCCAATCTAATGTGTGGAAGTCAAAACGTTAATGACCTTGCGTTTTACAAAACTCTTGTTTTACTGAATGGAATCACCGCCTCTCGAGGCTCGAGGCGCTTTTGTATACTGTTTTTTTTTTGCTCTCAATAAGATAGTTTGGTTGGGAAGCTTAACAGTTCTAATACTCCGGTACTTTCAGCTGAGCGTGATGTTCAATATATTGGACACTAGGGTTCTGCCCGCTATTTGTTTTTTGACGCAGTGCGTATGTAATGATGTACCAAAGATATTGTGCTGCAAGGGATTTACAAAAGTTTTTTATGCAAAATACGCAAATTATTTTCTTCCTTTGCGAAGAAGATCTGGCGTTTTTCTGTCGGTATGCGTTTCCAACTCCAGTAGCTAGCATGCACGGTTGAAAAATACTATGAGGTGAACAAAACAGCGTTCTCGGCTCGGCGTTGGAGTTTCACAGCGGCATCTTGAGAAGCACATTTCCGGATGTTCTTGAGAGGCGCCCATTCAGCAAACGGTCGAGAGTGACGCGCGAGCGGACGGGAAAGCTTGGTCAGGGAGGAGAGAGAACGAACGGTGAGAGAAAAATCGGCGAAGCATTGCACCTACCCTCTTCAACACTCTCTCACATCACGTGCTCCGGTTACTAGCGGCAAGGATAAGCACGCGTCCTTATCCTTGCCCTGTTGCTATGGGAGAGGAAGTGAGCGGAGAGTGAGAGCGGCGCCGCGGACAACGCCGGATGCCCTACAAAGCACGACTAAAAAATGCATTTGCATTTAAAAAACCGCAGCATGGCAATGCAGAAAACTGATCATCTTTTTACGGGCCACTGTCAGTAATTTGGTTATAATATCGAAGTTCTGGTATGTGATGAATGTGCTGTGTGCCTCACGAGTGAATATCCAGAGAATTCATCGGGTCTTTGCGGTTTTTCTTTGGGCGCCCACCTGGAAGCGAACATGTCGCATGAATTTGTTTAGCCCAGTCAAGCTGGGTGCTCTTGCGTTAGCACACGTGTTTCTGTAACATCTTATGTATCACGCTTTATTTTCCTGCGGGATTAAAATTACCCTTTTCTTCGCCCTGTCACTCGGGTGAGACTGTGGAGTTATTCGTGGATTTGTCTTGACCTCACGAAAACATGAGTGGGCCCGTAATAGGGTATCTGTGAGAGGCAATCGTGTCGACTTACTCAAGAGTACTTCGACACTGTTCACAAAAAAAGTATATAGATCTGGTTGAAAGTGTGATAACAGTGCCTTTGTACCATTTTCCACACCTTGGAGGGACGGAACAGAAGAGTGCCGGCACTTCTACCAGTTAAAACCCTCTCTAAATTGAACACGAACACACTTCCAGTGAAAACCTGGCTAAGCGATAATTGGGCTTCTTCATACACTAGACAGCCAATTGCTATTTATGTATAAAAAACCTGAAATGATATAACATGTTTACTTGCATTGCTGGGATCTCGTATTCTACTGGGACGTGCCACAGCGCGCCCTGAAAAAAAAAAAGCGTTGCCTCTCGGCTCATATCGAATAAGTTCCTTGCCGTAAATACATCCGAGAAAATTTTATATGATTCAACTGGGCTCCTGAGACTGCACGCTTTGTGGAAAACGAAAATAGAATTTGAAAATGTGCACCGAGTAGTACGTTTTGTTCGTGACCACTTTATGGAAAGTGTGGTGGGTCTAAGAGTGGTCTTTCGCATGCTCCCTCCACCACCAGTGTGGATTTAGGTGCTCGAAAAATTGATCTGTATGTAAAAAAACTTTAATCTCGTGTTTGCCAAAGCCTGGTCAGCGCGTTTTGTTTAAATAAAGTCGGTAATAAAGAAAAAAAAAGACAGTGGCTGAGAGGCTAAGTGTTCGTTTCTTAACAAGGAGGTCGGTGGTTTGGATTACGCTGTCCGCCTCTTTACCAAGTAGAATTCGTTAAAGCCTTTCAAATTTTATTTTTTGAAGCTCTGTCGCGCCCACGTAAGGTAACTTGGTGGCATAAGAACCCAAGCCTTCCATCATATGCCGCCAAGTCAACAACAGGTGGAGCGTGACAAAACTTGAGAAATAAAAAAGTCCCAGCTTCGCCACAAAGGCGAAGCAATGAACGCGATACCAACAAATGAAAAGGTCACGCACAGAATAGAAAGCAGATCTAAACATGCCCCGTGCTTCTCACGCACAAATGACGTACTAAACATACCAGTACAGATGCATGCGAATAAGTGCCTCAGTTGTTACTTCGCTGTGTCTGAAAAGCGCGCGCTTTTCGCAAACGGAGACTGTGCAACGATTGCAGTGACCTTTGTGCGCCCGATAACTACAAAAGAATCGTTCCGGTGAAAGCCAAAGGCCAGCGAAGACGTAGTATTCTCCCCACCACGAGATAAGGGCGCGCGAGTGAGCGTCCAGGGGGTTTGCATCCACACCCTCTTCTCCGTGATGCCGAGTATACGCGTGGGAGATGAGAGTGCGCACTGCCGTGTCATGACGATGTGGCGACGCGCGCTCGTTGTGCCATCTTGCTGGAAATGCTGAAAACACAATTCCCCTCCCCCCCCCTCGAAATGCTTGTCACCAGCGGTAAATGGTAGATATAAATAGTTTGCCAGTTTAACACTCAAGAATGTGCTGCTCCGTGGCTCAGTGATTAATGCTCTTGTTCCAGAGGTGGCGGTTCCGCGTGTAGAAATTTTCTTTATAATTTTTTTCTTTCTTGCATTTACATATATAGAGATACGTACACACATACAGTGAGTGACGCCGACGGCAAGATCCAGCTGATTGTCCATATAATTGCTATCACAATAGCAAGCAAAAAGCCCACATGTCGTGCACAGGATTTACATGATCTTGAGGCACTCCCCATTGTTTAATTAAATAGATGTATACCGAAATTCGTATGACAAGTTACTTTTGTATGACGAACGTGAATGACAGGTACATAGCATGGAAATCATGACACATATATGCATGTCATGTACGCTCATGGTCATTAGGGTAGCTTCACATGCAGTAAAATTAATATTACATGGTGCGCCTGTATGATGAACATAAATTACAGATGGTAACAGACAATGACATGCATGCGACATGCATGTCATGCGTGGTGCATGACCTACATGCAGAATTGCCACTGACTTTGGACTGAAATTTGCCAAACTACGTATGACAAGTCGCCGAAAGTCGCCATTCTTATTCAAAGTTTGCCAAAGAAAGTTGCCACTTTATATGTGCAGCGTACCTATAAAACTGAAAATTATGTATTGCCCCGTTGCGTACAGTACCTTCCATAACCTCTAAAATATACTGATATTAACCTTCCTGCCTTTCACCTTTCCCTATCCCCCCCCACTCAATTTTCAATGCCGGTCGCATCGACCGCTTCATCATGGGAGAGTGCTGGGCTTGGAATAACATCCCCTGCTTGACATGGGAGCGCTGTGAAAGAGAATGCTCGCACGCACCATCAGTGTCCCTGATGGCTAGCACCTGACAACAAAAGTTTGCGATGGTTTCAGTAGTATCGAATACTTGACAAAGCAGTCGCTACAAGAAGAGAGAAACGGCGAGAGTATTATTCCTGCAGATTTAGAGGGTTTCATTGCAGTTAAATCATACGTCCAATAACTGAACAACGTAATCACAAAACAGTAGAAATAATTTCGAAGGTAAGGCTTAACCGTCGCAATACCCACACCATAGTTTTTGTGTTGTCAAGCTTAAGCTACACTTTCGCCTTGGTGCAGTTTCCCAAGGCTGCCCGACGAAGCAGACTTCTTGGCCTGCCTGAAAAGTATGTTCATTAGAAAATTTAACTATGCATACCAACTAAGGGGGAACTGCAACAATGAAGAAGCTGACAAGCTATTGAGAAGAGTTGGGGCTGTGCACGGGACACACAGCCTAACCGTCATCTAACCAAAAGCAAAACTTTAAAAGAGCTCAAACCTCCCAAAGCAACTAAAGAACATACAGCAGCGCCTCGTGGCGCGCGAAGCTATCCACTGGCTTAAATTTTGCTAGAAGGTTGCTGGCGCACGAAACAGTGTCTTTGACACTTACGTTGGGGTGATACACATGAGAAACAGGGTGGACGTACTAAATCGCGTGTGAAGTGCACCTTCTACAGGAGGGTCAGAAACTGCGACAAGTTTAACACATGTCATTCATTCATTTTGAAGGCAGAATGCCTAACTCAGTCGAGATTCATATAAGCCAAAATCGCCAAAACTTCATCAGGTCGTCACTCACAGTTTTAGGTCCCCTGGGCCTCTCAGATTTGCCAATTTGACGAAAAGTAGCCACCAGGGGCAACCCTATTTACATGCCACGTTCATGGTGCGCTTGCGACCGTTTCATTAGCGTGATATTCAGCCTGCATGACAGATACAACTGATAGGTAATGCATTTGTGAAGAACAAAACGTATCGTTGGCAAGCAACATCGCCACCCCTTGGGTACTGGGTGCTGGGCTTTTCTCGCTCAACTCGTGCTGATCATCGTCGGCATCTGCTTGACCGTTGCTCTGCCCGATCGTGTTTTCATCGTAGGGCTACCATCGCAACAGTCGCCAATAAACCCCTTTTTCAATTAGTGGAGGGTGCTGACATTCCCCGCCCCCTGAACCTGGGTGCTGCCATTCGCTGTCGCCTAAACCTGGAGCTGGGTAAACCAAACGCTACCTCCCATCATGGCCACCAACAACGCGCAACCTGGCTCTTCCACTCCATCCCCCAGCAACCCCGGCGTTCTTCGCTTGCAAGAGCCCAAGGTCTTCAGCAGAGCTGATGAGACCGATGTGGAAGACTGGTTCGCTAACTACGAACTGGTGAGCGCAAACAACAAGTGGGATGACGCGGACAAGTTAACTAACGTCATCTTTTACCTCACTGATGGAACCGAAATGTGGTATAACAACCACAAAAACGACATTAAGACGTGGTCCATCTTCAAAACGTCGTTTGCTGACGTTTTCGGCCGACCTGCTGTCCGCAAGTCCAGAGCCGAACAATCTCTTGCGGACTCGCGCACAGAAGCCATCTGAATCGTTCATCAGTTACATCGAAGACATTATTAGTCTTTGCAGCCGTGTGAACACCGCCATGCCCGAGTCGGAGAAGATTCAGCACTTCCTCGAAAGGGTAAATGACGTCGCATTTCAGATGCTCCTGGTGCGCAATCCTGCCACCGTTGCGAAAACTTGTGACTTTATGACAAAGTTTCGACGAGTTGAGGAAGCAGCGTGCCCTGACTCGGCCATTTTCCTCACACGCCGACTCACTATCCAGTCTTACTTCTGTTCCTGATTACTCACCAACCCTGCAAGAGATTAAAGACTTTGTGCGTGAAGAAGTAGCTTGGCAGCTGTCGTTGATTCCCTTCACGCAGCAGCCGCCGTCCTCTCGTCTGCCCTCACCACTCCGCGATGTTATTGCCGAAGAGGTAGCTCAGGCTGTTCCCGTCGCTGCCCACCAGCAGCCTGTGGCCATGCCTGTTCCCCATGCGCCGGCTATGCAGCCCGTGGCCGCGCCTCTTACTTATGCCCAGGTGGTACGCAGCAGACCCCGCCAGCAGCATTTGCCACCCATGTCTGCACTTGCTCCCCACTCGACCCCTCTTTCGACACCTTGGGCCGCACCACGAGTCAGCAATTCCTGGCGCACTGCTGACAATCGACCGATCTGCTACGTCTGCGGTACTCTAGAACACGTGGCACGATATTGTCGTCGCCACTTCCAATCACAACACAACGCTTCTTGGCCGTTACCGTATGACCCGCAGCCCACGCACCTGCCTGCTCCCTATCCCTCACCGCAGTATGGCTACACTAACCTTCCCGAGTCTCAGTCATCCCAGCCCCCAGCTCCGACTCACTCTCCCCGCTCGCCGTCTCCTCGCAGGCGATCTCTGTCCCCAATGCGTCCCCGACCCGCTTCCTCCAACCGGGAAAACTGAACGCCGCAGTTCCGGAGGCAAGAACTGCGCCGTCGTCGAAATGCCCAAGTCCTCGCACTTCACCTGTTAACGTCGTCGCCATATCTGTCAATGGTGTTTCTACCTTTGCCCTCATCGACACAGATGCTGCCGTTTCTGTTATAGCCGCCCAGCCCTGCCGCTCTCTACGCATAGTAACCACGCTTCTCTCTGGACTATCGCTTTGTACGGCTAGTGCACAACCAGTTCGACCTCTCAGCACCTGTACAGCCCGCATATTCATCCAAGGCTCTATGTACGTTGTCGAGCTCATCGTCCTTTTGGTGTGCTCGCATGACGTTATCCTCGGGTGGGACTTCCTGTCACATCATCATGCCGCCATAGACTGCGCACACGCTGAAGTTCAATTTTCGCACCTGTCTGACGAACCTTTGAACGAAACTCTTGAGGGGTCCCCAAAACTCGTCGTGCGTGAAGACACTGAAATTCCGCCAGCCCCTCTTGCCATTGTCCCTGTTTGCTGCGATGACCATAACAATGCTACAGTAATGTTTACACCTTCCGACATTTTCATGAGCCGCAGAGCCGTTTCCTTGCCTTTCGCTACACTTGATGTCACTGCTGGCCGATGCAATATTTTCGTCCACAACCCCCTTTCTGCACCGCTTACGCTACTTGCCGGCGAATGTCTCAGTCGAGTGGAGTACCTCAATTCCTCGTTATTCCTTAACATGCCAGACGAATCGTGCAGTAGCGCCTCGACCGAACTTCGTGCCCTTTCCCGACTGGAATGCTCGTCGAGTGACACCTTCTCGAGTTCTATCGCTGACACCTTAATTGCCCATGAACGCGCCGAGCTTCTAATCTCCTCCAGCCCTTCGCGAATTCATTCGACGTTTCTAAGCCACCATTGGGTCGGACTTCCGCACTGCACCACTACATTGACACCGGTTCGCACCAGCCAATGCGTCAAAGACCGTACCATGTCTCTGCTGCAGAACGTCACGTCATCAACGACCAGGTCGAAGAGATGCTACGCCGTCGCATTACCATCGCACAGTCCTTTGGCATCTCATGTCGTTCTAGTTCGAAAGAAGGATGGATTGATTCGATTTTGCGTCGACTACTGGCGGTTAAACAAGCTAGGTGACGCGGAAAGACGTCTATCCATTACCGCGCATTGACGACGCCCTTAACAGCCTCCAAGGAGCCGAATTCTTCTCCTCCTTAGACTTACGACCTGGATACTGGCAGGTTCCTATGGCAGAAGCTGATCGCCAGAAAACTGCGTTCATTACACCAGATGGCCTGTACGAATTTAACGTAATGTCATTTGGGCTTTGCAATGCTCCTGCCACGTTTGAACGACTCATGGACAACACATTGAGTGGACTGAAATGGTCTGTGTGTCTATGCTACCTCGACGACACTGTCGTTTTCTCTCCCGATTTTCCTACTCATCTGCTTCGGCTCTAACTAGTTCTGACGTGTTTAACCAACGCTGGGCTCCAACTGAACCTTAAAAAGTGCCACTTCGCCGCGTGAGAGCTGTCCATCTTAGGGCACATCGTGTCCAAGCATGGTGTTCTACCCGACGCTGCAAAACTGCGAGCAGTCGCTGAGTTCCCGAAACCTACTACACTGAAAGAATCACGCAGTTTTGTCGGACTATGCTCGTACTTCCGACGCTTCGTGCGAAATTTTGCGTCGACCATGTCACCACTGACCAACCTCCTACGCGGTGACGCAGACCTTTCATCCTGGTCTCCTGACTGCGACGTCGCGTTTGCCACGCTCCGTAGTCTGCTAACATCTCCTCCAATTCTTCGGCATTTCGACCCCACAGCTGCAACGGAAGTTCACACAGACGCTAGCGGGGTTAGTCTTGGCGCTGTCCTCACCCAACGCAAGCCGGGCTACTCCGAATACGTCGTCGCTTATGCGAGTCGCACACTTACTAAAGCTGAGGCCAATTACAGTGTCACTGAAAAGGAATGCTTGGCGCTAGTGTGGGCGCTTGGCAAGTTCCGCCCTTATTTGTACGGTCACCCATTCGACCTGGTAACGGACCACCATGCACTTTGTGGGCTCACCACATTGAAAGATCCTTCTGGTCGCCTAGCTCGTTGGGCAGTGTGAATCCAGGAGTACGACATTCGCGTCGTATATCGCGGCGGACGCAAGCATTCTGACGCCGACGCCCTGTCGCGTTCGCCTTTACCTCCCGACTTGGCCTGCGGAACCACTGGTACGAACTCTGTCGCATCTCTCGACCTCGACTCATTTGCCAGTGAACAACACAAGGACCCGTGGATCGCTTCCCTTTTTGACCGTCTCTCTGGATCGTCAACCACTGCGGTACCACGATCTCTCCGACGTCAAGCTGCTCATTTCGCCATTCGTGATCGGCTGCTACACCGACGCAACTACGCCCCTGAAGGTCGTAAGTGGCTCTTGGTTGTCCCCCGCAGCTTGCTATCACAGATATGCGCCTCCTTTCACGACGATCCCCAATGTGGTCATGCCGGAGTTTTCAAAACTTACGAACGCATTCGCCATCACTTCTACTAGCGCGGAATGTATAATTTTGTTCGAAAATTCGTTATGGGCTGCCCTGACTGTGAACGCCGCAAATCACTGCCTTTCCACTCGTCCGGTGTGCTTCAACCGCTTCCGTGCCCTGCCAAACCTTTCAATCGGATCGGAATTGATCTCTATGGCCCTCTACCGACAACATCAAATGAAAATCGGTGGATCATAGTCGCTGTGGAACATTTACCACGCTACGCTGAGACCGCCGCCCTTCCAAGTGCCACTGCGCGGGACGTAGCATCCTTCGTCCTTCATCGCTTGATACTACGACATGGTGCACCTCGAGAACTACTAAGTGACCGAGGTCGAACCTTCCTATCAGAAGTCGTCACGTCTCTGCTTTCTGAATGCCATGTTGTTTATCGCAAGACCACGGCATACCACCCGCAGACTAACGGGCTCACTGAGAGATTTAACCGCACCCTTGGCGATATGCTCGCAATGTATGTGACATCCGATCATACTAACTGGGATCGCATTCTTCCATTCATCACGTTCGCATACAACACTGCGGCACAGTCCTACCACTGGATTTTCACCTTTCCTTCTTCTTTATGGACGCGAGCCATCCCACACCATCGACACTCTCCTTCCATACTGTCCTGACGCATCCGAATGCCCATCTGTGTCCGAAGCTGCCCGAAATGCGGAAGAGTGCCGTGAACTCGCACGCACCTTTACGTCACAAGAACAGCAGCGCCAGAAAGAAAACAACGCCGACTCTTCACAAAGCCACAGCTATTCCCCCGGATCACTTGAATGGCTGGCTGTTCCTTACCAAACCCCCGGCCTTTCCTCAAAACTTGTTCTAAAGTACGAGGGCCTATACCGCTTTCTGGAGCAAGCCTCGCCGATGAATTTTCTCATTGAGCCACTTTCCCCATTTGACGACATGCGCCGGTGTGGACGTGACATCGTCCACGTCGCCCACCTTAAGCCATATCACAGCCCTCTGCCTCCAGACTCTTAGGTCGCCAGGATGGCTCTTTTTCGGCGGGGGCAAATTGTGAAGAAGAAAACGTATGGTTGGCAAGCAACATCGCCACCGCTTGGGTACTGGGTGCTGGGCTTTTCTCGCTCGGCTCGTGCTGAGCTCTGTCCCGATCGTGTTTTCATCGTAGGGCTACTGTCGCAACAGTCGCCAATAAGCCCCTTTTCACATTGTATATACGAGATACCAGATTGTATATACATGCATGCTGACCAAATTGTGATTAACGTGAACGTACTAGATACCTTAGAATGGGTGGCTTCACTTGCCTCAAAGAGAAGTTGATGTATGCAGTTTTTGCTGGCTGCTTCGCATTACATCAATTCCAACTGTGCGTGGAATCTGCCAGATTTTTTTTTTCAAGTTTGTTTTTAACTAAGTGCATCCTCAGTCAAAGCCCACCCTCATCACAATTGTTTCTTCAGGGAAAGATCTTATATAATGCTTCAAGGGGTCAAGTAAACAAGCCCGCGGAATGAATATAATAGTGGTGGCGGTGATTTGGAGACACCTAATTTATGCAGCGCTACGAAGGGCACGGCACAGTGCCTAGGGGAGGAGAAGTGGGACAATAGTAGATAGAGGAGGAGGAGGCATTAGACATGACGTGGCCCGGTCATCAACAGGTACAGTAGGCTAGCAGTAGGGATGGAGGTGCCAAGAGCAGTAGGCCGCGATTCCCATTTGGTCAAAGAACTCCGCCAGGCTGCGAAGGGCAGGTAGCTAGGGACAATACGGGTGGAGGAAGGGCTTCAATGTGGAGGCGGGAAGGCCCTGTCTCAGGTAGGCTGCGGTGACCCTCAATCATTCCTGTGCCAACTTGGGGCAGGCACAGACGAGGTTGTAATGAGGCTGCCGCGAGCCAAGATTCAGCGAGCTGTGCGCATCGCACCGGACAGGGGAAGGGAGAAATCAGAGGGGAATTCAGGAAGGAAATGCGTGCAAGGAAGTGCATCACTACTTTCCAGATCAAGAAGCTTTATGCCGCAATAGGGTGTCTCAATGCATGCGCAGAGCGCCCTATGCCGCAAGGCAATGCAGCACCACCATGGGAGCACAGCCTAGACTCTCATGGCGACTACGCTACCTACGGCAAACACAACCTAACAGGAGTAAGCAAACACCCCACAAATGAGGCCACAGCAGCTTGTGGTGTAGAACTGGCAAGTACTTTCATAGCCTAAATCAATATATTGCACGCTGTTTGCACTATGCAGATCGATATGTCAGAAAATTGCACTGCAATCTTTATTAGAAAAATTACAGGGCACAAATCACAGACATGTGCAAGGATCATCTTATAAGGCAGAGTTTTTGAGTAGCCAACAGCCGCATCTGAGCCTTCTGTGGTTTTCCGATGGGTGTCTTGGGAACTTTGGCATCGTAGATGAAGTAGCGAGGAATTTTGAAATGACTCAGCTGGAAAACAAAAAAATATAGCGTTTGAAGTCAGTGCCCGCATGTAGTTCCTTTTTGTGTCCCATTTTATATGTTCTAAAACTATGCCTAATTATAGATTAGCCTGCATTACCACCATTTGGGCAGAAGTCTGGAATCTCATGCCACTATCACTGTTGACTGACATTCCTTCACAACATGTTGATATTGTTTAATACGCACCTTGCCCTTGCAGTGCTCTTTGAGTTCTCCATCTGTGACCTTTTTATTTGGCTTGAGCACTATCCATGCACACACCTCTTCGCCCAACCGTTCATCTGGCACACCAATGATCTAATCAAATATAAAAACGAACCATACCGTATTAGAAGCACACAGCACATACCTTTTATAATAGTGCGCTGCCACATTGTGAGACCCGGCATTGACCTCTAAGAGACAACAATTACATTACAAATGTAAACTACTAGACTAGACTTCAGCACCACAGATAAGCAAAACTATGCACACACGAACATGGAAGTGTCATACTTGTGATTTCCCATACTATGTATGCATTAGGTTGAGACACTGTGTCAGATTACACTGTCTTCAAGATTACTCAAAATTTCTTGGTTGCCAAAGTTGTTGAGACAGACCCACGTTTTCGGCCAGATATGCTAGATGATTCATTGCATTCACTGAGAACCCGCATGTACAGGCTTGTCCACTCTTAGGGTGAACAAGATTCAGCACGGCTGCGCTCGGCGGAGCAACTGTGCGTCGAGATGAAGTGGTGCAGGAGCCTGGCGTTCCTGTTGTATTACAGCAGAGCTAGCGCGACACATCACTGTAGCACATGATGTGAAGGACCTCACGTGGGCCCTTGTGCACATGTGCAGCATCCCAAGGACGTGCAGCCGCTCCAGATGAACTGGCTCCTCAGCAAGCACAGCAGCACTGATCAGGGTTCATGAATGAACAAGCCCGTACATTCGCTATGACATTGCAGCCGTGAGTCATTAGCAGGGTGCACAGAACAACAAACCCACTCACGTGACACTCCTGGACGGATGGGTGAGTATTAAACAGCTCCTCCACTTCGGTCGGGTACACCTTCTCGCCGCCACGATTCACCACATCTTTCAGGCGGCTGACGATGGTCACAAAGCCTTCGTTATCCATTACACCAACATCACTGCATGGTTCAACAAGTAAAAGGACAAAATATTATGAGTCCTCCACGTTCTAAAAAGTGGGGACAAGCAAAGGTTGGAATGTACAGTCCGTTTCACACTCAAAGGAAATCTCACAGCACGTGGCACCGCGATGCGGCCATGATGCAGTGAGCGTGGCAGTCACGCACCAACAGCAGCTTGCGCATGCGCAGATGCTTGAGGGGCGTAGTGCTGAACGGTTCAACCGTGTCGTCGACTACAGTGGCAAGCGCATTGATTGATATGTGGGGTTTAACGTCCCAAAACCACCATATTATTATGAGAGACGCCGTAGTGGAGGGCTCCGGAAATTTCGACCACCTGGGGTTCTTTAACGTGCACCCAAATCTGAGCACACGGGCCTACAACATTTCCGCCTCCATCGGAAATGCAGCCGCCGCAGCCGGGATTCGAACCCGCGAACCGCGGGTCAGCAGCCGAGTACCTTAGCCACTAGACCACCGAGGCGGGGTAGTGGCAAGCGCAGGCCGCATTGTCAAGCAGCGGGTGAATTTCATCGTTACTGCGTGAACTGGGCCAATATTGCTCATCGCATCACTGTACTCTTCACTGCCGTCCATAATGAGGGCTGTCATTGCTGCCGCTGGGGACTTGACAAGGTTAATTTTTCTTCAACGTGAAATAAAATGAACTGTGTCTCATACTGGTATAAGAAATGAAAGTTGTAACTTCATTAACCATGTTTTTACTTTTATACTGCAACGAGATGAACAAACTGTGCATTGAGCGATACATAAAAATCAGTCATGCTTGTAGTACGAATATTGTATATCGATTATGCTTAGTTCATTTTTTCCAATGATCATAATTTACATATTTCACTACAAGCTGATAAGAAAAAAAGGTGCAGCTGAAAAATGAGCCTCTTTAGGGATTTTGGAGGAAGGAGTTTGCTGTGGCAACTCTGCCTTCCCAAACTAACAGTGCTTACCGTTAGAGAGATAGTGAAGGTTGTCTGAAGTGTTCTACAACATGATAATGACATTATGCTTTCACACAAGAAATCGACTGAATAAGGGCTAGGTAAAGCATTATGAAAAAATAAAAAATAAAACAGTGGCTAGACACTAAACACGAATCGATGGAACACACAGTTATAGGTGCCAATGCATGTGAATCCCTTCAAGGTTATCGTGAGCCAATGAACAAGAGTGTTACTAGAGTCCACAATGTATTGTCTTTACCCGGTCTTGTAAAATCCATCGGGTGTCATAGCCTCCTTGGTCTTCTCTTCATCGTTGTAGTAGCCAAGGAAGACATTAGGACCACGACCCCAGACTTCCCCCGGCATACCCGTTGGCAGCACTGTGCCCGTGTTGGGGTCAACAATCTTCACCTGCATGGAAATGTGCAGTTTCACTACTATCTTATACCATATACCGTGACAATCTGTCTCCTTTACTAGACAACTGCAGTTGCTAACCAGACTATTTGAGGCAACGACCACTGATATTTACATAACTTATTTTTTATACAGTATAGGAAGCTATAAATAAGCAAAAATAAGTAAAACAAAGTGGTGCATGTGGCAGCTACATGTGCGTAACAGACGACTACACATGAACAAAAGGATTACTGATCGCTGTCACCGGTCATGGCTATGGTATGCAGAAAAGGCTGCAAGCCATTTTTCTATTTTACAAGAAATTTTCTATCCATGCAAGGATGGAGCCTAACACTAGAAACACATGCTGGAAACAGCGTGCTATAGGAGGGTTCAATAGCAATTATATTCTTCATGCAGTGTCATCATACGACCGTGCTAGTGCTACTTCACACATTTCTGGCAATCAATTTATAAATTATGTGTCTTTGGC
This sequence comes from Rhipicephalus microplus, assembly GCF_013339725.1. Lineage (NCBI taxonomy): Eukaryota > Metazoa > Arthropoda > Arachnida > Ixodida > Ixodidae > Rhipicephalus > Rhipicephalus microplus. Next base: position 102,760,480 of record NC_051168.1, on the reverse strand, counting down.
CAAAGCTATCTTTAGAGAATCATCGTGTGCACACAAGCGTCAATGAACGCGTTGCTGATGATAATAAACTTCATAACCTTCTTGAAACAAACTCTCATAAGGCAAGTACCTCTTTCACATTTTATCGCCATCAGCAGAAGACTCCTAAATGTGAACTACTTGAAAAGTCCTTCTTGTTAAAATCTCATTATTTGCAGAAATGCACTGTGCACAATAGCACAATAAGCCTATATTCATAAATGTTACAGAACGTACACTTAGCAGGAATACAATAGGAATAAGTTCGAGGCAAACACAGGTAGCATGCAGCGGAAATGAAGAGTGTAGCAAAGATGGGACATTCAGTCTAAGTTAACACCATGGAGAGAAACATGCTGACAAAAGGCAAAGCAGAAGGGCTAACCGGGTGCACCACGAGCAGGGAGCAGAAGCACGAAGGAGAAGCTGCAAAAGAAGGAACAGAACATTGTTACAGAACACGCCTGCTGCTCCTTTTACATCACTGCTAGGCACCTCACGGTTCGTGCTTCGTTACGACAGCAATGGCATGGACACTCAAGTGAGCATAGATGCATGCTTAGAAGCCTCTATTGAAAGTATTTTCAATCAAAGGGACTGACGTTATAGGTGTTGCTGATGATAATTGACGAATTCCATTTATAACAATATTAGTAATAATATTAAACACTAACGAAGTTCAAAGTTTTTCATATTTCAACAATAAGAACTGACATTACAGCATGATGCTTTAGTTCTATGCTGGTCCCGAGACAAATAATTTCCAAAGCTATATAAAGGCATACGACAGTTTTAACTGGTTACAGAAGCAACGGAAATATTCATGTGTGAACATGGTCAGTTTAGCTATAATTGATAGATATGTGGGGACCATCCCAAGACCACCACATGATTATGAGAGGTGCTGTAGTGGAGGGCTCCGGAAATTTTGACCACTTGAAGTTTTTTAACATGCACCCAAATCTGAGCACACGGGCCTGCAGCATTTTCGCCTCCATTTAAATGCGGCCGCAACAGCCGGGATTGATCCCGCGACCTGCGGGTGAGCAGCCGAGTACCTTAGCTACTAGACCACCGGGGCGGCGCCAGTTTAGCTATGCGTACTCCGGTAGTGACAAACAATTACTTTATACGACACTCTTTACAAATCAATAAGGCTTCCTTGTGCCTTCAGAACAAAAGAACAGCAACAAGTAAGAAGGATATTATGAATTGTCACATGCAACCCACTGGTACTGCATGGACAAAAATGTCAAGATGACGGAAAAAGAGGTTCAAGATTAAAAAGACATCTCCCCAGATTCGTGCATGCTCTGAAGGGACATTTACGCTGTCCACGTTCTGACCATGCAATCACAGTATCAATCGCATACACACAATTTGAGTCGGTGCAAGAATAAAAGATCTTCAGAGTTATGAAGAAAGCATTACATTTTACTGCAAGTGCAACAATGCCAACTATGGATACCAAATGACTAGCCCTACAACAGAGCTAAATAACTGTTTCGCTTTCTAGTGCTACCACAGGCATAGTGCCTACATGCACCAGAATTCCCACTGTTCCGCCCTAATAAAATAATAACTGTTAGGGTTCGAAATCCCAAAACCCCGACACAATTATGAGATGTCATAATCGAGGGCTCCAAAAGTTTTGACCACTGCGACGGGTCACTTCTCAGCTGTGCCCACTACACCGTGAAGCATACAAAAAGTTGCACAGTAGATATAAAGCTCTAAACTGTGACTTTTTTTTTTAATCTTGTGTGCTAATAAGGCATACAATGGCTGCGGCAGAACTCCTTGTCAATCAGCATTGTGGGGGGCTTTAATAGCAATCATTGTTTTCTATGGTTTTTGCTGTGCCACGGTAGTTGCCTGGTGCACTGCATCATGCCAACATTTATTATTTAAATTTCAACAAGACAAGGTGCAGCACCAACATTTGAGTACAAGAAAGACAAGCTCACCTCAAGACCCGGTAGTGGTCGACCAACTGTGTTCAACTGCTTGTCGTCAGGGTCATCATTGCTCGTCACTATAGCCGCCGTAGTCAGCTCAGATGTGCCAAAGCCCACCTGAACATTGCGTTCAGGAGTGTTCATACAAGTTGCTATTTCATACTGCGGCAAGATGGGTCAGAGATATAAAACTTTCTCACTGCTTGAATAGCAGTGCCAGATAAACAGAATTCTTTTTTTTTTGCACTTGCTGTAAAACTAAAAAATTCAAGGGACACAAGCAGATTATTAAATTTTAGTTGCATATGCATCTGCAATGCACACTTACAACAGTCAACTACACAGGCACTTTTGCAATTACATCATTTTGCAATTTCATCAAAACACACTAATTGCTAAAACCAAGAATCAAGCTTATGATCTTACAAATCACAAGAGCGGAATTTTTAAAGCATGTTTCATGAATACATGTATTCAGAATTAAATAGAAGACCGTGTGCTCAACTGGATGCGACTGATCACGCAAAAGAAAACATGCCGTGTAAAAAGATGGAGGAAAATTCATTCGAGTTCTTAATTGTGAATAGTCGTAACCGAAAGCTCGCCAGTACACTTTGGACAATCCAATAAAAAGAAAAAAGCTTCAGCGCTATCGATATACACTCCAAAGCTTAAAATGGGCTATCTTGAAAAGAGAACAGTTTTTTGTAATATTTTAGCACTCTTGCCACTCAACATTTCCTTCTGAATGCTGCTCAAGTTTTCAAAGCCTTTGCAGGATTGAAGCTTCAAGGGCTGATGCTGGCAATTACCCACTTTTCATATTTAAGTATACTATGAAATTTTAATAACGAACCAGCCACAAGATACATATAGAAGGAGCTGTTATCAAAAACAGAGATGCTAATTATGGAATTGCTACTGAGATAGTGGCTTCACACATATTAAACCAACAATATAAACGAGAAGATCAGTGAATATCACTAATACGTTATTACTTGTGATCACGAAAGGGAAAGATGTGTCCGTAGTGCGCAACCTGGGTTTAACCTCACCTAGCTGCACGTGCACCTACAAGCAGCTGCCGCCAAACTACACCTATCCAGGGAGACTGTCCTGCGGAGCTGCCATGCGGAGCTTCCTCAGCATGTTTTGAGCTGAGTATGAGCGACAGAAGGTTCGTGCCTCTACTGGGGCTGCCACTGCCAGATTAGCATGTGAGTACTAGTCGCTGAAGTTCGGACACTTTTGCAAGTGCGAGTGATCAGCTGTAGTTCGACTTTACTCTGTTTACACGAAGGAAAGGCCTATCATCAGCCAAGACCCAAGATCGACCAGCTTCACCGTTTCTTAAGCGTTACTTGGCTAGCGTGAGCTCAAGTTTTATAATCAATGTTCCTGAATATCGAGGCTTGTCTGTTGGCAGCTTTGGCGTGTGCCATAGCCATGATGAAGATGAAGAGGGTGACGATGATGATCACAAACAACAACTGGCTTGTGCCGTATATGACGTCTTGATATGCTCTACGATTCATTTCACATGACTGGAAACAACGAACAACCACCGCGAACGTGCCCGAACCTCGTCATAGCCAACTTCAGGCCAGATCTGATGCCACAAAGCAGTAATGACGAAGGCAAAACAAAATTCAGAACTCAACGCGACATCCCACTTATGACCTATAAACAGTGTATATAACCGTGCACCACTTTGTCATAGATTTACATACGCGAGTGGTCAATGTCACGGGTGGTTTACAGTAACACCGAATATTCTGCTGCTTCACCCACTCGTCATCGTTCACTCCGGGGATATGGCGTATTTTTTTTTTTTTGTATCACAGCAATTCATGTGTGACCAACTAAAACAGGTGTCCATTCAGGACTAACAGAACTTTTCGTACTCACCCTCACATTGATATGCAGCTTTTCTCGGACCAGACTACGTATTGCAGGCGTGACAACATTTCCACCGGACTCTCCTGAAAGAGTTGAACTCTATGAACATGAGCATCTGAAATAACTGCAACAATGAGTCGATGACCTGAGCTGCCAGAATCTCTAAGCTTTGATGGATACAGCAGACATAATCTATTCCTTCTAGGTCAACACTGCAGGCTCTGGATTCCCACAAAAGGAAGAAAGATGGAGTCATCTTTAAATGTTTTATAATCGTGCACTCAGCAACAGTATAAAGTTACAGATGCACTAGCATTCATGATATCAATTGCAACATAACAAGATAAATGAAGCAAAATATTTTCAGTGGTAGCCAGTTGATAATGGGTTGTTAAATTTGATGTGCTGCCTCATCTAAATGAAACAAGCAAACAGAAATAAATGATGAACAAAAAAAAGGACAACTATGTTGTCATAATTTTTTGTGTTCGCCCGTGTAGTGCATTATGCAAAATGCCATGCGTTGACAGCTAAGAAAAATCAAATAGTACAATGAATTCAACATCCACATCTCAGTATTTTATAAGAAAGCTCAGCAATCTTTCCAAACTGCCCTTTCAGCCTAACTACAACTACTAGTTACCGATACAGTACAGTACCACACTAATAATCTATCTGCAGCAGCAGTACGTATGACTGAGTGTGCAAAGCATGTCAAGAACTTTACATTTTATTGTTGCCAGGACAATAAAACATTTCAAAACAATAATTAAGTTTAGGTTGTAGTAACCAGACCATATTTTTTTTCTTTTTGATAAGTAGTGCTTTAAGATGAGCTGATTGCAAGAAGACAAATCCACTAGCCATACATAGCTTGCACTGGCCATGCCAATAGCTCGAATGACTAGCCAATAGCTTGCACAAGTCATGCATAGCTTGCACATAGCTTGTACTTATGCACTCAAAGTGGTGCCAGTAACTCTCTTCAGGCGCAAAGCGTCTTATAGTCAAGCCCAATCCAGTGTACGGCATGACCACCCTTACTGCGCATGCCTGTACCCTTCCCCTCTTTTCCCTCTCCCAGGATTCCTCCCTCTCTCACCTCACAACGCCGTCGCAAGCAGCCTTTGCAGTCTACACTCGCTACCCCCTCTTCCTTTCGTAATCCATTCTCGCTGCGTTTACACCCTATTGCACATGCACACCCCCTCCCTTTCTCTAGCCTCGCAACGCTGACACTGGCAGCATCTGCTAGCGAGTTTCTTGATTGAAAACACTGACTGCTCACACTGCACAGCCGTTCAATGGCCATTCCGTACACATAGGCACTGGATCTTGGCCTCCAAGGTAGTGCCGGTGAGATATTGCTCCTGTACGTTGTCGAACAATGAAAATGCAGAGCGTGTGTATGTTAACTAAAAGTGGATTGCAGGTCTCTGTGTCCTGTCGGAGTCCTTTGTCTCTCGTTGCCCATTAGCAGCGATTGGCATGTTCCAGTAGGAAACACCGACCAATCACTGCTTGCCTTGCGTCTCCCAGGTTTCTCTCCTGCTCAACGCTGCGATGAGCACCAACGTCAATGCCACTGCCAGTGTAAGCGTTAGCGTGCGCTGCTTTGCATCTACACATGCTTTCCTTTGCCAGGAGATGGTGTAATTTTTTTGTCTTCACCCAACCTCGAAGGGTCTATGAGTTAGCTCAAGTGATGAGTGAGTGAAAGAGTGAGCGAGAGAGAGAAGGCACCTGTGTTTGTACTGCCCACCTACGGTCCTCACCTGCCCATCCATCTATCTACCTATCTAGCCACCTACGTCTAGGTGCTCTAGCACCGAAAATTTATATAGGAGGGTAAGAGAGCTTGAGGATATGACTGTCTGGTCACGACATGAATAGTGTGAAAATCCTGTCACCGTACATCCTCAAACCTTTCCCTCCAAACACCAGCGGCACATACCACGGGCCACGTTACGCAGGTATGCGCCACAGGCGACTAACATTTTTATATCTACCCTGCAACGGTGAGACCAGGTATAGGTAACGTAAACGAGAGAGTTAAAAAAAAAGAGACACCTAGCAGCAAAGACGCAACAAATGCAGAGATAAAAATCAGAATCTCAGCTGTAGTCAAATGCAAGCATTTTGCATGGCAATTGGGTATTCTACCACCGTGTCACCCCAGGTCTTCAAACGGCTTTGGAAAAAGACTATGTAGGCCTAATGCTGGTGTAACGTCGATTGTGGTTGCAGTGGTGGTTATGTATAGCAAATCAATAGACATTACAAGTGTACTTTTGACGCGCGCATCTTGTCAGGTTAACGTGAATTGCGAGTGAGGATTTGCTCAGCTTGTACAGCAGTCTCATAAATATTTGCATGTGTATTTCCTATGATTCGACAAGCTACATTGAAGTGTTGCTCAACCCTGTAGCAGTAGGATAATGAAGGTTGTGCATGTTATTCTGTGCTATGAATGTCTATGCTTTACTGTGATTGCTCACCTAACGTCAGACCATAAGTTACCCTTTAAACGCGAGTGTAGTCAACCTACCTGGCAAGCCCAAAAGTGCACACAACTACTGTGCTTATAAAAAAAAAATGCACAGCATATCCACAGAGTGAATGATGATGAGTGGGGCAAAGTGGCCTTCAGCCTGTCTGTGTGCTCATTCTTGCTTCCGTCTGTCCGTGCAACCATTCACGCGTCTATCTGTGCGTCCATCTAGTGAACACTCCAAGTACCGCCATCTCGCATACCCTGTGGCAGATACCCACTCTAGAGCGGGTATGTGTCAAGGGTGTCACGCCGATGGACAGGGGACATTTCTCGACCCTAAGGAGCTTCGCCCCTAAAACAGGTCGATCTACATTGCAACGCTTGGCTCATAGCCAAAACATGCAGCGTAGACAATTACACGCTAAGTGCTTCACATGAAGCGGATTCCCACAAGGCGTAGGATTCTGGCAAATTTCTTTCATCTATTGGCCTTGCTATCAACCAGTATTGCACTGTGCTAATCATTTCAACATGAGATGCAGACAGAGAAAGTGAAATAAAAAAAAAATCTAAAGTTTCGATGCATTCACTTGCATTGGTGATGCAATGTATAAGGTTTCTGTGCTAGAAACGGCGGGTTCACTTTATTTGGACTCTTCAACTTTAAGTTTGCTTTTTTCTATTTATTATTGTTTCTGCTTATATCATTTATTATATTTCACTGTTTTGATAGAATTATTTTTACTTTAGTTAGGGGTCGGTGATATCAGAGATAGGCAACTCGCACACACTTCTTCACACTTTTTACTTACAATGACGTTGCTAAGACTTCGTTTTTTTAATGCTATTACACAATATGTTATTCGACAGCTTAATTTCAGAATGTCTAGTTAGACTGACCTAGCTGCAGAGAGGAAATGTCAAACTGTTTCCTCTGTGGAGAGTTGATGATGTCCACAAACATGGTGGGCGAACCATACAGCTCGGTGCATCTGGAAAAGTTCAACGAGCATAGTCTTAGAAGCTCTGCAAGACAAAAAGAAAGGAATAAGCTTATACTAATAAAATCATTTTATTAACTCGGGATCGGTATGACATTGGTGAAAGGAAGAAGACCGCAAAATCTAAACGAAAGTAAATTTGTTTTTCTAGGTTTATCTCACTGTATTCAAGCTACCGGAGAGCTTTCATGTGTCTGGTATTCAGATATGCACAACGGCATTAGTGGAGTACTAGGTGCGTAGTACAATGCTTTGTTAAAACCACAATTAGTACAGGCCAGTTTTTTTCTTCACATTCTAGCACTCACTAAGAACACAGCCGCTCACCAAAAAAAGACATGGCTGAGAAGCATGCGTGCTAGAGTTGGAAACACATGCTATGAGAATACAGATCAGGATACTCCGAATTAAACAAGAAATGGGATTCGCTTTCACGTAGCTCCACTCTACACAAGCGAATCCTGGCTGTCTGGCACGCCCATGATCAGGCCGGTTGGCGAGACCGGTCCCGACGTGGAACTAGCCAGGTGTGTGACGTGTTCACATCCTTGTCAGACCACCAATAATGTTTCACTCGCTCACAAGCATCTGGCCTGGCATCTCACTGATTAACTGGCTGTGAACGCCTTTGAGCGTTACTGTATACAAAGAGATGGGCATTTATTTGTAAGCATTTGATTATCTGTCTCATAGGAATACTTCAGAGAGATGCTGCATCACCTGTGCTCCTGGACGGCCTTCAGGACGGACACAGCATCGTATGCCGGCGCTGGCACGACAGCCTTGGCACCCAGCACCAGTGTGCGAGCCAGTACCACGCTCAGGCCATATACGTGAAAGAAGGGAAGCGGGTTGCACATCACTGTCTCCTGCAGTTGGCGAGTAAGAGAGCACCATATTTTATACATCAGAAGACATGTCTCATGTTGGGAGTACGAGATTTCAAGCACTTTACACACTGACAGCAAAAGGCATGGGCACTTTGTACACAAGGTTGGAAACTATCCAAACCACGCACGAGAAATGAAACGCCGATTTGCCATGCAGGAACGTAGAGTTAGTGGCCCACCTTTCCCATTGAACTTTTTCTTTCTCTTTTTTTGTGCAGCTGTGTCATAACAAGGAAACTTTCATGACACCTTAATACTGCTGTATATAGCTTTGACTGTATGTGCCATAAATGCCTCTGCTCACTCAAACTGAAGACAGGGAATGATACTGACTTGCGTAAGCTTAGCCCTCTGGTCATACATGAGAACATTGTTGATGAAGTTGCTGTGGCTCAGCACAGCAGCCTTGGGTGCTCCAGTCGTGCCCTAAAAGGCAACACGTTGGTTACAGAGGTACATACTGCTCGGGTCAACCATTCACAGAGCACTGCATGCATGTACGATTGACTCACAGAAGTGAACACTATGGTGAATGGATCATTGGCTGACACACTTTTCTGCGCTCTCTGCAGGTCGGCCTCTCCCCCTTGCATCAGATCTTGCAAAGCAATGCAGCCACTGCAATAATGACATGCACAAGCGGGCATGAAGCCAGCTTGTGTTCAATCATAGGTCCTAAAGCTTCCACGAGAGGCTACAACAACACAATAATAGTGTCTCCAAGTGTGACCAACGTAGGAGTGCACTCGCTGAACTCGGCAAGATGAACGAGCACCACAGTACATTGACAACTTCCGCTTCGTCGAGTTAGATGCCATGAGTGGCTGAACGTTCCAATCGTGGTGCATCCACGGCAACACTCTAAAGCGTCAGCTGGTCTACAGGTGCGCAGTCGAGCGTCTACTTTAATGTACTTCAGCGCGTTACAGCGAAAACTTGTGACTCCAGGGCATAGATAAAAATAATCTATACAAACAGTGCTCTTCGACGCCCCCTCATCACGCCTAAGGAAAGAGTAATGAAGGACACCAAAATGACCAGGTTTATCGTTTTCGTAAAGTACAAAACGTTTCTACTTTCAATCTTTCCCTTTCTTGTTGTCCCTCTTTTGTTCATGTTATAAATCCCTGTTCTCAGCTTGCTGAGAGAAAAAAAAAAGCACAACAGAAACTAAGCCTTTGCAGGCACTTAACTAAGCTTACAAGATTACCCAGTCATGGCATCCCGAGATATTCTAGGTGTAACTAAGATCATGTCAGGAAAGGTTGCCGACAGCATTAAGTTTTAGCACTGCACAAAGGTGCAGTGCTAAATTCAAGAACCACTGGGTCCCGTAAGAAAACTTTGAATTTGCCGGCAATATGTGACTGTACTCAGTCTAACTGCATAACAAATATTGGTAGCACATTTTAGATGTGTTCAAATCCCAATTTAATTAAGGCTGCCAGCTGAAGTAGCGAGAATATACAGCTTTTTTCCTGTGCCTCACGGTTTCTAAACTGATGATGATGACTGTACTTACATGTATCTATCTGAAACCTCGAAGGAGCAAGAAATTTAGGGGGATCCCGAGTTTTGATCTATTTTATCAGTAACAACTTCACAAATTAAGAGATGGTGAGATTAGTAAAAACACTGGGTAAATTCATTTTTGGTAATGGAAAGGTAAGAAGGTTTCTTTTCGAATTCAACTTTTCGATTCAGAATAAGGAATTCCACCTGGACTATCGCTGACTTGACTGTCTGTTGTAAGCCTGTAACTTATTTCCTGGAAATTAAGTTGAAAGAGAAGTTTCAAGGGGATGCCAGGTCCAGCCATGGGGCGTGGGATTCTCGAAGTCATGGCCAAATTAGAGTTACTTTGTTACTAGCACGTCAATGAGAACACGAATGAGTGTGAAGGCATTTCAGGACATTTTAACTTTCAGTGACTCACTTAGGAAACAGGAAAACAATTTTCCAGCCCCATTTCTAAATCACAGCATCGCAAGATGTCGCCACCTGCAATGTTGCCTTCAAATTCACGTTTGATAGTGTCTCAATGTAAACCTCTTAAGGCTGTGTTGTGTTTAAATAATTAACTAAAAGCCAGTACTAAATAGTACCACTGCATGTGTAGTTGGCTTAGGAATATCAGAAGAGTTTGTACAACAAATCAAGAAAGAAAGAGCACTTGCATCACAGCCTACTGCATTTGGTTAAGCGACAAAGTAAGGCAACAGCTAAACACAGAATCTTTCAGGAAACTGATGACAAGTTTTAAAAAACTCCACATGCGTGCTGTGAGAATGCAATGCTATGGACGCTTGTTGTTTTTCATTGTGGCCTTTTCGTAAGTTTTATCTAGGAGCAGCTCTGTTCATTGTGATAGCGCATGTGAAGGTGCCAATGTATATCTGTATGATTGCATAGTAACATTTTTTCATAAATCTTGCATTTTCCTTAAAATCTTACAAAAAGTCTAGAAGTGCTCAAAGAACTACTAACTAAGCACTGGTCAGCACAAATAGTTAACAGCTATTATATACAACATAAAATAAAATACTCGGACACTAAAAGGCTCATCAACTTCTCCACTGTGGATATTGCAATTAAAGGGTCACGATAAAGCTCGAGTAGATCCTAAATTATTTAACCGAGCTCAATTTAAGAAACAGCCTGAGCATGTCGAGAGCACAGTAAACAGTAAGTGATTTTCATATCAGTTTCTTTTTTTTTAAGTTTGGTCAGAGTTAGCAGGAAGACACATTAGAGTAACAGCACGTGGGTTAAGAGACAACAAAAAATAATAATTTGTCACTTTATTCCATTCAATCTTTTCTACATACGCATCATTACACCGTTTTGCTACAGAAAGCATCAACCTGTTCAATTTGTCAGTTTTTAACGTGAGAACAAAATATTGTATATCACTTTTGCACAGCTGACAAGGCAGATAGAACGAGTGAAAGTTTCATACACTAAAAAAGTTATGCAAGCTTACCTCTCATAGTAAAACTAAATAAAAGTGAGAGGGAGAAGTGGAGGACCGCATTTCAAAGCTTCTAAGAGCCACTGTACCTATACTCTCATTTCAGTTGACACTAGATTTAGATGTGCCGGCACAACATTCAATCACTGTCACTGTCGTTACGATAATCATTTCAGAAAGCAATAACGAGCAATGCACGAAACTTACGGCATGCTCTGGTCGCTGTCGATGATGACAGTCTTTAGGGATGGATACCTGTGAAAATCGGGAAAAAAAGGAAAAGCAAAGGAAAAAAAGTCGCAGAAATGACAGCTTGCGGCCGTTATCTTATTGAAAACACAGCCCTAGGAATGCTGCAAGAGTGCATGCCTTGTGCTCGTTGTCTGCTACAGTCTGCAGCTCTGTTCTCAACAAAGGCATTGTCACTTCAGCCAGTACACTATTACTGTTGTATCGCCTTGACAAACATTGCACACAAGTTTCATTTGAAAGTGCCACTCTTATCACATGTTGATGGCAGGCACACAACCAACTCCCACTTACACTGAAACTTAACTACAACAAAGTTCGTTACTACTGAAAATTTTTTATAAAGGTGTATTCCTAACACTAGATCTATTGCAACACTATTCTCCCTTTACTTTGTTATAACCAATATTTCGTTATATCCAGGTTCGTTTTACCGAGATTTGAGTGTAGTTCATCTTGCTGCTTAAAGGTCATAAGGTATTTATAATAAAGGCCAATTGATGAATGCCGTATTAAATTGGTGTAATCATGCATTTTGGTGAGTTATAAAATAAATGATTATACATAACATAAACACCAGCATTATTAACTCATTTAGTAACTTAAAATGTGTGGGTGTATGACCCTTCTTTTATTGTCGTCGTCATGCCATGCACTTCAAAACATGCTGAACCAACACAACCAGCCTGTCATTCTTAAAATTCCCTGCGTGCCCCTAGAAGAAACTAAGCCTACCAAGAGCTCACAATTATTCTTCGGTCATCCCACCCTTATTGGGACAGCCAATTAACACTGTCACTGTTAAGCACTTGCACTGAAAGGTGTCAGGCCTGGAGTTCAAAATTTGGATAAACGTTTGTCAAATGCAAAGCTTTTCGAAATTTATCTAGGGCAACACTTTTTGTTCGAGGCACATACTACTTAAAAAAACAAATATTTTCTTGCATGCTCAAATAAAATGGAAACAGCAAAAACAAAAAATAAGACAAAGCTTTCTCACTTCTTCGACTTCAATTGCCCTGGTGGGGAGTCCTTCAGTTCAGGTATTAGGGAGCACAGCATCTCATAGTAGTTGAAGATCTTAAATGGTTGTGGAATGTAGATACCTTTGAAGTTCACCTGTTGTTATAAGGCATGCTCATTATTATATATTCAATTGAGAGTGGACATGAACAGCATTAATTCAATTTTCAACTTTCTTGATACTAACAACAATGACAGTAACACTGTACACAACAGTAGAATCTTGATTAGCAGCCTGCCAGTCAGCCTGCTCACTTAAATTTTGTTTCTGGTTCTGTGCATTGAGTCCTGTCAGTAAAACACAACCACCTTTACTGTAAATGCCTTTCCTGAATCTTCCAATGCCATATAGAATATTTTCGCGCCAGCAACAAATAACCCATCCTGGGGTGTAATTCGTACTACCAACCACTACTCGCAGAAATACTTAAAAAAGAACACTGAGTGTTTTGTCGAGCCAGTCGAGCGGACCGAAATTCACGTATATTATGCACTGTCAACTAGCGGATTTTCTGTATCTATGCAGATCATACATACGAAAATATGACACCTTCTGTCTTTCACAGTTGACTAACATTTATTCACAGCAGTGCAAATACAATAAATTACCTTCAGCATGACATTTATAGAGGAAGGAACTTCAATGTGAAAGCGTTTGTTGAAACTTATAGAGTTTCCTACAAAATCTCTCACTAGATGAAAGTGCTAATGTCTTCAGGTTCAGCCAGAACGAGAATGGCATATCATATTTATATGTGCAAAAACTTCATCATCATGCCGTAAAACAGCTTTGCGACTTTGCAAATCTGACCACTTCTAACAGGATGCTATAATTAAGTGCTGTCAGTGAACAATATTTGCGTCATAAGAGACACGCAGTGGCAGCTTGATAGAGCTTGCGGGGTTGTTACCGAACTATGGCAGCTACAATATTATGTGGCAAAATGCAAAGAACATCCTTGTGCAGAGATTTAAAGGGCCCCGCAACACTTTTTGAGCATGCTCAAAAACGCTGTCGATTAGTAGGCAATGAAATTCACAACACCTTCTTGTTTATAAGTGACACTGCGTCCCTCAGTCAAACACACGACGCTTTCAGACAATGTTGACAACAGGGAATGTTTCGTGCTGAACAGCTGGCTCTATCATAAAAAGCTTTCAGCAGTAACCATACACAGTAAAGCAACATAGAACAGCCACAGGTGCACGGCATGACCTGCACCATAAGTATATCCTGCTTTTTCTCTCACTTCTTTGTTGTTGTTGTTGTTGTTTTACTTTTGCATTAATAAACGTACTGAAGCACTGGCAACAGCTGCCTGTCGGTCATCTGAACACCTGGTTTAGAAAACAGCACTCCAGGTGCGACAGAGTTTCCTTGTTTACTTTATTTGCTTCCTACTGTTCTATGAATGAATGGACGCACGTTTAACAAGAGTATTATGACACCATAATCGATGCTGCATTAGTTACCTTTATTTGTGTGGATGCATGTCTGTTTATTTTCTATCAATGCACTTGTGTTGTGCCTCGAATATTTCCACTGTCCTTCTCGATCGATTATGCTGCAGCACGCACGTACATATTTTATTTCAAATGAAGTCATTCGCTTAAAGAGTTCTTTTGTCGCCAAGTAATCTTATGGGGTAGACGAAATAAGAATAGAAAAATATAATCTTACAGTACATACATAATCTGCATGTAGTCCACATCACATATCACTTTCTATCTTTTTTTTTATACGTATTACAGAAAAGGTTTTTTTTAAATATGTTGGCATGCATATTTTCGCATAGCCCTGTGTGCCGACAGCTTCCTTATTATGTACCTCAATCAGACCCTTGTGCATAGAAAGTCAGATTTTGCAAGGCGTCATCGGCCTCACAAAAGGCCCGTATATAAGAGGCCTCTGCAGTCCATTTAATTATGCTACCCCACAACTACGCCAAGATGATCATCTTCAGTGAAAACTTCACCAAAGGCATTTGCCGCTTCATGTACAATCCCAACTTACAGTTGTCAGGCACTTCTCGAATTCCGGAGGAGTCAGCCCAAAGTGCGTGCTTGCCTGTGAAAAAAAAAATTAAAAAGCGCTTGCACCATTTCTTGTGATTCACTTTCTTCCTTTTCTTTTTCATTTTGTACACATTACTAAGTGCAGTGTGCACAGCTTAATTAAACAAAAAAACACCATCATGCAAGATTGAAAAGTGTTACCTCATTTTGGACAAGCAATGTATGACTTAATTACGTTATGTTTACGTTTTTATTTACATATATTGAACTGAGGGAACAGATAATTGCAAAGTGTTCTTGTTTTATGGAAACAGCAGCTGTGTCCTGCTTGACAGTACTTCTGACCTGCCCAGGCGGTGGGGTTCCTATTGGATCACGTGTCCCCACTCTCGTTCAACTGCTCACCATTGGTGGCGCTACCTGTAGCCTATTCTTCTGCTACTTTACAGCTCTTCGAATGAGGCTGGAGTAAGAGCGCCCGCATGCTGTGATGAACAGCCGGCACATATGCAACTAATTCTGCAAACTTAGGCGGCTGGTCAAGTAAGCTTTTCAGTGCGAGTAAGTATTTGTCGCACACAGGTTGACGAACGAGGGAACCCGTAAACTTGCGTAGTGTAGGACAGCCTACGTGGTACCACGTCCGTTTACTTAAAAATGATTTCTGAATGACTTGTAGTATAATTATTCCAGACTTATTTTGCATTTGTGCATAATAATCAGGCAATATGAGTGCTCTGGTAGTCAAATTATGACCACAAACGCTGAAGCTGACGTCAGCGAACAGGTGCTGACTAGAGTCACGCCGCTCATAGGTTACGGCCCTAGGGACAGAAGGTACGAACTCGACGTGGGCAGGTTAGGAGACAGTAGGTCGTGCTGCAGGTGAAGCTGGGGGATGCATTTAAAATAATAAATATTGCCAGTTATCGTGCTTTTGTGGTCCCCGTACACACCTAGAAAAATTTTTGCAGACCTGTACCTTAGTTGTTCTGTTTTCCCTGTTTTTTCATCTGCACATCAAGAGATCTCCAAAATAATGTTTATGAATGTAGGCCTAGGTTTCCATAATATCGAATTCGTACCATAAATCCTTGAATGTCGAATTTTCGCACTCAGTGGACTGTTTAGAGTGCAGACTTCATATGTAATTTAATTCCCTACCATAATTTTTTATTTCACAGCTAAAGTGCACTACTGATGCATATGTTAAAACCAGTTTCCCTCAGATTAAAAACGAGTGCAAAGAAAAAGGGTGCAACTACATTTACAACAAAACTGAATGGCTCATAAAAGTGAGATCTGTGGTAATATTTCATAAGGCCATAAAATACCACCAATTCATTTTGTTGGCACAAGCAAAAGTAGCTCGTGTTACTTCTGTTGCTTGAATTTTGTGCCTTATCCAAGCGTCGTTTTTGTAAACTTTCATTTAGTCCAATGAGTGACTGATCCACAATATTTATAGTCAACAACAAAAAGAACCTTACGTGGAGATTATACACAAGGTATATATTACTTGAAATAAAGGATTTTTTTTTTATTTATACATCTTCAAAATAAAGTCCTTATAAATTGTGTTTTGAAAAGGGCCCTGCAACACTTTTTGAGTATCGTCAGTAGCACTGCCGATCGATAGTGGAGGCTCCCGAGAACACGCGAGCCAAGTATTATAGCGCAGCATGCAGCTTGAAATTCACAATAAATCTTCAAAGTCAGCTAAAAATTGCTTTCTCTTCTCTTGACAAATGATGAAAGACACTCAAAAATCATTTGTACAAGGCCGTGTATCAGCCATCGGCTGATTTGAACATGGCGCGCTTGGTCGTTACAGGGATTGTCATGGGAGGCGGCGACTTGATGATGCGTGCAGGCACGATCACACTGAAAAGTCGCATATTCGAAGAAAAAAATAAGAGGAAAAGTGCTCAAGGTCACGAGACACAAGTGACGTATTTTCTTTGCCCCTGCCATCTCTCCCTGCTTAGCTTCAAGCGTTTCTTCGGGACAAGAGAAGAAAGAATGCAACTGCAGCATGCAACAAATCTTTGTAAATCCGCTCGTACCGGACAGATCTTTAAAACTTTTGCTTCCTTGAACTCATTATGCAATAAGCCATTTTAGTGAATACATTTCATGGTTACTTGAAAAAGTTATTCAGTGCCCCTTTAATGCAATTTTGTTGTTTACTTTTTGCCAACCTGACTTCTTTACAAAAGTGGAAGCTTGGGCTTGTTGGTGTATAGTCAAAAAGGCAAGTTTCTTTTAGCACACGAACACAGAAAAATAAAGACAGAGTAGACAGAAAGAGTGCTGTTTCTGTCTACTCTCTCTTTCTTTTTTCTTATGTTTACGCACTGAAAAAACTTGCCTGTCTGATTTCACTAATTAACTTCAGTCATTTAATTTTCCTTTCTGGCAAGTGGAACATGTCACACTAAAATACAGTGACATGTGACACATCCCGGAGCCTTCTGAGTGCGTATGGGGATGCTGGGATACAGAGGGTCAATCCTCCCACTAGCAGTAAATGGCACAGCTCACGCTAATACTAGATATATAACAGTGCACATCAACCTGTAAACATTAGACTTGTGCGAATATTCAAATGCCTCGTATATTCAAACAAATATTGCAGTATTCGAATTTGCTTTGAATCGAAGCTAAATTATTGAAAATTTCAAGTTATTCGGAACGAACGAATAAGTGCATATTAATCCACATGTAGTGCTCTGTAAAGGTGGTTCCACTGCAGTAGAGACCTGCTAAGCTGTGAAAGAACCTACTCAAGCGTATTAGTTCACATGTAAAAGTGGTTTTACTGCAGTAAAATGATGTTAACCAGTCAAAACACATACTCAAAAGAAATTCTCACTGCAGCGAAGACCCCCTTTAAGGTTTCTGCGGGTTTTTTGGGGTATTTTATTTTGAGTTTCAAAAGCTCGTTACACCAACTTATATGCTCCAAGTATAGCTAATTTCAAAAGTTAGCATATTTTGCTGTCTATCACTTGTATTGTACCAAAAGTCAAATGCTGTCACTGTTCGAAGTTGTTGCCACTTTCTTTGATGCAAAAAAAAAACGGGTTTGCACAGGACTTGTTTCAATTAAAAAATATATATATTGTGCAGATTAGTTTGGCATGAAAAATATGCTCCTTTTTCCTCAAAATATGCAATATATACACTATTTGAATTCGAATCAAAATTAATCGACCAAAATCAATACTCGCTTCGACCCTAAAATTCACTATTCGCACAAGCCTAGTAAACATGCATTAGCCCGCTAGACATATCTGGTGCAGCTTGCTATTGCATCTGATCAAATACACGCACCGAAAGTACACCAGCTTTTGGCTGCCGCACCCGCCAGGAGAGTCCAGTTGAAAGTGCTTGGGGACCAGATCATCAAGGGGTCACCCTTGGAAAATCCTGCTGACAGAAGCCCTCGGGCCAAATTGTCCACCTGTAACGACAAGGTACGCTCATCAACCAACAATACAGTAAAAGCCCGTTCATCCGGATTCTGTGAGATTGGGGAAAATGTCTGAACCAATCGAATCATTAAGAGTATCACAATAACAATGAATTAATGTCTATTACATCAATTCCAAAAGTAAACACTTTCATTTTCTTTATCAACACGTAAATCACGTACTTATTTTACATAAGAACTGCAGAAAAGCCACAATTTTCCTCATTCACGATTTTGTGACCCAGCTCATGACCCTGTCTACTACTGAATAAACCTCGCTCACTTATTAACAATCACGGATGGCAACTACTACACAGTTCCGAAGGTAGGCGGCCAAAACCTTACTGCTCCCCACAGCTTTAGCCTCAGTCACTGTCGATGCGATCATGGATAGTGCCCATACAGTTTATGTAAAATGAAAAACAAGCAGATTTGCCGCGGCTGCTAAAGATTTGGTCACTAACAACGAGATTGTGGAAACACTGTGGATGGCAACTATGCTTTTCTGGAGGCCCACAGCCATTTCAGATGTTAGTTAGTGCCATTCCCACTATTTTTTGTAGTACATTTGTGGCGCTTCATGCTTAATGCACTCCGTGGATCATCCAAACTAACTAATTTGTGGCCAAATATGAGCAAATTAACAAGTTTGATGCTATAAGCCATTGTATATACTGACTATAACAAGAGAATGCATGTAATTTATCTTATTTTTCAACTTAATGTGGGTTTAATTAATGAGCTTTTGCTGTACTAAAACTCGAGAAAGGGCTACGCATAAAGGATGTGAATTGGATACAGTTCACTGATGAATAAAAAGACACAAAGCACAAACACCGTCATTATGTCTTTCTAGGCATGTAATTAGACTGACCATTTGGATATATGTATGATTGAAAGAGGCTACCAGTAGCGAATCTGCTAATTGGTGAGGCTGGTATGGCATTCAGTACAATATACCAATGATCAAATTCAATACAGCAGCAGGATTGTACAGTACAGTACAACTGTGCTGTGTACAGTACAGTAACTAGTTCAGTTCAGCAAAACCAGCAAAGCAGAAAGTCCCAGAAGTTGACATGTAAAGGCAGGTTCTGTTTCAAATTAACAATCTGAATAGTATACAAATTATTACACAGAGAACAGTTCACAAGACAAATAACAGCTTTAGCAATTTAAAATGCTCGTGCTTTCAAGAGGCTATGCTGCACAAAAACAGATTAGTAATAATCAAGAGATATTGCGGATGTTCAGTATGACAGGAAATGACAGTGATTGGTGTAGGAAACCCACCACACTTAAATTTCGACATGCTCTTTTTGAATTGTGATTTTCAATAGTATAAATGTAAACACCTTTCAGCTCACATGCAAGAGTCAATCAGTGCTTTACTATAGTTCACAAGTTTATATAATTCCGACATTTTACATCAAAGATGCAATGACCACACTTTGCCAATGACAGCATCAGTTGTGGGGTGTTTTAAAAGAGCAGCTCGTGACTAGCATATTGTGGCGATAATGTAAGCACACCTCGGATCAGAACCCTGACAATGCACAAAAAGGAAAACATTCAGAGTCGTGCAACTATTAGCGTTATATCCTTTTCACAAAGACTCTGACCCTACTAAAATGATGTTTTCGACATCTTGTAAAACTAATCTGTACATCTTCAGGTTCACCTAATTTTCTTGACAATAAATTAGGCATTTGGTGTCCCTTAAAGGGCTCCTAGAGCATAACGAGTTCCAAGGCAAGACAGCAGTTTTTTTTCGCCTTCGCTACCCTTCCTACAGGTGCTTGCTACAGGTGCTTGCTACAGGTACTTATTTCTGCATGAAACACAAGGAATGTCAGCAACAAGCGTTTAGGCAGTCAAAATTTTGCACTTTTCCCCTACGTGCTGCTATCTCCACTTACGCAGTCACAAATGTAGAAAATTAAGTGAAATCGGTTTATCGAGCATGCTACTCGCGGAGAGACAAGGAACAACGGGCAGGTGACTGCATAACAAAGCAGGGTGGGCAACAACAGATATCTCTCGTATATCGACCAATGGAGGCCTATATCGTCCCGACGTCACACGAGCATCTGCTGACGTCACGAATTGTGATGCAAAGACGGAAGTGCCAGGAGAGAGTAACGCACTCGTTCTTGCTACTTTTGGAGATGGCTTAGAGGCCCTCTAAAAAATCAGGCACGCTAACCTGGTTCTTGTACTCGCTGTAAGTGCAGTTTCTTCCTTCCTGCACAAAGGCCCACCCGACACGGTCCCCCCACTTGTGGGCAGCAATGTCGATGCACGTCCCCAGAGTGTCCTCGGACAACGGCTTGGTGCATGGCTCGAACCAGTAGCTGGACTGGAGTTTCCTGCTTTGTGTCGCTGGCTGACTGCGTGTACAGAAAAAGTGCACCTAGCAGACAAATATGAGAAGGAAAGCAAATAATTAATTGTTAGGATTCATTGGATTAATTCAGCATAGGATTGATATTAACTGTTGTCTTGGTAGTGTCCTCGATGGTTCAGACGAAAAGCGCGAACCTGTGTTTTGAACAAGAGAACAAACAATTTGCTTATATATTCACATGCCATGCGACAGTTTAGTCAAATTAAAAAAAAATATTTTGACATAAACTGACATAATTAAAAGAAGTGAAAAACGTCTACATTTTTGTCAGGAGGATCCGAACAGAAGAATAGACACTCAGTGTGTTCAATTCTTTGATTGTATTTAACGTCCTGTTTACGGCCAGAGTCTGATGACCAGAACACTGATGACCTGAGCAGTGCTCTGAATTGCCACTAATTATAGTTAAGCTTTGCAAAATGCTAAAATATTGCAAAATTTCCAGGTAATAAATAAATGAAGTGCACCACTTAAACATTAGTCCTGCATTTCATGTGTATTAGGATATGATCGCTTACAGTAGCTAAATTACGGCATTCCCATCCTTCGCTACTAAGATTCCTTCGCCACTGAGTGCACTGCAGCGTTGACTGAACAAGTGGTGCCGCCTACGGCACGGCGCACTATTAATCAGTTGTGGCTGAAAGCGAGTGCGCAAGGGCGGAAGCATGGCAGCTCGAGGGGACGAAGCTAATTTGCGGCCAAACAGGAGCGTAACTATGTCGTTGTGACTTTATGGCTGTCACAACAGCTAGGTACAGAAACTCTGCCGGTAAGCGGTAAAAAAATTATATGGATTTATTTAAAAGGCTCACGAGGACGAATGTCACAAACGACTCCAATTTTCGGAGCATCCGCGGGCCCCATCTTCCAAGGAAGGGCGTTTTTGTGTTGGGGGACGACATCCGGCGACTATAACGACCCAGCGTGGCGCCGGCTCGTCGTCCCTGCCCCTGACCGGAAGGGAAACCAGTGGTCTCAACAAGGAAAATTACTCCCAGATGAGATGGGAGCACGTGGACGCCCCTGAGGAGGTTTGAACTGCATCGGAAGAGCAGTTGACGTACAGACAGCAACAAGTGCGGTCGTCGGTGTCGCGAGTCTCGCGTAGGCGGCGAGCACGGAGTGACCCGCGCGACGTATTGAGACGGCTGCAATTCCGGGCACCCTCGTCGTCTACCAAGCCGGCGAGACCTTCAGCGGCACCCGTCAACTCCCCTACGTGCACCAAGGGCTGGTTTGGTCCGTATGGAACTTTTTATTGTGACTTTTTTTGTTAAACCGTAAACTTGTTTTAACCAGCCTTTTTTTTTTTAAATATTTGTAGTGTGCGCTGCGTCGCACGTTTAAATTCTAAAGCGCCACCATGATCATTCTGTAATTATTTCCTTGTAACCCTCTTTTGATTTCCATCTTGTTGTTATTTTATTAATGTTCCGCATATTTGTCTTTAGCCTGTATCTTTTGTAGTGTTTTTTTAGCATATTTTGTTATATAGCTGTTCTTTCCTTTGTGTATCAGTGTTACTCCTCTCTGTTATTTTACTTAACTCCTGCCTTTGCCAGTGTTCCAATTAAATGCTTGTTTATGTGTAATCGAACTCCGTGTCTGCTCTATGAGTGCGTCGGTCAGGCCCACACATCACCACACGTGCAACCCCGCACGGGTCGGCCAACCCGCAAATAAATTTGAAATGTGCCACTTCGAGGCCTTTCAGGCGTCGCAGGCCGAAGCGTAAAGTGGAAGTCTGCGAGTCTGCCGCACGTCGATGTCGGATCGGCGGGGCCTCACCCGAAGTGTGTGACATTATCTGGCGTCCGCGCGACAGGACTGGCCGACCACGTGGTGATGTCTGGGAGACTGACGTATCTCTGAGCGTGCAGTATGTAGACGTCCTTTTATTGCTTTGTTGGTTGACAACTGTTTATAGCAATGGACGACACGGTGTTTGACAGACTTATTGAACAGGGCAAAGCCTTTGGCTTTGTAGGCAAGGAGTTATATAATTTCGTCGAAAAAGAACGAAATAGACTTAAAGAGGAGCGCGATGCCGAACGCATTAGGTACAGGCAACATCTGGAATTTTTGATGGAACAGGAGCGAGAAAATTCAAGGCTAAGAATTCAAAAGGAAAAAGAGCGCTTGGGACTGTGTGTGGCACACTCGGGTCTTAGCTTAGCCGCTAGAACACCCAGTAGCGTGACCGACCGTGTCACGATCAAGCAGTCGTACCAGGATCATGTTCAGCTACTGCGCCAGAAAATCGAAAGTGAACGGCGCATGTTTGAGACCTGGGATGCAAGGCACAAAAGGAGCAAAGAGCCCGTAGGTGCCAAACCGCCGAGAGCCGGGCAAAAATTTTGTACTGTTCAGGCGGACATCAGGTTCGCGAGTGAACCTAAAAAGTTAGCTGCTGAAAGTCCCGTTGTGGCCACAAAGGCCACTGAAGGCCACAGTGATGGCGATGAGGCGCTGTGCCTGGAGAGTCTTGTTAATACAGAAATGTCATCTGTAATGGACTTGGCACAGCCACCCTGTTTTTGCGTCGCCATAGCAGCTAATTGTGAAGTTTGCAGTACCTCCGGCCCGGTAGGTGAGGACCCCTGTACAGAGAGCGGGGCACAGTCGGGTGCTGACGCGCACTGCGAGCTGGGCAATGTTGGGGCAAGTAGTTCTTCCAGGTGCGAGCGGCGCAGCCCCGAGGAAGATGCTTGCATTGCTCAGCCGTCAGTCAAGCTTCCCGCAAGTCAGGGTGTCCACAAGTTAACGGAAAATCCCGACTGTATAGGCATTATAGCCGAAGAGACAAGCGAGACAAGTTCTGCTCTGCAAATGTTGCAAGCGGACTTCTCGAAAGTGAGCACTGAGCAACGTGAAAAAGGAAAAAGACGCCGCAAAAGCAAGAACAAGAAAGAAGCCAAGGGTGTAAATCCACCCATGAAATCGAGAAGTGCCAAACGGCAGTCAACGCAACGAAAGCTTCGATTGCGTTTTGTGGCACTCGCCAGTAGAGTGGGTTGCCATGCTCCAAACCACCCGACAGGTAGAGGGGGGAGGCAGGCATCTGTTCGTGGAGCTCGGAAGAGCCCACCCCCTTCGCTCCATTGTCCTGCTCGAAACGCGGGGCGCCTTGCGAGGCAGCGCCTTTCGGCCGAGCGTCACAACATGGTTCGGAGACCCGTTTCCGTAGAACGCGGTGTTGATGAAGGCATGCCTCCGAGGTGTAGACTAAAGGGAAACATGTGTCCGTGTAGCGGCCGTACACGCTTTTGTCTGCCCCGGTTGCTTCGAACGGCTCCCCCAAGAGCACGGCCACCTCGGGCGCGGATAAAACTTATGTATATGTACATCGAAACGTAAACCTATCCTTCAGGGCTAATAGGATACTTTTTGAAACAATGTTCGTTTCATTCATTCGATTTTGAAACATTTGATAAACGTTCAGAGCAATCGCTTGACTTTTTTTTATTGATTATCTTGTGTCGTCTGTGTGTTTGCAGACGATGTTCGTTGTTTCAACCTATTACCCGTTCAGCTTGGAAAGCTTTGTTTTAGGGACGTTGTTATTTTATTTAGTTGGACTTTTAATTTAAGGTACTGCTTGGTCGTACAATTGAAGTATATCACGGTACGCATGAGTGCACAGACATGGCGTTGTGTTATTCAAGGCTTTCCTTTTTATTATCATTTTAAAATAGAGCGCTTTAGTGGACAGTAAGTTCAGGAACTGCGCGCAGGCGATCATGCCGAATAGTTTTTCATTCATCTTTTCTGAAAGCTGCGTGTCAATAAGTGACTTTTCAATACCACTTAAAGCATGTATTGTTTTAAGATGTGGCATGAAAGAATGCCTACGTGCCTTTTCCTTGAATCGTGCAGTATTTTCGAGACTTTCTTTTCGTGTTTCATGTGTATCCGTGTCGTGGTGCGCGGGTAATGACTTTCATTGTATGGTGACCGTGAAGCGTAGTGTGTCAGGTGTTCTCTGCGATGTCGTCCACGTCAGTGAAATGGTGCGCGAAAAAGAAAACGCATTGGTGGACAACCGGAACCCTGCAAGCTCTCGAACATTGAGCGTTTGTGATTTTCTTGAACATTACGAAGTAATATTCTTAAGAAGGGGGCTATGTCACAAACGACTCCAATTTTCGGAGCATCCGCGGGCCCCATCTTCCAAGGAAGGGCGTTTTTGTGTTGGGGGACGACATCCGGCGACTATAACGACCCAGCGTGGCGCCGGCTCGTCGTCCCTGCCCCTGACCGGAAGGGAAACCAGTGGTCTCAACAAGGAAAATTACTCCCAGATGAGATGGGAGCACGTGGACGCCCCTGAGGAGGTTTGAACTGCATCGGAAGAGCAGTTGACGTACAGACAGCAACAAGTGCGGTCGTCGGTGTCGCGAGTCTCGCGTAGGCGGCGAGCACGGAGTGACCCGCGCGACGTACTGAGACGGCTGCAATTCCGGGCACCCTCGTCGTCTACCAAGCCGGCGAGACCTTCAGCGGCACCCGTCAACTCCCCTACGTGCACCAAGGGCTGGTTTGGTCCGTATGGAACTTTTTATTGTGACTTTTTTTGTTAAACCGTAAACTTGTTTTAACCAGCCTTTTTTTTTTTAAATATTTGTAGTGTGCGCTGCGTCGCACATTTAAATTCTAAAGCGCCACCATGATCATTCTGTAATTATTTCCTTGTAACCCTCTTTTGATTTCCATCTTGTTGTTATTTTATTAATGTTCCGCATATTTGTCTTTAGCCTGTATCTTTTGTAGTGTTTTTTTTAGCATATTTTGTTATATAGCTGTTCTTTCCTTTGTGTATCAGTGTTACTCCTCTCTGTTATTTTACTTAACTCCTGCCTTTGCCAGTGTTCCAATTAAATGCTTGTTTATGTGTAATCGAACTCCGTGTCTGCTCTATGAGTGCGTCGGTCAGGCCCACACATCACCACACGTGCAACCCCGCACGGGTCGGCCAACCCGCAAATAAATTTGAAATGTGCCACTTCGAGGCCTTTCAGGCGTCGCAGGCCGAAGCGTAAAGTGGAAGCCTGCGAGTCTGCCGCACGTCGATGTTGGATCGGCGGGGCCTCACCCGAAGTGCGTGACAACGAACGATGAGAGCTTTAGAGAAGGTGGTGCGATGTGCGAGATTACTTTGAAAGGCAAAAATCAATTACCTCTCCCAAGAGACCAGTGTGCAATGAGAATTTAACACATTTTTTTCTTCTGTTTTCACACGGGAAGATCATTCTAGCATTCCTGAGTTTCCAAAACTTGATT
Organism: Rhipicephalus microplus; assembly: GCF_013339725.1. Lineage (NCBI taxonomy): Eukaryota > Metazoa > Arthropoda > Arachnida > Ixodida > Ixodidae > Rhipicephalus > Rhipicephalus microplus. Next base: position 102,734,796 of record NC_051168.1, on the reverse strand, counting down.
ACCTCTTTATGGCACCCGTAGATATTAACATTTAGAACATCACTAAACTAATCAACAACCTCAAAGTTTCTACTTCTAGTGGTCTAGATAATATCAATTCAAAGATACTACAAAATACAATTCCCACATCCTCTCAAATATTATTTCACATTTTCAGACAGTCTTTGTGTACCGGTCAGCTTCCTAGGGACTGAAAAGTCGCAAAAGTTATTCCCATATTTAAAGCAGGATGTAAAGATCAGGTTGAAAATTATTGTCCCATCTCGTTAACCTCTATCAACTGTAAAATACTTGAACATATCATTGCTTCTCACATTTACAGTCATCTTGAATCAAACAATTTATTTAGTTCCATCCAACATGGCTTTAGGAAGGGTTTCTCTTGCAATACACAACTACTTGAATTCACGGCAGATCTACAGACTAACTTGGACATGAACACACAGACAGATTGTGCTTTCGTCGTTTTTTCGAAGGCCTTTGACCGTGTCGCCCATTGTCGTCTGATTTCCAAACTGTCTTTTCTTAAATTGGACTCCTTAACGCTATCATAGCTTTGAAATTTTCTTTCATTTCATGAACAGCTCACATTTGCAAATGATTCTCATTCAGATATCACAGAAGTCACTTCAGGAGTGCCGCAGGGTAGCGTCCTTGGCCCTCTACTCTTTTTAATCTTCATCAACGATCTGCCGACTAACATTTCATCCCGTATACGCCTGTTTGCAGATGACTGTGTCATTTATCGAACCATAACATCTCCCTCTGATCATGAGGCCCTTCAAGGTGACCTAGACCTCGTTTGCAGTTGGTGTAATAAGTGGTTAATGAGCTTCAACACTTCAAAATGTAAAATAATGTCGGTTTCCCGAAAAACCTCGATTTCCACTTTTTCATACAAAATTAAAAATAGTGAAGTATCTCAAACCACATCATACAAATATCTAGGGGTTATTATTGACTTTAAACTTTCATGGTCTTCCCACATAACTTCCATTTGTTCCAAGGCATCCAAAACACTAGGTTATTTACGTCGAAATCTCCATAACTCCACATCGAGCGTCCACAAAATAGCCTATTTAACATTCGTACGTCCACAGTTAGAATATGCCTCACCAGTTTGGTCACCTTATCAAAACTATTTAATACAGATGATCGAAGCAATTCAAAACAGAGCAGCGCGCTTCATAACTCAGAACTACCAATGTCACAGCAGTGTATCTCAAATTAAACGCGAGATCGGTTTACAACCATTGGATATCCGCCGCAAGATAGCCCTCCTTGTGTTGTTTCACAAGTACATTAATAGCAGAAATCCATGCGCTTTCTCTCTACACACACCGGATCGCATGTCTGCACGCATGCGAAATCAGTGTAGCTTTAAGCGTATTTTTGGCAGAACACGCCCGTTCAACTTATCTGCTTTGCCACAGGCAATCTCACTCTGGAATGATCTTCCCGACGAGATAGTGTCAGTCACTAACAACAACGCGTTCCGCGAGAAACTACTCTCTCACTACATCTAGCATCATTTCATAGACATTTGTATGGAGGTGCATATACTTGGTGACTGTATTTTCCTTGTTCTATTACTGTTATTAGTGTTGCTATTATGTTGCATTTATTTGTATATTTGAACTGTATACACTCTCATTTTTCTTTCTTTTTTTCTGTAAGCCCCCCTTACCCTATGCTCTAACGAGAGCCTGTATTTATTTATTTATTAGAATACCCTCAGGGCCCGTAGGGCATTACAGAGGGGGTGGGTACAAGATATATAACACACAAGAAAAAAAGACAAAATAAAGAAACAAGTATCAGATGCGCAAATCAGGAAGGCAACATAAGTCAACTAAAAATGTATAAGAATTCAAGCACATACAAGACAAAGATAGATAATGAAAACTGCGTATAGTTACAAGCATTGCTGAGAAATTGCAGTCTTGAATAACAAAGGGTCTGTTATTGATACAACGGAAGAGGGAAGGTGGTTCCAATCGGCGGCTGTTTTCGGTAAGAAGGCTGCTGAAAAGAATTTGGTGCGGCAAAACGGAATGGCAACCTTATGCTGATGATCAATGCGCGATGAGTGGTATGACGGTTCTGAAATGAGGTCTCGCTTCATTGATGGATTGTGAAAAAATATCTTATGAAAAAAATGCAGTCGCGCCAGTTTCCTCCGGACAGTTAAATTGGGTAGGTCAAGGTTAGATTTCATTTCTGATATGCTAGCAGTACGGGAATAATTAGAACAAATGAACCGAACTGAGCGGTTCTGAACAGATTCTAACGCGTTAATTAAATTTTGCTGCACGGGATCCCATATAGCGGACGCGTACTCAAGCTTTGGGCGAATTAGTGATCGGTATAATAGAATTTTGAGGGACAGCTGTAAGGTATGTTAAATAAATAAATACATGCTGCTCATTTTTTCAATGCTTTCTTTGTTATTATTGAGCATATTTGATCATTGTGGTCAGAAACTAAGCCGTTTTATAGTGGCAATGGTCTTTAGTGGAGGATATTGGCAATGTGTGAAGCACTGAAACCACTTATGCAGTGCCTACTTCTTGGGCTCAAAACATGATCGACAGCCCTGCACTTTGCCTGCTCAGACACATTTTTCTGCATGCAATGGGAAAGGCGACAGCGTGAACCATCGATTAAGTGTTAAAGAACTTCATATCGACAAGGAGACATATGGTGCACGATTGCCAGAGCCTACGTCTGTGCAAGATGTGCGCTTGGACTTGTTGACAAACGTAGCCAAGGTGAAAGCATGCTTACACCATCTTCGAAGACCAGCTGCGCTTGTGCACCTTGCTCCCACAATGTGCAATCAGTTCTATACACGACTCGAAAAATGTGCAGAAATCATTGAACAGCCCGAAGCATAGCCCGAAGGAACGAGCAGAATGGAAGGAGCGAGCTTTTCTTTTACTTAGCCCGGATACCAACTACCAACAGAATAAATGCAAAAGTCAAAGGATGCTCTTCGCATAAGATTAAAAACAGCAACTTTTATTTATGGTAATTAATGCACGACCTCGATAAAACTTATATCCTGAAGGCGGACGTCCCAGTCGACTCTCTTCATCTGAGCAACATACTTGCCAGTAAAATTATAGGGCCCCTGAATTTGCACACAGTTTCCTCCACAACATTGTAAACATGTTGCCGGCGTAATGATCATTACCATGTAAAAAGACTGCTTTTATTTTAAATGTCTTTAGTCGTGTTCAGTTCCTAGAAATCCACACAAAAACATGTGCTGCCCGGTCACAACGTCATTGCAATGAGCACCTGCAACATGTCACGACGAGTTTACGCACGCGTCTGCTACTGGTGGCGCTGGCTGTCCTATCACCGCAGCGCCGCCATACCAGAGCCGTACCGGCTGTCGTCGAGGCCTGTATACTGCCTATACATCCAAACATGCGCGTCAGCAGGGGAGTGCAAAAGGGCCACTTGCATCTCCCAAATTAAGCCTCACTAGCACTTGCCCTTACCCAAGCTACACGTACCTGTGCTCTCCCCTTCACCTAGCTTTGATGCAACACTGGTTGGCACCACCCAAAAGAGAATCCTGCCTACGACCACGTATTCAAAAGTATGAAAGACATTTTTGCATGAGAGAGTGAAAACATCGCCCCGCTGTACGTGCAGCACGCGGTCTGACGTGACAGTCTTATTGACAGTGCATTTTTGAGGGAGTCACGTCAGTGCAAAGATGACGATGGCGGCGCCAGGAGAGTCGCCCGTGAAGAGGTCTATACATACGTAGATCTTTTTTTTTTTTTTTAAATCTTGCATATGCAGTGGCGTGTAGCTAGTGCATGGTGGCACACCGTGCCCGTATCCCCCCCCCCCCCTATCTTTTTTTTTATCTTTTTTTTGCTACGGCACACAGCGCTCAAAATGACGGTCAACCACGTCTCCCAGCCTGGCTCCCCACTTCAGATCGAGGAGGTGCCCCCACCTGAAAACAATTTTCTTCCTGCCCCCTGCTCCTGCATATGAGGCGGGGGCTTTGCCACAGGGCCACCGCTGCGGTACGATGAGATTCGCAAACGTATATACTTACTCCAAATCAGATTAATCGATAACGCGCATGCGGGCTATCTCTGCGGCCATACAAGAGACCGCCGCCCCTATAGGCGTGAACGACAACCAGTTGCTCACATGCGCCGGCATGGCTAGGGCATTTGGCAAGAGTGCTCCAGGCATGGCAATGCTCGAAACTCTGCAGAGAGAATGTAGCGACGTATTTGCATACCTGTACAGCGCTCGACAATGGTAATGTTCCGCAACGGCCCACACCGAGAGACGGTGAGCTGTCAGTACTCGCAGAGCCATATCAGCGCGCTGGAAACTCGATCGGTCCCTGTCAGCGGTCCGGAGGTCCGCTGTCGCGTCCACTAGCCAACAAGATAAACGCTTACATGTCGCTAATACGACGTTGCGTTTCCGTTCTCATTGCTTGTTAACGGAGCAACAACGCACACACGTTTTTTTTTTTTTTTTTTTTTCGTTGCGGCGAGAGCGAGGCAGTCAGCTGGACGAATGGCTAATACGACAAAGTGCAACAAATGCCACAGCGCACGCGCGCGCAGTGGCGCCCCGCGTGAACGTTAGCGTTAAGCCAAAAAGAATAGCTTGACGTAACCACTCGTTCTAGCGGTCTCACGTTGGTGATTCGGCGCCGCAGCTGACGCCAGTTGCGCCTCGGAGCCAGTCAGCATGCAAACGCAAACTCTTTCCACGCAACCGGCGCCGGATGCGGTTTGGTTTGCGCTCAGCAGCAAAGCTAGTCGCACATCGATGTACTGCGTGACCTCACTACAGGTGTTCTGTGACCTCACCTGACACCCGTTCAAGCGAGCACAGCCACTCGACTAAAGTTTAAACGTCGTGGAATGTAGCGTTTCGCAGCAACCGCCAAGTCTCGATCCAACGTGCACCGCAGTGAAGCCCGCGAAGGAACTCATTTCGGCGTTGCCCGTGCAATGAGTTTTCGCGTGAGTTTCTCGTCGCTCTCCGACATTTTCGATCCTTGCGCCATTTGGCGTAAGCACAACAAGGAGTTAAAATAATCACGCTTTCCTAGGCACGCAGCTACTAAATTTACAACGAAAAAGGCTGAATTCGCTGGTTCAAATGAAGTGTTATTGAAACACGGCACGCTCACGGCACCTGTGCAGAACTTCCTTTTTTTTTGCAACCATTACACCTAATTTTGTTTTGGTTACACTTAACGCAAAAGTTCACACCTAGTGAATGTAGCAAGCATTTTTATGCAAGCCATTTATTCTTTGTACAGAGCTAATATTGCCAACATGAAGGAATGGAAGTTTTCAGTTTACAATTCTGAACTCTGCAGTATGAAGAAGCAGCTCCCCACTTCTGTATAAACTACACCAAATAAAGTGGACCCATTTATTATAACAGCGAAAGCTGTTACGAGGTCACAACTGGGGTCTCGCGCAGCGCCGTAGTTGTCTGCCGCCGCCTATAACAACATCCCGCGAAATTAGCAAAAAAAACCTAGTATCAATGACACAGTGGGGCTTGAACCAGGATCTACGCCAGTGCTTGGGACTTGGCAAACTTGCCTTACCCAGGCTTGATGTTGGGAAAGCAATCGCGTTAATACGACTTATAAAGTGTTTTAAAACAGCGAAAGAACAACCAGTCGTCGCACAATGCAAATAGTATAACGAGTGGGTTCTTCAATCCTCCAACTCATAACAAAAGCTTGTTATTCTTGACCTATTCACTGTGGCACATACCCACTTCAGGCATAATTCCCCATCGTCATCAACCACTGCATGAACAATTTGCACAAAATTCCTCGCAATAGTTTAGCGGATACCATGCTTCTCAGAAGAATGACGAAAAACAGCATAGCGAATGCCAGCCTACTACCCTCAAATTTTTATTATTAATGCCGTAGTGGGCATCAAGCACGTGTGCTTGCAGCAGTTAACCAATGAGTGTTTGGAAAACCCTTTGAAAGGCCTCTCTTCTAGCTTTTTCTGTGACTGTGATGCACCTTCCACACAGGCCCGGCGTTTTTATAATACATCTCTCAGTAATATACTACTGGTGCAATGTGACTTTTCTGATCACCCACAAAAATAGAAAATTCACGTGGCATTCACAATGATTTACTACTATGTGTTGGTTGGTTGTCCCTTAGCGATCTGGCGCTACCCACTGCAGTCATTTATAAAAAGTGTTAACAGTACATAGAACAATTAGGAAAGTGCAACACAACAGAGACAAAAGAGCACAGACTTCCAACTGGTTTTTATTTCGATAATAAATGCATTTACGCAATGCAAGAGAGAGGGTGCGAGACCAAAAAAGATGTGCATGTGGTGATATGCTCGAAGTAAGTGAAATGGTGAAACAATTCTTGCTGCACATGTACATTCTTTCCCATTTCTTTTTCTTATTCTCTTTTGGTCTTGCACCCTCACCCTTGCATTGTATAAATGCTCTATGCACTGTTAACACTTACAGTACTTTACAAATAATGTGTTATAATTCGAATATGTTTAGGAATGGTCGGTTTAAAAAGAGATTCACTGGTATAATCAAAGTTTTTGAAAAAAATCATAAAATAAAAATAAATTATCAAGCCCATTGGTCGAAACCTTGAAATTGAACATAAAGTTAACAATCTATTCGTTTTGTCTCCCGTGGAAAAAATTGCAGCATATCCACAGGGTGAATGATGATGAGTGGGGCGAAGCGCCCGAGGGTTTCATCGCTAAACTGTCAAACATCCGCGAATATCGCCCACTACATCATCAAAGTTGTGACAAATAGTGTATATATTTATACAAGAAATTTTATAATTCATAAGTGGTAGCTGTATGTCGCTTCTGTTCTTCCTTCATTATAACGACTTTATGGTTGGTGAAGTGACAGATCGGTAATGAGGTGTAGGGGGATGTTTGCGAGGACAAAGTAGTGGGCAGTTTGCAAAGGTGGAACTAGTATAGGCGGTGACGAAGAAACAAGGGATGGACACAGTGGGAAAATCTATGGTTCTTTAACGTGCACCTGGATACAAGTACACGACCATCTTGCATTTCATATTGGCTACTTCTCAACAGTATTGACTTTATGGTCGCTGTGGATCGGTGATGAGGTGTAGTGCGATGTTTGCAAGGTGGCTACATACACCAACAGAGAAAGGACAGACCCCCACACTAAAGAGCTTTGCCCCTAAAAATTGCACACTGTTTCACAAACGTTCCCGTGGCTGAAACCTATTTTGGTTGCACTAAGAGAAGGAACCACTGGAAGTATAGAGGCTAAAATACTGGAAGAGATAAATTTAAGGCCATTCTTACGATGTGTGTGTTTGTAACACGTTAACTATTTATTAACTTCATACTCCTTTTTTACTTACTTAATGATTATTGTAAAAAGTCTCAAAGGCCTGTATTTAAGTTCCGCTTACTCATAAGTCTATCCTCTTAAAACGTAACAAACTTTCATTTAATTAGAACAGGCCCGTAATGCTTCATGAAAACAGTTTCACTTTTTAAATACAATGTAGAGACAACAGATTTCCAAGTGCAAAAACTTCCGCAAGCAACAACTCGAAAGCACAATCTGGGTAACTACCCAGTTTGCAAAGATTGTTTGAGCCAGAGACTAAGTGTTCAAGCCAAAATTATGCCGACATTAGCCATACTTGCATTAAAAAAAGTGTTTTCGTTAGGTGTAATGCATTCGTATTACAATGGTCCGTGAATTTACTTGAGTAGTCGTGTCAGAGTTGACCCTCAGGTTGAGGGATACGTTTTAATCTTGCAATCTTTATTTGTACTTTTTCTTTTTCCAAGAACACTATGGTGTAGCCCTAGCAGCTGTAGTCTCATTCATGCAAGTTCGCTTCTACAACTCCAGTGGTATCTTCCGAGAGTCTCTGATCTCACAAAAGAAAACTATTGCAACGATGTTTCGCTTTGTCACTGGCAACATCGCTGAAATTCCACCAGCATCAGTTTACCACTGGCGGTGAGCCTCTACAAATCAACCTCTTACTCCAGCTGCAATGCACCCGACGAAGCCATACACATAAGCTATGCTGCTGCACTCAAACCTCAGCATAATGAATCCGGATATAACGAAATGACGGTTATAACGAAGTAAATAAATAATATTGCAATACTGTGTTAGGAATAAACTGTGCCAACAAATTTTCAAATATAACAAAGTTTTTTCATGTAAGATGAAACTTTGTTTTAATGAGGTTTGAGTACATACTGCTATGGCAGTTTTAGACGTGGTATAACTGTCAGTTCAAGCGCACGAATAAACATAAAAGAAGAGAGAACAAGCGCTTTCTCACAACTAAACGATTCATTAGAAATATCTTCCTTTCTCTTCCTTTATGTTTATTCATGCACTTGAACTGACAATTATACCATGCATATCTAACTAGCCCAACTTTCGATTCAGTTTTCAGTTTTAGACGTAGTCATGCCTCCATATTCCCCACAATGTCCTGATGATCATTTTATCAAGACCTTTTGCATTATGTCAACACGACTTGCCTGACAAGAATCAAAGCTTCCAACAATAGAAAGTGCCATCACAATGTACCTGAAATTACCAGCTTATTTGAGTTTTAATTCAACAAAGCTGATGTTGCGACACTATCTAGACTGCATAAATTGCCCCATGTAGTATTATAGGTAAGCCAGTGTACTGTGGATCCAAAACCAAGAAAAACATTTCAACCCCAAAGCTTATATATATATATATATATATATATATATATATATATATATATATATATATATATATATATATATGGCAGGAGCTTGCACAACAGGCCTTGCTGCCTGCCAAACAAACTGCCACTGTTTATCAACACACAACAGCGGGAGGAGTAGGCTAAATACTTGAATCCAACATTTATTCACGGAAAAATAATTCGGCTGTCATTCCAGCAAAAAGTTCTTGCATGCTTTCAAAAGCTGGGGAAAACTTATGAATTGCTCAGGCTTCAGGGTATGCTAATAGCGCATCAAATAAGAATTTCCCATTCCAAATTTTTTTCCGTTATCACTATTAATTATACATAAGTACTGAGACATTTGTACAGGAATCTGCATTAAAACCAGTAAAGATTCGGCTGCTTCGTTGCAGGCATTGATGATAAGCAGCGTCTCCCAAAAACTACAGTAACATTATGTTCTAAACGTCCAAACAACAAGGGTGCAGTTGGCCGAAGAAAGAAGTAATGCCTCTCGAATGCAGCACACACATTATTGATGACTACAGCCCCTCTGTTGCTGCTTCAGTGGTGCCTGGAAAATGAAAAAGTCATAGCGTTTGTTTTAAAAGCGACATTATTTACACTGACTTTAGTCCAATGATAGAGCGGTACTGATGTTCGGTTGTCGTCAACACTAGCTCGGTGGTCTAAGCAAGAACTTGGCGATCAGGGGAAGATGGTCCGACGACTGTACTTCGTTAGGCAGCCCACCGACGGCCACGAGCTGGCTTTGCGACATCAAGCGGTACGTTGCCAGCAATCGCAGCGGTCCCTCGATGACGCAGGCATGTTTCACTTGGCCCTCCCTGAACATGGTGTCCTTTCTTTTCACCGAGTAGAAGATGTAGTCGACGGTGCAACTCGCGCGTTGGTGGTGCGTCGTCACCTCGGCATTGGCGCCTTTGACATTGTGCTTGTAGGCAGAGATCAGGTTCAAGAAGTGCCTCACGACCCGCTGCCGGCTTTCCTTGGCCGGCGTTGAGTCATTTGCATCAGAAGCATTTGCCGCCGGTGCCGTGTCTTCCGCGGGTGGACTTTTTGCTTGCGAGTCCTTTGAGGCACTGTTTGTAGCCAATTTTGATGGCGAGTCCTTCCTCGAAGAACCACTCGTCGACTCCTCCTTGGCAGCCATGTCACTTATTGCAGATTTGCATTGCACAAGGTTAAGAGTACTGTTAAATTCAGCGGCTGGCTGCGTTGAATTGGAGGGAGCATCAACGTTTTGAGATGCAGGTTCCTTGGCCGGTGCAGGCAGGTACCGGGACGAACCGGAGATGTTCAGCTGACGAAGGCTGCTGGCGAGGGGCACATATTTTCCGCGGTTTGCACCGTCGCTCTGCCCGGAAACGTCGCCTGAGAGAAGCCCCTCATAGCACAGGCTTCCACGGGTGAGAAAAGTGTAGAGGGGTGAGTGCGGCTCGCTGTTCATGTCTCCGCACAAGAGGATGGGAACGTACAACGGCGTGCCATCCGGCGAGTCTCCGCGAAATGCCAGCCGGTCGATCTCGGCAAGCAGGAGGCACAGCTGGGCGAGCTTGATGTCTCCGCGGCGTGGGTTGAACAGCAGGTGAGTCGTCGACACACACAGCCGGAAATCTGCACCAAACTTGGCATTGCCAGCAACCGGCTTCAACATGGCAATGAGAGCAACATTGTCACGGTCGAGGACGGTAACGTCGGAGCGGGCGTACTCGATCGGCTCGAAGCAGTCCAGCTCGAAAACAGACTTGCGAAAGAAAATGCCACAGCCATCTCGCTTGTCACCAGTGCGCTGTTTGTATAGGCAGCCATAACCTGAATGAGAAGATGAGGCATACGTAATTGTTAACCTGTGCTACAGTCACAGAGTACACAATGTTTATGAGGATACGGTACAAAGAAGATGCATCAAGAATGCCAATGTTTATGTGCATCGATGAGGACAGTTGAGGTACTCTTGACCTGTGCATAAACTCAGACAGATAAAGCACACAAAAACATGCAAAGAAGCTGATGGTACAGAGAAACCATCTGGTTTTCATGACAACAAACAAGACAGTTCTTTCATGTGGCTTAACATGGTTTAAGAACGAATGATTACCACCTATACCATGTCCTAATGCGTGCCTTTCATCCCAAGAACAGAGGTCCATAGGTTATGCGATTGCCATGAAAGCAAAGTTGCATTCATGGATTTAGCAACAGGCTATCAGCACTGTAAACACAAGGTCTAAGGCAAAGAGGTTGTTGCATAGCATGGCAATGACAATGTGCAACTTTCAGGCTTGAAGCACAGAGGCACATTCAGCTGATAAGCTGATCCTGCAAAGCCTGCACTGCGACACTTCCTAAGTGACAGTTGCAAGACAGCCATAAACTTGTACGAAACTATTGCAACACAACCATAACGAAAAGTGAATGCAGGTGGAATGTTCTGGACAGTCACATCCACAACAAAAGCTCCCTGAACTATGGGCAGAAAGTGTGACCAAATAACAGTGGTCGATAAAGTATTACTGAGCATAGAGAGGAAGCTTTGCTGACCCATTTTCTCCAGCTCGGGCTTGAAGTCCGTCTCGTAATGGTCTTGCTGGAGTTCTTGGAGGCAGAGAATCTGGAGCATGGGGGAGGACAATCAGTGAAGAGGGCAAGTCAGATTACGATGCCGCAGTCCCAGGCCACAGCCGGCCGACCCCCGAGAGCCCAACGTGAAAGCCCGGGCCTTGCGGTCCCGCATGCTGCTTTCGTAGCACTGATTTCCGGAAAAGAATGGGACGCAGTCAACACACACTGTTCCAGTATGAACATAAAGGAATCAGATCTGCTGCTAATGGGAAGCAAACACATGCCTGACGTTGCTGCTTTCCTCTGGTAATGGAACACACTGTAGAGAGTGTTACCATACAAACATAGCATAACAATTCTTTTAATAAAAACACTGACGAGGAACCTTGCGGTGTACACATTATCAAAAGTTATGAACCATCTCCTCAAAGGGAACCCCTATGGAATGCGAAGCAGCAGCGGTGCGCACAGCGTTGACCCCGTTGAAACGAGCATCGAAGCAGGTGCTGGAAGAACGATTTGAAGCGAAACTCGGTGTAGCATTTACTCGAGTAAACATTTGTTTGAAACGCAAAAATGCAGGAGGCAGGTTGAGTTTTGTGTACTTTTAATCGCAGGTAAACAAGCCGAAAGAGAGGACAGATTTAGTCACGCATCCGCAGTAGCCGTACGGACGCAGCCTGTTAGCGATTTTCAGTGGCAGGCCGCGTCCACACGGGTACTGCAGACGCGCAACTAAATCTGTCTAGTGTTTCCACTCGACGTGCGGTCGAGCGTTGCGGGCAGTGGAGAGGGTGAAGCGATAGAGAAGTGTGTCGCAAGCTGGGGGAGGAGCCAGCAGCTGCTGTGGGTGAGGGAGAGAGTGACGTCAACATGCAGCTGCGACTTGACCTACTTGGCATCATTCCAGCAACTGCGGAGAGAAGAGCGTGGTGCGGCACATTGACACAGAGACACGGACGGACAGCGTTACACAGGCTAGTCAAAAAGCTGCTTCGCATCTAACGATAGTTTATTTTTACACCTTGTACTGCAATGAGCTCAACCCAGCGGCAACAGAATGATGCAGAAAAGTCGGCCTTTTGACATGGTTCCCGTTTCAATGTCCCATAGCACCTACTGTATAGTTGGGTAAAACTTCGGACTGCAGTGGTTTTTCCTACTAAAATGTGATTGAACATGAGCTTTCCCCAATGGAATCCTACTTTAAGGGGAGACGCTCCTCGAAAAAACTTTTTTTTTTTATTTCTAGTCATAGACACTTCGAAATTTTGTCATTAATATAGTCTTTCATAGATATTTCAAATATGCAATCATTTTTTGTATAGCTGCTATAGTTATTGAGTTACGCCATGCACAATAGCAAAAAGTTACATGTTTTGGGGGTACTCTTTTATGTACTTAACTTCAGATAAAAGCATTGTCTCTGATCTTATTTGACCCTCGGTAGATTGTAAAGTACAAATATCTATCCAGATATGTCACAGAAATATTAGAACCAAGGAAAAAAATATCGTATTGAGTGACTAATAATTTTCAATCTCCCTTGAAACAATAACCTAACATTTTCGCAACTAATTCTGACAGGCATTGCAGTTTCAAGTAGATATTTGCATTCTGCATGTGTTGATGAATATGCGTGCCAAGCTTCGTTATTATACAATAAGTATAAGTGTCTAAAAGGCTGCCCGGAAAATGTGAAATTGTCAAAAAAAAAAATTAAAATGAGAAAAAAAAGTTTGAAAGTTTGGAAAGTTGGCATTTATTAGGATTTTTTTTTTTGCATCAAATTGGGGCACAATGAAAAGCATCTTGCACTGAATGCTCGAAAGACCGAGAATCGCACAGAATTGTGAAAGTTGGTCATGGCCTGCGCCTATAATGCGTGCTGCCAGAACTGCCTTCAACGTTTACAGCCAAGCTATCACGCGAGCTCCCGCTGTCCAAACGAGCGCTCGTCCCTTGGTTCTTGGTCGAAGTAGTACGTCTTGACGCGTGCGTGGATGAAAGTGTAGATTCAGGGCAATCGGTATTTTCACAGCACAGTTCGACGAATGCCGAAAGCCCTTTGCGCTTTCCAGCTACCTCGGACGCCGACTTCCCGTTCGCAGCAGATTGGGCATAGCGCGCGCGCCACAAGGACAGTCAGCGCATCGATTTCGCAAAGCAGCGTGTTGGCAGTAGCAGCACCTACTGATCTACGTTCACTCTCAAAGAATCCGCTGTTCATTTGAGATGCACTCACGAATTTCACGGCAGCGGCTATTTTACAACCACTGTCGCCGCGGGGTTCGGCGTCAGTTAGACCTATCCGCAAAGTCGGGGCGTTGGTCAGCAGTGACATTGGCGTTCACTGTCGCCTTGAGAAGCGTCCAACGCCGTTTCCCTCGATATTTGGGGCGAGTTCTGAACTTTCAATTATCTAGACAGCTCTTCTCGGGGCTTTCCATGACGCAAAACTGCAGAGAAACACCGAACAACTCAATTGCGACGTCCAAGGAAGGATAGGAGGAGGCGAAGCGCACCGCCGACCAACGGCGGCCTCGCGCTGCTTGCCGCGATATTCAAAACGCGTACGTATGCATTGTCTTTCTTGTTTTTGGTTCATTCTTCGTAAAGATACGAGACTGGCTACTAGTGGATTGTGAAGGGGAAGGCCTTCGCAGCATGCGTGCACGATTGCAAATGGCAACCTACGCATCGTTTTAGCGACAGGACAACGCGAACTATGTCATTTTTGGCGACTTTTGCACATTTCTCATGTCACCGCTCCCTGCTTCGAAGCATTTTTAGCGAATTTCAGCTTGATATTTTCAGAAATAAGAAATTATAATCCAAGGATACCAATACAACCAGAAAAAAAAAGCGAAAATTTTTCGGTACACCGCGACTTTTCCACCCACGTCTCCCTTAAAGTGATGTCATGAGTTGGACAGCCAGTGGCCCGGATGTCTCGCTTATGCACAGGATAATTTGAGTCGCACAAGCAATGAGCCACCACGCTTCCGCCATTTATGTTGGGCCTCTTCTTCCTAAGATGTAACATATCTGAGACTTCGAATAAAACTAAATGCTCACTTGCCAAGCTGTGAATATTAAGATCAGTGAAAACGTTTCAGACACTAACGCTAGAGATATGGTTCGAATAACAGCATGCATGTTTTTGTAGCTCTCTGTGCAGAGCACGCACATTCTGTGGAGTATATGTACACTCTATGCAGCAACATTATAATTTAAGGGGGGACGCGGGTCTTAGAAAAGTAAAAAATGGCCAAAAAATCGATTTTGAGAAAAACGCATTTTTCGAATCTTTGAACCTATAAGCACCTCTCCTCAAATTATTAACGCTAAACTCGATAAAAAAATAAGTTAAAATCTATTTTCAAACCATCACGGGAGTTGCAAAACAACCCGCAAAACAGAAAATTTGTTCGAACTTCCCGCGCGCGCCGCCAGCGAAGCAGCCGGCGGATCGGCGCCATCTTGGGCTTGTTTTGAAGCTGGTTCCTTTGTGCGCGTTTTGCGGGCTCTCAAAATGGCGTAGCTCCAACACAACGACTGCCCTCCCCCGTTTTGCGAAGCCGTCTGCCGGACCGCTGAATGGCTAGAGCGCGCACGCGCCGGCGAGCCCCCCCGTCTCGCGCTTACCATTGGCTGGCGCGGCGTCGCGGCCACGGTTGCTCGCTCTTTTTTTTTTGTTTGTTTGTTTGGTTTTGCTCCGTCGGCGCCTGCTCTCGTGCGTGTTATCTCGTCTGCTACCCGCTCGTGTACCGACGTCGCCGACGTATACGTCTTTCTGCATTTCGCCGGCATGGCTTGGGAAGCTCGCCTGAAGAAGAACACTCGTCAAGCTTTCGGCAGGAAACGAAAGCGAGCGTGGAATGCGCGGCAGAAGGGAGCGGTCTGCGCGCCACCGAGAACGCCGGAGATGGCTGAGGCGGCGCATTCTGACGACAACGGGCTGTCGGAAATGCCTGTTATTGCGGAGGCAGCACATTCAGACGACGACACGCTGGCGCAAGTGCCTGTTATTCCTAGTGAGAGCTTACACGCTACAATTTGGCAACAAGTCCCCAAGACCACCCATGCCTCACTGCGCAGCGTAGAAAGAGCAGTGGCTGAAGCCATCAGTTGCTTTAATCAGGGGGCCACGAAGAGCAATGAAGCGATTGCTGAGAAGCTAGGCTACAGTGTAGGAAATCTCTTCATGCATCGTAGCCTTGAAAAGGATAAAACCAGGCTTCACAAATCGCGGAGGAAGCACCTGCAGAGCAGTTCAACAAAGGCAACACTTGCAAAGCGACATAAGCCTGCAAGAGACACTGCATACAGCCCTGGCTTGCTGTAGAATTGTAAGGATGTCTGGGACAAAAATGTGTGTTTTACTTGAAATAGTGTTTTATGTATAAAAGGGCGATGCTTTTATTTATAACATGTGTCTTCCTTTGGTTTTCAGTGCACTAGAGCAGCCACAAAGTTGTAGACTGGGTTCCTTATACTGATTCAACGGCCAATACACAGTTTTTAAATGAGCTGTGGCAAATATTTTGGGAAGGTGCATTGACACATTTGGTACAGCCATACTCACATAATGTAGAGCTATACAACGGTGCCATTTTTATTGCTCTAGCTTCACTTTAGCAAAAGTTACAGTTATTAGAAATTTTAAATGCGTTTTTCTCAGTTCGATGTTTTTATGCACCACACTAAACCTTAGGGGTTTTTCTTATATGTTACTGTTGATTGAGAATGACAAACTTGGTATCATTTTATTTGTAATAACATTACCTATGGGGTGATGCTATTTTGATTACTCTAGAAGCATACTGTTAATTACAATTATGGATAGTAATGAGTGAAAATTTGACAGAATATCCATTGTAAGCGCTGGTCTGTTTTCTTATCTATATAATGCCTAAAAATTAATAAAAATAGCATCACCCCATACAGAAAGCCCTCAGCATTGGGGCTATGCATTTATTTTTTGGATCTGGCTTGATTAAGTTGCCAAAAAGCCCCCAATGAAGTGCATAACTAATTAAATTACAGATGTTAATATCTTTTTATCCACTGAAGCTATTTCAGAAACAATTACATATTTGAAATCAGCATGAAAAACTGTCCAAGATGGTGAGGTTTGGTCAAGATTGAGCCAAAAACAAAAAACAAATTTAAAGACCCATGTCCCCCCCTTAACCCTCATCAATTTAAAAAATAAATAATTCATGCTTTTTCTGTGGTCTGACTTAAAATAATTAGTGTTGTGGTGGTGCTAACACCCCCTGTAAAGTTATTTGCGCCTTGTGGCACACATGTTTCACACATCGGCCGCATTCCTGGTTCACAACTACCAAGCAGTAGGTGGCGTTGAACTCGCAAACGTTTATCACCGCGATCATCATCATCATTGTTAGAACGATAGCGCCGGCGGTGACGTTAGGCGGCAAGCCTGGGTGGCAGCAGATGAGAGAGAAGCGGTCTCTTTGGCCGGTGGCGCGAATGATTGTCTCGAGCGGTGGGTCTGCAGTAGACTGCCCCACTGGTTGTCTGCCGTAGGCTCGTGGCGAGTCAGGCGCTGGTGAAGCCACCTTGTGTGTGTTCTTGTGTTTGTTATGTTGTTGAGTGTTGTGTAATATTAGACACTTTCAACTTGATGAAAGCCAGTACACCCCCAATTTACTTTCATCGTGAAAACACTTCAGCATGGGCCTAGAACAAGGAGTGAAACTTCTTGACAAATAGTTCTTATGTCAGCGAAATGGCAGAATGAGGCCAAATGGGTAAACTTGGTGCAAGAATCCTGAGAAGCCAACAGGCATGTCCCGCACACTCACGTCAGCATTGATCTCCTTGAGCTCAGCGAGGAGGTTCTTTCGGCGCAGGGTCCACTGGAGCACATCCTCGTGGCAGTGCTGGTACAGGTAGGGGTTGTCCTCCAGGAGCCCTTGGGCCAGAACATTGTACGACATCACCGTGAACACCAGGCCACCGCCAGAGCCGCCGCTTCCGCCGTGCACCTGGCCCAAATCGGTGGGCACCCAGTACCGACTCCTCCGCACACGCTCACGCACGTTCGCTGGAAAGCGGGGAAGTCATAGAAATAGATGAATCATGGAAGCTTGAGCACAGAAAGTGTGCTGGCATTTATTTGACAAGCATAACTGTAGCGGTTTTACGTCCCAAAACCACAATATAGTTATATGAGAGAGCGCAGCGGCGGGATCCGAAAACTTTCATCACCTGGGGTGCTTTGATGTGCATATAAGACTATGCATAAGGGCATTTCACCTCTATTAAAAGGCGGGCGCTATGGCCGGGATTCGATCCCGTGACCTAAGGGTCAGCGGTCAAGCGTCATAAACACCAGACCACCGCGGAGAGTTGTTCACTGACAAGAAAGAATATGTCCAACAAGTGCAAAAAGCAAAAAGGCAACAGGTACTGGGCAAGTGAGCGAGAGGGAAGGCAAAGAGGTAAAAGAAAGCCGTGGGAAGAACGACTGTGCTGTCGGAGTACGGTGGAATGCCGCCGCAGTATCGCTATACATCATCATATTCCATCAGTCAGTTGCTGCAATACAATGCAGCTCCTTTGAAAACACCGACTACAACAAAATTCACTTTCACTAATTTCATTATAAACTACCAGAAACATTTTGCCAAAGCTGCAGCATTGATAACTGCCAATATTCCTAATATGAGCATTCAAACAGTACTTAAGTGAACAAAACACGCACTTGGAGGTTAGTGAATAGAACTGAAATGTTTGCGACCAGTGCGACTCCAATACTTGACCCGATTCATATGGCAGTCCTTTTCAAAGTCCTCGATTGTCATGTGTCATGGCACTTCACTTGGTCAGAAGCGACTATGCAACCCTGAACCAAAATTTTCTCGTGGTACAAAAGAATGGCAACACAAGGCATAAAGTTGAAAGCAAAAAGTATTTTTACACCCTTTCTTGAATTTTTTACAAAAGGTCTCACAAGTGAACCACAAAAAATCCCTGCACAGGGAGCGTACCTGTCATAGCACACCTATGACCTGCATCACATTAAATATGTCACTATGACACCATCTTCCACACTGGGCAGTTCAGATGGCTTTGCTTTCACTGTGAACCCAAAAAACACATTCTCTGGCTTTAAAAGGACCCAGAATTTTTTTTGTGTGTGTTTAGGCTATAGCGGCATTAAACCATTCGCACCACAAATTTAGCGGTGCGCTGTGTACCAAGGCCACTACAGACGGTTATATCATGCCCTCCTTCTCAACCTTGCCATGCCTCCTCAAATCATGAGACACCCTGATATCGCTAGTGATTTCTGAGCTCTCATGAGCACACTCGACAATTTCAGCTTCACCAAGTCATGACCGGGTTTCGGACCACATTCACAGCAGAGTCAAAAATTAGAAAGCACAACATAGTCTAGCACATAACCTGAAAAAACTTCTATCACCGAGGCTATTCCAATGTGAGAGGTGTGTCCTCTTGTGTGCCAGCTTCCATCAAAAGAGACTGCAATATTTCCGGGGTTGCCAAAATTAAGGTCCTTGTAGAAGCACTTTACCACTGTGGCACACTCACTCAAATGTTCGGCACAAGCTCTTGTTGTTGCTGGCTGAAGTTTCATTTTCAAGTACTCGTGGTATGTTTTCGTGTGAAGGCCCCAATGTGAAACATCGATAGCGGCAAAGATGTCATTCAGAGCTGTGTGACCATTCCCAGTGCTCTGAACCGCACGCGCCGTGCGAACGTTGATTTCGAACAGGTTGCAGTTACTAATGCCACTAACCCATCACGAGCTCCATTTCGAACCAACTTTTCCGCAGTTGCTGCAGTGAAGCTTCAGCTTAACGGCTACGCTGTACTCACACGCGTCCCGTTCGATGGTCAACTGACCACGGCACACTCGGCAAGCAGAATGTTCGTTTAGTAAACTTTCACCATGTCGAGGTCAACCATGGTATACGTCCAGGCCGACGAACTTTCGGTGCTGCGCTGACTCACGAGAACACTCATTTTGCGATCGGTTGCCGAGACCGAGGAAAGTTCCGCTGCTTCTTGCTAGGCGCGATGCTCGATGGGTTCCCGGTCAGCCGATGCCAAAAATGTCGCGTCTATCCTCGCAGCTCGATCGCACATACTTGAAGCACTGCAGACAGCGGTCGCAGTCGCCGCCATACTTTCTCCGGCTGCGAAATCTGCTGCAGCAGCATTCTCTGCTGTCTTGATCACAAGTGGCAGCATTGTTTCCTGGCGCCTTGTTGAAGTATCAGTGCAATCAGCTGATTCTGATTGTACCGTGGTCGCCTCGCGATCGCTTGTGTTGCACCGCTACATCGTCGCGAAATCCGTTGCGCTCTTCCGCCGAGACCTGAAGATATCTTCGTCGGCAGTTGCGATGATTTATGGCACTCTGAGCGCGTGTCGCCACTGGTAGAAGTTGTAGCGATAAAAGGCCGCCTTTGTGTCGGGCAGCTGCATCGCGGCGACTGCCGGTTTCTTGTCCCGCTAGGCTCTGCCGACATAGCCTGCGCTGGCTGCGATGACTCCTTGGGCTGCACAGCCCATTTTTTCCGTCGCTTGCCGAATTTGTGAAGTGTGCGGAACTTTCGAGCACGATTCAGCATCTCGATTTCGATCGCAAAACTAGAAAACTTCTGAAATGGCGGTGACAATGCGCGTGTTTGCGGCCACGCGCGCGAGATCACCAGTGTTGTTAGACCCTGCGTTCCAATCACAAGCCGCTGTTCACTCACGTGACTGCTATGGACCAATGATACCGCACAGTTTTGTCGCTTGTTTTTGCCTAGTAGCGCAGACTGGCTGCAGAATTGAAGGTTCGCTCCTGGCGGAAAAGCGAGCTCAACAGAAGCTCTTTCAAATGAGACTAAGATGGCCGCAATCCGATGAGTGGTTAACCCAATTTGAGCAATGCAAAAGGGGGCTGTTTTCGGCGATTTCGTAAGCGAAACCAAGTTCTGGGATCAATAAACACGACATTTTTTGGCTCAACGATGCGTCATTTCGAGTTCATTTTTTGCTGGCAGGTGCGGGATGGTATAAAGATAATGAAAATCATGAAACCGAAAAATCGAATTTTTTGGCCGTCGCCAAGACTCGTGTCCCCCCTTAAGCCAGGTGTTGGCTCGGCTACTAACGGCTACAATATAGTCTAGGTGGCGTTAGTTGTGCACCACTTTTTTCAATGAAAAATGGCACTTTTTATAATATCCTTAAATCTAAGCCGACCTAGAGTTTGATCGAAAGAAATTTGAAAAAACTATCGGCCTAAATTCGAATAAATATGGTAACACTTTACAAAGTTATCTTCTGAAAATTCAGCTAGAGTAATATTTATGCTATTTTTATACCTTGTGCAACGTAATGAAATATTTTAAGCATAATTAGTGCTCTTCAAGCACCATAGCTGTCATTGTTACTTCTAGGCACCTTGGAGTCAACATAAGAGCATATAAGTCAGAGTGCATAATAGGCCTTTGAGCTTCTCTGTTGTTGCCACATCTCAACAGAATGCACAGGAATGTGAGAAACATCATAGCCAATTACTCTGCTGTCCCATCGTCATATAAGAGCAAACCAACAACAGATGAATCTGCACAGATGGCATGACCAATTCCCATGTGGTTCCAATGTATATATATATTATTGTTATGGTCGCCATTCGAGACTGTCGTCAACGTACCAATCCTGCACTATCGGGCTGTATCATGAGGACCCTCGCCCGTTCGCCCGTGGGCTCTCTTACAAGACTCGACACCGGTTCTGTACCACAATGACGCCACATGCTGATGCCGACGCCCTCTCCGCTCCCAATTGTGGTTTCTTTATCGGCCGGTAATAAGGATGCTACTAGCAGCGAAAAGTTATTTGAAATAATGATCAGCCATAACCTAACCCAAATTGTTCAACAGGACACTAGAGTAACATCGGGTTCTAAGTCACTGCTGGACCTGGTATTCCTTTCGGGCAATATGGAGGACTTCAGTGTTACGGTCGAAGACGGCATATCTGACCACAAACTGATTACGGTTGAGATTCTATGTGGTACAAAACCTGGAAAACGACCCTTCGTTCGGGTGCCTGTTAGGGACTACGGCCGGGCAGATGACACGTCAATATTAGACTTTTTCGAAACTGCTTTCGATGATTTCAAGCAAGCCTCTGATAGCGAGCCAGTTGATTGTTTGTGGCAGAAATTGAAATCAATAATTAACAGCTGTAAAGAAAGGTTTGTTCCCATTCGATTGAAAAAAACAAGGAAGACTAACCCCTGAATCACTAGAGATGTTATCCACACTAAACGCAAAATAAAGAGATTACGTTCGCTCTTGCCTCACTTGCCAACGCCGTAACCGTCAGCTCAAATGCGCATGCCTGCTACTACAACCGTTACCTTGCCCTGACCGTCCCTTTGGGCGCGTAGGTATCGATTTGTATGGACCACTTCCTCTGACGTCGGCTGGTAACCGCTGGGCAATCGTTTGCCGTTGACCATTAAACTCGATACGCCGAAACCGCCGGCTCTCCCTGCGGCTGCTGCGCGCGATGTTGCGTCCTTCCTGCTGCTCGATTATCACTGCGGCCCGTGAAACCGGTATTTAAAAGTGGCGACAGGATGCTTTTTACCAACTACAGGCCAGTATCTCTGACGTGTGTTTGCTGTAAGGTTTTTGAACATGTCATTGCCAAACAGATGGCTATTTTCTTGGAGACAAATGGGTCTGATATGTAGGCAACAGCACGGGTTTAGGCAAGGGCTTTCCACGTTATCCCAACTGGTTGAAACTCTCCACGATTTTGCCGCTGCCGTAGATAATAGAGAACAAGTCGACGTGATATGCATAGACTTTGCAAAAGCCTTCGATAAGGTCTCCCACCATAAATTGCTCTTCAAGCTCTAACGAACAGGCGTAAACGAAAATATCCTGAAGTGGATTGAGGCATACTTAACGAACCGCAAGCAGTTGGTACGAATTGATGGGTTTGAGTCTGAATCACTTGATGTTTATTCCGGTGTGCCCCAAGGCTCCGTGTTGGGCCCATTGCTGTTCTTGGTGTATATAAATGATGTTGTTGACATTATTAACCCTCCTGTAAAAATTAAATTGTTTGCTGATGATTGTTTAATCTATGCCCCGGTGACGTGTGCGAATGACCAATTGTAAATTAATGATTGTCTTGCTGATTTTCAAACATGGTGCGATAAATGGGAGATGAAAATAAATTATTCTAAGACAACATATACGCATATAACTACCAAGAAACACGTTTTACCATTTACGTACAGCATTGGACCTATTATTACCACAGGTGTGTGCATTTAAATATTTGGAATGCCTATTACGAATGATTTGAAAATGGCGTGCACATGTCGAGAATGTATGCTGTGCCTCTTACAGAAAGCTGCGTTTCTTGCGTGCTAAATTACCGAATGCTACGAAAGACGTCAAGCTGCTTGCATATAAACATTTGTGCGCCCTGTTTTAGAATATGCTTGTGCTGCTTGGAGCCCCCACCAAAAGGATTTAATAGGTAAACTGGAACGAATTCAGAGACTTTCCGCACGATTTATATGTTCGAAGTATAAAAGGACTGATTCGGTTACCGAGATGTTAAAATTAAGTGGTTTGGAATCTCTAGATTTATACTGCGCACGGACCACCCCAAGAGCTTCTCAGCGATCGAGGCCGTGTCTTCTTGTCGGAAGTCGTCGAAGCCATTCTGACGGAGTGCCATTCTGTCCACCGCAAAACTACTGCTTACCACCCACAGACGAATGGCCTCACCGAACGCTTTAAACCGCACCCTCGGCGACATGCTTTCTATGTACGTCGCTGCCAACCACACTAATTGGGATAATATACTGCCCTTTGTCACCTACGCCTACAACACCGCCCCTCAGAGCACGACTGGTTTTTCACCTTTCTACTTGCTGTATGGAAGGCACCCGTCGCACACCATGGACACGATACTCCCGTACACGCCGGATCCATCTGAGTGTACACCTATTTCCGAGACAGCCAGGCTTGCTGAAGAGTGTCGCGAGCTTGCCAAGACTTTTACGACGCAAGAGCAAGAGCGGCAGAAGAGTATCCGTGATGCCAGCACCACTTCTGAGCCCACGTTCCTTCCTGGTGCGCTTGTACGGCTCTCGATCCCGACCTCGGCCGCTGGCCTCTCTTCCAAACTACGTCCCAAATACGAAGGCCCCTACCGTGTCATCGAGCGCACCTCACCCGTCAACTATCTGATCGAACCCGTTGAACAATCTTCGGACATGCGCCGCCGTGGGCGAGACATCGTCAACGTGGAGCGCCTGAAGGCTTATTATGACCCGCTCATAATAACAAGCTGTTAGGTCGCCAGGCGGCTCCCTCTTCGACCCCGGGGTAATTGTAGCGAAGCCTCCGAACTATGAAATGGGTCGAACTCTTGAGTACCTTCTAGTGGGGCTACCCAACAAGGACGCCGCTCGCACTGAGAGCCCGTGCTTGGCCGTTACTGTCGCCATTGTGCTTGCTCGCTGTGGACCGGCTATTAAACGCCTTAACACCAAGTTTAAAAGTTATCTTGCGAACAACAGTGAAAGATGGAGGTTTTTTCGAGGGACTCGTGTTTTTGCTAGACTAACCAATCGAATCCAAAGAACAATTAGGCTAAGGAGAGCATTGTGGACATTAAATGCTGTTTTTAACTGCGGTGTAGTACTAAGTCATGTAAATTGAAATAAAGTATATAAAAATTAGCTTGCGGTGCAAATTGGTGGTGTAGTGAGGCCTCAGGGCCTATCAGCAACTTACCAGCAGCAAGGACGGGGTCATGCGCTGCCACGGGGGACGGTGTGCTGCAGTGGTCGACACTGCTGTTCGTGCTGTTGTCATTGAGCACGGCGTCAGTGACGTCCATCACCACCTTGGGGGGCGGTTGCTCTGAGAAGCGCCTCTTCGGCTTGGCCGCAGAGGAATGGTCAGCAAGGTCACTGACCTCTGGTGTACCTGGCCGGCGCCGACTGGAGGGCAATGGTAAGTGGCTGGCATCCAGCAAAATATCAGGCTGGGCAGCCATGGCACCGGAAGCCTGGCTGTTGGCATGCAGCATTCGTGCCCTGCCTGGGGCCAACAGTTGAAAATGGGCCAGTGTCACCAAACGAGAGTATGCTGTTTTGCAGGTTGATAAAGAGTACCATAACGGTCTCGAAGCAGTTGCACCCTTTGAAGCATCTTTATGTCACACAACAGTAACAGTCTTTAATTAAAGACTACATCATTGTGCCACAAAAGCCAAATGTAAGTCCAATTTATCTAATCAACGCTGTTACAAATGCCATGTGTCTTTATGCCATCCAAGCTTTTACAATGTTTGCATAATCTATGCGCTCCATTAAGCCCATAGGCAGTTTATTCCATGTTCAATGTAACGATGTCTGAATTTGGTTCAAAGATGTGATTGGTCAAAAAAAAAAATTAAGCAGATTCTTAACTACCAGGCCGTTGACTTCAGAAAGTTACACAGTGTAGGGGGGTGCTTTTTTGCTACTTTGCTACAAACATGCTTTCACATCTCTAGATGCTAAGCAGCTTAGGGTCGGAGCTTCTCTGTTGGCCGTTGTGTTGTAGTCACGCTAGTACTTAAAGCGCCCGCAAGATGGCTCTGCAGTAGAGCGCTGCCCCGCTCTGGCACGGGCTCTCGCACGAGTGGACACCACTAGCAGTGCTGCGCTGCTCTGTATAATAAACGCTCTTACTCCTCTCTCTCACACACAGCGTAAAAGTATGAACGAAGACATGGGGATGAGTGCGGGGGGCCGAGGGCTCGCAAAGCGGCTGTGTGCACAACTATGCACGCTCACGGTGATGAATAAAGAGCACCTCTTCATATATCTCCAAGTCGACCCATGGCTGCTTCGCATACTACTCAGGGTTCCCTTTACGGGGAGATGAGTGCGATCTTTTCAGGTCATTGGGCTGTGAGTCTCTGTACTCCATAAACCAAACATGCAGTTACAGCGTGATCATGCACCCGCAAAATGAAACAACAATATCCTCTCTGCCCACCTCTTTTGGAAAGCGAAGAAAAATGCACACAATTGAGATGTAGAACCCAGAGAGAATGAAAAGGAAAAAGAAAATGCAAATAAAGAAAGACAAAAAAAATAAGACCGGCAATGAAGCTAGCCGTGCTGCGCCGGACCACTACGAAATTGAGTTCTGATTACCCTGGGTTCACTTAACATGCACCTGATTAAAGTAGATGGCTGTCCTTGCTTCCACGCCAACCGAAAGGCAGCCACAGTAGTCAGAAACAAAACCCATAGCCACTAACTAGGCCACCACACTGAATCTGTCGGATACCAATGTTGAATTCCAATGGAAAAATGAAAGCGGCCAACAGACTCTGCAAGTGAGCATTCGACTCTGGTGTAGACTTAGACTTCTGAATCTATTGAACATCAGCCGTCCCCTTGGGGCAAGGCCAGAAGTGGAGTTCTATTTTTTAAGTTCAAAGTTGAATACAAGTGGTTATTCCCTAACGCTGTCAAATCCTGTCGAATTTCCTTTTCTACATGGCAGTGTCAGCGTCCCCATCACTTTACAATAAATTGCTCACGCAGGAACTGAAGTTCAATCAAGGTTGACCAGTGGAAGTAGGGTTACATAGGGCTGCACAATTCCACACCTTCCACTATTGCCACCAGAACACGCGACTGCTGACAGCACTACCAAGCAGGCAAGCATGTTGAAGTAAGTGCATCACGCAGAGCTCCAATCCACTCTACCGATTTTGGCAGAGCAACTTTTCCCACTTTGTGGAATGACTCCCACTCTGATTCCACTTTTTATTCTCTCACTGGAACTCTTCACTCTCGCCATCACTCTGTCATTGGAACAAACTTGCTCCGACTTCGCAATTGCAATTTAACACTAGACAAGTGTTACAATAGACCTACCCGACACTTGCCAACTGTCCCCACGCCGCTATCCCCGGTTTAAAGTAGCAGCAGTGCACAAGCTCTCACCTAGGGCAATCCAGGTTGCGGCCGGCAGGGGCCCTCTACCCACAGTCGGGCCAACGCTGTTGGTCGTCGGATGTACAACAGCACAAGGTGAGGCCACTGCAGGTGGGAACACTAGTACGGGGGGCCGGATCAGGCGGAACAGAGAGTTGGGCCACCACATGGCCGGCTGTGGCTGCGACCCTGGCTGCTGATACTGTTGCCCCGGCTGCACACCAGGTAGTGGATGGTGTTGTGCAACTGGCAGGGGGCTAGATCGCGTACGACCCCGACCGAGCTGAGGGATTCGGTCACCTGAAACATACGCCTGCTGGCCATTGGCACCTGCTTCATTGAGAGAGGAAAACAGGAGTGAAACGTCAGTCAACAGTAAACAAGGATAGCCAACAAGTCTATAGACCCTTTTCATAATCTGCTAGAACACTTCTATGTACTGCATGCTTGCCCAGCTAATGATTGCACCTGTCGTGCTTCAAATGGAAGCGAGGCCCTGGTTGTGCATGCTGGGGCTTGTCTAATATACGTGTTCATATTAAGAGAGCCAAGTCTACATTATAGCAACCGTGCTTGAATATGCTGTTAACAGTAAGTGACTAGCCCCCATTGGTTGGGAAAAATGTATAGCAGGAAAGCTAGCTTTACAACTATGAAAAGGGTGTATAGTAAGATACAACTTGAAAAGTTCAGAGAGACCCCGCCCAAACGACTTTAGCGCAGCAGCCGATGCAGAGTGCTCGTGCACTCTGCAATATTGCGCAAACATGGAGTCGCCAGCCGTCCGGCTCATGACATCGGCCTGGGAGTGCACGCACGTTGGTTGAGACTTGTGCAATTTTGAGGAGGAAATGCTGTGAACTTGCAAAGTTGTATATGACTATAGCTGATGTCTAGCGTTTGACAAAAGCCCCGCCGCGGTGGTCTAGTGGCTAAGGTACTCGGCTGCTGACCCGCAGGGCGCGGGTTCGAATCCCGGCTGCGGCGGCTGCATTTCCGATGGAGGCGGAAATGTTGTAGGCCCGTGTGCTCAGATTTGGGTGCACGACTGCACGTTAAAGAACCCCAGGTGGTCTAAATTTCCGGAGCCCTCCACTACGGCGTCTCTCATAATCATATAGTGGTTTTGGGACGTTAAACCTCACATATCAATCAATTTAGCGTTTGACAAAAGCTCATTAGGCAAGGAAAAAGCCTTGCCCAGAGTTCTTCGAAAGTCTCTGTTTTTTCCAGCGCTTCACTGTCGTGAAACATAAAGGTTGAAGAAAACGTACACTCGCCCAACTAAAGTAGAACACTAATAACAGAACTGACGTTTCGACACCCAATATCGGCACCTTTTTCACAATGAACAAATGCATGGCAACCTTTATTACGTGTGCATCGAAAGACACAATGCACTTGTGTGTATCCCAAGAAGTGGACCCCATATCCGATTTATTGTGTGAGTAGCAGATTGTATGCAGAAAGATGCGTTGAGCAGACGGGACGTTTTCTTTTTCGACGATGGAAGCCGAGTGCCAGTAAAGACTGTGTCTAGCTTTTTTTTTTTGTAATGCCCTGCCGGGGTGTTCGAAATGATGTCTTTAAATTGTTATGGTGCTGCTGTACCCTCTCTTTAAAGTTGCCAGTCTCACCTAAATAGCATGCCTAAGAGTCTTGGCACAAAATTTTGTAGAAGCAACAGGGCATCTCTCCTTTTCAAGGCAGTGTTGACACGAACAAGCTGTTGTTTCAGCTTGCTTAGAGGGATGTGGCAGACTTGCACTCCATATTCTCAAAACATTTTTTGAAAGTGACTCGCTCACGCCT